>CM039478.1:13621285-13728174 GCA_022433065.1 Begonia loranthoides
GGGGGGGGGGGGGGGTGTGGGGGCCTGGCGGTTGGGAAACTGTAGCTCACTTCTTCATGATGGGCTTGGATGTAGCCTTGCATACCTATACCCCTTTAACTTTGCTGAGCCTCATTTGGTTCACTTTCAATTTTTTGTGGACATTTGTGTCCTTATCCTCAATTCTCGGCTCGTTATCCGAGATCAGTACCCCGTAATGCTCAACAATCCTCTGAATGAGCCAATTGAATGACAAACTCTAGGCTGGGTTGTTGAGGACCTTGTACATGTGACTCAAAATCACATAGCCAATGTTTACTTTCTTTATGGTGAACACCTTCTCTATCAAATAGAGATCCATGTAGCTAACATGGTCTCGATATCCATCCCAAGGCAAAATGGTGTCCGTCATGATGATGTGGATCACTCGGGCTATGACATTCAAGTCATTAGACTTTGGCTTCTTGTACGCTTCAATCTCAGGATCACGGTGCAACAATCTAAGCACTGCCAGACCTTCTCCTCGTATAATGAAAGGTGGCTCCCGAGACACATGGTAATAGTGCTTGCTTGGTTCCTTCGCCGAACATCCAAGCAGTACGTTTAGCCTTGGGAGTCATTCTCAACTCCCATCCAAACATATAAGTCCAGACTTCTAATGGTTGGGTGGATACTTCCAAATTAGCATAAAAGAGTTTGATAATCCGCTCACAAACCACCCAATCTGCACAACCCGACTAAGCCAGCCCCCTCAAAGAATTCTTCAATTACATATTTAGCTAATTACTCGAAGTCCACTCTTCTAGAAACAATAATTGAATGGTGTTTAACATTGGCTTCATGCCGTTCCTTCGTGTTGGCTATCCTGAAGAGTGGGCAGTGGATCCTTGCTGTAACGAGTTGGAAATGGACTAATGCACCTGCTGTTGGTCGTTATTGGCGCTGAGGTCGAGGTTAAGGTTGTGCTTCAACCTCGACTACTGTAACAAGGGCAACCGTGGGTCCTCCAACGTCAACCGCGGCTGCTCCAACTTGAACTGCAGGTGCTCCACCTTGCACCACAGTGGATACATTGCCTTGTAACTGACCAATGAGCTCGGTTGCAATTCAACTTTGTTCACGGCCAGAGTCCGTTGTTTATGGCCGTGGCCATGGCTGAGTCTGAGACGGACTACCATTTCTCTTGAGTGGCATTTTCACTGTGGAGGAGTCCATTGGTATCGCTGAAACAGTGAGGAACGAAGATCTGAGAGGTCGAATTTTTGTCGAGGATTTTGTGGTTCACGGTGAACTTGCCAGAGCGCACAATCGATGTTTTTATACTAGGGCACAGGAACGCAGAACAAGGCAAGATGATCTGCGGCCGATCATTGTCATTCTGCCGTGGATCATTATCATTCCACCGCGGATCATTATCATTCCATCGTGAAACGTAGTCATTCCGCGGCGGATCGTCAATATTAGAACATTATTTTTAAAAATATCATTCCCCGACAGAAAGAAATGAATATACTTTCGTTCTACCATAGAACGAAATCAATACATTTAATGACAAACGTGATAGCGATGTTTGCGGCAACTTTTTCTCATAGTTTAGTAATTAATTTGTTAACAAAAATACTTTTGTGGTTGACTTGTTATTGATCACAAGATAGGATGGTTGATTTGTCATTTTTCCATTATTTTACATGTGGTAAAAGAAGGGACATGTCACAAGTGGGACGACGCGAAAGTGGAATATTTGAATCATTAATATTGTTTGGAAAAGCTGTAAGTTATGATCATAAGCGATTATGCACACTGATTAGGTCATGAAATGTACGATCAAGAACTATGTTCTATCTCCTCTCCAAAAGCGAGAAGATACACGCTTGTAGAGATTGTATTCTAATCCAATAGAAGATTACACATAGTTCTCGACCTTTTACGTAAGCATCAAACACATTTGATAAGAAAGTTACCTTTAGAGAGTTGTTCTCCAGTTGGCAAAAGAAGGCTGGAAATAAGAAAACACAAACGTTACCTGAACCACTAGATTATGATATGATTAATTATATGAAATTGTGGGCAAAATTTAGGCAGATCTAACTTCATTTTCATTCGCAAATGTTTAGTAATTATGTTTAGGAAGATTGTCATTGGTCTACCTTTCAACATTTTAGGGTATATTTGGTATTTTCATTGTTTTTTTAGTTACTCAATAGAATTAATTTTTTTGGTCCTAATTAGTTTTAATTACTAGTTTTCATTCAATTATAAAGTACATTCATTTTGTGGTGGTAATCATCCTTGACTAATCACATGTTTTTATTGCATTAATTTTTGGTCTTCGTTTTTAAACGTTTGGACTAATTAATTATTTGTTGAATGTCAAATGAATTTATTGTAAATTTCCTTGTTTAATGATTATTGCCAATAGCTCAAACCTTTTTTCATTTAAGTAATTTATCATCTCTATCATTTATTATTGTTTTTTGGTAGGTTAAAGTTTTAGAGGTTATTATACTTTATTATTGTACTTCAAGTAGGGGTGGAAATCTCTTCGAATCGAATCGAGCAACTGAACCGAATCTACTACTTTAGGTCGGTTTGGTTTTGTTCAATTTTATTTTCAAAATAAAAAAATGAAACTTGAAACCGAAACAAAAGTAACCAAAATTTTTGGTTCGGTTATCGGTTCTATTAAAAAAATCAAGTAAAACTGAACCGAATCAAAATTATAATGAGCCACCAGGTTTATTTGTAAAAAGCGAACCCAAACCTCATGGCTTGTTGTTGACTAAGTGAATTACTAAATTTCACGTCCTTGCATCCTTTATCAACATTCGACACTGTGACTCAAGTGTAGGTGTTATGTCCCGATTATGTAATTATATATATATATGTTTAAAATGTATGAATATTTTATCTTTTAAAAAATTATTAAAATTGTGATTAAAATATGTTTGAAATAATTTGCATTGAGGTAGATTTTTCCTTTTAAAAATGTTATGTTATAACTTGTTTCTTACCTTAAGACCTTAGCTCAACTATCACATTTACTCAGTTTTTATTCTTCTAATCTTTTAGGAGTAGAGAGAAAATGACTACTTATATCGTATTTTTCCTTCAGTCATCATAAAAAATCATCAATTAAATATAATGTCATTAAGTATGGGGTGGAAATATCATGAGTTATTGGTTAAGTTGAGATGTCAAACTTCTAGTTGAGTATCTCACCCAAATTAGTAAAGAAAATGCTTAGTCATTCTATAAAATTATGCATCATACCATTAAAAGTTGACAATCAACTTCCCAGTGGTCAACATGTTTGTTGTGGAAACCTACATATCCACTGTGGATATTCGTCACAGATATCCACCTCACACTCATTTTTAAATATCTGCACGAACATTTCACGTGACAAAATAAAAGTTTCAATGTCTGTCTCTGAGAAGGGCTTAAACCCCGGACGGCTGTCAATCTACTTGCGAAAAGCTATGTGTCAGCTGCAGCTATCCGCCTGACACTTTATATTCAGCAGACACAATTCATGTGCACCACGTATCATTTCGAAACCAAGTATTTGTAGACAGCCACACTTCCTCAGTCACTAATACTTCTGCTGATACACGTCATATGAGGTCCCCCATCTTTCCAAAACCAAGTATCTGCAGACACCCACACTTATGTGGACACAAACATATCTGTGGTCACCAAAATTTCCTTGGATACAACTCATACATGATGATGTGCCCCAAGGACCGTTCACTCAAGCTCGGGCCAAGAGGCTTAGTGCTTATCTAACTCGCTCTTATTTTGCAGGGGATAATGATTCATTGGAGTTTGCAGAGAAGCTAATGCATGAAGCAAGGACGTTTCATGTCTTATTCTCACGTGGAGTCATGCAGACTTAATCGGCTAGCCCCTTTTCTTTCCGGTTTGAAGGAGCTTCAAATGGATTGAAGTTTTGAGGTTAACTAAGAGTATTTGTCCAAGTTTTTATGTTTCACTTTATGTTTTGTTGCTGGTTGTGTTTGAGATATTATTTGTGGATTTTATTTTTCTTTTGTAGTTTGCATTTTTGAGAGGTGCTCGGTTTGCATGCAAACTGAGCCCTCATGACACTTTTTGTGCTCTCCAAGGCCAATTTTGTCCTTTTTGTTGTATTGTTCGTAGGGGATATTTAGTCCCCTCTAAGGCAAGCTGGAAAAGGGATTTTTGAAGAAAACAAAACCTAGCTCTCTAAAAGTTGGCGTGAAGAACCGTGGGAGCTCCCTCCACTCGGCCGATTCATCCTTTCAAATCAACTCACCTTTTCTTGCTGATTCTTGGGTGAGTTGATTCTTGCTATCTCTTCCAATCCCTCCTCTTCGTGTGGTGGTCCATTGTGGTGTGGACATAGAAGAACCAACATCCCCATTGGAGAGTGTCTTCCTCTTTGGTTGGCCGAACAAGTCGCCCGCTCTATTGTTGGAGGTGTGCGGACTCCTTGGATTTTATTTCTTTTCTTGTATCAACTATTGAAAGAGGATCTAATATTCTTGAAGATATTGATATTGACTTGTGATATTCTGGATTTGGTGCGTTTTGATTGTGAGTTGAAAGCGTTAAGGGGTGTTTTGGAAAGGATCTATTTTAGGCGAGAATCTGTTTGGTTGTGTTGCAGATTCTGACTCTCTGTTTTGTTTATTTGATTTGATCTGTTTCTATTCATTGGATAGCGCCCAAATTTGGCAGACTTAATTTTGACATTCTTATGTGGTTCTCCTCCAAATTTGGTATTAAAAGGATGTAAGCTCATTGAGAACTCGCTGATTAATTCCAGGTCGCCAGATTCTGTCCCCAAAACCATAATCCGAGGGTCAGATTTGTTTTAATTGTATCTCCGTGATCTGATCAAATTTAAATTTGAATTTTGGATATGCTTATCTTTGAAATGTCAGTAGAAGCTCCAGTAAATTTCAACCCTTGATTCCATATGCTTCTGTAATTATACTAGTTTAAAAATTGGAGGACAGATTATTGTTGGACAGTTTAGCCGATTGCAATATTGGCATTCTTTGAGTTTTGGTGCATATCATGTGGTATCAGAGCCAATTTGGCCTGCGTATACTCTATTTTTTGGTGATTTGTATCCTACATTATGATGACCAGAGGCCAAACATTTTCGAGAAGTTACCTTACAGTTGAAGAAGAGCTTCTAGCTTCTATTCCTTCCTTCCGTGGTTCAAAATGGATTGGAGACTATTTAGATTGAGAAGAGGAGTTGGAAGAAATTTTTTTAATTCATAAATTTTTAGATCATAGAAAATCTAAAATTGCTTCTTTGAGGCTTAAAGGAAAAGCTAGCCTTTGGTGGAGAAAAATAATTCTAAGAGAAGAGAAGAGGGCAAAGAAGTTATAAGTTCGTGGAAATGGATGAAGAGATATTTGAGAAGCAAATATGCTACAAACCCTACAAAGGTAGTCTCGTCTCGTCCACAACCAATTCAATCCAAGAAGAGTGCTTCAAAAAGGCAGCAAGCTCAAGAGTCGAATTTCGAGTGCTCATTGCAACATATAGCTCAACAACTGGACAAACTAAGCCTCAATAAGATCTGCAAATTCTCAACCCATGCAACCAATTAATCTTGGTGAACTAGTTGAAGAACGTGTGAAGGTTGAAGAAAAGAAGAAAGATAACTCTTTGGTAATGGCTAATGTAAAAGAAGACTTTAAAGAAGTTGTATTTCCACTTGAAGGTCCACTTCTTGAAATTGAATCTCGTATGGAAAAGAAAGTCAGTTTTGAAGAGTTGATTAGCCCGAGTTGCTCCAACCAAAATCTTCCTAGTTTAAAAACAATCGAAGAACCACTTCATGAGATCGAAAGTCAGTTTTGAAGAGTTGATTAGCCCGAGTTGCTCCAACCAAAATCTTCCTAGTTTAAGAACAATCGAAGAACCACTTCATGAGATCGATTGTAAAGATATCTCTTTGGCGCCCCGCGCCCCCCCCCCCCCCGCGCAGTTGAGAAGGAAGAAGTATTGCTGGTTGTGTTTGGGGTTTAGTGATTTTAACTATTGCTCGGATCTCCTCTTTCAACCCACTTGCAAATATTGAAATAAAGTATAGCTTCGACATGTGAGGTAATAATGGTTGAGCCAATGATTTTAATGTTTCAAATTGATTAATGTATTCCCTAATTGTGGTTGTTTGGAAAATTTTGCTGAAAGTTTCTATGACTTCTTTAGCAGCAACAGATGAAAACCTTTTATAGATTTCTGTTGTAAATTGATTCCAACCAGCGGTTGGAAAACTAGTGCAAAAGCTAACATACCAAATGTTTGCCTGGACCTATAAGTACAACTTTGCCATTGCCACTCTTAAATTGTATGGGGTCTAATAAATTGAAAAATACCTATTAGGTTTTCGTGCCCAGTTTTATGGGTTTTCTCCAGAAAAGAAAGGAAAGTAGAGATGAGGTAATCGTGATTGCAACCATGGGTCTATGTGCTAATAACTTGCAGCTCGAGGAGGAGGAAGGATCACCGAGCAAGAAGCTTGAGTTGGATCTAGTAATAACCACTAATCTTTGTTGTGCTTCTTGTCGTAGTGGCCTTAATTGAGTAAACGCTGCCATTATCGCCTCATGTTTAGTAGTGATACTTTGGTTTAGACTTTGGAACAAATTTTTTAACCATCGTTGTCACTCTGCTAGATGGTGAAATTGTTCATTAGAATCATCTAATCTAGTGAACACTGTTTCCATGTAAGTCTTCATTTCGTTTTCCAATCATTTGAGAGTATCTTCATTAGTTTTCGATCGTGTTTCCACCATTAGGATTTGTTGCTGCTCTAATACCAATTTGTTATAACAATGGAAGTAGAAGAAAAACAATTGAAAGATTATTTTGTATTGAACTGAAGAAAGAAAATTATAGAGAGAATTCTTAAAATAAGGAGGGAAAGGAAAGAAAAAGAAGGTTCAAGAGAAGTTTACACTCACATCACACCTTCTCTCGATTACACGTTTGGGTATTTATAACCTTTGCTCTATCCTAAATGTCTTCCACTTTAGACAGGATGGTGTCGTTTACTCTTTACTCAACAACGCACTTCTTCCTCTCTGATCTCTTGCGCCTACGTTTCCAGCTTTATAGTGTAGGCCCATAACAAGATTTTTTTTTTCTCATTTAGGAAATTTCCCTTTTCTCTAACTTTTTCTATTTTTGAATTCAACGGTAAATTGTTGCGACTACTTTTTGGATATTTCTACACATGGCCAACGACAAGATCTTCTGTAGAAATTTGAAAGAGATTAAAGAGGATGGGAAACTAAATGGTTTCCCCTTGATTCCTTCAATCTTTCTTTCTTGTATTTTTTTTTGATGATTTCTCTATCTTTTTCTTTCTTCGTTCTCTTCTCTTTTATTGCTTTGCCAAAGAACAGAAGGAAAGAAATGATAGGATTGACACTATCTCGAATTAAAATAGAACTGCAAATTGTTGATTTTATTAATGAAAACGAAGAAGGTTAGATTTGCACTTATAGAATTGAAGAACTCAGATCACACGTGAATGAGTTTATAACAAATAAACAAGGTCCATTTTTGCGTTGTGTTGTGTACTCGTTATTTTAACCGAATTATTAACAATAAGGTAACTTTATTGACAAACCATAATTAAGAGTTATTTTGATATTTACCAAATAAGAACAAAAACATGAATAATGAATTACTAATGCACTGCACATCATTAAAATAGAAAAATAAAAAGTATATTGGGTTAAACACATGACATAGTTGCAAAATGGAATCAAAATACAACTTTCGTTATAAGTTTATGTGAATAATTTAGTTAATAATAATAAAAAGGGAAAATGACAAACCAACCATCATACTTTGTGATTAATAACAAGTCAACCATTAAACTATTTTCGCTAATAATTCAACCGCTGAACGATGAAAAATCACCACCGTGAATATCGTCATTAACTTTCTAAAAATCGCAGTGGAAAAGAACAAATACCCATGGAAAAAATGGAAAGAACTCATGATTTTATAAGAGATTTTCAGTGGAAAAGAGTTAATATCTATGGAGAATGGATTTAGAAGATTTTGGATTTTGTAAAAGAATGGATTTAGAAGATTTTTGGTTTTATAATTTAGAAGATTTTGTAAAAGAATGTTAATATTTTAGTTTTTGGATGATTTAGAATTGTTTTATAGTCCATGGGAGAATCACAGTTTGTCTGTGTTGTCTGTGTTTTTCTACGAAGAAGACAATGATCAATGACGATCGACGACAATCTGCGGCAGATCGTGTAGTAATCCCTGGCGGCTTGACGACGATCTGCGGTGGCTTGACCACGAACCGCGGTGGATTGACGACAATCCGTGGCAGCTTGACCACGATCCACAGCAGATTGTTAAGAAGGAAATTCCTTTCTGTCACTTAGTGCGACAGTGAATCTTTGCAGATTAATAATTCTATCCATTTTCAACAGTTTTGGATGCTTGAGGACTCGTTTTCCATTGTCTTTTTGCGATGCACAAGTAGAAAATATCTGTTTTGTCAATCCACCACCACAGCAGGGAGAAACCGTCCTCTGAATGTGCAGAGCTTCATGGTTTTGAATTGTGTAAAGGAAATTGGAGGACTTAGAAGCGTTTTTAGTCCTTGAAAGTGGGACAAGCTGCCTTTGGCAATTTTCCAGCACTTAGATCTCAAAATGTTATGCGAAATAAAAAAAAATTCATCCAAATCGGTCGACTGAGCACAAAGTTATGGTTTTCTGAAGTTTTTGAGTAAACGATCTCAATTTTTTCCTGCCCGGATCTGCTTTGATATGCATCGAATGACAAAACAGATCTCTCCTACATGTCCATCGCAAAAAAATGTTGGAAAATGAGTCATCAAGCTTCCAAAACAGTTGAAATTGGAGAGAATTATCCATCTGCAAAGATTCTTCGTTTCTCTTGGTGAAAGAAAGGAATCTCCCTCTTATCAATAAGCTGCAGTCGTGGTCAAGCCGCTGCGAATCGTCGTCAATTCGTCGTGGTTCATTGTCAATCCATCGCGGTTCATCATCAAACTGCCGCGGTCCGTCATCAAGCTGCCGCGGTTCATCGTCAAACTGTTTAACGACAAACGTGACAGCGATGTTAACAGTGATTTTTTTTATAGTTCAGTAGTTAATTTGTTAGCTAAAATAAATTAGTAGTTGACTTGTCATTAATTACAGAGTACGATAGTTGATTTGTCATTTTCCCTAATAAAAATTAACAACTTAATCTTATTTAGCAATTGTAAGCATCTAATCAAGAACATGATACCCTTGTCTAACTTTTGTGTACGTGGTTTCCACGTTGCTGGACAAATTCTCGGCACATATGTGCCTACTATATTATATAGATATATTATAATGATGCCATATTTAAGCTTTACATACTCTAATATATTTTTTTGACGTGGAACTTATGATTTAGTGATGCAATTATGTTATTATTTTAAATATTTATTACTGTCATAAATATTTTGTTAATCAATTACTAAAATGGCTATATATTCGATCCAAACAAAAGAGTGCCGGAGTAATAAAAATTAGGTTATATAGTAATAACGAAGGGATCGAGTCAATGAACTTGAGACTGAAGTTCATATGAGGGGTTTCTATATATATCAAAATACGGTGGGAGTGATTTATATATATAGTGAGACTCGAACCACAAACTGCCACAGAAGTCATGCATATGGGCGTGGGAGTGAGAAAGGCGTAGCCCCCATCATATGAATAATTTTAAGTTTTGTTTTACAACGTACACAAATCGTATTATATACTTTGATTTTTATAGTAAAATTTTCTTCTTTGCTTGTGATTTTTTTTTTCATATGGGATATTTCACATAAATTTTAATGTTCCTTATTATTCATTTTTCTATTTCGTATTATTGATCCATATTCTTTTGCAGTTGGTATTAGAACTATGTTGTGAGAGATTATAGAATTTATGTTTCAAAATTTATTGAAATAGAAGTTCTTATAATTGTCTACACATTGAACATTTCTCAATTTTTGAAAAGAAAAATTAATAAATTAACCACTGAATAATTTTTTCTAACAACTTAAATACTGAATTATGAGAAATGAATACAGTAAATATTGCTATTAACTTTTCGAGAACTCGTACCCATGGAAAAAAGGAAATAATTCGTGATTTTTAATTGAAAAAATTTAATATCCATGGAAAATGGATTGGAGAAAATAGTATATAAGATGATTTTAATTTTTCTAGTTTTATAATCTAGAAGATTTTTGTAAAAAAATGTTAATGTTTTAGATTTAAGATGATTTAGAATTGTTTTACTGTCCATGGGAGAATCACAGTTTGTCTGTATTGTCTATGTTTTTCTACAAAAAAGATAATGAATTTTTTTTATTTGTAGACTTTTCTCTGTGGAAAGTCATCTTTCATCTGCGAAAAGTTATATTTCTGCAGAGTAAAATTTTCTTTCCTCTGCGGAAAGACGAGTTCTATTTTAAGAACTCACTTTCCGCAACAGAAAGCCAATGTTCCATTGTGGAAAACTAGCATTCTACAAAGGAAAGACAACGTTCCGTAGAGAAATGTCAACACTATTTAATGAAAAACGTAACCGTGGTGTTTACTCCGTCTATTTTTCATAGTTCAGTATTTAAGTTGTTAACAAAATTGTGGAGTGGTTGACTTGTCATTGATATCATAGTACAATGATTGATTTGTTAATTTCCCTTTTGAAAAAGAAGAAAATGACTATTCTTTTTTCTTTTTCCATAAAACAATCTGTAGGTCTCATCCTCCCTAAGTTGCGACACCAAAGGTTTTTCTCTATTCAAAATGTCGACCTCTATGCACTGCACCCTTTGACATGCACCATTGAGCCAATACTTTAGCAGTAGACGCCGTGCTTCTTCTCCATGCACTAATTCAACTTTTGATATGCTATGGGAAGTTTGAAATACAATATTTTGTTATTAGATCATATTATCAATTTTTTGTTTTGACAAGTGAAGATAAAACCTATTTGAGCACAAATAAATTAGGATGATACATTATTTGGTTTTGATAAAATACTCGTGTCTTGAACAGAGAATGAAAATACGTGAAGAGGAAAAAACTTTATCACAAATTAATCTACATACGTCAAATCAAATTTTGTTTGATATTGTGAAAAAGACAACAGCTGCGACCTTGTTATCGAAATTGGAACAATTATGTAGGATAGAAACTCTATTCAGTAAGTTTCATTTAAAATAATGACTCTATGAGGGAAAATACTTTCATTATAGACCACTAAATGTTTTTAAGGTAGTTGTTTTGACCTTGAGACCATGGAGTATAAATACGATAAAAAAAATTAAATATTAATTGTATTGAGTTATCTGCCTATTTCATAATCTTTTCACAATCTTGCGCAAAATATTATCTTAGCTTGCATTATATCTTGTTAGTGTTTTGAATGAGATAAAATATCTCATTCATCTTTTTGAATAGAAAAAATGACAAATCAACTATCGTATTTTGTGATTAATAATAAATTAACTACTAAACTATTATTGTTAACAAAAAAATTACTGAATTATGGAAAAAGGTCATCGCAATCATCGCTGTCATGTTTCCCGTTAAATATATTGACTTCGTTCCATGGAGGATCATGTACTGTTATGCCGCAGATCGTTATTTATAAAAATAATGTAATAATATTGATGGTCCGCCGCAGGTCAGGACACCGAACTATACAGATCGTCGTGCGCCGTTCTGCGTTCCTGTGTCCTAGTATACAAGACTCGACTGTACAGTCCGGCGAGTTCACTGTGAACCATGATATCTTTAGTGACACTTGGTGCAATGTTGGAGTAGAGTTCAACGACGATGTTATGAGGGTTAAGTGCTACGGTTTTCCTATCGAGTAAGACGAAGTTGTTAATGTTCGTAAATTTGGGAGCTGTAAAGAGGTGACAGAGTTAGAGGCTAGGTTTTGGCCATTGTCGGTATAGTTATAGGACTCCGAGTGATCGGAGTTCATTTCTACGACGAACGCGTTTTTGTAACTATATCGACAATGGCCAAAACATAGCCTCCAATTCTTTCACCTCTTTACATCTCCCAAATTTACGAACATCGACAACTTCGCCTTGCTCAATTGGAACACCGCAGTACTTAACCCTCAGAACATCGCCGTTGAGCTCTACTCCAACATTGTACCAAGCATCGCTAAGGATATCATGGTTCGCGGTCAACTTGCCAGACTGCACCATTGAGTCTTATATACTATGGCACATGCACAGGAACACGCTCGCATACATCGGTTGAGGGCTCTGTACTAGGAATGATGCACATAGTGAATGTATGCCTTAAAAATGCAAGGTGAAATGACGTTTCAAATAAAGCGCTATAATCACGTTCATACTTGCTCGAGAAAGATCATTCCGCCGCCATGCCTTTGCAAAATGGGTGGCAAGCGGAGCATTGGTTTTGCATCCGACACCTATATGAAAGGAACATCAGATAATAGAATTGAGTGAGCAAACGTGCAAGGGTCAATAGATGAACTATGCGTTGAAACCAGATATACTACATCTACAACAATTTATTCGAGGTAGACAGTTGGATGCTTATCAAGAAACAATACAAATGCTTGATGTGGTTAGATCACACCGATTCTTAGTGTACATGTATATTATATGCTTGTAACGGAATTGATAATTTTGTTTGTGCCTGTAATGCATATATGCACGATATGATTGTAATTGAATTGATAAATTGGTTTGTGTTTATAATGCACATGTACATGATATTGTTGTAATGAAATTGATAATTTTAGATCACGGATATGCGAAAGAAACCTGACAAGAAGGCGAGTTAGTGTAGTTGAGATGTGTAACGAAACAAATTGAGATACTCATTTTGTTGTACATAATAAAAAATTATGTTAATGTTAATATTTTGTTTTGTTTATTTGGAAAATATCTAGCTTGGATAATATATGGTTTTTGATAATGTCACATAGGGGGTAGACTAAAAACAAGAGAAACTCTTGCAAAATTTTCAATTTTTTGAAAAAGAAATTGATTCAAACCATTTCATATATCATCAACAAACAACTAATATGTTCATTGCAACAATTTAAGCAACCTGTACATAACACCAAACTATACAATGCGGGGGAATTTTGTCTCTCCGCTACGGAAATTTGATATTCCGCTGTGAAAACACGTTGGTTTGCTGTGAAATTTATGACGTTCCATGGCAGAATGACAACTTCCCACGGTGGAACGTCAGCGTGGTCGATCAAAAAGTATAGATTCAAAATTTCATTTACAGATTCAAAATGAAGTATAGATTCAAAATTTCATCATCAATTACAATTCAATTACAACCATATCGTGTATATGTGCATTACAATTACAAGTCAACTACCACCGGAAATATTTACAAGTACGTCTGTCCAAATCAACATTGTACTATTCATTATCATTGCTGACCTCAAATTGGGCAGCGCCTGATAACTGGGGACTCCAATTGTAACCTATAAGTTGTAGTCTGACAAAGCAATTTTTAACTGCGGACACGAAAGGTTTGTCGAGCACGCCATCTTTTTATTTTTTTAACACTCCTTCCCATGATGCCCTTTCATATGATCTCAAACATACAGAGAATTTGTTTGTGCTAGGCTAGTAGGATGCAGGCGTTAAATGACTCGCTCAGGTTGTTGAGGCTTATGTCGCACTTTGAGATAGAGCGAAAGACATGTTTAGCCCAACATTTTGCATCTTTTCTCGTTGATAGTTGTGGGATGTCGAGTCAAGCAAAAATAGCTTCGCCATCTCTCTCTCTCAAAGTGCCTCTTTGTTGTTGCTCTAAAAGCAGCCCACATTGCATCCTTGAACAACTTCCTTTTAAATTGTTTTTGATAATTTGAATACAGGTGTTGGATGCAAAAACGATGATCTGCTTGCCCAGTGATCTCTCTAATAGCTGGCACCAGTCCCTACAAAAAATAACTGTATGAGTCAAACATTGGTACACAACGCATATCATAAACATAGATGGCAAAAGCAATCAACAACACTTTTTGTCAGTCATAAATGATTGTCCACCTATTGCCGGACGGGGTGTTTATATCGTCGAACAACAATTCCAAAAATCAGCTCCAAGAATCCCTATTTTCTGCTTCAACCACAGCTACAACAATCAAATACATTCCATCATTTTCGTCGATGCTAATGGTAGTGAGCATCTGGCTCGGAGTTGCTCCCTTCAACAGACCCATCTTATATGCAGCCAAACACATGTACATCCTTATAAATGCACTCATATGAGCTTGTATTGCTTATTGTCATCCCCCTCGTTAATTTTTTTGGTCGGACATTAAAGTCATTTCTTACTGTCTCAATTATGGAAGAAAGGTCTCAGTCGACTTGACTTTTAAATCTGTCTAAGTAATGTGCAGCCACCCATTTGGCAGAAGCATGGCGGGTTTCCATCTTTCTCGAGCAAGTGTGAATGTTGTTATAGCACTTTATGTGAAATGTCATTTCACCTTGCATTTTTTAGGTGTGCATCTACCATGTACATCCTTCTTGGCAGACAACCCTCAACTTATGAGCATAATTATGGGTGAATTTTATCTCGAACCCATTCTTCAACGCATGATCGATAATTTCTTCTCTAATTTTATTCAGTGAACTATACTTCTTGCCAAGACTCATACTATCAAACATGTATTCTTCTTTTTGGGGGCATCTAAGGCCAACTTTCGGCCATGTCTATATCTTTGTCACTACTGGATTCGCATAATGAACGGAGTTCTTCCTTATTTGGAGTTACCGAGACGGAATGCACCACTATAGCCGCTTCGTCTCCAAATGTACGTATCTCATTTGCCAAAACTGTCTACGTGGGCCCCACTTCAACGTGGCGGTTAATAACAGATTCCTTGACACTCCAAGACGCCATTTGGTGTTCAAAAAATGCTTCAACTTTGCCAAAATGCAGTACAACTCAGCTCTCAGAAATATCTAGGGTTTGCTAATCGTTGACAAAATCACTGAGAAAATCGCGAGGACGGTATTATGAATTTATACAAAGCAGACACTGAACGACAATCTACAGTGGATCATTATCAATCCACTGTGGATTATACTCAATCCACGGTCGATCGTTTCTAGATCCGTGGGGGCCCATCAATATTATAACGTTATTTATAAAAATAATGATATGCGGCAGAACAGTACATGATCTATCGCAGAACGAAGTCAATACATTTAATCGTAAACGTGATAGCAATGTTTGCGGGGACCTTTTTCCATAATTTAGTAGTTATTTTATTAGCAAAAATAGTTTAGTAGTTGACTTGTCATTGATCACAAAATACGATAGTTGATATTTCATTTTCCCTTTTGAATATAATGTCATCTCATTTAATTTCTTTTAATTTATTGAGTCTCTTTTCCACAAGGAGTTTATCTTTTGCTTCATATTTAAAAATTATTTTAAAAATAGAATAGTTTTTGAAGCATTTTTGAACTTTGATTGTTTACCGCTTGAAATTGTAAATGAGATAAATTATCGCATTTAATTGTTTTGAATCCTTTCACATCATGTTTTTTTTTTTTAATTTGTGATGCTCATGCAAAATAAAAGAAACACATGCATAAGTGATAAATTTGACATTTAACACTACAAATTTACAAAAATTACATTTATGACTATTTAATAATTAGTATAGAACCTATATATCAAATATCCTCAAACTTAATATATTGCTAGTTAGAGGTGGAAATCAATTTGGTTTGAATTCGGTAACCGAACTGAACAGAATATTTTGGATTAGTTAGGTTCTGTTTTGACAAGGGAAAAAACTATTTTAGAACCAAACCGGCTTGAAACGAAATATTAGGTTCGGTTTTCTATTTTTATTGCAGTGAACTCGGTAACTCAAAATCAAACCAACCAAAAAATAAAAATAAAAATAAAAACTACCATGCCTAACCCATAAGCCCGTTGTACTCTACTCTCTGTCTCTAGTCGGCAATCACGATTTGCGAAATTGGAAACCTCGATTCCTATCACGGTCCTCACTCTGCTTTTACAAAGTCGTCTCGTCTCTAGCGTTGTGCAGCCCACAAGTTTGTGGTTCGCAGTGCAGTAGTGACAGTGTGAACTTCACACGCAAAGGTTTGTCAACGTTCATCGAAGTTTCACTGTTTTGTTTCTTTCTTTTTTCAAATGTATTAATAGAGCCTATCTCGGTTACAGGAGACCAAGAATCGCAGTCACTCATCCTCTTCTTTCTAGTACAACCCTAATTCACAGGCATGGCAGTGTTGGTTTCACTTTCGTTGAGTTTAGGTTATGTCAATTTTTGTGCACTTTAATTTTGAACATGGTAATAGTTTGAGAATGCTAAATGTTGACGACAAAATTAGAGTTTTGTTTTGTTTTTCAAATCAAATTGGGTGTATCTTGTTTTCTTATTGTGAATTGTGAAACTTTAATTTTTTAATATTGTCCAACAAATGTTTGAAATGGTATGTTTAAGCCAACATTTAGTAAGAAATGTTTGAAATGTCCAATGAAACTTTAGTTTGGAAATTCGTATGCATATCATCCAGTAAGAAATGAGACTTCAAACTTGAACAAACATGTTATTAATTGTAAGAAATTGTTGGATAGTTTAGACGAGACACTGAAGGCCTTATTGTTTTGTAAAAATCGATAGTAAGAGCATGTAAAGTTGGTTCTTTAACAATAAAGACATGTAGTACTGAAAGATGTAGAGATATATTGGCTAGAATGATCGTGATTGATGAGTTACCTTTTAATGTTGTTGATGGAAATTTTTTTTATAAATTACTTAAATGAATTGGAGCCAAATTTCATTGTTCTTGTCTTTCTGAAATGACTTTCGATTTTCTCTTCCATTAGTTTCTCTATATTTAATACTTTTAGCTAATGCTATAGATTGACAACTTACAGTGATATAGTGTCTTATTTGGCGCACTAAAAACTGGTAAAAGCAAGCCCAAAAACTGGTAAAAACTAGCCCAAAAATTGTTAAATCGAGAGCAAAAACCGAACCCTAAACCGAACTCAAAACCGACTGCAAAACCAAAAAACCAAATTTTGAAGACAAGGAAAAAACCAAAATAGAACTGATGAGAACCGAAACTAAGGTTCAATTTTTGGTTTGATTTTTCAGTGTACTCGGTTCGATTTCAGTTTTTCAAAATAAAAATCAAACCGACTCGGTTCGGTTCTAATTCAGCCAAAAACCGAAATAATTTGAACTGTTTCCACCCCTATTGTTAGTTCTTGAACAAAAGTCAAAACGAAACTATGTTGAGAAAAATAAAATTAGAATAGCAATATGCCTCATAATCTCCAACACACTAACCAGTACAAAATAAATTCTAAACAATGTCAGCATAAAAAAACTAGGAGTTTTGAATTGATATAAACCTTACTTGTGAACTCTCATGTGTGTGTGACAATAGTTTCTCTCACCATTAACTTATTAGCTCCCATAAATTTATTCAACTTTTATATAGATTCATAACTACCTAAGTAAATATACAACACTCCTCATTTATTTCTTCAAAAATTATTTTTTCTTTTTTTTTTCCTCTGTTTTTATTTTTCTATTTTACTTTTTTTATACCATTGCGACAGAGTTTCTCTCGCTATCATTTTTTAATATATAGTTTTCACCCATTAAGTATCTAAAAGACTTACTCAAAATTTAAAGTGAAACAAAAAACTGTAAAAGTTTAAGTCTGTAATAGAGCTTCTTCTATTATCGCTGAATTAATTTATATCCATTGAATATCCAAAAGGCGCACTCAAAGTTGATTGTGGAATAGAGATTTGCATGAGTTTTTCATTAATTTAAAACAATCAAGCCTATGTCATTTCTTTTCTAAGATATTTATGTTTAAGTAATCTTGAGTAATTTTTAAAAATTATGTAGATTCATATTTTAAGTTACTTAAGTATTTATTAACGTCACATAATATCAGGTAAAGTTCCTCTAAACCTCTAATTAATACAATGATTGAAACTATGTGTTTTGAATTAAAGATTCTGAAGTGTGGTAAATAAATATTCATAAGTGCCGTTTTAACATGGATGTGTTTATTATTTACTAATCACTACTGGTGTGTCAAATTATATTATATCATTATTGTGCTATTTTGTTGAAAACTAAACTACTATAATGTGACATGTGACACTAGAACAACTAATACGCAAAATACAATGCAAAAATTAAAATAAGAAAGATATATGTATCTTGTTATTCTTGATTTATATGCATATTTTACTTAATTTTTTTTTCGCAATAACAACATAATTTATAACAAGCGAACTTCATGTTAATGGTGACGAAACTATGCAATGAGTCCAAAATAAAAATGTTAAAGAACTATATGAAAGCACATATGCAAAATATAAACGAAAAGAGAAAATGCTAAATTTTACTGAAAAATCTAAATGCTGAAATGAGAACATGCTTAAATATAACTGTACTAAAATACGAAAGAAAACTGAAGGTAAAAAGCCAAAAATTTGGTACCATGAACAATGTCCCATGTTCACAAAAAATGTTTTTAAAATTTTATTATTATTATTATTTTTATTTATTTTTTGAAAATTAACAAAACAAATCTTGGACTTTGGAATCAGTAACATACCAAATCTTGAAGAAATTTCACAGATAACAAAAATGTCGAATTAAGGGAAAAGAACAACGCAAACTTCGCAATCATGTTTTCCGTCCATATAGACATCTCTCAATACTAAACAATATTGTCTCTCAACATCAATGGATGCCCCATAGCATCCATAGACGTCCCTCAATGCTTAACGACGTCGTCAGTGAAGAGATGTCCATTGTGGGCTGAGGGACATTCATTGTTAGTTGATGGACGTTTGTCGTAAGTGGAGAGACGTCCATTTTAAGTGAAGGGACGTCTGTTGTGGGACGAGGGATGTTTGCCATAAGTGGATGGAGTCCATCCTCATTGAGGGACGCCAGTCCCTCGATCTAGCAAGCATGACTCTTCGTCCATTAGCACCCCTCCTATCATGAATGTTCATCCTCGTTGAAGGACGTCTGTCTCTTCATCCAATGGCCAACAAAGACTTCCCTCAGTCTTATGATAGCCCCAAGGATGTATCTTCTCATGGATTAGCTTTAGATGTCCCTCGTTGTTAAAGGACATTTATTATTGATCCTTGGACGTCCTCATTGAACGTTCTTTGACATTAATGTGAATGTGGCGTTTGCCACGACAATTTTTTATGAAAAACGTGACTGCGATGTTCATGTCATTCTTTTCTCATAGTTCAAGGTTTTAATTGTCAACAAAATTTCTTCAAGGTTTTCCGTGTGATTGACCCCAAAGTCCAAAGTTTTTTATGTTAATTTCCCTTTATTTTTATTATTCTTTATATGCATACATGTCTTGCTTTTTTTATTTTAAGGGAAAATGATAAATTAACCATCGTGGTTTACGATTAATGACAAGTCAACCACTATCCTTTATTTTCTAACAAATTAACCACTGACGTATGAGAAAATGACAAAGCCAACATCGCTGTCACGTTTACCGTTAACAAGCTGATGTGGAGCTGCGGCAGTTTGTAGACAAACCGCCGCGGCTCCGTGTTTTTCCAAGAAAAGAAGGCCAAACCACTGTGGTGTCTTGAGACGCTGCCACAGTTTGTTAGGAGACCGCCGCGGTGTCTTGAGACGCCGTCGCAGTGTCTCAAGACACTGCGGCGGTTCAGTCTCATGACTTGAAAAATTTTTGATCGCAAATTTTAGGAGTGAGATGTTGCGGATTTAAGAGTTGAATGGCAATGGTGTGATAATTATCGGATCAAAGTGATGTATGGATATGAGAAAGTTGCCATTTGCTCTTGATGTTGAAGAATGGCTATGATTATGGCATTTCCTTCTTCGGAAATGATATAATCAGAGTGGTGCAGTGGGAGCCTAGTGGTGAGTGAACGCGAGAAGTTGATCATTCTTTGATACAAGAGACACTATTGAACGAAGTTAAGCAGCTAGTATAGGTAAGGAGGGAGTTGATGGTCTAGATAAAACGAAGTATTAAAGCCGTTAGATGGACTACGTCATCAAATGGGGTACTTGAGAAGAGCTTTGATGTATGGTTTGGCGTTAGTGAGGGTACTAGAAAGGGCAAATTTCGAGGGCGAAATTTATTTTAAAGGGGGAAGTATGTAACACCCCAATATTTTTAAGTTGGACAATTATCGAGGTATTACCAAGGGAGTTCTAGAGCGTTAAGTTTAGTGGTGTTTCCATTATGTTTTCCCCGTTTATGCGATGCAAATTAGGCGGAGTGGTTAGGATGTAGCATCGCGTGATTATACGTGTCATCTTAGCACGTGTATTTATGGGGAAAGTGTTATGGGATAAGGTTTAAGCGTGAAAAGATAGAGAAAAATGGGAATTATAGAGTTTCAGACGACGTTGCGGATGTGAAGTGTTGTCCGCAACATGCCTGGAACATCGTCTCGACTAGGGACGACTTCGGGGACGGAACGACGCGTTCGAACTTCTATGCAACGTGGACTTTCAGACAAACTTTCGGATGATGCGAATGAGGAAGACTGCGTCTGCATCGAATCTGTCCAAGTCTGGGGACTTTCGAATACATCGGGATGATTGCAGATGAGTTGAGGCTTCGTCTTTTTTGCCTCTGTCCGATTTTAGGACACTATCAGATGATGCATGCGGACGATGCAAACGAGGAAGAGTTCATCTGAATTGAATCTGTTCGATTCTAAAGCTATGCGGACGACATGTGTGGATGCCCAATGGCGTCCGAACCCCAACTGTGGACAGTACGGACGAAAGTGAGGACGCCAACTCCCGTCTGTAACCTCAAGAATCGCCTGCGGGATTTGGCCTTGCGGACGATGTGTAGATGGGATCAAGTCATCTGCACCTCGTCCGAATCATCGCAGAACTGTGAATTCAGAGATTTAAACCCAAGGAGAACAACATTTAACCAATGGAAGGACGCGACCCTAACACAAATCCGGTTCTAGAGCATGTGAGCCGATCTTTCCCCCTGTCCAATCGACTAGCTCTATCCTTCCAGCCAAGGATTGTCCCCTCTCCTGGAAATATCTCCCTCCCTTCTCTCGTTCAGTCTTCATCCCCATTTCCTGTGTGAAATCCAGAGAGTGTGAGGGAGTGACCGAGAGGAGAGTGAGCTCCAGTGAGGGTGTTGGGAGCTGAGTGTGTGAGCAAGAAAGTGAGTGTAGTGAGGAGTGTGAGTTGCTGGGAACTCCAGCTACTGTCAGAGCTGCCAGAAATGTAGAGGCTTGGAGTGCAGCTGGCCCTGCTTGTGTCTTCATGAACAAAGGGTAAGAAAATAGGGTGTGTGAGTTTAGTGTTGGTGTTCTTAAAATGCTTACTGCTAGTTGTTAAGTAGGTTGTTTATCTTCAAATGCTTGGTGATAAATGCTTACTATTAGTAGTTGAGTAATTGTTTGGTAGATGATAATGATTCCTGTTACGTTTCCTTGATGATTTCCTTGAATGTTCTCACATTGTTTAACCTGTGAATTGTGAAGTGTGTTATGTGAATTTTTGTTAAGCCATATGATATTTCCTTTGTTTATGTTCTCTATTTAATTGTTTGCTAAAGTGATGCAAATGTATTGTTAGTAGTAATGAGAAATGAAAAAGGACCGATGGAAGATTGAAGTGTGAAACAAGAATTATCCACTATTTAATGACGTTATCATTGTTTAATTCCGCTATTGGCGTTATTTATGCACATATGCTTAGCCTCTCACTTGTGGTTACTTATTTAGCATGAAATCAATTAGGGTAATCAATTAGCAAACTAATGAGCATGTTTAATTATTGATGAACTAACTAGCAAGCATGTTTTAGGCAATTTAACTAATGATGTGAATTAAGCATGTTTAGTAATTTAGCATGTTAATTAATCAGCCCTAAACAACCTGCTAAAAGGAATTAACCAAGCATGTCCGTTTATTAGTGCTTAATTAACTAATTAAATAAATTAGAGAATAGTATGTTCACATGTTAGTTAACAATCACTCGTTAATATGCAAGCATGTTAATTAACTAGGTTAATTAAATAAAACGCGATAACAACTGAGCATGTTAATTATATTTTAGCAAGCTTGTTAATAACTAGTCTAGCATGTTAATCAATTAGTTAAGTATGCTTAATTAACTAGCTCTAATGTTAATAAATAGTTAAAGCATGTTAATTAACCAACTAGTTGAGCATATAACTAACTAGGATAACAATAATTGTATGAGCATGAGCATGTAATTGACTAAAGATCAACTAGTAATTAAAGTAATCCATGAGCATGTAAATTAATTAGGATAACCAACTAGACTAATAATCGTAACTCAAAGTGAGCATGATCATTAATTAGGATAACTAATGAACATGATAAATGTTACTATTTCCTAAGCATGATAATTTAGATAAATTACTTGCATGTTTACCGTACCTGTATCCATTCGCTGCTCAATTCAATGTTGTAATTGTTTTCTATTATGCGCAGTTAATTCCTTTTCTGATATGCTTTACTTTCATTATATGTGCTTTCCATTTCCGTTGCTTCTAATTATAAGTTGTTACTAGAGAGTAGAATGGTAAAGAAGATGAAAAGAGAATGAAGTAACGCGAATGAGTTAAGGGTCTCAAGGATCTCACTTATTATGCAAATGAATGTTTTATAATTGCTTTTGTTATTGTTTTCTTAGTATTGCTTAAGATCTCGATTATGATTACATGTCTTTAGCATGTACTTCATGCTAAACCAAGTATAATTAGTTAAGTAGAATCAAAGCATGAAATCAACGTAGGAGCATGTTAATAACTGATTAGAATAATGGCTTAGAAATATAAACGTAGGAAGCATGTAAATGGACTTGGAGATTAATTAGGCTAAACAACTAAAGAACTAGAATAATCATCTTATCTTCCTGAGTATGTTTAGCTTATTGTTCATTCGCTTTCTTTACTTAATGTCATACTTGTTTTCTGTTGTGTGCAGTTCCTTCATTCTATTATGTGCTTTACTTTTCCTATATGCGTTTTCAGTTACCGTTACTTTATATGCGCACTTCAATTTTATGAATGTTATGTCATGTCATCATGCATCACTATAGGTTAAGAATGTATGTTCATGCATCATGCTAATAGAAAAGAACAGGACGCATGCATGAGTGAGGAAGATGTAAGAATGAATGATAGAATAATAGGAAGTCGGGTCTGGCCTGGTAGCTGGCATGCCCACAGGAGGCTAGTGAGTCCAAAGGAGGTCAGCCCCTAGCCTGGTAGCTAGCATGCCCACAGGAGGCTATGTTATAGCCTAACAGCTAGCATGCCCACAGGAGGTTAATTGTTGTCTGGCGTCGAGTATGCCCACAGGAGACTAACTCAACGAAACGAACGAATGAAAGATAATAATTAAACGAATGGCTTAACGAGAAGGACTAAAGTGTGGCAGTCATGTTGCACCTTATTGAGCCATTTGGCTCATGTATTACTTGTGGTGTAGGTACACACGACGTACAGAGTCTTAAAGCAATAGGAAGAAGTAGTGGATGAGGGAATTGCAAGAGCGAGCTTGCAGTTGGCCAGGCTACGAGCAGTAAGATGTAATTGAGTTGTAATGTAATTAAATTAAGTTTTCTTCTAAATTGTAAATTAAGTGTATTCCCATTGTTTAGTATTCTTTTCTTAAAGAATTTTATAAACGCTTCCGCAAATGATTATTTTTGCAACATTTTAAATAACTATTTTTTTTCAACGCTTCCGCATTTTATTAAATAAATAATTTTTTTTACAACGAGTTTAAAGAACGGTTGGTAGCGGTCCGGATTAGGCGAACTCTGACACGTTTTCTCAAATTTAATGCATTTTCAAAAAAGTGACGAAAATTCGGGTCGTTACTCGTGACCCAGTTAATTTGGAGTCAATCTTGACCGTTGATCCAGATAAGGGACGTCCCTTGCTCAATCTAATGGCCAGGGAGCATCGTCCGTCATCGCCTCTGGAAGACGCTAGATGCAATCTTGGCCGTTGATCCAGATGAGGGACGTCCCTCGCTCAATCCAATGGCCAAGGAATGTCATCCGTCCGTCACCTCTGGAAGGTGCCAGATTCAATCATGGCTGTCGATCCAGATGAAGGACGTCCCTCGCTCTATCCAACGACCAAGGAATGTCGTTTGTCCGTCGTCTCTGGAAGATGTCAGATGCAATCCAGGCCATCGATCCAGATAAGGGACGTACCTTGCTCGATCCAATGGCCCTAGACAATCGTCCGCCATCGCCTTTGGGAATCGCCATATTCAATCCTGGGCGTACATTCTGCGATCCAACGGCCAATGAGCTTCGTCTCCGCCATTGCCTGCCAATTGTCCTTCGTCTTCGAACTAGCAAGAGGGATGTTCCTCGACCCCGATTTTGATGTCCTTCATCTCCGTTCGACGGTAATTTATAGAGACGAAACCGAGGCATTAAACTCGACGGTCCTGGACGAGAAACGTGACTGCGAGGTCGCCGGTAAGAATTTTTCATAGTTCAGGGTTTTAATTGTTAAAAAAATTCTTCAAGATTTGACTTATCATTGACCACGAACTATAGAGTCTGCAATGTTAATTTCCCTATCAATTGATATAAGAATCTTGTTTTTATTAATGCGTAAACAATAACTAAAAAATCAAGAGGAGAAAATAAAAAAATAAATATTAAATTAAGCCTACGTATAATTGTTATTGATATTAAAAATAATTATGAATAATAATTTTTTGGGAAAATGACAAATCAACCATCGTGGTTTGCGATCAATGACAAGTCAACCACTGTGGTATGTTTTCTAACAAGTTAACCACCAACGTATGTGAAAATGACAAATGCACCATCGCTGTCCGTAAAAAAAAGCTGATGGCCCCACCATGTATGCCTGGACGCCGCGGCGTCCAGGCAATTTGCCTCCAGGCCATTTGCGTCCCTCTGTTAAGTCAGGTGAATTAATTCAGCAGAATACATAATCCGAGTGGTCTGCGATATTCGCATGTATTCTATCGTTTTCCCTTATTAGCTAACCCTAGAGAAGTCTGAGCTGCGCTGAAGCGAGTAGAGAAAGGGATTTTGGAAAAGTTGAAGAATTTGTTGGAAAAAATGGCATCTTGGAGTGTTACAGAAGGTGGTATTAACCGTGAAGTTGAAGTGGGCCCTTCAGAGACATTATTGGCCAATGAGGAGGTACGTGGCTTTGGAAACGAAGTTGCTATTATTTTGCATTCTGTCTCAGCAAATTTAAACAAAGAGGACGATGAGGAACTCCGATCAGCATGCCAATCCACTAGTGATGAAGAGATGGACATGGCAGAGAGTAGATTGAGACGCCAACCAGAAGCAGAGTGCACATTTGTTGGTATGGGGCTAGGCAAAAAATATAGTTCCTTGAATAAAATTAGAGAAGAAATTGTTGATTATGCAATGGATAATGGGTACGGGATAAAATTCACCCACAGTGATGCGCATCGATTGAGAGCTGCTTGTCAAGAAGGGTGCATTCGGCGGCTGCATGCCTCACAAATAAAAAATGAAATGACGTTTCAAATAAAGATGTACAACGACGTTCACACATGCTCCAGACAAATGGAAAGCCGCCATGCCACAGCCAAATGGGTGGCAACGCATTACTTGGACAGATTTAAAAGTCAGGCCGACTGGGCCATATCTTCCATAATTGAGACTGTTAGGAAGGACTTCAACGTCAACATTACTTCCAGCCTTGCTAGAAGGGCAAGAAATGCGGCTAAGAAAATTAACGAAGGGGATGCCAATGAGCAATACAAGCTCATATGGTCCTATGCTGAGGAGATTCGGAGGTCGAATCCCGGAAGTTCACTGCGTGTTGACCTCGATATGAGTGTATTTAAAAGGATGTACATGTGCTTGGATGCATGCAAAAGGGCAGTGCTGAATGGTGGTAGACCTGTTATTTGTTTAGATGGCTGCCACTTGAAGGGAGCGACTCCGGGGCAACTGCTTACTGCTGTCACCATCGACGGGAACGATGGTATGTACCCGATTGCTGTAGCAGTTGTTGAAGCAGAAAATAGGGCTTCATGGAGGTGGTTTCTAGAATTGTTGCTGGACGATCTAAACACCCCTTCTGGCAATGGGTGGACGATTATTTCTGATCGACAAAAGGTAAGGTGTTATGCACTGCTTTTGCATTATGTGTTTATGTTTGTCATATATTACCAATGTCTGTCTCATATTATGCATCTTTGCAGGGACTAGTGCCAGCTGTGAGAGATGTGGCATGGCAAGCAGACCAGCGGTTTTGCATCCGACACCTGTATGCCAATTTTCAAAAATAATTTAAAGGCAAGTTGTTGAAAGATGCAATGTGGGCTGCATCAAGAGCCACAACAGTGAGGCAATTTGAGAAAGAGATGGCCAAGTTACGTGTCCTTGACCTGGCGGCCCATGACTATTTACGTGGAATAGAGGCGACATGCTGGGCCAAACATGCCTTCTCTTCGATCCCAAAGTGCGACATAAGCCTCAACAACCTCAGCAAGTCCTTCAATGCCTGCATCCTACCCGCCCGGGACAAACCTATTCTAAGTATGTTCGAGATCATTCGAAAGGGCATCATGGGTAGGATCGTCAAAAAATATGAAAAGATGGCTCAGTCGACCAAACGGTTGTGTCCAATGATCAGCAACCGCCTCGCCAAAGTACAACATGCCAGTAGAAATTGGAGCCCTTAGTTTGCAGGAGCTGCCCAGTTTGAGGTCAGCAACGGTACCGACATGTACGCTGTTGATTTGGAAAGGTGTACCTGTACATGTTACCGGTGGGAGTTGACCGGCATCCCGTGTGTTCATGCAATCCCGTGCATTCACTTCATGAGGAGATCTCCTGAGGATTTTGTGCATTGGTGCTATCACCGGGAAACATACATGGTGATGTACTCCCACTTTCTCCGCCCCCTTAATGGACCAATCGAGTGGCTTCCTGTGACGAATCTTGATCCAATTATCCCACCGCCTTTTAAAAGGCTTCCAAGAAGGCCGCGCATCCGTCGAATACGGGATGTGGACGAGGCCCCCAGCCGGACAGTGCTAAGCAGAAGACATTTGAGCGTCACGTGTGGGCGGTGTGGTAGTGTGGGGCACAATGCCCGCACGTGCGAAGGGGGAGGCCAATCCAGTGCAGGGGCTGGCAGTGGCAACACAGGGAGAGGCAGAGGCGGCAGAGGAAGGTCGTAGGACACCTTTATGGGGTTCAGAGTTCCTGATATAGTTCATGAGACGCAGGTCCGTGCATTATCACGTTATGCTTTCAATTGTTATTTGAAATATGCTCATTTCCTTTTCAATGTGATCTGCAGGAGTCTGATACGGAAGGTCCTCCCACACAAACGTACACAAATGTGGACCTTAACCTACCGTGATACAATTGTTTTTTCTTTCGACAAATGTAGATGACAGTGAAATGGCACTGATGTAAAGTTGTGTTTTTCTGATATAAAAAGAAGTTTTGCAAATTCAAAGTTTTGGGTTACTAAGTTAATGTTTTTTTTTTCAATTCCAGGGGCGTTACAACTAATCAATTGACCTGACTTCATAATTTTTTAAAAATTTTGACATAATATGCCTTGTTTCTTTACTCCCCCAAAGCTACTCTCGTACATCCTACACAAAAAATAATCCCAAACAGTTCCAGTATCATCCAAATCATCCACTAAATGTAAATTATACATAACATCTTTTTAACAACATATCATTGACCTACACTACGCCTTCTTCTTCCTGGTCGGTTTCGGGCGCAAATCCGTGATCAGGAACGACAAGTGCGGGTCAAGAAATACTCTATCTGCTCCGGCGAACAACGGCCCCTCATACTCAAAGGTTGGAGGTTCGTGCAGGTGGAATTGTTCCTTAATTTTGCATTTTCCTATCACCTCCATCCCCGCAGGGGTACACCGGAAGACGCCGAACGACCTGTAATGCAAAGGTAACAATTACGTGGAAAGCAATATTAAGAATGTACACAAGGGAAACTTCTTACCGCTGTTTGTCGGTGGGAGCTACGATAATGGATATGGATTCCGGCAGTAATTTCTGGTACGCGTATTGCTGGTGCAGGTCAACGGACGACATAAAACAATCATGTTTCGGGTGTGTCTGCAATGTAAACAACGCATTATATGATATCAATGTAAACTGGAGACGCGAGCTGAATACTTACGTGAATCCACCCTACGGTGAGTAGACCGTGTTCATGTTGATGTCTGAACACATGTACGTCTGCGCCGTCGACCGCATAGCACTGCATATAAGTTTGGATGAGTACTTAGATAAAAGCTTATAAACTAGCACACAACGAAGGCCTCTCACAGTATCTGCCGTGCCCTTCTGCTCCGGGAAGATGATCTCGCTGACGACGTACTCATTGTCGGTCAGCTTTCCCCCAAGAATTGCGCATGTCTCAATGTTCCTTCGAAGATTACCCTGACAATAATCCTTGAACTTACTCATCAAATCATGAGCCTGCAACCAAAATGTCAAAAAAGGGTGAGCGTAAACATTAATGAACACACATATATACGGAAATGAAAGACATACCACGAGCACAGTTCTCAGGGGCGGCGGCTCAAGAGGCACCGCTGGAGGAATATGTTGGCTGCTTCCAACAGGGTTGCTGCCAATTAAAAACATGTCATTACATGAAACAAAATAAAGTAACAAAGTGGAATTAGCGTTCAACGGAATTAACTTACAATCGGAATGTCGTATCAGGTGCGTCTGAGGAGGATGACGCGGATGCAAAATGGGGTGATCGCCTGTCACCTGGGTTCAGGGCTGCCACCATGTCACGATGCCAGTCGGCAGATTGTATATGCCATTGTTGTGCTATGGCCCACCTATCTTCTGCGAGCTTGGCCGCTTCTTGTATTTGGACCTGTTGCATTTGCAGCTGCTCTTGCATTTTTTGCATGTGGGTCATGGACATATGGTGGAGCTCCTCCATCCTGCTCATCCAAGTGAACGTCTCATCAGGCATCGAACTAAAATGAGATGCCTGAGGAGGAGGAGGTTGTTCAGGAAACGGGACTGAATGCCTTGGCTCTGACCGGGGTGGATGTCTTGCTTCCTTCTTTGACTTGCGCATCCATTCCCCTCCAGTTTGGGTGATCCCCATTCGGTCCACTAATGAATTGTTGTAAATGTCATTGACGGACTCTTCAATTCTAGGTTCCGTCTCCGGGATGGGGACCCCTAACTGCTCAACGATACTCTGGATGAGCCAGTTGTACGGCAGTGACTTCGCTGAGTTGTTGAGCACCTCTTGCATGTGGCTCAGGATGATATATCCGATGTCCACCTTTTGTCCCGTGAACACCTTCTCTAGCATGTAGAGATCCATGCTGGTAACAAGGTCTCGATGCCCATTCCGGGGCAAAATTGTGTACGTCATTATCAGATCGATCAATCGGGCTAAGGCATTCAACTCCTTGCCCTTTGGCTTGCTGTACTCGGCAACCTCGGGATCCTGATGCAACAATCTAATCACCTCTAACCCACGTCCTTGTTTGACGAATGGTGGCGCCCGAGACATCTGATAATATTCATCGCTTGGCTCCTCCAACACACATCCAAGCATAATGTTCAAATCATTGGCCGTGAACCTGACCTCATGTCCAAAAATATATGTGTGCACCTCTAAGGGTTGGGTGGAGATGCTCAGATTTGCATAGAACAATCGTATAACTCGCTCGCAATAACTGCCCCTCATCCGGCACAACCCGGCTAACCCAGCAGCCTCAAGCATACGATCAATTCCCATCTCTGCGAATGAGTCCAAATCTACTATCTTGGACACAATAATGGTACGGCGTTGGATATCTTCTACGAACCGTGCTTTGCAATTCCGGTTCCAATATAGTTTCGACCTTGAACCCACTTGAACGGGTTGGATCGGGTCGTTGGAGCAGCCGGCTTCTCCTTCTTCAGGCTCAGCGGTTTCTTCCGCCGCCGCCACTACATCGGCTTCGAACGCCGCAGTTTGAACAGGTTCAACTGCCTCCATCGTTGCCTTCCCACGCTTGGAGGTCAATTTCTTAATCCGGGATTGCATTCTGATAGTTGAGAGTAATTCACCAACCTGCAATATAATAACCCACACAACATGTCTCAGTTAGTTTTCCAATTTTTTTTTTTTGGCGTCCAGGCCAAAATTGCCTGCACGCCGCGGCGTCCAGGCCAAAAATTGCCTGCACGCCGCGGAAATGTGACCGGGGCCGAAGAGACTTCGAAGAAACTTCGAAGAAACGCAGCAAATCTACCTCAAATCAACATATACACACAAATCTACCTCAAATCATCAACATATACACACAAATCTACCTCAAATCGTCGTCGGACGTAGCTCCTCTCCTCTCTTCGTCGCACGCAGATCCTCTCCTAGTCGCACGCAGCTCCTCTTCTCGTCGCACTCCTCGTCGCAAGTCTGTCGAGAGTTGCAGATTAGGGCTTGAAATTTGGGCGAAATTGGTTTAAGTATAAATTTTTTTTTTTTTTTTTTTTTTTATTTCAAAATCATTTTGGCCTGGACGCCGCGGCGTGCAGGCCAAAATTGCCTGGACGCCGCGGCTTGCAGGCCAAAATTGCATGGACGCCGCGGCGTCCAGGCCAAAATTGCCTGGACGCCGCGGCGTGCAGGCCAAAATTGCCTGGACGCCGCGGCGTCCAGGCATACATGGTGGGGCCATCAGCTTTTTTTTACGGACAGCGATGGTGCATTTGTCATTTTCACATACGTTGGTGGTTAACTTGTTAGAAAACATACCACAGTGGTTGACTTGTCATTGACCGCAAACCACGATGGTTGATTTGTCATTTTCCCTAATTTTTTTGTAACGACGATAAAAACTTGTTGTCAATTTTATCACACGAGTGTATGTATCGATGTAACAAGTAATAAGATTTTAAGAATTAAATATTGTACCTCATAGAACTATTTTTTAAATTTGATTAAGTATCCAAAATGACTACCTTAGATTTATTTAATCAATAGAAATTTGAAATTTTTTTATAATTTAATCTAAATAACAAATAAAAATTTTCTTTTTTTATATTTTTTTAAAGAACAGAAACAATAAAAACTCAAACTTTAATACCTTAACAACTTTACCAAACTAAAACTATAAAATTTTATGAGAATTTCTAAGATTTCAAATTTCCTTAACAAATAACTTAATTTTCGATTCAAGTTTTTAATTTTATTATTCATGCAAATTAAATCAACCAAGTATTTTAATTTATTTATAAAACTCTTTTTACATTTTATAAAAATTATTATTTAATTATCCTTTTTATATTCTTATGAAAGCCAATTAAAAATAACTCATTAAAAACATGGCTTTTTATGCCGTTGCACATGACCCATAAATATAATCTTATTCTATACGTAAATCAAATTATTAACAATGTAATAAGATGTCATATATTGTTTTACCCAATTTCAAATTTTAATCTTTTCTTTCAATTCAATTAAAATTCTAACACTTTTCAATTGATGGTGAGGGAATTGAAATAAATAAAAACATGATAAAAAAAATTGACATTCTCATTATGCTTTATCCATTTAGCATGATAAGAAAAATGAATATGTTGAAGACTCTCCACTGGAATCAATACCATCGAACACACTCAATGCATAACCCACTGAAGTATTTTCACCATATCGCGATGGAGCTTTACCTTTTCTCTTGGTTCTGCCTTTGACAATATCACTCTGATGTGAAATTGAAACTAGTGACGATGTGGTGAGTGCATCACCTTGAACATCTTTAATAAGCTAATGTATCGTCTCTGATGTAGATTCAGATCCCAACTTGAATTTCACCTGAGAACTTGACTTATTCTGAGTCTTCTCAAAAAATCTTTTAGAAGGTGAATTCACAAACTTTGAAGCCTTATTACCGATCACTGTAGAACCTTGTAACACATACAAATTTGCAGAGCTTCTGTGTTCCTTTAACATGACGAGAGCACCCCTACTGATCTTTATACCTCCACCTACAGTGTTGCACTTGTACCCTTTCAAATTCAGAGTACTCAATGAAATCAGATTCTTCTTTAAATCAGAACATGTTGCATATTACCTAGTGTCCTGATAACTCTATCAAATATTTTGATTCTGACAGTACCAATACCAACTATCTTGCAAGATGTGTTATTATCCATTAACACAACACCTTTTGAAACAGTCTCATATGTCAAAAACCAATCTCTATTGTAACACATGTGAAACAAACAAGGTCAATCTAGAATGTAATTCTTATTTGGCTTTGAGTTTTCCTCTAAGACAATTAGAAGATCTCCATCACTGTAGTCTTCTTCTTCTGTGACAACAACTTCACCAAACGTCATCGGTTGTTTTCCCTTCTCAGCAGCTCTCTTTATTTTATTTTGCAATTTACGGTACTCAGCTTTAATGTGCCCTTTCTTTTGATATAAGTAACAAGTTCTATCATGGTTCCTTAACTTTGATCTGCCATTCGAATTTTGAACATTATTATTGTCTTTGTTGTTTGACTCTCTTGTTCTACCTCGAACAACGAATCCCTCACCTCTAGAGTCGGATCCAATAACAATTTGTTTCATCTTTTTTTTTATAACAAAACACCATAAACCTCTTCTAGAGTTAAACTTTCTCTACTATATAAAATTGTATCTCTGAAAGCACCATATGAAGCAAGTAGCGAGCATAGTAGAATCAACCTTAAATCCTCCTCATCGTACTTGCATCCTATAGTCTCCAAATCTGAAACTAATTCATTGAATGGCGTCAATTGTTTTTCAATAGAACCTCATTCTATCAACTAATGAGAGTAAAGTTGTTATTTCAAATGCAACTTGCTAGTCAGAGTTTTCCTCATACACAACTGCTCCAATTTGAACCATACCTTAGTGGCAGATTTTTTGTTCAAAACATCTTGCAAAATCTGATTTGAAAAATGTAGACGTATCAAAGATAGGGCTTTTTGATCCTTTCAAAGTTTCTACTCTTCACTCCATGACGTGGGCATTTTATCGAGTCCTGACAACGCATCGTCTAAATCCATATGTGCGAGCACATCTCACATCTTCACCTGCCATAACAGAAATCTTGTATTTTGATCTAATATCAGAATATCATACCACATCGAAGCCTTCTTTCAAAATTCAGAATTTATCCCAGAAATCCCGAAATATTCACACAATCTGCACCTAAAATTTAGCAAATTTTCAAAAAACACAAACTTAACAATCGAGAATAATTTAACAAATTGTCTGCAGGCTTTAATCATATCAATATAGAAGATCCTAAACAAAAACATGGCCAACTATTTCTTTACAATTGGCGGAACGCGGAGCGCCTAGCAAAGGATGGCAAACTGGTAGGCACCGGGTCCGTAATCATCGGTGTTTGGTCAGTGGACGACCGTGCGGTGACACCCTCTTCTCTATTCACTTCTTCTCTGGACAGGAAAGGCTGAGAAACGTAGCGCAAAATAGCAGTTAAACAGGCTAAACTTGGTGACTTCCTACTTGCTCGGTGGATAGTGTGACAAAAGGAGGTTCCTATCCTAGTCTTCGTGGCACTCGACCAATGGTAGCGCAACACTCGGTTCTTATTTCTTCTTCGCTAAAGAATAAAGGCTTCCCTGCCTTCTCTTTAGAGAAATTCTTGCGTTCAACTGAATAGAGAAAAAAAATTTCCTTTAAACTCCCTCTCTATTTTTGTCTTCTTCTTCGCTACTCAAAAATGCAAAATGACATCACTTCATTCATGGAAGGTGATGGAGACTCTCTCTACAAGGCCTGAGATCGTTTCAAAGATTTGCTACGTCGATATCCCCACCACAGTATCCCTAAATGGTTTCAAGTTGAATCCTTCTATGATGGGTTGGTTGGAAATATACGCACTATAATCGATGTTGTAGTTGTAGGCGCATTAATGACTAAATCCATCAATGATGTGTGATCTACTAGAAGAGGGCTACAAAAACCTATCAATGGCTAATGGAGCGACTACAACCTAAGTGAGTAGCTAGAATTCATGACCTTGATGCACTTTTGGCAATCATTGCACAAATTACTACACTGGCTAAAAAGTTTGATACATTAGGTGTAATACCCCAAATTTCCTCGTATGAAGTATAAGTGGTGTGATGGATATTAGAGGCATGAATTATTAGATATTAAGTATGAATTGAGTAAAATGTAGATGGATTATAAGATAGGGAGTGTTTAGTATGAAAATGTAATTTTGGACAAAGTGCAGACGTCCACATGTGAAAACACACTTTTTGGACTAGACGACCAGAATCGAGATATATTAGAATTTTCTAGCCTTGGATAGATTTTTGGTCACCCAGAAGTGGATTTACGGATGATCAAAACCAGTGTAAAGTTGGTTACCACGGAAGGCTACGTTTGCATAGAAAGGAATATTCGGTGTAATGACCCGATTTTTCGTAAATCCTTTAAAATGCGTAAAAATTCAGACTTTCGTAAAACCGTTGAAATTGCTTTTTAAAATAGATTAGAGCACAAGGCTAAACCGAACCGCTACTAACCCTTCTTTAAACTCGTTATGAAAACCAATTAATGAAATGCGGAAGCGTTATAAAAAAATAATTTGTTTAAGCATTACGGAAGCGTAAATAATTTAATGAAAGATACTAAACATTTAATTACAATTAAATTACAACCATTTTCTCTTCTCACTCTAGCCTGGCCAGCCACAATTTTGCTCGTGCAAATTCTTCTTCCCTACTCCGTTATCTGTTTATTATCCGCTTATCGTTTGTACCTACACCACAAGTAATACGTGAGCCTAATGGGCCAGTAAGAAAAAATGTTTAATGCAACATAAGATGCCTCTCTTTAGTCCTTTTTGGAATGAGGGCCACCCAAACCAATCCTTTCATTATGTTATTCGTTCGTTTTTTACTTTACTTTCGTTCATTCGTTCATTACTCGTACATCGAGCTGGAGATTGGAGGTTGTCCTTTGAAATGGCATAGTCTCTAACGAGCCAGATTTCTTAACCATTTTAAAAGCGCATTAACCTTACTAACACAACCAATTTAAATTATTTCTAGAGAAAAATAGGTTATCAAAGTGCATCAAAATCCGATCGTTAGTAAAAACTCATTTCTTCCATCGTTCATCAAAGATTAGAAAACTATTTCTTCAAAAAGTTATTCATAAAACTTGCGGAAGCATAATTAAACGAGAAAATCTACCTTTACCTAACAACAAAGAACTGTAATTAATAGTTATTAGAAAACGTCATTTAAAACATAATTTAAATATAAGGTTTTTAGTTCCCAAATAAAACTTACATAATATTCTGGAATATCTAAGTAGAGGCAATAAAAGGAAAATGTAATGTTTGTAAAAGATAACCATTCAGCATTAGCTCTTATTGATTTTCCTTTTCTTTCATTTCTACGTGTCGTACTACTACTCCATTGGCATCTTTATTGGACCTACCGTAGGCTCCACCGGAATGACCTATTCCTTAACTTCTGGCATAATCCCTTCGTTACCTACACCACAAGTAAGGACGTGAGCTTACGCCCAGTAAGGAGATGGGGAAAGCAATTTATGCATTTCTCTCTTTAGTTCTTCTTGTAATGGGGCCACCCAAATCAAGTTCTTTCATTACGTTCGTTTTCTTTGTTCATTCTTAACTCGTACATCAAGCTAGAGATTGAGGGTTGTCTTTTGAGATGGCCTAGTTTGTTGGCTTCTAACCTCTTGTGTGTATACTAGTCCCTTTCCCGACTTGGTGAGGGTGTATCCTAGCAGATAGGCTAGAGCTGGACTACCCATCTACCCCAACTCCCTATTCGTTCCCTTTTTCAGGCGTATCCCTCCTTTTGGGTTCTTTCTCTTTCCGGCGTATCCCTCCTTTAGAGTTCTTTCTCCTTCTGGCGTATCCCGCATTTAGAGTTCTTCCTCTTTCCGGCGTATCCCGCCTTTAGAGTTTCTTCCCTTCCGACGTATCCCACCGTTAGGATTTCTTCGGTGATGAACGTTTCCCGCTCGTCCCGAACATACTTGTTCTTACTATTTTCCTCACTCATGCATGTGGATACCTCCCTCCGAAAGGGTACCCCCTACTTGGTTTCTATTAACATGAAGCATCCTAACAATAATAACACACATACATATATCGGAAGCAACAACAATACTTTAAGGAATCTACTCACACATACTTCTCATGATAACATAATGATAGTGTTCAACCATAAAATGGAAAGTTAATCATACTAACGCAGCTAGATCATGACATACTAGTGCATAATGGAAATAACAACAGTATAAAGTAATTGAGCTTTGAGCTTAATATCCAACTAGAGTTACAACATGATGTAAATCGAAAGAAACAGCTGTTATAACACATATTGAATTTACAACGGGAATGACATGCTTTTAATCTACTACATAGCTGAATACGTGAGTATCGAAACGTGTTTCTAATCATCCATTCAGCAGAAAATACGTTCAACAATTCTTGCTTTCAATCGAACATAACAACAAAAGAAACTAACAACTAAACATGCTTTTACTAGATGATACGTAATGAGGAAATAATAACAATTTAGTAAACGGAACGTGCTTTCTACTCAGTTATCGTACGAAAAAAAATTTAGATGAACATACAGTGAACATAACGAACATACATCGAACATATAGCGATGAACATAATTAGCAATGAACATAACTAGAGGCAGCAGAGAAATATACGAACATAAGTTCAGCAGAAAATACTTGCATTAGATCTATCACTAATCATGCTTTTGACAGTAAGGAAAAAGACAGCAGCGAAACGAACATTTATACTTGCATTGGATCTATCACTACTACAACATTTCTATATGAAACAAACGATTAAATTGTTCTATTGACAGTACCAAAATAAGCAGCAAAACGAACATGTATTTATCCTAGCGATACAATAGCGAATCATAGCATCTATCATGCTTTCTAAACTTCTAAATTGTAAAATAACTACAACAGGAACTATATAATACCACAACATAACTGAATAATCACAAACAACAACTACTCAACATTCAGAACTCAACTCAAGAAATTTCATTTCCATTTCTTTTTCCTTTAGAACTATCCAGTTCTCTTTCTCTTATTTCTCGTCACTTATCATTAACATCTAGCAGTATTCATAGAAGAAAATAACGACTCTCATCACTTATCATTAATGAAGGCAGAGCAACGTCTCAACAAATAACAAAATTTATCAAGGGGTTATGCATATTCTATAAACTAGCATATTCTACTTATCAAGCATTATCTTCAACGTGAAAGAAATGACAAGGGAAATAGCAGCAACATTTCAGAAGAAAAAATGACATAGTTCATCAAGAAATTTCTATATCTTTTTCAACTACAGCATAAAGAATTTCCAAACATACACACACTCACACAATACTTAGGTGTAGGGCCTCCAAATGGCCAAGACAACCAATTCCTTACCTTCAACTGACGATTTGTTGCTCAACAGCCAACTCCCACTCTCACGACAACCCTTGACGCAGCAACGAAGGAGAAAATCCAAGAGATGCAGGAGGAGTTTTGCTGTCGACTAAAATAGAGGAGGATTTTACCTTAGGAGACAAGTAGGAGACAAGGGCGTGCACGTAGGGAGATGCCTTTGTGGGCTACTGCCAGGAGGAGACTCATTTTCTCGCCGAAAGTGCGAGTATTAACTCGCTAAACATTGAGTTTTCTGACTTTTATTTCCTTAATTTTCGCAGATTTGCTACGATCCGGACTTGTGCGGATGCAAAGCTGTGGTCCGCGTGACCTAAAATCACACAGCGAATTCCTGGCTTCGGACGGAAAAATGGCGTCCCCATTGTGTCTATACCGTTCGCAGCCCTATTCGGACACCGTGCCGTCATCCGCATCGTCCGCATGTGGCATCCGAATTGTCCCAAAAATTGGACAGATTCATTTGGACGCTGAATCGAGTCGTCTGTAGTCGTCCGCATCATCCGTAAAACTCTAGATCTAAACAGATTCATTGTGGACACATCTTGCCTCATTCGCACCATCCGCGTTCATCGTCCGTAACGCCTCTACACAGCGAGTTTAGGACGCTGTTTGGCGTCCCAAGTCATCCCCACTTCCGGGAGACATTCCAGATGTGTTGTGGATGACACGTTGCGTCCGCAGCACCATCTACAGGCGTCCTAAAGTCTTTAAATCCATCCTTTTTGTGTTTTCATCTAAGTCTTGCCTGAATTAAACGCCTACGAGGTTATACGTCACAACTTAACGCCCATAGAACGATGTATTATATAAATATCAAACCCATTTTAATTCCAAAGTTTTGATTACATCGTTTATCCGGAAAACTTAGGATCGGGTTGTTACATAGTCTTGTTGGCTTCTAGCCTCCTGTGTGCAAACTAGTCCCTTTCTCGACAAGGTAAGGGCTCGGCTTAGCTACCAGGCTAGATCCGTACTACCCATTTACCCCGACTCCATTTTCTTCTTTTTCTTAACATTTTACCTCACATAATGCATGTTTGAGTACCACTCTGATGACACTCCTTATTAGTTTCTATTAGCATGATGCATGACCATACATTCTCATCCTAACATGATGCATGATGCAACATAACGTAATCTTTATCAGAAATTAAAGTGCGCAAAAAAGAAAGTAATTGAACAGCAAGAATTGAAAGCACATTTAAAAGAAAGTAAAGGACGGAACAATAAGAGACAATAAAGTAAACATGCGATGAATTACAATTACCTAAACATGCTTGTCAAACTAAACAAAACTAAACATTGCTCAGACACTTAGTAAGATTAAACTAACATGTTCACCATTAATAATTTAAATGGAAACATACTTTAGACAATAATTAACTGAAAACAGGAAATGTGCTCATAAATTCGTAATTCTTATGCTAATTGATCAAGCATGCATTTATTCTAATTAATTAAATATACTACAATTAATAATTTAGTTTATTATCCTAGTTAATTATATGCTCCAGATGATTACATACTCAGGAAAGAATTACAATTATTAGTTACATGCTCAAGATTAATAGTTAATTAACATGTTTGATGATTGAACAAGTAATAGTTAACTAACATGCTTGAAGATTAATAGTAACCATATTCGGATTGATTTATAATTTAATTGATTAACCAAACGACCTAATTAATTAACATGCTGCTAATATCATAAACATACTAATTTGAAATTAACGATAAATTAGTTAATTAATATGCTTATCTAATTAATTATTCTAGTTAGTTAACTACTTTAATTAATTGTCATGCGTCAAGAAATGGTTAAGTTACTTAAACATGCTCCACTAGTTAATTAACATGCTCATCTAGTTAGTTAATTCACATGTTCAAGGGTTAGTTATTAATTAAACAACTAGTTGAGTTAATTCATATGCTTAAGTAGTAATTATCATGCTTAAATTAATTAACATGCTTAAGTTAATTTACACATTTAAGTCTAATTAATTACTCTAGTTAATTAATGTGCTCACTAGTTAATCAAACAGGTTTAACTTAGCTTTAAGTATTCACGCCAAGATATTAACATGCAGAATAAATGGTAGTAAAGTAATATATGCATAAGGAAATAACAACAAAGATATTTAACTAAGCAGCAAGTAAGCATTCAAGAATAGCATAGAATTCTTAGCTCATTTCTGAACTTCACATAACTGTTATCGTTCTCCCATTTCGCATTCATCACAATTATCACTAACAATTTGCAGGGATCGTTTGCAGTAAAGGAAGTATTTGCAGGAAATAAAGATCAATATATATAAATTGCATGAACTAACAAATAAAGGAAATCACGGAGCTAACAATAAGAAAGGAAATATCTACAGCGCATCAACAAAGGCAATCTACGCAATATCAACAAGGAAATCGACTCCACTCACGCACACTATTGTGGGAAGGGCCACCACTGGCCAAGACACACCCAAGTCCTTATCTCTAACTTTATTGCGCATTAGCACTTAATCACTATCCTCCTTTTCCTTCTTTAATACCTTCACAATTAAAACATATATCATTAATATCCATTTCTCCATTGACTGTTTACAAGGAATAATAACGCTTACAAGCTTTAACATCTACAATGTAACAACCTCATCTATATCTATTTCTTTAATCCTTATTCATGTGCTTAATAGAATTTCATAGCCCAATTACATTCCACTTAGCCAAATATCGGAATAGGAAAACAACTCCCATCAATAACCCACAACACAGCTGAGAGCAATGTAAGTTTTCAACCCAACAGCCACATAGACCAACCATAATATCCACTTAACATGCTTCAAGCTCGTAACTACACAAAGGCGTATTCCAAACAATGGCAGTTAATCAAATTACAGAACATAACATAAAACACTCCAACTCAGAGTCACACTTCACCTCATAACAACACAGCAGGTTGAACACATTATCAAAACTGACTCCAACAGGAAGCAACCAAGGAAATTCATAATCAACTTCAACGACAGAACCCAACATAGGTGTTATTCATCCATATTATCCAGAAAATCCAAGTCTAAGTCTTAACGGAAATCATACATCCATAAACAGAGACCAAAACATCCGAGAAGGGAACCTTACCAGCAGACAAGGAAGTTCTTGGCCATGGCTCCATCTTCATGGCTCCAGTCCATTCTTTCTCATACCCACAAACCCTATGCTTCATTTCCATCCTTTAATAATCTACCAGAGAGCCCACTCATTCACCCTTTTATCTCATTCTCTCCTACACGCCTGACAGCCTACCTCCAAAATTCCATATAATATTCCTCTACCCCATCCAGCTTTTCAGAGATTGTCCATCATGCAGGGTGCGATGCCAGCTGGAAAGGAGGGTGGAAGGTGGTCTGTAGACCACGGTTCAACCTGAGCCGGGTCAAACCAGATCCGTCCAAAATCAGGCCGGAGCACCCAGGTGGGAGCTTGACCCGAGGTTGGAAATCGCAACCCCCGATGCCGAGGCCTCACAGTTGAGTACCACGGTCGCCACTGCATCGCCACCCACTACCACCGACGATCGAAATAGACAGGGCGTCGACAGTCGACGCCAAATCTGACGATCCAATCTGACGATCCGAGCCCCACACCAAATGAATCCGCAAAGCCCGATGTGTAACACCCTGACTTTTTAAGTTGGAGAATTATCGGGGTATTACCAAGGATGTGTTCGGACCGTTAAGCCCAGGAGTAGTTCTGTCAACGTTTTCCTCGTATACGTGATGTAATCAAGTGACGGAGTAGTCGGGATATTACTTTGCGTATTTATACGTGTCTATGACGTGTATTTATGGAAAAAATATGGGATAGGAGTTAAGTGGGAAAAACGTGAGGAACACTGTCCATGGCGTTTCAGACGCTTGCAAATGAGTTGTGTCATCCACATATACATTTCACGTAGCGCCCTGAGCTTTGGGATGACTCAGGATGCAATATTTCATCCTAATTTCACTGTGCTGTGAAGTCACAGACGAGGTCTGGATGATGTGGATGAGGGAGGCTGCGTCTGCATCGAATCTGTTATAATTCTGGACAGTTTCGGACGAGTCCGGACGATTGTGGACATGGGAAGACATCATCCAATTTGACTCTGTCCGATTTTAAGACACTTTCTGAGGATGCGAGGATGCCACGTGCGGACGTGATTTGGTCTCAGAATGATACTTGCGGACGGTATAGACAGGACGAGGACGCCAGTTCTCGTCCGAAGCAAATCATTTAGCCTTAGGGTTTAGCCTTGAGAATGAATGCAGACCAGACCTATGCGTCATAACTCGTCCAAATCATCACAGAACTGCAACAGCAGAGATTTAAAATTAGAAGGAGAATGACCCTTAACCAATTAGAACCCGACGCTCATACAAGAATTTGACCCTAGAACATGTGATCCGACCTCCTTTGCTCCCTAGGTGTCCTTCTTGCCTCATCTCCAGGTATAAGCTTCCTTCCCCCCTTTCATTTAGCTTTCTTCCTCTTCTTCACTTCCATTCCAGCGTGAGAGGAAGTTCCATTCTTGGTGTGTGTGTTGAGTGGAAGAGTGGTGTGCTAAGTGGGTGTGTTGAGTGTGTGAATGTGAGTGAGCTAAGGAGTTTGAGCTAGGAGCTGGAAGTGGGTGAGCTGCTGTCGTCCGTAAGCTAGAGCAGGAGACGGAGTTAGGTATCCCTACTTAGTTCTTCAACTTAGGTAAGGAAATAGGGGTGTCTTGGCCATTTGGAGGCCTTACACTGCAGGTTGAGTGTGTGAGTTTTACGTTTGGTGTTGTTCTGCTCTTTTATGGTTAGCTCTATGTTTAATACCCTGCATATGTTTCCTTTGTTATTGATAACTCTGTGTTGATACCAAGTTACATTTCCTTTATTTTTTATAGCTCCGTGAGTTTCTTTGTTCGCTTGTTTCCTACAATTATATGCATATACGTGTTGTAGTTACATTTCCTACGATTCTATTATGGCACTTCATTTACTGCTGTTAGAGATAAGGTTGTGAAGAATGCTTAGTAAATGATGAATGAGCTAATGAACGATAGATGAACTAAGAGTTCTATGCTATTTTTGGATGCTTACCTGCTTTGTAGTTACTGTTTTTATTTCCTTACACATGTGTTACTCTGCTGCCCTTTCTTCTGCACGTCAATATCTTGTTAAGCATGTTTGATTTTTCTAGTGAGCATGTTAATCTTTAATCCTACTAGAACATGTAATTTACTTAGAATACCCCTGTGCATGTTTAGTTAACTAAAGTAACTAATTAACTAGGGAAATTAACTAGTCGTGAGTATGTTAATTAACTTAACAGAGCATGCTTAACTAGAGTAATCACTTAGTCATTAAATAACTAATTAGAGCATGATTAACTAGTGACTTAACTAACCAGTGTTAATCACTTCAGTGAGCATGTTAATTAATCAAATTAGTCAACTAGCCATTAAATAGCTAATTGAGCATGTTCAATTAATATGTAACTAACTAGAATGAGTATGTCAAATCAACTAGAGTGATTAACTAAACAAGCATGTTAATTAATTAACTTAACAAGAACAATTAGCACATTCACTTACATAAGCATGGTTAATTAGCTGGACTTATAAGCCTGATTAATTAGAGCATGTTAATCACTTGAAAAATTAGCACACTTAATTAACTAACTAGCATGTTAATTAACAAATAATCTTGAGCATGCAACTTATCTAGGATAACGAACTAGAATAATTATCTTATTTTCTTGAGCATGCAAATTAATTTAGACAACTAACTAAAATGATAATCATACTTGAGCATGTAATGAACTAGGTTAGTATTAACAGGTTATTCTCCCTTGTTAATATACTGTGTATTTCTCTTTATCATAATTCCTTTAATATAGTTATAATGCCTATCGCTGCAATTTCCTTTACCCTGGTTTACTTTAATTGAAATTAATAGAGATGTTTCACTTTATGAGAAAAGAATGGAGAAGATCAAAGAAGAATGAACTAAGTAGGAATGGACTAAGAATTTTCGTGACTATGCGAATAGATGTTTTTATATTTCCTTGTTATTGTCTTCTTGGTATTGCTTATAATCCTTCTTATAATTACTTGTTCTCAGCATGTTATCATCTACAAAACCTGAGTATGATCATTTAACTAGAATAAAAGCATGTAATCAACCCTTGAACATGTAATTAACTAGAGTGAATTAATTAGTAAGTACCTAGACTCAAATATGACTAGTCAAATATGTTCAATTAACTAGCTATGTATGTTAATCCATTAAAAGCATGTTTAATGAATTATAGTAAAAGGCATGTTTAAATCATCTAGAGTAATAATTTTAATCCTTTCGTGAGCATATAATTAATTAGGATAATAACTAGACTATTAATTATAGCATGTTTAATTAGTTAGAATAAAAGCATGCTTAATCAACTAGAATAAGAGTTACCAATTTACAAGTATGTTTTTGTTATTTGTTGTTTAAAGCACGTTTTCTTGTTTAGTTTGGCTTAGTCTTACGAGTATGTTTAGTTAATTGTGATTCATCGCACGTTTACTTTATTGTCTCTTATTGCTCATCTCTTTCAATTCGATATCCTAATTTGTTTCCTGTTATGCTTTGTTGTATGCTTTCAATTATTGTTGTTCCTTATATGCGCAATTTCAATTTTAGTTACTTTCATTTCAATGCGTAATTCTATTATTGTTAATGTTATGATATAATGCATCATGCATCATGTTAGGTTGAGAATGTATGGTCATGCATCACGTTAATAGAAACCAATAGGGAGTGCCGCCAAGGGTGGTACTTACACATGCATGAGTGAGGAAAAATATTAAGGAATAAAGAAGTAGAAAACGTTCAGGATGGATGGGACACATCTATCACTGGAATAAATCCTGGAGGGTGGGATACGCCAGAAGGGAAAAGGACACTTAGGATGGGCGAGATACACCTATCACTGAGAAAGAGCCTCGAGGGCGGGATACGCCTGAAGGGAAAAGAAAATGAAAGGGAGTTGGGGTAGATGGGTAGTTCGGATCTAGCCTGGCCGTTAGGATACCCCCTCACCTTGTTGAGAAAGGGACTAGTGTGCACACAGGAGGTTAGAAGCTGATCAAACTAAGCCATCTCAAAGGACAACCTCTAATCTCCAGCTCGATGTACGAGTAACGAATGAACGAACGAATGTAATGAAAGGTTGGATTGGGTGGCCCCCATTCCAAAAGAACTAAAGAGAGTCATAAGCATAATTGTATTAACCATTTTTCCGTATTGGGTCACTAGGCTCACGTATTACTTGTACTATAGGCACAAATGATGAACAGATAATAAGCAGATAATAAACAAATAATAGAGTAGGGATGAAGGATTTGCACGAGCGAGATTGTAGCTAGCCAGGCTAGACTGAGAAGAGGGCATAGTTGTAATGAAAGTGCATTTAATTCTTCGGTTTTCATTTCTCTTAAGTGTATTTAATTATTTAGTTCTTTCATTAAGTTTTTTTATTAGTGATTTACGCTTCTGCAATATTTTAAACAAATGATTTTGTAACGCTTCCGCACTTTATTAATTGGATTTTTAGAACGAGTTTAACACAAGATTTAGTAGCCATCCGGTTTAGCGACGCACTCTGATTTGTTTTAAAAGAGATTCAACGGTTTTACAAAAGTTCAAATTTTTATGCGCTTTACAGGATTTACGAAAAATTGGGTCGTTACACGATGCTTCAATCGTCGCTAGCCACCGCTCGCCGTTCCCGAGCTGAGCTCGATCTTGCCGTCACCCGAGCCGTCGCCCGAGCCGTCGCCTCTCTCTTGTTCTCCAACATGTTAGCCTTTTTGTTAGGCTTAGTTTTATTTTGATGATGACCAAATGGTTTAATGTAATGAAAATAATAAGTTGGTTAATTGTGTTTTTATTGATAATGTATTCAATGTTTTATTCATTATATTTATACTCAAATTTAACAAAAATACCCACATTGAGGGTATTAAAGTGTGCTAATATGTCTATCTAAGTCCATGTAGTGAATGCATATCGCTTTGGGACTTAGGAAAATCAAGAAGGGCAAGAAGGAGAAAAAGGTCGACGAAACAACACAAAAGGTCGACCTCATTGTGCATCCATGAAGGAAAGGGTCGACCTTGTGAAGCAGAAAAAAAAACAGCTTGCCGAAAATTTCTGCAATGAAGGAAACGGTCGACCGCTTTGACAAAACGATCGACCACATCATTTGAAAACTTCTCTTTCTCACCCATCTTCAAAATTCTACTGGAGGTCCATCAACAAAGGAAAGGGTCGACCGTGCGGTCGATTGCAAAATGGACAGATTGCTCCAGAGTTTCTGCACGAAGGAAAGGGTCTACCGTACGGTCGACCGCATAGTGGAAGATTGCCACAACGATCAAATCTCAACGGGCAGAACTCCAACAGCTAGTAAAAGGGTCGACCATTTAGGGCATAAGGTCGACCGCTTGAGTAGTGTTTCTAAATATGAGATCACTCCAAGCTCAACGCAACGAACGGAGAATCGAGGTGAAGCCCTGCCAAATTGAAGACTCGATTCCTACACACTGTGCGCATTGTAAATTCAACTCTCCCCACCCATAAACTTGCGAGTTATTATTGGGAGAGTTCAAATTAGTTTTTAGAGCTTTAATTTTTGTATTCTATACTTGTGCTAAATTGTAAAGGGGTGATTCCCTAAGAATTCATCAAATGAGGGTGACAACCCGAAACACTCATAGGCTCGATTGAACGCCCGTAAGTTCAATCATTGGGTGACGCCCCACAATAGTCAATTTTAGGGTGACACCCCAATAAGAGTCAAAGGTTGATGACCTTATAATTAGTCAAGGGTGACACCCTGCTTAAGAGTCAATTTGTAAATGGTTTTATTGGCACTCGTAAGCCAATTGCTTAGTGTATCTCCAAGTGCAACTTGGAGAGCGAACGTAGGCGAGTTTGTAGAACCGCGTAAACAAATATTGTGTGCACTTATCTAACCCTTACTCTTTAATTTATGCATTTATTGTGATTGGTTACTTAATCGTATTCGATAAATCACTTAGGGATTTAGAGAAATTAAATATCGTACGAAAATAGTAAAACGCTATATTCACTCCCCTCTATAGGCGTATATCGATCCTTCACATTGCTCTCTCTTGTCTCGTTGGGTTTGTCGCGATTTCGGGATTGCTTCTAGAACAAATGGTCGTAGCCCTTTGTTCACATCAGCCAAACCGGTTCTGCGTGAACCGGTTTCTTCCCTCTCCCCTAATCAAATTTCTTTTTCTTTTATTTTAAATCCCATTTTATTTATTCTTAATTAAATCACTTTATAAATCTTAATTCGTTCTTACTTCTTCACTAATTATCGCCCTTAAATTATATCTTACGAATATATTCTTGGTAATACCTCGATAATTATCCAATCAATCCAATTTCCCCTTAATTACTTTCCAATTATCTTTATTAAATTTCGATATAAAAAGTTGGGGTATTACATTCGGTGTGGATTTTTGTTGAAATACGGGAGCGGTCGACTATCAATATAGGAGTTATGGCAGCCCACCTTGTGAAGGCAAAGACGACCAAAGATATTGTTGATTGTGAAGGCTGAGCCCATACTAGTGTGGGTGCACAATCCCACATAGCTTGGGCTAACCCCAAGAACAAAACTGTGTGGGTTTCGGCCCAAAGTAAACAATATTGTACTATGAGCACTAGAGGACTCCACAGGAGTGGTCAACCTGGAATGCAAAGAGTTGCTCGAAAATAGAGCATATGTCGTAGTTTAAGAGGAAGAAAGTGGATTACTCGCCATGGATTTAGTAGAGACGTATGACACCTCAACACCAGCTTAATCACTGTAGTTTTAAAGGCCATTTCCTTGAAATTAAAGAGAGAAAATTGTGAGAATAGAGAGAAAAAGAAGAACTCTTGGGAAGGTCTCTACTCTTGAAGATTTTGGAAAATCAACGTCCTAAACATCAAGGTAAGGAATGATTGTATGTGTTTGCCTTCGGGTTACATCACAAGAGTTAGGTTATTGTTTATTCATTTGAGGATTTGATGTTTGATATTTGTATTTGGTAGATATTAAGTTCAATTGATCATATTGTTGCTCGAGGATTTTATGTATGATGTTTCTATTCGATAAATGTTAAGTTAAATTGATCATGATGATGTTTGAGGATATGTTAGGTTGATAATCTGCTAGATGATATGTTCAATTACATGCATCCATACTCATGCATCATGGTTTTCAAGAAATATCACGAAAAGGTTTTACCTGCACATGTTTTTATATAAGAAATATGGAAATTGAAATGGTCATACATAAAGAAAACAAGAAAGGATTTGAGCTGGCCGAAGTTCACCACTCATCTCCAATTAATACAAACAGTTGGAGTTGGCCGAATTTTACCAACGATTTCCTAAACAATAAGAACAGTTTGAGTTGACCAAAGTTCACTACTCATTCCTACACTTTAGAATGGTAGAGTTGGTTGAAGTTCACTGCTCTTCCATAAATAATAAAAAAAATAAAGAAAACAAAAATGAAAATTTTTTAAAAATATTGTGTTTCATGTTCATAATGCATTGCATTCCTTATTAAGCATTAGGTTTATAGTTTATGTTTAGTGATGTAGGTAAGTATGCTAGAGGAAGAAAGAAATGAGTAGTTGATGGAAAATTTACGCGATGAGATATTGTGTTGGCCAGGCTAAAGAGAAAGAAATGGAAATTGTTTTTAATTTATGAAATGTTTTGTGAAGTGTAAAGATATAAAGAAGAAATTTTATGATGGTATTTCATTCAGCTATTTCCAAATGACTTATTCATTTATTTTATTCTAAATGTGTTTTTAAAGAAAAACTCTTCCGCTATGCTACATTGTATGAGATAATGGGGTGTTACATTAGGAGTTTAACCTATACAGTCTATTCAATAAGTTCAAAGTCCCTTTACTGCATGTGAAATTCGTGGTAATAATCATTCTTTGGAACACTACAATACGAATTTTGCATATTTTCAATAAATTGTAAATAACAAGTAGTAGAACAACTTATACTCAAACAACTATAATCCTGGGTAGTACAATCACCCCAACTTCTCGTGGAGTAACAATGTTGGACCCTCACAAGCTCCTAAACAACCCAATCCTATAGGTTTCAATCAGAATCATCAGTCATACTACAATCCTTAATCACCTCAAGAGAAGAAACCTTTCATTGAAGTGTTTTAAGCTCAATATATGGCAAAAAAATGATACTATAGTTCAAAGTCAAATTGCATCTCTAAGAATGTTAGAAACTTAATTGGGATAGATAGCCTCTGCCATAAATAGCCAACCTCAAGGAGCTCTACCTAGTAACAATAAAAATAATTCAAAGAATGATGGCAGAGAAGATTGTAAGACAATTACTCTGAGGAATAAAATACAAATCAATGAGGATATCTAGGTACCCATCAGTAAGAGTACACACATGGATGCTGAAAAAGATGTGAGTTTGGAAATTGATAAGGGAAAAGAGAGTTTTGGACTATAAAAAGATTCAAAGCGAGGAACCAAGCACCTACAATCTATTGCCACCCTTCCCTCAATAGTTTCGTAAGCAAAAGTTGGATAAGCAATTTGACTATTTTCTAGAAGTATGCAAGAAATTTCATATAAACATACCTTTTGTTGAGACTCTCAAGCAAATGCCAGATTATGCCAAATTCATAGAGAACATCCTAGCCAAGGAGCCTAAATTAGAAGAATTTGAAATTGTTGTACTGACTGAGGAGTGTAACACGATCGTACAAAAGAAGCTGCCACTTCAGTTATGCACGATTGGGAATCACACATTCTAGAAAGTTTTATGAGATTTAGGTGCCACCATCAATCTCATTTTGTTTATAAAAATAGTTTAAGTTTGGACTATCAGGACTTCCTTAGTTTAGAGATTATTTTAATATTTACAAAATAAGAATGTAAACATGACTAACAAATTACTAAGGCATTGCACTTCATGAAAATAGAAAAATAAAAAGTATATTGAGTTAAACACGTGACATACTTGCAAGAATCAAAATACAACTTTTGTTATAAGATTATGTGATTATTTTAGTTAATAATAATAAAAATTAATGACTTACTAATATTTAGGAATTGTGAGCATCAAATCAAGAACATGATGCCCTTGTCAACTTTTGTGTACGCGGTTCCACGTTGCTGGACAAATTCTCAGCACATATCTGCCTACTATTCTATATAGATATATTATAATGATGCTATATTTAAGCTTTACATACTCTAATATATTATTTTAATGTGGAACTTATGATTAAGTGATGGAATTATTTTATTATTTTAAGTGTTTATCATTATCATAAATATGTAGTTAATCAATTAATGAAATAGCTAGAATTTAGTGATCCGAATTAAATTGGATTAAGACAAAAGGCTCATGGTGTAGTAAAACATTAGGGTATGTAGTAGTAGGGAAGAGATTGAGCCAATGAACTTGAGACTGAGGTCCATATGAGTGATTTCTATGTATATCAAAATACATGGTGAGCTTTGAACCATAAATCGCTGCAAAAGTCATGCATATGGGCATGGGAGTGAGATGACATAGCCCCCATGATATGAATCATTTTAAATTATGCTTAAGTCACAAATCTCGCTATGTACTTTGATTTTTTGTAGTGAATTTTGAAATTTATTCAAAGGTGTAAGAAAATTATGCAAATCATCAAAGAGAGAAAGAGAGACGGAGAAAAATGGAGGCTAGAGTTTCATATCATGAAAAATAAAGAGAATAAATGTACCAGTATTAAGGGAAAAGTAAATAGATAAAATAAGGTAAAGTGAAAAGACTAATATACCCATACAAAATAAGATAAATAAAACTCAATTTTCCTAACATCCTCCCTCAAACTCACGATGTATTAACAGAAAACATCGAGAGTTTGCTAACTAAAAATCGAAAGTGTAAAGTGGAATGTGCCTTGGTGAACAAGTCAGCGATTTGCATGGATGTAGACACAAAAGGTAATGTGATAGTGTCATTCTAATAATGATTGCGAGTGAAATGACAATCTATCTCGATATGCTTTGTGCGCTCATGAAAGACAAAGTTGCGAGTAATCATAATAGCACTAATATTGTCACAATACATGAGAGTAGAGTCTAAGAGAGAAACACCCATATCGGCAAGTAACCAATGCAACCAAACAATTTCAGCGGTAGTAGATGCCATCACATGATATTCTACTTCTCTAGATGAGTGGTGACAACAACCTATTTTTTGCTTCCAGGAAATAAGAGGATCACTAAAAAATATACAGAAATAGTAGTAGACTTGCGATCAGAAAGGTCACCACCCTAATCTGCATCCGAGTAGGTGCGTAGCTCTAGAGCAGAAGTGGAAGGAAAAAGAAGACTCTAAAATTGGGTGCCCCTAAGATACCGAAGAATACGAAGCACAGCTTCTCAATGAACTATAGTGGGAGAAGCAAAAAATTGGATAACAATATGAACTGCATAAGCAATATTAGGTCTAGTGATAGTTAAGTACACTAAGCAACCAACTAAGGTACGATATAGAGAAGGATCTGATAATGGAATACCATCTGAAGAAAAATACCGAACATTAAGTTCAAGAGGCGTATCAACTGTACGAGTATCAGAGAGGCAAGCTTGTTCAAGAATGTCATCAATGTACTTGGATTGGGAAAGAAGATAACCACGAGGAGAGTATGCTATTTAAATCCCAAAAAATAACTTAGAAAACCCAAGTCTTTCATCTCAAAATCAAGGGCCAGGTGCAACTTTAACTCAATTATTCTATCTACATCATCTCTAGTAATAATCATATCATCAACACATAAAGAGAGAATGATGAGACAAGAAGAAGTACACCTGACAAATAGAGCAGAGTCATGTGGACTACGACAAAAACCAAGAGATATAATCAGAAGAGAAAACTTCTCAAACCAGACTCGAGGTGCTTGTTTAAGCCCATATAGAGCCTTCTTTAGTTTGCAAACTTCACAAGGCTGATAAGCAACACCGGGTGGAGGCACCATATAGACTTCTTCTTGAAGATCCCCATTTAAAAATGCATTTTTAACACCCATTTGATAGACAAGCCATTGACGAAAAGAAGCAACTACAATGAGAGTATGAATAGTAACATGCTTGGACACTGTATGAATAGTAACATGCTTGGACACTGTGGCAAATGTCTCTTCATAATCCATACCATACTGCTGAGAAATCCTTTAGCAATCAAGTAAGCTTTATATCACTCCATGGACCCGTCAGATTTAGTTTTGATCTTATACACCCAACGAGAGCTAATTGCAATCTTCCCAAAAGGAAGGGGAATGATATCCCAAGTACCCATCTTGTATAGAGCAGAGAGTTCTTCAGTTATTGCCTATTGCTACAAAGGATAAAGAATAGTCTCTCTATAGGAAGAGGGCTCTAAGAGTTGGTGAATAGTAGTAAAAGAAGAAGAGAATGAAGTTGAATAAGTGGGGTAAAAAAATCAAGTAATTAAGTGGACTTACAAGTTCATTGAGGATAACGAGGAGGATGATTCAATACCATAGGAGCATCTTGGGAAGTAGTTGGAACAGAGAGAACATCAATAAGCTGGGAACCAATATCTGTAGAGTTAGAAGTATTAGCCCTGCAAGAATTATCATTAGAAAGAGGTGTGCTTGAAAGATATAAGTTATAGATTATATGAGTTGGGGAATCATTTGAGTCAATACAAAATGGATCAATGCAAGTGAGATCAGACTTTTGAGGATTGGAATAGTCAAAGGGAATAGAATAGAATGGAATATGTTCAAGAAACACAACATGACGAGAAATATAAAGTTTTTGACTTAAAGGATTATAACATCAGTATCCTTTTTTATCTTCACCATAACCAAGAAAAACATAAAGGGTAGAACAAGAAGTAAGTTTGCTACATTCAACATGAGGTCGAAAAACGAAACAAGTTGAACCAAAAACCCTCAAGGTAGAGTAATTAGGAGCATGACCAAATAATTTTTCAAAGGGTAACAAACCTAAACTGATGGAAGATGGAATTTTGTTGATTAAATGCACAGCAGTAAGAATTGCTTCTCCCCAAAATTCACTAGGAACATAGGTAGATAACCAGAGGGAACGTGAAATTTCAACAATATGTCTATGTTTTCTTTGTGCAACACCATTTTGTTGGGGAGTGCTGGTACAAAAGGTTTGGTGGAAAGTCCCATCTAAAGTAAGCAAGTTAGAAAATATATTAGAGGTATATTCACCACCCAAGTCACATTGAAAACATTTGATAAAAGCATTATGTTGGATTTTGACAAAAGCACGAAATAGATGATAAATTCCCAGAAAGTCAAAACGATGTTTCATAATATAAACCCAACAATAACGAGTACGTTCATTAATGAAAGAGACATAGTATCTTGATCCCCCCTTAGTGGAAATAGGTGCAGGTCCCCACACATTAGAATGATATAAATCAAATAGTGTAATAGAAACAGAAACACTTTTATTAAAAGGAAAAGCAGAAAATTTAGCCAATTTGCAACCACAATAGTCTGAAAGATCTGAGTATGCAATTTTCCTAAATCTCCCATAGAGATCAAGCACTTTAAATGAGAAGTAGAAATATGTCCAAGACGAGAATGCAATAAGTAAAAGCTAGAAGATGAAGAACTCAAGCACAAAGATTTCAAATCAATACTAGAAGCTACAACATCAGGAACTCTCAACTCATCTATGATGTATAGTCCCCCCTGCCTACGGTCTGTCCCAATCAACTTCTTGGAAAGCGGATCCTGTACATAACAAGAAGAAGAAGTAAAGGAAACTAAGAAACAAAAATCACATAATTGACCAATAGAGACAAGATTCAAAAATTAGGAATATGATACACATTTGAAAAAGACAAGTTAGACTTACAAACTGAACCAACACTTGCTAGTGGCATGAGAGTACCATAAGCGGACATGACAGACTCCGAAGGAGCATAATTTACAGATATAAAAGAATTGAAATCAGGTCACATATGATGTGAAGCTCTAGAATCAAGAACCTATATATTAGAGCACATACCTGGTTTGCTACTAGAGGGCAAACCTATATTAGAAGGGGCTGAACAAACTTGTGGTTGCGAGGCAAGAAACTTTTAAAACTGCTCAGTGAGTAAGACGATTGTAGTACTGGGAGTTGGGGTGCTTCCAAAATCTGTGGATGGAACAACTACTGCCAAATTGAGTGATGTAGATCTAAAAGATCGTTGCTGTGAAATATTACCAAACTTATAAGAAGCTTATTGTTGGGTTGGTTGTGTTCTACTTAATAGCTTGGGAAATTAAGCCCTCCAGTGACCTTTTTGCTTGCAAAAACTACATTAATCATAGTCGACTTTTTCTTGTGGCTTGTTCTAGTTATGAGAAGGAGGCCTAGAAAGGACCACATAAACTGATGGATTAGAAGAAGGAAGAATTCCTTTATCAATTCGTGACTTCAAGAAAATCTTCAACTAATAACTCATTTACCACTGAATCAACAGACAGAAAGGGATTATGATGCAAAATTGTGCCATGAAGACCTTCAAAATCATCTTGAAGAGCCATTAATAACTGAATCAAATGTTGTTCTTCTTGACGAGTAATATATAGTGCAAACTCTGATAGTTGCACTGATTCTGTAAGGCTTGTTAGTCCCAAAGATTAGACATAGCAGAATAATACTCTTATATACTCATGTTATTTTGTTGAAGAGCACAAATATCAATCTCTAACTGATATTGTTTCACAAAATTAGATTGAGTATAAAATCTTTGTAGATGACCCCAAACCTCCTTGGCAGTCTCATACTTTTGAAGTTGGATACCTATTGATTGCTATGCAGAATTGTTGATCCAAGTGACAATTTTTGAATTACAAGCATCCCAAACATCTATGTGTTCTGCATATTTCTCATCTTGACTATCTCTAGGTTTAACAAGTGTTCTAGAAACATATAGCCACATTCGTTTTCCTTTCAAAAAATTTCTCATCACATAACTCCAATACGAATAATTCTGCTCATTCAATTGCACACTAATAGACTGAACAAATCATCTTTTGCACTGGCCATTGTAATAGTAACTATCTCTTATCAAAATATGCACGCTAATCAATAAGAGATAAGAATACAAATTACCAATTGATCAAAGAGAAAAAACCCAAAGAAAGATGAATCAGCTAAGGCAAAAATGAGTCAGGTCGATTGGAAAAGGTTGGATTTGCGAAGCTGTGGAATGAATTAAACACTCTGAACCATGAAAATTATTCAAAGGTTAAGAAGAAATAATGCAAATCAACAAAGAGAGAAAGAGAGACAAAGAGACAAATGGAGGCTAGGGTTTCATATCATAAAAAATAGAGAGCATAAATGTATAAGCTTTAAAGGAAAAGTAAATAGACAAAATATGGTAAAGTGAAAAGACTAATATACCTATACAAAATAAGATAAATAAAACTCAATTTTCCTAACAAAATCTTCTTCTCTACTTGTGGTTTATTATTTTTTTTTCCATATGGGAGTTTTCACATAAATCTTGATATTCCTTATTCGTTTTTCTTTTTCGTATTATTGATCCATATTCTTTTGCAATTGGTACTAGAGCTATGTTGTGAGAGATTATAGAATCTATGTTTCAAAATTTATTGAAATAGAAGTTCTCTGTAATTGTCTACACATTGAACATTTCTCAATTTTTTAAAAAGAAGAAAAGGATCATTTTTTTAATTTTCCACAAAAAAATTTGTAGTTCTCATTCTCCCCAAGATGTGACATTGAAGGTTTTTCTCTATTCAAAAGGTAGACCTCTCTTCACCCTTTGACATGCACCACCGAACCAATACTTTAGCAGTCGACACCATTCTTCTCCTCCATGCACTAATCTGACATCTGATATGCTATGGAAAGTTTGAAGTACAATATTTTTTCATTAGATCATAATATTATTTTTTTGTTATGGCAAATGAAGATGGAGCCTATTCTAGCACAAATAGATTAGATGATGCACTACTAGGTCTTGATAAAATGCTCGCGTCGTGAACAGTGGTTGAAAATACGTGAAGAGGAAAAAGCTTTATCACAAATTAATCTATATTTGTCAAATCAAATTTTGTTAGATATTGTGAAAAAGAAAACTGCTGCAATGTTGTTATTGAAATTGGAACAATTATGTATAATTGAAACTCTATCTAATAAGTTTCATTTGAAAAAATGATTTTATAATGGAAAGTACATTCATTAGAGACCACTTAAATGTTTTTTAAGAAATTGTTTTTGACCTTTACACCATGGAGTATAAATATGATAAAAAGATTTAAAATTGATTTTATTGTGTTTTTTGCCTGCTTCATATGATACTTTCAGAGATTCTATTATATATAGTATTTGACACTTTTATTCGAGACGAAATTTATGATACCTTATTTTAAAATGAAAGGATAAAACAACTTGTTAGAAGTGAGTCCTAAATAGAGGTATTCCTTGTTAGTGGTAGAACACGATAAAATAGTAAGGTTGGCCATGATGATTTAGCGGCCAAATTAAAGTCAAGAGCAAAAAAGACATGCAATTATTATGAAAAAAAGGGACACATCAAATTCATATGTTATAAATTGTGGAATAAGAATAAGAGAGATTGACTAGAAGGGGACATATTAGCTCTCTTCATTTGCTGCAAGGCTCCGCTTTTTATAATATTTTGCAATTTTTTTTATCTTGCATTATATCTATTTTGTATTTTAAATGAGATAAAATATCTCATTCAATCTTTTTGAATATCATATATCTCATTTAATTTCTTTTAATTCAATGAGTCTCCTTTCCACAAGGGATTTATCTTTGCTTCATCTTCTTGAATTATATTATTTTAAAACTAGTGGAATATTTTTTTGAAGCATTTTGAACTTTCTTTATTTATAACTTGAAATTTTAAATGAGATAAATTATCACATTTAATTCTTTATAATCATTTCTCTTCATGCTTTTTCCATTTTTGATCCTCATGCAAAATAAAAGAAACACATGCATAAGTGATAAATTTGACATTTAACACTAGGAATTTACAAAAATTTTGTTTATGAACGTTTAATAATTGGTATAAAACTATTTATCAAATATCCCTAAACTTAATATTTTGCTAGTTCTTGAGCAAAAGTCAAAATGAAATAATAATGAAAAATATAAAATAATAATAATAATATGTCTCATCCAAAAAAACTTTGCAGTGCCAAACAAAATCTAAAAAATGTCAACATATAAAAACTAGGAGTTTCAAATTAATACACACCTTACTTGTGAACCCTCATGTGTGTGTGACAATAGTTTCTCTCAGTATTAACTTGTGAGCCTTGGACATCCTCCAACGCCATGAGACATCCAAGGCTGGCACATGGATGTCCAAGGGATGATGTCGAAGGATCAAACTTAGACATCCTCTAAAGGGACGTCCAAGGTTGGCACATGGATGTCCAAGGATCAACGTTTAAGGCTGACACATGGATATCCTCCAACGTCGAGGGACGTCCAAGGCTAGAACATGGATGTCCCAAATATCAGCTTTGGACATCCTCCAACCCCAAGGGATGTCCAAGGGTGGCTTATGGATGTCCCAAAATCAGTTTTGGACATCCTCCAACATTGAGGGACGTCTAAGGCTAGCACTTGGATGTCCAAGGGAAGACCAAGGATTAGCCTTGGACATTCTAAAACACCGAGGGACATCCAAGGCTGGCACATGGATGTTCGAGGAATGTCCAAGGATTAGCCTTGGATGTCCTCCAATGTGAGGGATGTCCATGGCTAGCCTTTGGACATCCTCCAATGCCAATGGATTGATTATATCAATGAATGAAACAACATACGAGAGTATGTCCATTTATGAATTGGTCTAACATTGTTCTTTGATCAATTGTTATAGATTATTAAATACAATCATTTGACTAATGAGTGAATAATACTTGTATTAAATATAATACTCAATCATTTGCTTCAAATCATCAACAAGAGAAACACTAGTTGGCTAATTAGAAGTGTGGTGATTCCAGTAACTTTATATGTTCTTACTTGTTTGATGTATGGACATTGAGGGGACTCCCTCAAACATCCAAGGGACTCCCTCAAATTTCCATGTGCAATCCTTGGATGTCCATACAACAAACAAGAAAGAACATATAAAGTTAGTAGAATCACCACATAACAAATAAGCCAACTCGGGTTTCTCTTAATGATGATACAAAAAAGACATCAGGACAATTGTGTACAATTAAGTTACTAAAAAATAAAATAGTACAATTAAATCACTAAAGATGTGGACCTGACACGGTGGACTCCTGCATAAAAAATGCAATATTGTGTCATAAAAAGGGTACATAGTTAAAATAATGTTTTAAAGCGTAACTGTATTAACTTACGTCATGGGAGCAGTGGTAAAACCCATAAATGTTTCTTGTGAGCTTCCTATTCCACCACTATAACTTTTGCATATGGTCCTACCATAGCCACTTGCCTCACCAGTGTTTGAGCCTTGTTCTTGACAAGTGGCAGGTATTGTGTCCCATACCCTGCTACATGTCATTGTGACATCTCTTCTGCTCAGGATTGTCTGACTATGAGGCTCATCAACATCCCTCACTATTTTTTTTTGAGATTTCCTTGGTCATCTCTTTATTGGCGGTGGCAAAATTGGATCATGGTCTATTTTAGTCCACATTTCTTAGCTGGACAAAGTGGGAGTACATCCTTATATATATTTCTAGGTGATACCATACATGAACATAATACTCAACTGACCTCCTCATAAAATGCATACATGGGATTGCAAGCACACACAGGATAATAGTTAGCTCCCATTTATAACAATTGCAGATACGTCTATCCAAATTGACTATGTACTGTTTGTTACCACCATTGACCTCAAACTGACAGCTCTTGCAAATGTTGGATACCAACTTTGAGCCGCATGTTGTAGCTTGACAAACTTCTTCTTGATTTGAGGACACAATAGATTAGTTAACTCAACCCTTTTTGATGTTTCTTAATGATCCTACATATAATGTCTTTTCTTATCATCTCGAACATAGTAAGAATTGGTTTGTCCAAGGCTAGTAGGATGTAAGTTTTTAAGGATTCACTCAAACTGGGCTTTAGTCTCACTTTGGAATCTTACTAAAAGCATGTTTCACCCAAAATCTCATATTACTGTTTCACGAATTTGTGTGTGCTATCTAGTCAACCAAAAATAGTTTCTTCATCTCTCTCTCAAAGTGTGCTGATGTAGTGGGCCCATATGCATTTCATATCACATTCTTGTACAACTTACCACAAAATTGTTTTTTGAAGTTGACATATAAGTATTTGAGGTAAAAGCGACACTCAGCTGACGATGCAAACTCTTTGATAGAAGACACCAATTCGTACAAAAATAATCATGCATAATAAGACAAACATTCTCATGCAACGCATAACACAAACTTACATTAGAAATGCAATGCACCATACCTTTTGTTAGTCCAAGAAAAATGTTCATCACCAGCTCAAAGCACTGTCTATATTCATAAGCAACAATTGCAAAAACCAAGACCATGAGTCTTTGCATTCTACTTCAACCATTGCTATGGCAATTGGATAAATTCCATCACTGTCGTCAATGCTGATGACCAACTTGCTTGGGCATGAGCCCTTCACGTGACAACCATCTAAGCAAATGACAAGTTTACCACACTTCAAGAAACCTCTCTTGCATGCAGCCAAACACATGTACATCCTTTTAAATATCGGATAAGGCGTAAGATCATTCCTATCTATGCTAACAACCAATGTGCAGCCACGATTGGATCTCCAAATCACTTCTTTGTATGACCATAGTTACTTATATTGTTCGTCGCCATCCCCTTCATTTAGTTTCTAGGCTTCATTTCTTGCCTTTCTAGTAAGACTCAAGGTAACGTTAACCTTAAAATCTTTTCTAAATTTCTCAATGATGGAAGGAACGACTCATGTGGCTTGACTTTTGAACTTGTCCAAATATTGGTTTGCCACCCATTTGGTAGAAACATGTCGGCTTTCCATCTGTATTGAATAGGTGTGAACCTTGCTATAACTCTTTATTTGAAAGGTAAGTTCAGTATAAACTTTTGAAGAGTGAATCTACCAATTGCATTTCTTTCTTGCACATAGCCATCAACAGATAAGATTCACTTTTAACAAACTTGATCCCATACCCATTCTTTAATGCATAATCTATAACTTTTTCTCTAACTGTGTTCAACGAACTATACTTCTTCCTTAGACAAAGATTCAAGGAAGATCATTCAAGTTGATGAGCACACCCCTTCCAAACCCTCCCATCATCTTATGAGTTACATAATAAAAAAAGATCATCATCTAGAGATGCTAAGATCAAATGCATAATAAACGAAGCTCATCATCTAGAGATGCCAAGATTGAATGCACTTTTATAATAGCTTCATGATCAAATGCATGAAGCTCATCGACCTGAAATGTTGAAATATGGTTCACCTCCATTTCGCTGTTAATGGATTTTTGATCAATGCTTTCTTCTATGTCTGAAAAATAAAGCATTCACACAAAAACTACATTATAGAATAAGTTGAATAATAAGTTGATACAAATAATTGATATGCAACATCTAAACACTTTGATTTCTACTACTCTTTCTATCTTGAATGGTGTTTTGGTATTTAGAGTCATAGAGGATTTTGGGTTCGCGGAGAAATTACTGCTATTTGTCTGCTACTCTTTAAAGTCAATATGCAAATGCCTGTTACTTAAATATGGTGGTCTGGAAGCAAAATATTATAGGGACCGAACGTTCGCTCTTTACATTCAGACGTTGCTTCTATATAAAGGCAAAGATGCAGATGACCGTATAGAAGTGTGGTAGTCCACTTTTATGTAAAGGTGCATACACGAACATTTGCAGGTTGGTGCAGATGTCTAGCAGTAACTTTTAACAAAAAACATGACTGCGAGGTTTGCCTCATTCATTTTCCATAATTCAGAGTTTTATTTGTTTGTGAAATTAGTTTAAGGTTTACTTGTCATTGATTCCATAGTTTAGGGTTTTTTTGTTAATTACCCAAAAATAAAATAAGAATAGTAATATGCCTCATAATCTCCAACACACTATGCAGTACAAAATAAACTCTAAACAATGTCAACACGTAAAAACTAGGAGTTTTGAATTAATATACACCTTACTTGTGAACCCTCATGTGTGTGTGATAATAGTTTCTCTCACAATTAACTTATCAGCTCGAATAAATTTATGCAACTTATGTATATATTTTTAACTACCTAAGTAAATATATATTGCTCCTCTAAAGTAATCTTTTAGACTACTCTCCATTACAATTATTTATTCACCTTATTAACAATCCTAAACATTTATTTATTTAAAAACTAAATTTTCTCTTTTTTTATTTTTTATTTTTTTATTATTTCACTTTCTTTTTTTATATTGTTGCTATAGAGTTTCTATCATTGTCCTTCTTTAGTATAAAGTTTTCATCTACTGAGTATCCCAAAGACTTACTGAAAATTGAAAGTGAAATAAGGAACCACAAAAGTTTAAGTCTGCAACAGCGTTCCTCTACTATCTTTGAATTAATTTCCATCCATTAAATATCTAAAAGGCTCATTCAAAGTTGAAAGTGAATTAGGAAATTGCGTGAGCTTTTTATTAATTTAAAACGAGCAAGTCTAAGTTTTTTCTTTTCTAAGATATCTATGTCAAAGTAATCTTGAGTAATTTAAAAAAATTATATAGTTCATGATTCAATTTACTTAAGTATTTATTAAGGCCACATATATCACATAAAGTTCCGCTAAACCTCTTGCTAATACAATGATTGAAATGATGTGCTCTAAATTAAATATTCTCAAATGAGGTAAACAAAAATTCACAAGTGTCGTTTAAATATGTGTATGTGTTTATTATTTACTAAGCACTACTAGTGTGTCAAATTAGACTATATCATTAGCTTGCTATCTTAGTGGAAACTAAACTACTACATGTCACACTAAAATAGATGATACGAAAAGTAAGCTCCTAGACAACCTAATCCTCTAGGTTTCAACCAAAATCTTAAGCCATACTACAATCCTGAATCATCTCAAGAGAATAAACTTTCCATCAAAGTGTTGTTAGCTCAATACATGGCAAAGAATGATGCTATAGTTCAAAGTCAAGCTTCATGTCTGAGATTGATAGAAACTCTAATGGGATAGAAAGCCTTTGCCATAAATAGTCAATTTCAAGGAGCTATACCTAATAACAATGAAAATAATTCAAAGAATAATGGCATTGAATACTACAAGACAATTACTCTGAGAAGCATATTACAAATCAATGTGGATATCAAGGCCCCATCACTAAGAGTACACAAATGAAAGGTGAAAAAGATATGAGTGTGGAAACTAATAAGGGAAAAGAGAAAGTTTTGGATGATAAAAAGATGAAAAGCGAGGAACCAATCACCTACAATCCGCTGCCACCCATCCCTTAGCGGTTCCATCAACAAAAGTTGAATAAGCAGTTTAGCCATTTTCTAGAAGTATTCAAGAAACTTCATATCAACTTACCTTTTGTAATATCTAGAAAATTCATCTACTTGTAAACTTTGGTTATGATGAAATTATAATTCCATGAGTGGTTGTTGTCATTAAGGATAATGATATTGTTAGTGGTTTGAGGTATATTTGGACTTATGGTGGTGATAGATGTATAAATTGGTTAAGTGTTGGAAGTGTGTATAAGTAGATAATTATTTGCATTAGAATAGGAGGAAATTAAATGAGTTGTGGTCGACCATGAAAATGGAAGTGGCGAGAGGAATGCTAGGAGGTCGATCACCTGAAGAGGGTTGATCGACCAAATCCAAAGCAAATTGGAAAAGTTGGATTTGCAGTCGATCAAGGGAAGAAGATGATCGATCAGTGTTCACAAAATTTATGCAAAAATGCTTTCTAGACTTTTGGTAGTTGATCACCTGATCGACCGGTACCCGAGAAAAGTCGACTCTTATGGTTTGGCAGTTGATTATGCGAAGGGTTTAATCGATCAGAAAATAGAAAAGTCACCAGTAAATGGATAACTGATGTAAGGAAATTTGAAAGGATGCTTGGATAACGAACCAGCATGACTCATCGTGTCTCTCTATTGCATTATAAGATTGTTGGGAAGGAATTGACAGGAAGGGAAAAAGAAGCGGAATCGCCTAGTGTTCATGGTGAGTCATTTCTGCATTTTGGTTTTCTAGAAACTGTGAGGTTTTCTGTGAGGAAGGCTGAGGTTCGAAAGACAAAGAGAGGAAAGTGGAGAGCTTCTGGGAGAGTAGGTGGTGTATTAAGAGGTGAGGACTGCAAGAGAAGGGAAGAGAGAAGTTTCGGTGATTCCCGCGTCTATGGTTTTTCTGGAAATAATACCATGAAGAAGAGGGAGAAAGAAGTATTTGCAGTGAAGGAAGCAGCAATGAAGGATTTTACAAAGGAATAAGGTAAGAAGTTTGTGTGTGTTTTGTCTGAAAGGGCCTACATCACAAGAATTAGGTACTTGTTTGGATTGAATATTGTTTACTATTTTGATAATCTGGCTATGCTGCTGTGAATTATTTATGATGAAGATATTTTGTTAATGATAGTGAATTGTTCATATTAGCTGCTATGTTGGGTTGTCAAAGTATTAAGAACGTAGGTTTCAGTTTTAGAAGGAAATGGTGAGATAATTCCCTATTGCTTATTGCTTGCTACTCCGAACAAAAGGAAATATTGATATGGTTGGGATTTGTTTTGATAATTGTTGGAAATATTACATAGACTTGTGACTGCTTATTGTGTTGCTCCCTGTTTTCCTTGAACATGCCCAGTTATAAAATAGATAAAACTATTAGTTTAAATGTGCTCCTTGATATTTGGTAAACCATTACTCGGTTAACAACAATGCTAAGTTGAAGAAACAGTTAAACTAGTGAAATTGTACCTATTGTCTATTGGTTGATGTTAAATCACAGTGTTGGATTGCTGGATAGGTTGTTGTGATTGTTGTTTTGGTAAGAACATATTAGTGGTTGTTGTTGATGGAAAGGTTGGGTGTTTGTACTCTGTGAATATAGTTTGATCTAACATGAACATATTGTCACAACTTGTATTTCCCCTGTTTAATGAACAAGGAGCTACTATTGGTTTTAGAACAAGTTTTGGTATTATATAGTGCTGTTGTGATGAATGTACTGTTAAGGTCTAAGGTTTCAATTGTTGTTGCTAGAAGTTAGGTATTGATAGATTCTGGAGGTACTTTTATTAGGTTGCTTGAATGGAGGCTAAGTTCTGTAAGTATGCTTTAATATAGTTGATGTGCAGGGTATATGTCTTACTTGGAGATGTATTGATGATTGCTTGTTTGATGATTGGTTCTTTAGATCTATGTTGTGATTATGTCATCGATCGAGAATGTAGTGATTGCGTGCATTCATGCATCATTGTTTTAAAAAACGTAAAACAATTTTCTCATGCACAAAATGTAAACAGATTTCCCGACATTTAAACTAATAACTGAAATGTAAACTAAATAACTGATAACTGAAATGTAAACTGAATGACTGAAAAGATTGTGTTTGTTATTTTGTCTTCGATTGATGTCGAGACAAAGTGCATGGATGTGACGGAAAAAGAAAGAAAGGAAACGGTTTAAGTTCATCACCATGGAATAGGTTCATCATGATGGAATAAGTTCACCATCATGATACAAGTTCACCGTTGCAGTATAAGTTCACTGATATGGTTTAAGTTCACCCGTAAGGTACAAGTTCACCGCCAGAATACACGTTCATAGAGTATAAAGTTCATTGTGATTGAATTTCATTACTGTTTTTATAAATGAGTTTAAGTTCACTGTTGTAGTATAAAGTTCATCACCATTTTTATAAAGGAAAAAGGAAATTGATTTATAGGGTTTTATAATGCACATGTTCATTATGCATTTTACTTTTTATTAAGTGTTAGACTCATAGTTTAAGTCTTTTGATGTAGGTATGCATGGAATTAACGATAGGAGCAGTTGATGGAGCATTTGTGCATTGCGGACTTGGTGGCTGGCAGGGCTAAATGTTTAAAAAGGAAAATGTAATGATTTTATAAATGTTTGAAAGTTGTAAAATGTTCTTTGCTTTAAATTAAGAAATGATTTCAAATTTTAAATGGTTTAACGAAAGGGAATTTAATTATAGATTTCTTTATTTTAATAAGTTCCAAATGTTTTAGTAAGAAAAGTCTTTCGCTGTATTTTATAAAGGATAAATGTCTTTTAAATTGTACGAAAAACCGAGATGTTACACCTTTTGTTGAGGCTCTCAAGCAAATGCCTAGTTATGCCAAATTCATGAAGGACATCCTAGCCAAGAAGCATAAATTAGGAGAATTTGAAACCATTGCACTAACTGATGAGTTTAGTGCGATCTTGCAAAAGAAGCTACCACTTAAGCTGAAAGATCCAAATAGTTTCACTATCCTGTGCACTATTGGGAATCACACATTCTAGAAAGCTTTATGTGATTTAGGCACTAACATCAATCTTATGCCACTCTAAATCTATCAAAAGGTAGGACTTGGTAAAGCTAAACCAACATTCATGACCTTACAACTCATAGACAAATCTCTGACCTATTCGAGAAGAATTATCGAAGATGTTATGGTAAAAGTAGATAAACTATTTTTCCCAGCTGACTTTATTATCCTAGAAATAGAAGAAGACAAAAGATACCAATAATTCTAGGACAACCTTTCTTATTGACTGGGAGGACACTATTTGATGTTGAGAGGGGAAAGCTAAAAATGAGATTTCAAGAACAAGAAGTTACATTTAATGTTTTTTTGAAGCAATTAAGTCTCCTAGTGATTTTGACAAATGCTTTAGACTTAACGTGATCAAGAACGTTGTCAACAAAGAATTTGCAAAGAATCATCCTTCAAACACCCTTGAATTTATCAATGTTAATCTAAACATTGAAGATGAACTAGAGATAGTCGAGCAAATTTGTCTTTTTGGAGCTAACCCTAATAAGGTGGATACAAAGAAACAAGTTGAATCATTGAACGGTGAAACTAAAAATAACACCCATCTCAAACCATCAATTGAAGAGCCACTAACATTGGAGATAAAACTATTACCAGAGCAATTGAGATATGCATTCCTTGAAAAAGATTCGACCTTGCAAGTCATTATCACAACTGACTTGACCACCATGGAAGAACATAAATTTTTAGAGTCCTTAGAGAATACAAGAAAGCACTAGGATGGTCAGTTGCAGATATCAAAGGAATTATCCCATCTATTTGCATGGGCGATGACTACAAAGTGGCCATTGATCACTAGCATTGATTAAATCCTATCATAAAAGAGGTAGTAAAGAAGGAAATCATCAAAAATTGGACATATGAGTAATCTACTCAATCTCTTATAGTAAATGGGTCTGTCCATCTAATATGTCCCAAAGAAAGGTGGTATGACAATGATGAAGAATGAACAAAATAATCTCATCTTAACAAGGACTGTGACTGGATGGCATGTTTCCATGGACTATAAGAAGCTCAACTAGGCCACTCCAAAAACCAATTCCCTCTACTATTCATCCATCAGATGTTGGATAGACTAGTTAGACATAAGTTCTCATGTTTTCTAGATGGATACTTCAGTTACAACCAAATTGCCATAAACCCTAAAGATCAAGAAAAAACTACCTGCACATGTCCCTATGACACATTTTCTTTCAAGAGAATGTTGTTTGGACTCAACATTGCTCCAACCACATTTCAAAGATGCATGATGGCGACATTCTCACACATGGTAGAGAATGTTAGCATAATTAAACCGATTCATGCATACAATCTTTAATTCTCATAAACGTGATTGATTTAACCATTCATTTATTAAACGAAATCTACCAACCTTGGTCCATGATACAAAGTGCTTTTGATGACGATGTTGAGTTCCATTTATCAGCCTTAAGACCTTTCTTTAATTCGTCTCTTCGATGATCCGGAAACGAAGTGTAAAATTCCTTTTCTTGTTGAGAGGATTTTTGATAGAGAGAAGTCAATCTTTTTTGTTCGAATGAATCAATTCCTTTCTCTCCCCTAGGTGATTGAAGAAGACACCCATACAAAGGCAACTCTCCATACATGCCCCTACATTCGTGTCTTTTCAATCACGTCTCTTCAACTTTATATTATACACTTTTAATAAGATTAAGGTGAGGGAATTAAAACCCAATTAACTTAATGTCTTTAATGCTTAACAACCATCATTACATGGACCACATTACATGTAGATTATATTTAAATAATCTAACAGAGAACACAATCAAAATATTCATGGATGACATCTCAATCTTTAGGAACTCATATAACGATTGCCTCAAAAATCTCAAAATAGTGTTGGAAAGATGCAAGGAAACAAATATGGTGTTAAATTAGGAAAAATGTCATTTCATGTCTAAAGAAGCAATTGTGCTCGAACACCAGATCCTAGAAAAAGGGATTGAAGTTGGATACTATGGAGAAACTTCCACCTCCAACCTCTATAAAAGGTGTTAGAAGTTACGTGACACCGGATTGGACCCTTCCATTTGAAGTCATGCGTGATGCGAGCAACTATGCAGTTGAAGTAGTTTTGGGGTAGCAAAGAGACAAGATATTTCTGCCATCTATTATGCAATAAAAATTTTAAATGAGGCTCAGCAAAACTACATCATCACTAAAAAGGAATTGTTGACAATCGTGTATGCATTTGATAATTTCATACTATACATCATTGGAGCAAAAGTGATTGTGTACACAGACCATGTCACAATTACATACCCCATTTCTCAAAAGGATGCCAAGCTGAAAGTCATAAGATGGATTATATTACTGCAAGAATTTAACTTAGAAATTTGAGATAGAAAAGGTTTAGAAACCAGGTAGCTAATCACCTTTCGTGACTCATAAAGCAAAAGCCAGCAGCTGAGAATACAATAATAAATAAGATATTCCTAGATGAACAGTTGCTAGCCATTTTAGAAAAAGCTCTATCTTGGTACGCTGATTACGTAAACTACCTCATCAACAAGATCCCACATCCAGACAACACTTTTCACAAAAAAAAAATGAAAATCATGCATGATGTGAGATTCTATCAATGGGGCAGGCCATATTTAGTTAGACATTGTGCTGATTAGATCATTAGGCGTTGCGTTCTGAATGAAGAAATTAAGGATATTCTTAGACACTACCATTTTCAAAGTATGCTAGACATTTTAGTGGAGATAGGATAGCTACCAAAGCAGTCCATGGCAGTGTTTATTGGCCAACAATCTTCAAGGATACACAACACTTCATTGCTCTCTATGATCGATGTCAAAGAACGGGGAGTATTTCAAAAAGACATGAAATGCCCTTAAACTCAGTTTTGAAAGTGGATCTCTTTGATGTGTGGTGTATTGAATTCATGGGGCTATTCATACTGTCAAATGGAAATGTTTATATCCTAGTTCTCACTACCAATGTAAAATGCTCAAGTGGTTTTAAAATTTCTAAAGAAAAATATTTTCACTCATTTCCACACTCCTCGAGTGATTATTAGTGCTAAGATTGTAGGATCGAATTAACCTAAGAGGGGAAGGGGATGAATTGGGTTTAACCATTTTGTTAAGTGATTAAAATTTCTAAGGAAATTAACAAAAACAACCACTAAACTATGGGATCAATGGCAAGTCAACCATTAAACAATTTTTGCTAACAAATAAAACACTTAGGTATGAGAAATAAATGGAGGAAACATTGCGGTCATACTTTTTTGTTAAATAACATTTTCTTTCCATTGTGGAACGTTATCTTTCTGCAGTGGAAAATTGTCTTTCTGCTACAGAAAGTGAGTCATTAGAATAGTATTATGAAAATATTACTTTCCGTGGAGGAAAGACAATGCCTTTACAATCAAATTGTGAATTCTTCTAAGTAATTTGATGTCTTTGGGGAAGAGTAATCTCGAAGAAGAAAAGAAAAGAGTAGATCTAAAAAGTGAAACATCAAATTACACTGTTTCCCTCAAATCATTGTTTAATTCATATTAGATGGCAATATAATGCCAGAATTGCTGAGAGGAAAAAGGCTTGTCTTCGTTAGTGATTCTCAAAATAGCAATATATGAGAATCTCTAGTTTATATTTTGAAAAACTCGGCCAAAGATCAAAGTAAGGTATTCGAAACGCATGGGAGAAGACATTTTCAAGGGGAAGCTTCTTACTCTTTCATTTTCAAAGTTAGTTCAATGTTAACGACTATGTTTGCATAGTTTATTAACCATAGTTGAGTGTTTTATTTGTTATTGAAAATTATATAGTGTTTGACTTCTCATTGATCTCATAGTTCAATGGTTGTTTTGTTAATTTCCCTAATTTCTATTTGTTTGCAATATCAAATTATGTATTTTCTCTCTTAATTAGATAAGCTAAATATAATATGTAAGTAAATTAAACTAGTAAAGAGAGAAGGGTTAGATAGTGCAAACAAATTTGTTTACACGGTTTGGCCAAACTACCTTTGTCTACACTCCAAAGCTCTCCCTTGAAGACTCTTTCCACTTTAACCCTTCCAGTTATGACCGATTGAACTTCTGGGCTTCAATCAAGCCTTACACTGACTCTTCTCGGGCATCACCCTTTAATTGTTCTACAATAATGTAGGTAGAAGTTTTGTAAGGTTAAATACATATAATCTAACTCTCACAAATGTACGTCTCAATTTGAGGAATAAGAGATGTTGGGTTTTTAGCTCAGAGTTGAAGGCTTAAGTGTATCAAATAATATTGGCAACACTTTGTCTTAGATATTGTGTTCATTGGTTTGCACAACAGAGGTTGTTTCTAATTATAGAAGCTTTCACAAGCTAAGAGCCCTAGTTGACCACCTATACAAATCAGTGTTGGCTTAATTGACATTAGGTGATTTGTTTTAATGATGACGATATTATTTATACAATTAAGTGGTTTAATGTGTATTTGTTGATGTTTGTAAATACGTTATTTATATTCATTGGAAATACCTTTAATATGAGTATTAATGTTTACTAACGTATTTGCTGAAGTTCATGTAGCTTATAGGGTGATCTTTGTGACTTAGAAGAATGAAAAAGAGCATAACACAAAGAAGAGGTCGACAAAAGGCTTAGAGCAGGTTGACCAATTTATGAGAAATATGAAGAGGTGGTCAAACAAAATGGAAATAGTTGGCCAAAAAAATGGCAAATTGCTCTCATTCTAGACATGTTGAAGAAGTGGTTGATGGGTGAAGATATGGTCGAACGTAACATACGAAAAATTGCTTGTCTTTTCTACAGTTGAGGATGTGGTTGAGTAGTTGGTCAAGTAGCCGAATTGATCGACTGGATGTTTAGAGATATGAAGAAGCGGTCAACTGAAGAGAAATTGGTCGACCGATTTGTCAGACCTGAGCAAAAAAATAGACGACCAAAAGCATAAAGGTAACATTCCAACGGTCGGATGCCGTCAACCAAAATGGAAGTGGTAGACCATTCAAGCAGTGTCTATATATATAAGACACTTAGAAGCTAAAAAAAACCAAGCGAGAAGTGTAGCGAAGCCCTGGTAAAATTCATACTCGACTTCTCCATACACAAATAGAGGGTCAAACCTAACTCTCTGTGCTCCCAAACTTGAGATTTAATCTTTAAAAGAGTTAGAATCTTGCTTGTATTTTTCATTTCATACTCTTTGTACTAAAACCGAGGGTGAAGTGCTTAGAATAGTCAAGCAAAAGGTGATGCCCTGAGAATTAGTCATTGAAAAGGGTTGATTGAAGCCCGTGAAGTCAATAACCACTAATCGGGGAGGTTACGTGATTTCAAGATCTCCAAGTCGAGAACTTGGAGCGCAGACGTAGGTGGGGGTTACCGAAACGCGTGAACAAACTTATTTGCACTCTCTATCCCTTAAACTGTTTATTATTATTATTACTTGTATGCTTTATATATGGTAAATCACTAAGAGATTAGAGTTAATTAAATCACACAAAAACGTTTAGATCACCCTGAGGGTGAGACCCTTAGAGTTCATTTCATACTCTTTGTACTCAAACCGAAGGTGACGCCCTAAGAATAGTCAAGCAAAGGGTGATGCCCTGAGAATTAGTTGTTGAAAAGGTTTGATTGACCGAGGAGGTTAGGTGATTTCAAGATCTCCAAGTCAGGAATTTGGAGTGCAGACGTAGGCCGGGGTTACCAAACAACGTGAACAAACTCGTTAGTACTCTCTATCCCTTAAACTCTATATTATTATTATTACTTGTATGCTTTATATGTGGTAAATCACTCAGGCATTAGAGTTAATTATATCGCAAAAAAAAGTTTAGATCACCTAATTCACCATTCCCTCTATAGGCGTATACGATCCTGCAATTGGTATCAAAGCAGGGTTAGATAAACGTTTTGTATGGTAGATTGCATATTGGTTAAATTTATTTGATTTGCATCTATTTGGTTAAATTTCTTGCTGAAAATCATTTGGATATTTTTGATTGAATTATTTGGTTGCACTATTTAAAATGGCTTTCAATATTCAAGTTGAAGGACAATCATTAGTTAGACCTCCTTATTTTGATGGTAGTGATTATGTGTACTGCAAGTCTAGGATGAGAATTTATTTACAATATCTAGATTATGATCTTTGAAACATTGTTGAGAATGGACCTTTTATTCCGCTTAAAATTGAAAATGATATAAATGTTCCAAAAATGTATAGTGAATATAATTATAGTGATAAATGAAAATCGAGCATGAACACTAAAGCTATTAATACTCTTTTTTGTGCTTTAAATAGAGATGAATTTAAGGTTATAATAGTACCTATGATATTTTGAAATTATTTGAATTTACGCATGAAGGCACTAATCAAGTAAAAGAAACCAAATTGAACATGCTCATTAATGAATATGAATTATTTTGTATGATAAGGATAAAACCATTAGTTGTATGTTTACTCAGTTTACTAATCTTACTAATGGTTTGAAAGTGCTTGGTAGAGTTTTTCCCAATGAAGAGTTGGTGAGAAAGATTCTTAGTTGTCTACCGAGAGTGTGGCAACCTAAAGTCATGGCAATCCAAGATGCACGTGATCTCAAGGCCTTAAAGATGGAGGAACTCATCAGTTCCCCAATGATGCATGAGATCACGTTGTTGAGCAACATGAAAGAGGAGCAAAAAGAAAAAGGAATCTTCAAAGCAAGGAACATTGCTCTCAAAGCCTTCTCAAGCACTCATGTGGATTCTGGGGAAGAGGATGAAGATGAAGATATCAAATTCATAATCCAAAAGTTCAACAAATTCCTTGAACGGAAGAAGGAAAAGGGAGAGAAGGTAATAATTTGCTGAACATACATCTACCAAATGATCCAAAGCAAATAAATAATTAAAAGCTTTCAAGAAGAAAGCATTCAATGCCACTTAGGACGATAACGATGAGAACTCTTCTTCTAAGATTGAACAATTATCAAATTTTTGCTTCATGGCCAATGAGGATAAGATACACAACTCTTCTAGTGATTTAGATAGTGATATTGATGATAATGATGAGTTGTTGAATGCCTTTAATGAATTGTTTAAGAAATTCAATGTGCTTAAACGGAAATATAATTTGTTGAAAAAATAGAATGACAATTTGATTGGAAAACATGTTGAAATGGTTAAATCTTTTGAAAATCAAATTGTTGAATTAAAAATCAGGTATGAGAGTTCTAGTGTTACTATTAAATCACTTGAAAATGATATTTTTGAATTGAATGCTAAAAATAGTTATTTGAACTCTATTGTTATAAAATTTACAAATGGTAGCAAGAATTTTAACATGCTTTTAGGACAACAAAGAGTTACTTTTGAGAAAGCTGGAATTGGTATCAACCCTTTGTTGAAAAGAAAAATTATAACAATTTCTTTCTTGGCCCATCTACTTGCAATACTTGTAATTGTGTTGGGCATAAATTATTTTGTTGTCCTTTGAAATCAAAGGAAAAAAGGATTAATTCTAAAATGGTTTGTGTTTCAAAAGGAACCCTTTCTAAGGATAAAGGACCTAAAAGGATTTGGGTGTATAAGAAAATATTTAGGTGATTTTCAATTATGAATCAAGAGTATGGAAAATTATTGATGAATCATACTCTAGATTTGAATACATTTTTTTTTTTTGCAAATAGGTTTAAATCTTATAGTTATTTTCATGATTTGATTTTATTGGTTACATTTTTTTTTGTATTATTGGTTTATATTTTTTTTAATCATTCAATTGGGTTAATTCTTCAATTTGTACTGTTTTTGGTTTTAAATTTTTATTCAATCCAACTTTTGGGATCATAAAATTCTTTTTGGATTGTGTTGATTAGATTTGATTTTGTTGAAATGAGCTATTTTGATTTGGATATTAAAATTGGTGTCCATTTTTGAAAGTTTGGATTTTAATATTTAAAATCTTATAGCTCAATATTTGATAATCCAATAAGTTTTTCTTAATTCCCCATTGAATTGAAATTGTTTATTGAAGTAGGGGGAGAAAATAATTCTTAACTTGAATAATTTTTTTTGTGTATAAAGTTTAAATATTTTTATTATTACAATTGGTAAATTAAAAGTTCTTCTTGGTATTGAATTAAAGTTCTCTCCCAACAATTGTTTTTCTAAGGGGGAGAAATAGAATTGATTTGTTGAATTGAATGGTTGATTTTGGGTGTTAAATTTCCTCAAATGAGTTAGGGTTGTGAATAATTAGTAAAGGGAAGATTTTTCATTGTCTTTGTTATGCTTCCCATCAAATGCTTTTTGATTATGACAAGAAGGGGGAGAAATAGGTAAGTTGTTTGTTAAGAATAGTATGTTTGCGTGAAACTAAAAGTTAGATATATTGCAAAAACTAAACGGGAGAAATCATATTATGCAATACTATATGCACACGCTTAAGATATATAATTAAACAACTTAATATGATTTGTCATCAGAAAAAAGGGGCAGATTGTTGGCCTAATTGACATTAGGTGATTTGATTTGATAATGACGATATTATTTGTATAATTAAATTTTTTAATATGTATTTGTTGATGTTTGTAAATACATTATTTATATTAATTAGAAATACCCTTAATATGGGTATTAATGTTTACTACCGTATTTGCCTAAATCCATGTAGCTTATATGATGATCTTTGGGACTTAGAAGAATGAAAAAGAGCAAAACACGAAGAAGAGGTTAACGAAAGGCTTGGAGCAAGTTGACCAATTTGTGAGAAATTTAAAGAGGTAGTCGACCAAAATGTAAATGGTCAACCGAAAAAAATGGCAGATTGCTTGCATTCTGAACCTACTAAAGAAGCAGTCGACAGGTGAAGAAACGGTCGACCGCAACATAAGACAGATTGCTTGTCTTTTCTGCAGTGGAGGATAGGGTCGAGTAGGCGGTCGAGTAGCCACATTGTTGATCGACCGGATATTTAGAGATACGAAGAAGCAGTCGATTGAAGAGAAAGTGGTTGACTGATTTGTCAGACTTGAGCGAAAAATGGATGACCAAAAGCAAAACAGTAACATTCCAATGGTCGGATGTGGTCGACCAAAATGGAAGTGGTAGATCGCTCAAGCAATGTTTATATATAGAAGACACTCCAAAGCTCAAAAAAACCAAGCAAGAAGTGTAACGAAGCCCTAGTAAAATTCATACTCAACTTCTCTATATACAAATAGAGTGTCAAACCTAACTCTCTATACTCCAAAATTTGAGATATAATCTTTGGGAGAGTTAGGATCTTGCTTGTATTTTTCATTTCATATTCTTTGTACTCAAACCGAGGGTGACGCCTTGAGAATAGACAAGCAAAGGGTGATGCCCTGAGAATTAGTCGTTGTAAAGATTTGATTAACACCCGTTAAGTCAATCATCACTAACTGGGGAGGTTAGGTGATTTCAAGATATCCAAGTCAGGAACTTGGAGTACGGACGTAGGCCGGGGTTGTCGAACTACGTGAACAAACTCATTTGCACTCTCCATCCCTTAAACTTTTTATTATTATTATTACTTGTATACTTTATATGTGGTAAATCACTTAGGGATTAGAGTTAATTAAAGAAAATTTGGAAAGAAAATTTGAACCAGGACATCATGTACTACTATACAATTCTTGACTGAAATTATTTCCAAAAAAATTAAGGTGAAGATGGTCTGGGCCTTTACAAGTCCTAAAGGTGTTTCTTCATGGAGCAATTGAAGTAAATGATGAGAGATCAAACGACCAATTCATAGTTAATGGCTAGAGGTTAAAACTATATTTAGAAGGGTCTGTTAATGGCCACAAGAGTTACATTAAACTAGAGAGCATGGAAGCCGAGACTTTAAAAAACAATTAAACATAAAAATAAATAAAAATAAAAAACAAAAATAAAAAAAGAAAAGAAAAAAAATAAAAAAAGATGATTAAAAAATAATATGTGAAAATAAAAAAATAATGAAAGATGAGAGAAAAAAGAAAAAAGAAATACATGCATACGAACATGACTTTCTCATCACACTTTTTACATTTGCGATGTTCTACCAAAATAAAAGAAACAAATGTAGAAGGGATAAATAAATTTGATACTTATCACTAAGAATTAACAAAAATTATGTTTATGACTATTTAATATATTGTATAATACCTATCCATCACGTGTTTGGTGAAGCAATTGTTGTAGAAGAAGGCCACTTTGATGATGACTTTCTAGTTGTGTCTAATGGAAACTCAAAGCTTTGTAAGGATTGAATTATGGATTCAGCTTGTACATTTCATATGTGTCTCGATTGAGATTGATTTTTAACATGAGTCTATGTTTAAGAATGCAATGTTGATGGGTAATAGCATACCTAATAAGATACCTAGTACTTGGAGATGTGTGACATATTCTCAACTTAAAAAGAAATTTGATTTTTAAGAGTACTCTTGATTTTAAAAAGTACAAGTACACCGACGAAGGTAGAGTTATAGAGATTGGTACAAGTGTCCTTATTGTGATTAAATGGCAAAAAAAGTCTGCTAATTCATATGTATTGCAAGGTTATATGGTTACAAGTGATGAAATTTTGCTACTCATTTGTTGTTAGATGATGATTTTACCCGTCTATGCATGCGTTAGGGGTATATGAATGAGAATACGTAAGAGAGGACTTCTTGAGGGTTAAAGTAATAGTAAATTGTATTTTTGTGAGCACAACATTTCTTAGAAGCAGAAGAGAGTCATATTCATTTTAGGCCACTTACAATACAAAGAAAATATTACATTATGTTTATTCTGATATATGGGGACCAACTTTCATGCCATCCAAAAAAGATGCTACCTATATGTTAAACTATTGTAACATCCCGATTTTTCTTATTAAAAACATTTCGAATTTCCATGAATAAAACATTTGCCACAATGGAAGACCTTATATTTTAAAACCAAAGAGAATAAAATAAACTTTATTAATAAAACCCAATTACGTAAATAAGGTTTCTTTTCTTTAAAACAATATTACAAAACCTTTACATTTTCTCTTTAATCTTTAGCCTAGCCAGCCACCAAGCCCACAACGCACAAATACTTTATCAACTACTCCTATCCTCGATACCATATATACCTACATCACAAGACTTAAACTATGAGCCTAACGCTTAATAAGAAGTTAAATGAAATATAAAACATGAAGCACAATTACTTCAATCCTTTTTTTCATTTTAGTTTCCTTTCCTTCTTTTCCATGTCTATCAATGCATTCTGTCTCGATATCAATCGAAGACACTATAATTGCTACGCACATCATTGTGAGTGTCCCGACATCAATTGAAGACACATAACCACTATGCACATCAATGCATAACGTTTCTTGATAAAGGATCGACATCAATCGAACAGTCTGTAAGCTGCTGTGCACATCAATGTGCAATGACCCATCACCTCCAACATCAACCGAAAGCTTTGCTAATGGTTGTACACATCAATGCACAACATTCGGTTCTGACATCAATCGAGAATGCACTAGTAGCCATGCGCATCAATGCTAATGGCTTCACTAACCGTTAGCCGATCTGTCTCAACATCAATCGAGAACAAACTAACAAAACTCAAGCTATTTTCTCCGTATTCTTTAACCAGTAACATTTAAAGTTATGAAAACTCTTTTGCTTAAGAAATTCTTTTTACATTTTTCAAAACAATTATGCATGAATAAACACAATCACTACATCATTGATCAACAACTGAATCACAACTTAGATCTATCAAACAATCATCAAGCAAGCATCCATCAATACATCTCCAAGAAAATATGATCACAACCTAACATCTAATATAACTAGACATCAACAATATAACCTATCTCGTATACCACAAAATAGCTCTACGTTTTCTTCAATTCAAGAATAACTATCAATAGCAAACCCCTAACCCTTTCACATAATCGTACTCTAATCTCAATATGACTAATTTTACTCTTATGTTTATCCGAACCTTATTCCCAACAAAACATTTATACCAATAATAATTAGTAGTCATCAACATTAATCCTATCCAATCTGATCTCTTTTTCCACCAATAACTTATCCTCACCTCCAACTAACAGATTCCTTATCCATCATTTCTTCCATACAACATAGCAGCATAAGGTAGCCTCACGGCAACTAACCAAATAGTGGAACTATAAACAATAGGATAATCTTATTAACCATTTAATTCTACTATTTAATTATTTACTAGCAGAATATTCCACAGCTTAATCATGATATTCTTGTTGAAGAAGTCAATACCTTGATTTAAATCTTTTAAGTGTATATTTCTTAACTACAAAGGTGAAGTTAATGGATATAAATTATGGTATCTAATCCAATAAAGTCAAAGTTAGTAGGAAGGTTGTATTTGACGAGAGTACTATGTTTGTCAACTCACCTCCTAAAGATTTATCTATGAAGATTCATCAGATTTATCTATGAAGATTTATCAGATTTATCTATGAAGATTCATCTGTTGCACCATTTGGTCCACTTCATATAGGACAGTTAGCTCGACCCTGCCTCACAAGCGACTATTTAGGTTTATTCAGTCTTTCTATCTTTCTGCCTTTTTTAATGAAAACATTTTTCATGATACATGAGATGCATATGTGATCACACTATACAAAACATAATACCCTAATATTAGTCTAGTTGATTTTCTTATGCGAAAAAAAAAAANTAAAATTTTCTTTTTTTTTTTTATATTATGTTCATAAAATTACGTGAAGGGAAATTCAAAGTGCATCAAATAGCGAAAGTTTTTAAGATAATAAAACATTTTAAAACCACTTTCATAAAAACAGTTAAGAACGTTCATAATCTTTAAAACCATGTAGAGTTCATAAATCACTGTTACATTCATTAATACATTTTGTGAGCCATAACCGCCAAGGTCAATTCTCGCTGGGTAACACAAGCGCTTGTCCCGTTATGGTTCTTCCACTTGTACTTCATTGGGATCACAAGCATTACCTACATCACAAGAGAGATTAAGAGATTAAGAGATACAATGATATAAATCATTGTGATGTAGGTAATCATTCTTCCACTGGGCATATATGCTCATGTGCACTCCATATATATGATATGAATCATATATGCTCCCAAGAGAGATTAAGAGATACAATGATATGAATTATATATGCTCATGTGCACTCCATGTATATGTCTGTCATGTAAGAAAAGAACCCATCTTTTCTGTTCTATAATCATAGTCATGATATGAACATTGGTGAATTTCCCATGGAAGAGAATAGATACATCCTGGGGTTAACCTTGGGCAGAACCATCACTTAATCCCAACAAAGGATGAGATACATCATCTCGTAGTTCTCCCAAGCATCACTGTCACTATACCTCCCTGATCTCCAACGTCTATTAACATTTATTTAATCAATATATCTCCCGTGCAATGCATGTATATGTCTACCTTGTTATAACATTCCTACTCATGATGCATGATATGAATGAATTTCACACAATATACTTTTTTAACCAACTAGCGAATCAAAACAATTATAAAACAATCCTAGGCATTTTGTGGTCTAACATCCCAATATCACAGAAAATCAACATGTTTATCTCTATTTCTAGCAATTTCCATCAACATAATATCAAGCTTTTATCATCCTAACATGGGATTAATCATTCTTATAGAATTAACAAGCCATCACTCATGCCAACAAGAATAGTACCCCAAAATAATAAATGATTATATTCTAGCAATTTACCAATCTCTTTTATGCGATATGATATAAAATCCTAGAATGACATAAAAATTCTAGCATCCCAATATATCAACATATTCAACAATATATTCATGCTATGGTCAAACCATTCAACCATCTTACCAAGGAGTATTTTCAAGCATTTCAACAATTATTTTCTTCAACATATCTTTCCTCAACATTTTTATTAAAGTAGGATAGTTCCTTCAACATGTTACTCTCTAAACATTTTGTTCAAGTATTACAACAAGTTTCCTCAATAGAATTACATCCATGAAATGGAGGTCACACCTCAATTTATCAACAAGGTTTAGCAACATATATCATTTCAACCACGAAGAAAAGTTGTCTTCTCATTTTATCCAAAAGAATAGTTATAAATTTAAACTATTAACTTCATGATTTTCATCAACAAAAATCAAATCAATTCCTAATCTTGTGATGTAGGCCTTTTTAGGTAAAACATATATAAATCTCTTACCTCTTTTCTCTTGCAAACTTCTGTTCCCTTGAAGCTTCTTCTCCTTGAAATTTCTCTCCACTCTAGCTAGAACTCTCCTCCTTGAAGAAGAGTTTTGGCACCTCTATTTATTGAGCACCAAAAGTCATTTCCACTTCCTCCCACTCAATTATTCTTATTCTCCACTTTCAAATATTCTTATTCTCCACTTTAAGAGGTGTATTCTTCCACCTTCCATTTAATCCCATAATTCTCCACTTAAGAGGTGTATTCTTCCACCTTTCATCTAATCTCACTCTTAATATTTTAAATTTCCACTTATGAGGTGTATTCTTCCACATTCCCTTTAATCTCATAACTCTTAAAAGGTGTATTCTTCCACCTTCCATTTAATCCCATAATTCTCCACTTATTCCTCTATCATGTGGGCAAATTATACTCTAAATAAACTAACACAACTATAAAATCCAATATGTGAAAAATATTATTATCCTCATTTTATTCTTTAATAATTGAAATTTACAATTATCCCTCTATCTTTTGGGCAAATTATACTCTTAATTAAACTAATACCACTATAAGTTCCACTATGTCAACAACATTATTATCCTCAAGGATTTATATAATTTGGGAAAATTTTGATTTATTATGTCCAAATACCGTACTTAACATAATTGCAGTTTTACATATAAATAAATTTCCTGGATATTACACATGTTGTTTCTCAAAATGACATTTCTATTGATCCGACTAAATTTGAGGCAGTGTTCGTTTGGAAGCCACCCAAGAACATTATTGAAGTACGTAGTTTCTTAGGCTTGGTAGGATATTAACATCGATTCATGGAAAATTTTTGTTCTATTGCCATACCGTTATTGCAAATAACTAGAAAAGACATTAAGTTTACTTGGGATGACAAATGTTGGATAGCTTTCGAAGAGATAGAGCAGAGATTGACTATTGCATTAGTTTTGGTGGTATCCAATGAGATTTTTTTTTATGTTGTGTATACTGATGGGTCAAGAGTTGGCTTGGGCTGCGTTTTAATGTAACAAAGCAGAGTTATAGCTTATACATCTAGACAGTTAAAGGTGCAAGAGCAGAATTATCCTACTCGTCAATTGGAGCATATGACCATTATTTTTGCTTTAAAGTTATGGTGAAACTATTTGTACGGTGTGAAGTTTGAGGTATTTTTTAATCATAAGAGTTTGAAGTATTTGTTTACTCAATGTAATTTAAACCTCTGATAGTGTCATTAGATGAAATATATGGAAGATTACAATTTCACTTTGGAGTATCATCTTAGGAAAGTCAATGTTGTACTTTATGCCTTGAGTCATCATCCTCGAGGATCTCTTTCGTGTCTTGTATTAGAAGATTAGAAATGATGTCTATTTATTGATGATTTTGAACTACAGTATTGAGAGGATAATTGTACAATTTAGGTAATTAATATGTTGGCTATGCCTACACTTCTGCGTCGTGTTAAGGATATGAAAAAGCACGATGATAAGCTGAAGGAGAAATTCAATCAGATTCAAGCGGGTGAACAATTTGAAGGATGGAAAGTCAATCTTGAAGGCTTTCTATTTTTCAAGGACTGTGTTGTGGTACCCATTGATCAAGATTTGAGACAGGCAATTTTTAGTAGAGAGTCATAAGTCCAAATTTTCTATTCATCTCGGTTGTACCAAAATGTATAATGACCTAAAACATCAATTTTGGTGGATTGGAATGAAGCGAGATGTAGTTGATTATGTGTCTAGGTGTTTGACTTGTTAGCAAGTCAAAGTTGCACATCATAGACCATGATGCAATAGCAGAAGGGAATAGGAGTATAACTTGTTAAGTGATGAGAAATCGATGATTTGTTGAGTGTTAAAGAAGTGAAACCAAACGGGTGCTTGAAAGAATGCAGACGGTCAATCAAGAGCTGGAAAGTATAGGGGTGATCAATTGGTAATTCACAATTTTGATCAGCTGCAAGATTTGCGGTCGCTTGGGCAGTCGATCATCCATGTACAAAAATAAGACAAAGGCTAACGATTTGGTGAGCAGTCGGTAAGCTTCAGTGAAGGTGATCAACCGGTCCTTCAGAATTTTCCTAAACTCTGCCGCAAACCACTTTATGAAAAGTTCACATTTAAGAAGTCATAACTCTCTCAATTTAAAAGCTTTTAATCTGACATTTGGAACATAGTTTCCTTGATGAATGAAGAATACTCTTCCCAAAAATAAGATTAAGAAACTATATGAATTTGGAAATATGAGCTGAAGAAGTTGATTGGCTGGAAATAGCAAGTGGTGACACTTGTGACTCTCATATGGATATCTTCACTAATGAAACTCCTTAGAAAAGTTGGACACCACTTCACACACTCTTCCTTCAAGAAGCAATAATGCGGATGTTGATAAGAAAGGCTACCCAACCTGCAAGTAACTTTAATCCCGTGATATAACATACACAAGAGAAACTTTGGATATAACTCACAAAAGGTTTGAAAGATGAATCACTCCAATTTCAAAAATAAATCAAAAGCTTTTTCTATTCAATTTCAACTATCTAAAACATGTACATAAGGTGACTTTAAATAGCCAATTACAAACTATGAATAGTAATTAACTAAATAAGTAACAATAACACTAGACTGACTATAGTATAAGCTAGGCTGATATTTTACTTAATAATTACTAGGTAAATTAACTAAAGGAGTATTTAATTAATTCTTCCTTTCTTCTCCTCTAAGCCTTGATATCTTTGGCAGCTATTCCTTCTTGAATTCGTCCACTTGGATGGTTTCCATATATTGACTTTCCTTAATCTCCAAGCTTGGACATTTGGGCTTTGCTCAATATTTTCTCTCTGTTTCGTGGGCTTTTGACAAGGTAAACAAACTTCAAATTTAACAATCTAGCCCATTCTAGAAATTTTATGAAGATAGCTATAATCTTCATGAAGCACACTTTTTGATATGATGTCGTTCTGAATGCTAAAACCATCAAACACTTGTCAAAGGTTAGAAAGCAGACATTTTTGGGGAGTTCTTCCATTAATCTCCCATTATTCTTGAACTTCCACCTACACTTGATCTTGAATGACTCTATGATATTTTTTTCAGCTTGATTAATGATATAGTGGACTCGTAATCCATCATAACAGCTTGATTATTACAACTTTTCCCTATTCCTGAGTGCAAATGAGATAGAATCACTATGAATTTTGTAACTAGTATGCTAAGGACCACAAAGAATTTAGATGCAGATTAGGTGATAGTTAACCGACTGACAAAATCTACTCATTTTATTCCAACAAGGATGGATTTCTCTTTGATGAAGTGGAGCAAGTTGTATATCAAAAATATCGTTTGTCTGCACTATGTTCCTTTGAGTATAGTGTTAGACAAATATTCAAGATTTACTTCTAAATTTTGGACAGTCTTTCAGAGAGCTTTGGACACTGAACTTCTATTGAGTACATCTCATCACCCTGAGACGGATGGTCAGTGAGAGCGTACTATTTAGGCTCTAGAAGATATGTTGAGAACTTGTATTTGCATTTTAGTGATAGCTAGGTGAATCACCTTCCGTTATTGGAATTTGTTTATAATAACAGCTACCAGACCAATATTGGAGTTTTGTTATACGAAGCTCCTTATGAGAGATCATGCAGATCACCACTATGTTGAGCTGAGGTTGAATAGTGTGTCATTCTTTGGCCTGATTTGATTTAGGAAATGACTGAGAAAATACAACTGATTAAGGAATGAATGAGGATAGTTCCGAGTCATCAAAAAAGTTATGCTGACCTTCTAAGGTGGGAGGTTGAGTTTGAGGCTGTCAGCTTAGTGTTTTTAATAGTTCAACCACATCATGATATTAGTCATTATGGTGTGAAGGACAAGTTAGCTCCCAAGTATATTGCCCTTTCGGATAATCAAGCACACTAGATCAATGGGTTAGCAATTGGAACTACCCCCACAATTGAATTACGTTCATAATGTCTTCCATTTATCTATGCTAAGAAGATACATTTCTAACCCATCAGATGTTATCTCCTAGATCAATGTGCCTATCTAGGAGGATGTTTCTTATGAGGAAGAGCGTAAAATGATTTTGGGCCTTGAGATTAGGGTTTAACGATATCGTGAAATTCCTTTAATTTGTGTTTAGTAGAAGAACCATACTGAAAGAGTGGCTACTTGGAAAATCAAATCAGAGATGACACTAAAATTCCCTCACTTGTTATGTGGGACACTTGAGGGCGTTCTAAATTTTGATGACAAAATTTCCTAAGTGGAAGAGAATGTAACGTCTGCCCCAATTAGGTAAGTTAAAATGTATTGAAATTAAATACCCATTTATTGCTTCCTTAAACGCCCATTCCTCCACCATTCAAGGAGACCAAATGAAAGGCATAAACTCTGAAACCTTCAACGGAGGAGTGCCAACATAGGAGAAGCTTGGAGGGGTGTTGAAGTTATGGTTGAGACAATTCTGGTAAGCTTCATCTTCCTTATTCTAGGATTATTTCCAGTGGAAAAATTTAAATTTTAATAAACTCTTTGGTTTAGGAGTTCATAATATAAGTTGGATTGGATTTCTCCGAATTAAGGATTGGAATACTTAGAATATTTGGTTATCATCAATGTTAGCCTAACACATTAGGTTATATTTTTTGAGGACGACAATTTTATTTGAATAATTAAGTTGTTTAATATGCATTTGTTTGAATTAAGTAAATATGTTTTTTTGTTATTGGAAATACCCTTAATACTAGTATTATTGATTACTAATCTATTTGCCTCAGTCCATGTAGCTTATAGAATGATAATTGGAACTTACAGTATTCAAGAAAGGCTAAACGCAAAGAAGAGGTCGACTAAAGCATAGAAGCAGTCGACCATTTTGCTAAAAAACATGAAGAGGCTGTTGACCTGTTTAGAGTTTTTCGACCACAAATATTACAGAGAGCTCCAAAATTCCATTTTACAGAGAAGTGGTTGACTAGATGAGAAGTGGTCGGCCAAAAAATTGAACAGATTGCTCACATGCTGAAACTGCTGAAAAGTGGTCGAGCGATGCAGAAGTGGTCAACCGCACAAATTGATAGATTGGAGCCTGTTTCTGGATTTTGAATATAACGACCCGGTTTTTCTTACATTTTAAAATGTGTTTTCTTTCAAAAGTGCATAAAATTTTAAACTCTTTTCTTTTGATTAAATCCTTTTGTTCGAGTTCTGTAGCGGAAGGGTTTTCATTCTTAAAACCATTTAAAGACGATAAATAAAATCTTTTTATTAAACACATTTACAATTTGAAAAACTTTGCTTAAGTTAAAACAATAGTCACTTTATACATTTAACAATTACTTTACAAAACCTTTTACATTTCCTTTTCCTTAAATATTTTAGCCTAGCTAACCACCAAGCCCTCAACCATGTAAATCCTTCAACTGCTCACCATCCCGATCTCACACGTACCTACATCACAAGACTTAAACTATGAGCCTAAGGCTTAGTAAGCGATATAAAATATGCAATGCACATGCTATGCAGCTTTTAAAATCGGTATGTAGTTTTCTCTTCTTCTAATATTTTTCTTTCTTTTCTTTACGTGTACTTGCTTATAAAGACTATGGCCAACTTTAATGAACTTTAATTCTAACAGTGAACTTAAGCTGTATCAGTGAACTTAGGCCCATGCCGTGAACTCCTACCATGCTGGTGAACTTGAGTCAGCATAGTGAATTAACACTACAACGGTGAACTTGTATCATGATGGTGAACTTAAGCCATCATGATGAACTTAGACCGTTTCTTTTCTGCTAATGACTCGGGAATGAGCGGTGACCTTAAGCCAACTCAAACCTTTCTTATTTTCTTTACGTATACCTTTTCACTCTTATCTTTCTTATAATAAACTTATACAATTAAAACCATTTCATTTTCAAAACATATGCTTAAAACCCTTTTCGCACATTTTAAAATCTATTATGCATGAATGCCCATGAATGCATACAGTTCTAGCATGTCATCAATATAACCTCAGAACATGATTTGTATTAAAATTCTTAACTTCAAGAACTTAAATCTAATAAATACATCATTAAAATAACGAACAATCACATAGCAATACATCCTCGAATGATAGCAAGATTAATAACCTATTAATCTAGTAAACACATTTAGCAAACAAGTCATAACTCTTGTGATGTAGGCCTCAAAGACCAAATACAAACAATATCACTTACCTGGTGTCCTTAGAGGATTTTAGCACTTAACGTTATCCTTCATAATACCTACAAAATAAGAAAATATATGATCGTCAATAATTAATCAACTAACCCAATTCTCAGACTTATATCTCAGTAGCATGCACATTAAAGCTTTCACTCTTCATATCCAACAACAAATTACTACCTCAACAACATTCTGCCACAACCAAAACACATTTCATTAGATCAACCAATTGAACCTTATTCTCACATTTTTCTTCACTTCACTGTTTATCATTTCGTGCACGACAAACAGTATAATCCATATAAGTATTAAACACAACCATCCTAAAATAACCCCATTGTCAATCATAAAATCCTCAACGATGATCATTCAAAGCAAACTCCCTACAGAATATTATCATCACGATGTTCATCAACCTCACAATGTTCATCAAAGATATAACCCAACCCACCGAATAATGTCTAATTAACAGGGAACATTTGCTAATAATTTTTACCAGAACAGAGGGTGAACACATTACTAATAAAAGTCAACCCATTAATATCCTTCATAATTAGCAAGGCAACAGTGGCCTTATACAATTACAGATCTCTCCCTCAATCATACATTACCGACAGAATAATATATCCAAGCGTAAATACTTCACAAAACCAGGAAGTAGTAATAACAAGGAGCAATACCTAAAAAATATAGCACAGATTATTTCATTAAGCAACAAGAAACAGAGACCCTTAACCACTTCAACTTTCATCTCCTTTCTTTAATACATCCTAGCATAACATCTATTATTAATCAAAAGCATAACTACGATATAGTAGAACATTGATCAATAATCTTCAGAAAACTCAAAGCATAAATCTTAACATCTTCACAGACATATTCTTCCTTTTTAACACAACGTCTACAAAAGCTGTAATAAACCCATTAAAGAGGACTCTGGTTACTTGAAGAACCCACGAGAAGCACAGAGAAGACCTCTAGTTCTTCCTTCTCCAGCTTCCTCTTTCCCCCTCACTTAGACTTCTCTCTCTTGTGATCCATCCCTTTCTCAATGCAACTTCACTTTTCTTAATGATTCCTCCCAGACTCTCCTTTCCTTCCCCTTCTCTTCTCTTTTCTCTCTTCTTTCTCTATTTCTCACTTGGCTTTTTTCTCTCTCAGCTTCTTTCTCTAGAGAGCTTCCTCACTCTCAGCTCCCTCACTCTGTCTCTTTTTTATCTCCCCAGAATCTTCCCTCATACGCTTCACATATCTCCAAAATATCTCACCTAACTCTTTATCTACACTTCCATCTGTAAAGGAAGGACACATGGCGGGATGTAGAAGCATCCATTTTATCCCATTGTAGACCATGTTGCAGCTGATTCCAGGCAACAAATGAGGCTACCGGTCGATCACTTGATTGACTAGAACAACGCTTGAAAACTTAGTTCATAGAAATTCAGTGGAGCTGAATAATCAACGATCGATCGCAAATCAATCTTCTCAGTCGATCACTTGATCGACTAGACCAACATAGCTCGCCATTGTCATTTTAGCCACTGCAATATTTTTGCCGCGCACAACCGGTTCTTCATCTGAAACTCCCTTAACACTATATATACTTCATTCCTTTTCAAACACACATTAAATCATATTATTCTGAAAATTACCCACAATTATACCAAATTATTACGTTTACTAAACTTATTTTGGGGTATTACAATCCATTATAAAATTATTTCCATAATCTCCAATAATTCACAATCATTATCCTTCTTAGTCTAAGTTTAATGTAACCCAAAAATTTTGAGTATTACAGTGAAGAAGCGGTCGACCGAAGACAAAGTGGTCGACCGACCCAACTAGATTTGACAACGGTAACATTCCAACGGTCGACTGGTGGTCGACCGAATTGAAGAAGGTCGACCGGTCTAGCAGTCTTCTATAAATAAAGACACTCTGAAGTGAATTTTACCCAAGCGAGAATCTTAACAAAGCTTTGCTAAAATTCGTACACAATTTTTCATTTATAATTAAGTGTCAAACCTAACTCTACAACTCCCAAACTAGAGAATTTGAATTTGGGAGAGTTAGGAATTATAGTTTTATATTTTATTGTACTCAAATGATAATTGAAAGGCTTGATTGATGTCCGTGAAGTTCAATCAACAATATTTGGGGAGGTTATTGGGTTTAAGGATCTCCAAGTTAGAAACCTGGAGCACAGATGTAGGTCGGAGTTGCCAAACCACATGAACAAATTTGGTTTGTATTTTCTTTTCCCTTAACTCTTTATCATTTTTTGTTAATTGTATGCATTGTATGTATTAAATCACTTAGGGATTAGAGATAATAATTATCGCACGAAAAAGTTGAGAACGCCTAATGCACCACCCCCCCCCCCCCCCTCTTTTTTCTGTAGGCGTGCATACGATCCAACAATCAAGTGGTAAGTGCTCAGCCTCCCATTTACCATTCTCAATTTGAGATATGGATTTTTTGTTGAAATAATTTATTAATGAATTGAAGTTTAAAAACCTATTTTTGGAATGTGAGTTGACGATTATTAAACTTTAAGCATGAGATAATGGTAAACTGATGTTTCGTGCATTGTTGGGACGTGTTTTGCGGCAAAGGAATGAATTTTTGGTGAAACAACATGACCAACGTCATAGAAGATGATGCCAGGCCACGGGTAGGGAGTGCTAAGCCACGACCCAGCTTGAGTTGGGAGGGCCAAGCCGCGACCCAGCACATGTTGGGCCACGACCAAACTCATGTGAGTCATGGCCCAGCTCATGTCGAGCCACGCCCCAGGGTTCTCGAGTAAAGATCAAGCTTGGGTTGCAACCCAACTGTTCAGACCATGGTTCGGGCCTTGTTTTCTGCCCGATTAAGACTTTCAATCCAAACATTTTTGGGACATTTCTAGGCCCCTTTTTGGAACCGTTATGGGCCTTAGACTTGATCCTTTTTTAGTCTTTTTCTATAACTTAAAGTTTAAAATTTAAGTTGGATTGTCGACGTTAAGTTTATAATATTGTTATCCTTAGGTATTAAGGCTTAGAGTTCGAACTCATCATGTATTGAACTTCTTGGAGATAGTTTAGACTTAGTGATTGGTAAGCCCACTTGAGGTAGAGGTTGATTTTATGTCCAACATATCATAGTTTTAAAATATTATTTTAATATATGTTCTCATACTAAAATGGTAGGTCCATTTTATAGCCTATTAATTTTTATGCTATACAAATATGTGTTTTTCACTAGACACATTTTATTAAGTATGCATGTTTATATTCATTAATTATCTTAGTTGGGTGAACCAAATTTGATCGACCAAAAAATGGGTCTTGTTTTCTTTATGCACATTCGACTGTTGGAGAATATATTTGTTTGTGTTAACTAGAGTGATGAGGCAACTGATTGTGTCTTGTCCCTAGGCACAAAACTCTAAACCTGATCAGGGTCTATTATCATGGCTTTAGTGATTACTGAATATCAACGTTCCTATATGCCCATGACATAGTGTGTCTAGAGTCCGTGAGTGACTCTATTTTCACTAATATAGTGTAGGGCCTATTTTATGTATGTACCACACTATAGTGGAATATTTTCAATGTTTGCCTTACTATCCAATTATTTATACAAATTTTAAAAATGATATTTTATTTCTGGTATGCTCTCTTGTTTTAATATTCTTTATTATTGAATATAAGATCTTACCCCTATTGAGTTTAGTCGATTCACCCAAATGACATTTTCTTTCAAGACTTAGTTTTGAGGATCCCCTGTTGTTGATGGAGGAATGAACTTGGCAAGATTTTGCCTATCTTAGTATTTTCTTTTCGAGCATTTTATTTGTGAGGGTGAGACTTAATTTAAGATTTATTTTAATTTTTAATTGTTTACTTTCGTGACACTTACTTTTTTGAACCTATATTCATCACTTTATTTTAATGTCACTATTAGACTTTTGGTTTAGCTCAGTTGGTTTGGCCTTGACTATTTAATTTCAGTTAAGACTTCTGCTACCTACTTAATTTAACGTTAAAGGGTTGGATTACTTGACTCTGTTTTGGGTCAGGTCATTCTCTGTACTGTCTTGGGTCCCCTTTCGGATGTGACATATATAAATAACGTTACAATTTAATGACTTATTTTTTTCTTACTAGAAAACCTTTGGTGTGACGTACATGGTAAAGCTAAGTTATATGATTTAAGGATTTATGGTGATAATAGAGTAATAAAGTTGATAAGCCTAATGTTGTAGCCCACCAATAATCTTGTTTGAAGTGTGGAGGTTCTATCATGACTAGCAGGAACCCGAAGACCTAACTCATGAAATGACCAAACCACTCGACTCTTAACTTTACTTATTACTATTGCAACAGAAGTTTTAAAAATAAACTTTAGTCAGTGCCTAATAAAATTGGGATAACTCCTAAATTCAATAGTGACATCAATATATAGTAATAATATAAATTCAAAATATTTGCATTGGAAATAAAACAACATAAAAGTCTGATATTAAACAAGTACATAACTAAGTAATCTCATCTTACCAAATAAAACTTACTAATAAAATGTAACTAAGGAACTAAAAACTCCCAAACCTACTCATGTGTCAGCCATTGATAATCTTCCTGACTAAAACAAGAAAGGGGAGAGTCAACTAATGTCATTACCCATTTTTCATTTTTCTTTATAAACCTTTAAAACCAAAACATACAACAAAAGGCCTTCCTTTTTAAAATCAATTAAAACCAAAATAAAGGATACTATAACCAAAATTCCTTTCTTTAACTATTAATAGTATATGTATTAAACAATTTCCTTTCCTTAAACCTTTCCTACTTAGTTTAGTCAGCACAATATCTCATCGTGAAAACTTTCCATCAACTGCTCCACTTCATTTTCTACTAGTGCATTACCTACATTACAAGCCATAAGCTATGAGCCTAATGCTCAATAAAAATGGATATCTAAAAACTATAACCATGTATATGATATGCATATGTTGACTCAATGCTCATGTCGTTCATGTTAGAAAGGAACCTATCCTCTCCATTACTTATTCATAGTCACATAACATTTCAGAATGTTGGAGATTATCAGTTCAAGAGAAAAGATACATCCTTGGGGTCAATCCTAGGCAGAACCATCACTCAATCCCGACGAAGGATGAGATACATTATCAGGTAGTTCTCCCAAGTAGAACCATTGCTAATCTCCCCAACCTCCAACACCTATTTACATTTATTCAATTCATTTCATTTAAAATGCATATGCATGCCAACATTATCGAAAATACCAAAGTCATAATGCATGAAGTGTATGCATTTAATCCAACATTTAATATATTTTCAACAATCTATCAATGGAATACAACCATTAATATTACTAAGGTAACATATTGACAACATTTTACTTTTCTTTCATTTATCGTGTCATTAACAATCAACATTTTGCTCTTTAATCACTTCAATACTAACCTCATATATTTCCCATAACTAATCATGTTTGAGCAAACAAGTAAGAACACCATAACATAATAATATCCTCACTACACAACATGTCAACCAATTTCCTAAATTTTTGTGATGTAGGCCAAAAGGGCAACTTAAATTCATTGCTTACCTTGATTCGTTAGTGCTATTCCACAATTGATTTGTCCTCTTCAATATTCACCCCTTCAATTCAACAACCTTCATAACCAATAATAATATTAACAATAATACAATTTATTAAACACATAATCTATGGTTTCCACTTAGACTTCATCTTTTTCAAACTTCAATAACCTTCCATAGTCTTAATTAATTTCATAGCTTCCTCCACTTATACCTTCATTAAAATATCCTCAACAATATGCTTAAGTAATTTTATCAATAGTTCCAAGAAGTTAAGCAATTTAGCACCAAACATCATAATCCATCTACTCTTTTCATTTTCCTCAACCTTTATTTCTTTCTCTTTATAATCTTTACTAAATATTCATATAACTCATACAATTTGTGGAGAAGAGTTTATTACCTCAATCTCCAGAGAAAAGGTAGGAGAGACCTTCCATGAGAGTTGAGAGAATTCTTTTTTCTTCTTTTCCTCCCTTCAATCTCCTCATCTATACATTTAAATCTTTTCCTCCAGCCTTAAGCTGGAGGTGTTCTCACACTAGGATGCAGGGGAGATGATTCATCACTTCAAAACCAATTAGAACATGACATTAAAGAAAGAGTTGGTGATTTTCCATATATTTTGGTCGACCACCAACCTCTTTGATCGACTACAATTTCTTCCTAACATGATTACCACTTAATCTATATTGAAGCCATTCAACCACCCTTTCTCCATTATCGATTGCCCTTCAACCTAGGTAGAATTACTACCTAATCAGTATTGATGTCGTTCGGATGCCATTTCTCCATGATTGATTGCCCATCAGTCCAAGAGCAATTTATCACTTAAGTCAGTCATTCACCAAGCAACCTAATATTCTAGACTTTACAATCTATATAGACACTGAATGAACACCTCTCTTTTAGTTAATCGACTGCTCCCCACAATGTTTACAATCTGTCTTTAAGTTGAACGACCATGATGGTTCTTGATCGACTGACACTACGACTAAAAGTTACTCATTGCTGACAATGGTCATTCATTGATCGACCACTACCCTTAAAACATACAATCTTATCAACCACCCCTAATTCTGGTCAATTAGTACCCCGCACAAATTAGACTTCTTCAAAGTTTTGGTCATCCTTCTCCATTTCATGTGTTATACATCACTTTATACTCTTTAATTTCTATCTATTTTACTTCTTACTCTTTTATCCTTAGAATCAATCTTTACTCTTAATTATCATCTATTTTTCCTTCCTAATTACTTATTACTTAGGTTTAATCCTATAATGATTTGCATGAAATTTTTTTGGGATATTACAACTAGAATCAATTGGGATAAAATTTTACATTTAGCTAAAGAGTTAAGAAATTGAATGAGCATGCTAAGTATAAAATATTTTTATAAAAAATCCTTGGTAGAAAATATTCAATAAGGTAAATTTCGAAACATTCCACTAGATTTTAGTATATATGTAAAATAGGTCACTACTGAATAATAAAAAAATCTCAATGAAAATGAAGTCATTTACGAATTCCCAGCATACCATTTCATAGACATATACAATATAACGATAATACTTGGTTATTAAAAAGCTACAAATGACCTTAATTAGATTTAAAGTTTTGCGTCCAAGGACACGACACATATAACTATCTTATTACTCTAGTTAACAAACAAACTTATCTTTTAATGGTCGAATGTGCTTAACAAAACAAGATCTTGCATGGATCAATCAAACTTAGTTCACATGACCAAGTTGATCAATAGAAATAAATGTGCATGTTCAAATAAAAATATGTTTAGTTGACAAGTCGTAAAAACAAGACATGTCATAAAAGTCTTAAAATATGTTTTTTGAAAATAGTGCAATGCTGAATATTAAAATAAACTTTTATCTCAACTAGATCTACCAATACCGAAACCAAATCTCAGTAGTCCAACCATGAGTTAAAACTTCAATATCTAACCATAATATCCTCATCAATAATATTTCTAAATTCTCATAGTAATTTTTTAAAAGTACTCACTTTCTAGGAAATTGGGTTTGTTCCACAACTTAGCTCTACTCTAAGCCGCGACATACCATAAAGAAATCCTGATAGTTTTAAATTTTATTTTCACCGATTTCCACCGTTTTTCTTTTAGTGTTTCATAGTTCTAACATCAAATCCCAACAACTAACAAAGCGCTACTGTCAGACTTCGATTATCTTTCATAAACCAAAAAATTTATATCTTCAAACTTTATAACCTATCCACTCAATAATTTGATAATATAACGAATAACGAGTTCAATGGTTTTTCATACTTCAAAATCTACTTTTATCCAATGGTTTATGCTTATTGGCTATGTTATTCCAATGCCATCCAAGAAATTCTCAATTAGGAATGGCCTTAATCCTTGATTGTAGAGTTAAAAAGATTTTTCTGAAATCCCACTCCGAAAGACATAGCCTCTTCTCCTCGGTTTATGTCTTTTCCCCACAAATAGTTATCTCAAATTTTTGTTTTAATAAGAATTAGGTTAAGTATTCAATTAAGTATACCCACTTATCTCCCTCTGGGACCCACACTAAGAACCTATCAACCTCCCAATAAAATTGTCAGTAATCAATTTAAATTAAATGACATTCATTGAATTTTTAAAATCTACCCGTTTGAAAACTCTCAGTCTTCACAATTTCTATCCTAACGGGGGTGGAATTTCATTATTTTTTTCTTTAGTTAGGTAATCGTCATTGACGTAGTGGATTTCTTATTAACTACATGTAAGGATTTTCATGTAAATCTATATATTCTTTTGTTACAAATTTCTGTTTTTGCATTACAAAAAAGTGGAGATAGAATGTTGTCAAACAAAACTTAAAACTTCATCGAACATTACAATGCCATTTTTGAAGTTATTCTCGACCAATTTTTCTATCCGTTGAGCCATCAAGATACAACTATGACCAAAGATATGGATGTAGATAACATTAAGGAGCAACTTTTGTATCGCTAAGAAGATTATACTTTATGATATTTTTATGATATTAGTGGAATAAGAATATGCTTTCTAGTTGTAACAAAAAGCAATCTACCATGCATACACTAATGAAACTAACCAACACTTCTCATTATTTTATTATATTGATAATAATGTAAACAAGAGAGGATTGTGTTTGTAAATGGAACTATTAGGTTACACAAATTTCTATTTGACCAATTAGATTAATGTAACGTACTTAGTCCACTCAGCATAATATTATCTACTTTGAGTTGAATCCTCCGTCCTTTTTTTAGGGTTAGCACACAACATGTTGTACTAGATAGAAAAGAAAATTTTATTTATAAACCACGTATTTTTCACTCTCCTTGTACACTCACACTTGTATGACTTGGATCCTCGTGATCTTAGGTCATCCTTACTTTTATATGACAGATTGTCACAATCTCCCCTCTTCGAGATTTGACATCCTTGTTGGTCACACTTTCAGTTGACGCTTGACTCTGATATCATTTGTAATGTCTCTAGTCCTCCCAATACAATAGTGTTTGCTTTGAGCCGAAACTTGGATGGTTTTGTTCTTAGGATTAGCCAAAAATAAATTATACTAAGTGGAGAGAAAACTCTACTTATGAATCATGTATTTTCTACTTTCTCAAGCAATGTAAAATTGTGCATGTAATATTTGCTATTATTATTATTATTTTTTTTTATGTATTATAATTTTTTATTTATTTTTTGTGAGAAGAATTCCTTTAAGGGAATATTTCCTCCCTCGGTCAGTGAGAAGTGTTTTAGACTGGGGAAGGAAACTCCTCCTTTTTTGCTTTTCCCTTCGCCATTTTTAAATAGAGCCCTCTTCCTCCAAGCTCTCTGTCACTCAATCTCCTTCTCTCGTTCTCATATCCATGTCTCCTTCTCCCTCATTCCAATCAATTTTTTTTCTGCGAAGCCCAGCCACCTTAAACGAAATCGGCGAAGATTTTGAAGGATCAACTGGTAGTCGTTGAAACAAGTTGGAAGCAGAGTGCTACTTCATTGATCGAACACGACCAATTATTGGTAAAAATCTGATCTTGTCTCTCCCTTGTGATTGTGAAATCAAAATTCTTATTCAAGGTTGTTCCTTGTGCTGAAAAGGGGAGTTGCTGCTTCAAGGAGGTGAACGACCAACACTTCCCGTGATCAAAATCAGAGCACCAAAGGTATATAAAATCTTGATTTTTCCTCGCTAATTTCTCCGATTATTGATTTTTTGTTGTTTGGAGTTTTGGAATTCTGTTTGTTGGGTTTTATTTGTCAAAAGTTTTGGAATTATTGTTGATTGGGAAATTTGGACGAAACCAGCGATTAAACCGCTCAGTTAATGTCGACCTTGGAATGGTGAAACTCGCAATGTTCATCCCATTCAGTTTGACCGTTGGGCGATTGGTCAAGACATGAGGAAAATACTACGAAGTACGGTTCTCCGCGTGACCGCGTCTCGGCTAAGGGAATAAACATACAGCGGAAGTCTTTTACAATTTAATACCACAAACTCATTGTTTAAATAAACACTTTAATAAACACGTTAACTTAAAACGCTTATTTGAAGTTATAAAACACTTAAAAGTTGTTTTAAACATTTAAATATATTTATTACATCTTCTGTGAGTTATAACCCAAGGTCAATATCGCCAATAGTACAATCGCCCACACAACAATACTCCATCAGCTACGTCCTTTAACAACTTTATCCATTCATCTGTTCCTTACCTACATCAACAAGACTTAACTATGAGCCTAAAGCTCAGTACATGGTATAAACGTAAAACATATAAAATTTCTATAACATCATATACAATTTTCTATTTTATTTCTCTATTGTTGTTCTTGTCTTTTACAACTTACATCTTTTACTGTTCATGTCTTTAATGTTTATGTGCTGGACGTATCCAACCGGACCACACAAACATCTATTACTATTCATGTCTTTTACTATTTATGTGTCGGGCGTATCCAACTAGACCACACAAACATCTGTTATTGTTTCTGTCTTTTACTATTATTCCATCTGTTTCTGTGTCGGCGTATCAAACTGGTCCACACAAACATTCGTTTACTGTTTCTGTCTTTTACTGTTTATATGCTGGGCGTATCAAACCAGACGATACAAACATCTGTGTCAAGCGTAACTAACCGGACTACAGTTGGTTTACTTATCTTTGGTTTCTGTGCTGGGCGTAACAAACCGGTCCACAATTGTTTACTTATCTTTGGTTTCTGTGTCGGGCGTAACTAATCAGTTCATAAAAATGACTATTTACATTCATATCATTTTCATATACTTTGATTTTTGTGCCGGGTGTAACAAAGCGGACCACAGCTGTTTACGTATATTCCATTTTCGTGTACTTTAGTACTTCAAGTCTTAACATTGTCGTGCACATACAATCCTATCTAATGTGTTCCTTAATCGTATTCTTAAAATGTGGTCCGTCCTTACTAAGGATCTAAACTTAAATCTATAAACCTACAATTCATAACAATCAATAAAACAAACAGTAAACATCCCTTAATTCTCGTGATGTAGGCCCTTTCGGACAAAACACATGCAGTAGCACGTACTTAAAGTCCTTAGCTTTAAAAAGTTTAACACTTTAAGATTCTTCACAAAAACCTAGTTATTAACAACATGAGATAATCAATAAAAATTCCCCAATAACAACTCTAACTACTAGTAGTTCATTGCCTAACATATCTCCTTAATTCAACTTAACAGTCTACTCCAACAAAGTATAGCTTACAATATGACCAACAATGACAAATCCTTACTCCAATAATTTCCTTCTCCAAAATCCCACAATCACAATTCCAACTTAGCAGTGTATTCCAACTTCATTAGCATAAACGCATGAATATGCAGTATACTCATTTACATGCAATGACTAATAATAATCCCAACCTTATCCCACAACTCATTTCAACAACTAATATCATACTATGATAACCAACTTCATGAATAACACCTTAATCCATTAATACTTTTTTCCAATAATAATCTACCAATGACAGACAACAACTACCACATATAATAATCCTTACGTGAGTGAAGGTAGAATTACCTGAATAACAACAGAGAATAACAACTAAGACCTTTTTCGAAAACTTCTAGCTTTGCTTATCCTTCCTCCTTCACCTTCCTCCTTCACAGCCATTTATTCACTCTGTGTTTATTTCTCAACTTCAGAATCCATGCAAACCATCACAGCCATGCAACATCTCGTCCTCACCGGATTCCCCTCTCTCTCTCTCTCTCTTTCTCGTTTAATCTCTTCTCTGAAAAACAACCTCACAGACTTAAAACTCACACACCAGTTCCCACAAAATTTGGCAGAGTAACGCCACTCCTCCTTCTATCAAGAATTTGGCAGAGTAACCTTATGTTTTCCATTCTCCCAACTCACATCACCCTCCTATTCTATTTATAGACAATTATCTAACGTCTTAACATTAATGTCCAGAGGAAGATGGAAGGCCAAGAGGTGCAGTCCATCAATGTCCATTAACTCTTTTTAACATTTAGACATTCCAGACGGTGTTTCTTTCATTTTCATGTTGGGTAAAACTCTTCAGATTACCATCATAAATGTTGGCGGTCGTTTGCATTCACCAGTAGCTGATCAACCACCCTTCACTCAATCAACCACTGCTTTTTCATTGTTTCTGAGTGGCGGTTGATCAAAGCGGATGATCTCCCCATGTCAAACGACCGCAAGGATCGACTGCAGTTCATTCCATCTTCAAAATTATGTTTTATTCACGTTATTCCTTAACGTGACATGCATGAATATATATATTATTTCTTCTTTTAAAATTATAATGATCACAATCAACTGCACTTTTCCATACCCATATTCAATACCCATTTTTGTTTACAGGTTGATCACACTGGTTGATCTCAATCAACCACCATGATCAACCACCCCTTCAATACCTATATTCAATACCCAATTTTTTGTCTACAGGTTGATCACACTGGTTGATCTCAATCAACCACAATTTATTGGCCAAGGGAATAGGTTGTGGTCCAAAGCCCACGTGGGCTGCGGATCAAATGGATTTGGGCCATGGGTTTGGGCCTGCATGAGCTATGAATTAAAATCTATTTTAGGTCTGGTCCGGTTCCTATTTTGGGCCTTTTCTAGGTCTGTTTTGGCCAGATTTTTTGTATTCTTTCATCCAATTAACTTGGATTAATTTTCAATTAAAATTTGTGTTTTTAAAGATATAAAAATTTGCCCCAAAAATTTATACCTTTATTTTTGAATAGGTATCCAATTTAATTAAAATTCGTGGATCGTTGGATTTGGATTTTGGCCTTTAATAACTGTAAGCCCACTTTGAGGTAGAGATTTATTTTTATACACTGCATTGCATAATTTTTAAAATAATTATTTTGAGACGTGTCTCACATAAAAATGACGTGTGCATTTTATGGCTGTTAGGCTTTTAAATTATATTTAATTTTTCACTATACACATTTCAATTAAGCATGCATATTATATATCTAGATCAACTCGGTAGTGTGAACTAAGTTTGATAAACCTGGTTCGGGGTCTTTTTTATTTTACACACAATCGACCGTTTGAGAACGTGTTTGTTTGTTTGTTTATTGTTAACTAGAGTAATGAGACAATTGTATGTGTCATGTCCATAGGCGTAAAACCCTAAACCCAATCAAGGTATTTATTGGGGCTTTCGCGATTACCGAACATAGCTTTTATTCTGTTATATGTCTATGGCATGATGTGTCAGGAGTCCATGAGTGACTTAATTTTCACTATAATTTTTAATTAGTACAACAAATGACTATTTTAATTACTCACCACATATTAGTGGGTGAGTGATTTTAAACATGTGTCCTTTTGTATAATTTTTTAAAAATCAATTTATAAAATGTGATTTTAAATTCATGCATGGTTAAATATTTCTTTTAAATTAAAATTATTAAATCTCTATTGATTTTAGTCAACTCACCTCAATAATACCTTTCAGAATTTTATCAATTGGACTTCTAGTTGCCGAGTCGAGATTAAACCTGGCTGAATTTATTTAATTTTTGTAATTTTAATTATTATTCTTGAGAGACCTTTTGTGAGGTATACTTTATTTGAATAACTGTAATCCTTATTTTACTTTCTACACAGTTATTTCATTTTGGATAATATCACTATACTATCTGTTATCTCTGTTGGACCTGTTAAGTTCATGTTATCGGGCTCTGACTTTTCAAATAATAAATTTTAGTCTTCCGCTACTAATAAATAAAACTAAAAGTGAAAAAGGGTCGGACAATTCGGCTCTTTAGGTCGGGTCGTTTCTTATTCTGTCTTGGGTCCCTTGCAGGTCGTGACAAAGCACCACAATTGGTATGAATCGGACCCTCACAATGTTGGGTCCTCCTTACCTACACATGGCACATGTCACATTAAACATGTTACTTATTTAAATCACAAGCTCGAAATTTAATCATATGAACTCCAAAGTAATTTATACCCTATGTGTAAAAGAAAAGATCAACTCTTTATTTTTATTTTTTTATCTTAAAACTTTGCCTACATATCATTCGATATATTTTCTCTCTATTTTTCTTTTCTTTTAAGTGGACAATTATGATGTAAACAAGAGCTTAACAAGTACCCCCCAAAAAAAGGAGATACTCTACATGAGAAAATGAATAAGACAATGACAGAAGAAAAGAACCAATTTGGTTCGATTATAATTCCTTGAATAATCACATCATTATCATCACTACCAAATAATTAAAATAGTCCTCACATAATTTAAGAATCAGATGCTTCTTTTCACTCATATAGTTTCATAAATTCATGCCTATATAAGAGAAAATCACACATATTGTTTTTAGTTAAGACTTTTTTTCAATTTGGGTATATAATTTTCAAGCATATGATTCTAGATATTGGTTCTATAGGAAAGAATATCTTTTTTTGTTAGCAAAAGAAAGAAAAAAAAATCCCAAATCGGCATTCTTTTCAAATGTATTATCAAGAAAATGTAAGTATTCTATTTTTATCTAAACTCATAATTTTTTTAACGTCAAATTCGTGTGTTCTTTATTTTACTTTTGTTACTTATTATTAACAAATTATTTTTTGGATAATTATCTCATCCAACCCTAAAAATTTTGGCATAAAAGTAGGTTGTACGTTCATACTAGAAATTGTGGTTAAGAATAAGTCTTGTACTGTGTTGAGTATATGCTTTATTCTTTCAACATATTCATATATTCATGTACGATAAAGGATAGTCACACATTCTCTTTTATTCTGTAATACTATTTATTTATTTATTATTTTTAATTGTTCTTATTCTTTAACACACAAGGTTGAAAGAATTCTATAGTGGATATGAAAGATTACATGGATTGTGTGACTTATGTAGTCATTCATTTCGATAAATGTTCTTGTCCCTTATTTTTTCATTGTTTGCTTTGCCCCCACTGTGAAGTAGAGGTGCTAAACATGCCATGATCTGGAGGTGGGCCTAACAGAAATGCCGAGTTAGGTGACTCGATCATCAGAGAAAACCTAATCTCCCAGCCTAAGGCTAGGTGTCAGAACCCGCAAAGGACCCGAGATAGAACGGAGAATGACCCGGTCCAAAGAACTGAATCGCTCGACCCATTTCACTTAAATCTATTAAATAGAAGCGAAAGGCTTTAAATAATTATTACAAGTCAGAGCCCGATAACTTGATCTTCATATGTCCCATAGTGATATCAAATAGCATAATAATATAGTCTAAATAAAATAACTCTGCGGAAAAGTAAATTAGAGATTACAATGGTTCTTAATAAAATTTACCTTACAAATATGGTCTTTCAAGAATAAATTATTAAAGTGCAGAAATAAAATAAATCTTGCCAGGTCTAATTTTGACTCGATAATTGGAAATCCAAATGATAAAATCCTGAAAAGTGTTATTAGGGTGAGTTGACTAAATTCAATAGAAATTTAATAATTTAAATTAAAAAGAAAGGTTGTTTAAGCATGTATGAATTTAAAATCACATTTTATAATTTGACTTTTAGAAAAATGTATATAAAAAGACACGTGTTTAAAACCACACACTAATATGTGGTATGTAATTATAGGCTCTTGTTGTACTAATTAAAAATCACAGTGGAAATAGAGCCACTCATGGACTTTGGACACACCATACTATAGGCATATAACAGAATAAGAGCGATTATCGGCGATCGCGAAAGCCACATAAAGTACTATGATCACGTTTAGGGTTTTGCACCCAGAGACATGACACATACAACTTTCTTTTTACTCTAGTTAACAACAAACAAACATATTTTCATACGATCGAATGTGTGTAAAATAAAACATACCCCAAACTGGGTCGATCGAACTCGATTTACACGACCGAGTTGATCTAGAAATATAATATGCATACTTAATTTAAACGTGTACAGTGAAAACTTAAATATAATTTAACATTCCAAATGTGATAAAATGGATACATCATTTTTATATAAGATACGTCTCAAAAAATTATTTTATAAAATTTATGCAATGCAGTGCATAAAAATAAATCTCTACCTCAATGTGGTTTATGCTAACAAAAGCTCAAATTCAACGAGCCACGAATTTTTAATTTAAATATGAGTGCCTATTAAAAAATTAGGACGTTAAATTTTGATCAAATTTTTGTACTTTAAGAACCTCAATTTTTATTGAAATTAATCTAATTTAATTGGGAAAAAAAATATCCAAAATTTTGGCAAAAAAATAAGTCCAATACAGGCCCAATATTGGTTCTAGACTGCACTCAAAAGGGCTGAACCGCAGCCCAAAACTGCACCCCAATGATTTTTCAGACAGCAACTCGCCGAGCCAAAATCACAGCCCGACTCATGGACAACACACAAACTTTTTTTGTCCTTGTTGCGAACAATTGCGTTCCCGTCGCGGACATATTTAATTCTGGCCAAGACTCCTTATCTCAACTGGTTGTCTACTAACCAGAGCTGAAGATTTAATATACCATAGCTCAACCCTTGCTGAACTGTGGTTCGGCCCCTCGTTGCCAACGAAATCCACATGATTCAATCGTAGGATTTCATCCCACAACCGACTATCCACACTAGTATTTGTAACGACCCAGTTTTTCGTAAATCCTTTAAAATGCATGAAAATTTGAAATTCCTTTTTAAAACAAACGTATCAAAGTGCGTCTAGCTGGATCGCTACTGACTCTTTCTTTAAACTCATTTGGAAAACCAATTACAAAGTGCGGAAGCGTAAATAATAAAACCATTTATGTAAAATGTTGCGGGTTTATCAAAACTTTGCGGAAGCGAAATAAATCATTTAATGAAGAAACACTAAACAAATAAATACCGCTTTTTGAGAAAGGAAAACTAAATGATTAATTACAATTCATTTACAACATTTTCTCTTTTAATCTCTTTAGCCTGACCAGCCTTAATCTCCCTCGCGCGTGCAAATCCTTCACCCCTGCTCCGTTATCTATTTATTATCCACTTATTATTTGTTCGTCGTTTGTACCTACACCACAAGTAATACATGAGCTTAATGACTCAATAAGGAAAAGGGTTTAATGCAATATACTTATCACTCTCTTTAGTTTTTCCTGGAGTGGGTATCGCCCCAACCCAGTCTTTTCATTACGTTCGTTGGTTCTTTACTTGTACTTCAAGCTGGAGATTGGAATAATCTGCAGCGGTAGGGTAGATCTTTGTTGGCTTCTAGGGGTGTGCATGGGACCGGTCCGGTCCAGTTCCGACCGGTCCGGTCCCGGACCGGTCGGTACTGGTGCCTAGTGTGTGAAGACCGGTACCGGAACCGGTTCTGAACTGGTTCCGGTCCGGTTCTGGACCGGGATTTCCGGTACCGGTTCCGGTCCGGGACCGGTTTAGTTTCCTAATTTTTTAAATATTAAAAATAATATAATGTAATAGTTTTTTTAAAATTAAAATTACTAGAAATTTAATGAAACAAACTAAATAAAAATAGATGAACAAGTAATTAAAATTATTAGAAATTTAATGAAACAAACTAAATAAAAACTAGTTTAATCAATCCACATATGACGACAGTTCGAGCCGGGGGCGCGTGAAGGGAGGCGGGACCGGCTGGGCAGGGCTGGCTGCTGCTTTGTCTCTCTTATCCCAATTCCCAAGCTCCATACCTCCAGGCTCCATGGCATAAACACATTGCTCAAGTCCTGAGTAAAAGTATTCTCGCAAAAAAATTTACAAAATTGTCATAAACATTGACAAGTTAGCTTGTACATTACATTGCAACTTCAAAACAGTAATTATATATAACTTAAAATGAGAAACTTACAAAACAGTCAACAGGTTGCATCCTACAAAAGAGAACCATGACTTTTACACATCAAAGATATATGATAAACTATAAATGATAATGCTAAGGGTGAATAAAGCATACCACTGAGATCACTATTAATTCCATACTAATTCACTTCATCATCAACGTCATTAATTTGTATAATATCTGAAAAATATAAATTGAAAACAAATTTAGAAAAAATAGTAATAAATAAAATAAAGAAAAAAGAAAACACTATAAATATGAAAGATACCTGGCTCATTCGTATCATCATTGAAGTTGATTGATTCATATTTCGAGGATCGAATCCAGCTTTGAGTGCAGATAAGCGCTTCGACCGTCTTTGGGGACAAAGAACTGCGAAATTGATCAAGTACTCTTCCTCCACTACTAAAAGCTGACTCCGATGCAACAGTAGAAATAGGAATGGCCAATATATCTCTTGCCACATTGCTTAGAATTGGGTATTTGAATGAATTTACTTTCCACCACATGAGAATGTCTAGTTTGTCTGCATTGTTTTCCAATTCTTCATACAAATATTTTTCAATTTCTGATCGCGTAGTTGAAACATTTGGTTGTTTTGGGCGACTATGAAACAGCCCATGTATCTTATTGTGGCTCAAATTGCTCTTTTGTGGTAAGCTTGCAGTTGTGGTTGGTACACTTGAACTATTATAGTTGTCTTCTGTATTTTCCAATCCTGCATCACCTTTATACTCGAGATATAAATTTTTAATCACAAGTTGTACTTGGCTTAACAAATAATCTGTCTTATCAGAATCCATTACAAGGGAAAGACAATGTTTCAAATACTCTATTTTATGTCGAGGATCTAAAACAATTGCAACATACATCAACATATTCATTTTATCGCAGGTTCCCCAATATTTATCAAATTTGCTTTCCATTCCAATAGCCATTCGCCTCAATAATGGATTATCACATTCAACATACTCTTGAATAACCATTTTCAAATTGCATACTTCACAAACATATGTATTTGAAGTAACATGCAATGAGGCTGAAACATTTAAGGTCATATCATAAAAAACCTGTAAAAAATTTACAAGTTCTCGAACATTAGCCCAATCTTCTGTTGTGGGAGGACTTTCTCCACCCAAATCAGCGAGATAATAATCATCTGTTTCTATCAATCTCTCAAAAGCTTTTTCAAATTTTTCTGCGCTGGCTAACATCAAATACGTGGAATTCCATCTTGTAGCCACATCGAGAGAGACACTACTTTTGCACACAATTTTAGCTTGTTCAACACATTTCTGAAATTTTTGTAGTCTAGCAGGAGAAGATCGAACATACTTCACTGCTCAACGTACTCTCATAATACATTCGTAATGGTTTTTTAAACCATCACATACTATCAAATTCAAAATATGGGCAAAACAGCGCACATGCAGACATTCACCATTCAAAACTAGACCATTCCAAGCTCGAATTCTCTTCACCAAATAAGAAAGGGCTACGTCATTAGAAGATGCATTATCCACTGTAATTGTGAAAACATTTTCGATCCCCCATTCAAATAAACATCTCTCTATTTCTTTTCCAATGGTTTTACCCTTATGATTTGCAATCAAACAAAAATTGATGATCTTCTTTTGCAAAATAAAATCACAATCAACAAAGTGCGCAGTTAAAACCATATAATTCAAATTTTGAATAGAAGTCCATGTATCTGTAGTCAAACAAACGCGTTGAGATGCGTTCTTAAAATAATCTTTCAACTTTGACTTCTCTTTCTCATAAATGCCAATAATATCTCGTGCAATCGTAGATCTAGAGGGTACAACAAATTTTGGTTGTAAATATTTAGAATAAACTCGAAAACCCTCTGATTCAACAAACTTAAAAGGCATTTCTTCAACAATAATCATTTTTGCTAGAAGTTCTCGGCAAGTTGCACTACTAAATGATGCAGATGTGGAAGTTGATCCCATATTATCGACAGTTTTGAAGCTTAAAGTCTTTTGCTTCGTATCTACACTTGCCAATAACTTTTTACAAGAATTAATATGCTTTTTCAAACTTGAAGTTCCATTCTTTGTATGATGACAAGCATAAGTCTGAGCACAATAATTACATCTTGCTCTAGGATTGTTTGTATCAGTGCTTTCAACCATAGTAAAATGATTCCAAACATCTGATTTTTTCCTCGTCGTTTGACCAGTAACTGGATTAACATTAACACTCTCTATTGTTTCATCATTAAAGCTATCCATTATCTACATTTTACACAATTTCAAAATACATATCAGAATCACATAACAGTCAGAAAATAACCTCTGAAATAAATAAATAAACACAAGCAATACACTGAGAATAATGAATATAACAGTCACCAACTACCAATATGAAAAACAATAAACACTGAACTGACATGTACCAACTACCAATATGCAAAACACTAAACAGAACAGAATTCATTTATGAGTTGTTTCAACTTTCAACCATTGCCAGAACAGATAATTCAACAAAACACTAAGCAGAACAGAATTCATTCATCATTCATCAATTGTTTCAACTATTGCCAAAGGCCCAAAATAGATCATTCAGCATCAAAACACTACACATAACAGACTACAGAGTAGATTAGAGTGCTAACCAAGCTGGCAGTGGCAGTGGCGATGGACAGAGGTCGGAGCTGGCAGCGGCAGTGGCGATGGACAGAGTCGGAGCTCGGACGACGGACGGAGCTCGGAGCTGGCAGAGTGGCACCGTCGATGGATGGAGCTCGGAGCTCACTGGAGAGTGCCGACTGCCGAGTGGAGCGATGGATGGACCTGGAGCTCGGAGCGACGGTCGATGGACGGACTGGCGACGGTCGATGGATGGAGCGACGGTCGATGGATGGAGCTCGGAGCTCACTGGACGCTGGCGACGGTCGATGGACGGAGCTCGGACTTGGATCTCGCTGGTCGGCGGTCGCTGGGACGCTGGCAGAGGCTGGCTGATGATTGACGGAGCTCGGAGCTCGCTATTCGGCACCTCGCCGGTCGCTGGCAGATGCTCGGACTCGGAGCTGACGATTGACGGTCGACTCTCGACTAGGGCTGGGCAGGGGAGGGAGGACTGAGGAGGGGCCAGGGGGGAGGGGACTGGGACTCGGGAGGGGACTGGGAATCGG
>CM039478.1:13728571-13799115 GCA_022433065.1 Begonia loranthoides
TCGGGAGGGAGGGACGGGATTCGGGAGGGGACTGGGACTCGGGAGGGGACTGGGACTCGGAGGGGAGGGGACTGGGACTCGGGATGGAGGGACGGGATTTCAGATCTAAATCTGAAATCCCGGTTCTACCCGGTACCGGTTCAATGGTACCGGGTACCGTGGACCGGTACCGGGTAGAACCGGTCCCTATAGCACCGGACCGGGTCCGGTCTGGTGCTACATATACATGTACCGGTCCCGGTACCGAAAGGCCGGTTCCGGTCCAGTTCTTCGGTACCGGGCCGGTTCTGCACACCCCTATTGGCTTCAACCACCTAGGGTAGACAGTCTCGCAGTCCCGACCAAGGAAAGCTAATATTCTTTTAAATCTTGTCTACATGGCTAATCCGTACTTACCCTACCATCCCCCAACTCCCTTTTCTTCTTTTTCTTCATTTAACATTTTACCTCACATAACGCATGTGTGAGTACCACCTTGACAGCATAGGGCAATATATTCAATCATTGTCCAATAGCCTGAATTTAATCTTACATGATTGAACCAAAGAACATCATTGAACGCATGATCCAAATCAACAACCAACACCAGAAACCATTTCCAACATAACTATGTTCAAGTGATAAAATGCAGGAAGCTTAACTAACATGTAGCAGTAACTAATCCAAGTCACAAATCTCATCGTGATAACTCATTCAGAAATTCTTAATTAAACAATTCAAACAACTACAATGATCCAAGACAATACCTAATATCAACGTTGGACTTATCATCCGAAACGGAATCCAAAGACTGAACAATAAGGGCATGAGTTCCACTCAAAACAGATGATCAATATCCATCAAAGAATTACGATTTATCATTTTACTGCATCCAATATTATACTTCAGATTAACACATCCAACAGAGCACATTAAAACAGGCGACATCAATGTTCTCTCACGAGAACAATCATAAAGTCCAACCCATCAACAAATATAGGTTAAATGTCTACACATAAACAGATTCACAAGGACTTAGCTCAACGGAAATACGACCCATCCATCAGCAGCATAAACCATTCTAAGTCTTAGTTGAAAGGGAGGGGGTTCATACCGGCAGAACAGTTGAGAGCAACATCCAAGTCCTCAGCTCTCACACTTCTCCAACGCAGCTCACCCGAGAGCTTCTCTTTGTCCAAGCCATCCTTCCCATCTCGGCCTCCAGATTGTAACACTTGAGAGGGAATTACTCTCTGCCAAAAATAAAGGCAGAGAGTACAAGCTCTCTCACGCCCGACAATCCATCGCCCGACATGCTGTCAACCTCATCTAGAGAAAGCATCGGTTCAGCCTTGTTGATCCAACAGGGCCCGATCCAGTGCGAACCACCCAAATCGACGACCCTGCCCTTCGTCCCGAGACGTCGCTCGCTGCCATCTCGATGCTAGAAATTGCTCCCTGCCAATACCCACTCGATAGAAAGCAAAGGAGGAGGAAGAAATCGTTTGAACCTGCCTCAACTCGAAGCTTAAATTTGCGGCTAGCGGGAGTTTCGAGTTTGCGATAATGAGCCCTAGCCAGCAGACCGTGTCGCCGACCATAGCCCATACGCTTGCTGGACAGCGCCGCACCCCCGCAAGGAAGCTGCTTCGTCGCATCTCCCTCGCCTGTCGCCTCCCCCTCACTCTCCTTGGTTCTCCCTCTCTCTTTCATCTCTTCCTTCTCTCAGGTTTTCTTCGCCAGAATGGCCTAAAGCCATTCATTTACTTTAGCCCAGACCGATTCACTAAGTGAACCGGTTCACATCCCAAGTCACCATTTAAATTTCCCCCTTTTATTTTAATCTTTACTTAATATTAATTAATCTCCTCCTAATTATATTTTCATTTTAATTCTTAATTAATCTCTTCCCATTTAAATCAGGACAGAGCTATTTAATTAAATCTGAACCGAGCCGAATCAAATCGGCCCAATCCATAATTCTCTTTTTAATTAATACTAATTATTATCCAATAAATTCCCATAATTATAATCTTACGAATATGTCATTGGTAATACCCCGATAATTATCCAATTAATTCAAATATCCTTCAATTACTTTTCAATTATCTTTATTAAATTCCAATATAAAAGTCGGGGTATTACATTCCTCTCTCCTTATATAAATTTCATCCTCGAAATTTGCCTAACGTAGTACTCTCTCCAACGCTACGCATCAAATCTCTTCTTAGCTACCCTTTTGATGACGTAGTTTTCCATGTTATTCTACGTCTGCGCTTTATCTCGGCTACTAACCCTCTCTTTTACCTATAACTATTCGCTTGGCTTCATTCAACCACGTCTTTTATATCCAAAAGTCACTTAAACCCTCGCATTCACTCGCCACACTTTCGCTGCGCAACTCTAATTACATCAATTCCAAGGAAAGAAATGCCTTAATCACGACTATTCATCTCTTTTCTCCAGGTCAATCCCGAACATCTGAGCAACAAGGCAACTTTCTTATATCCAATTATTGCTTAAATCCAATAAATGTTTCACCGTTGCCGCTCAACTCCTCAGCCCACAGCATTTTCTCCTTAATTTGACGTTCCACATTAAATCTTCCACTTATTCCAAGTAATTCAACACCAGGAGAGAGTCTTCACGACTTTTTTAACACCAAAAGACTCCCAACTGGACATCAAACTCACCCTTCCTTCACCGTTTTTCTCTTCAGATCCCCTACACTACGTGACTTAAGACCATGTGCTCATACTTCACTCACGACCCTGGCATACTCGAACGCACTCTCCACCATCAAATCCGTCCATTCAAGCTTTCCCGAGTTGTGAACTACATCGCTCCAAGGCTTAGTAGAACACGTTCCATCTTGCTCCTCCTTTTGTATCCATAATTGTTCCCGTTTCTGTCTCAGTTTTCGTTCCTATATCGGTTCCTATTCCTGTTCCCGTATCTGTATCCGTATTTGTTTCAGTTTCAGTTCCTTTCCCATATCTGTTTCCGTATCTATGCCAATTTTTGTTTTTGTATCTGTTCCCGTATCCGTGTCCATTTTCGTTTCTGTTCCTATTTCTATTTCCGTATCCATATATGTCTCTATATTCCTTCCCATAAATTTTATTTCTGGAAGTTTATCTCTGTTTCCGTTTTTGTTTCTGTTTCTGTTTCTATTTCTGTCTCCGTTTCCGTTTCTGTCTCTGTTGTTGTTTCCGTTTCCGTTTCCGTTTCTGTTTCCATTTCCATTTCCGTTTCTGTTTCCGTTTCCATCTCCATCTCTGTTCCCATTTTCGTTTCCGTCCCCGTCGCTATTTCCGTTTCTGTTTCAGTTTCTGTTTCTATTACTCATTCCCAAAGAAGCTTAACCGATCGAGTCCGCTTCTGCCGTACAATTTGTGTAGTCACATTCTTGGTTACTTTGAATGAGTTTAAATATAGATGAAGAACACCATCTAAGTCTGACATATTTGACTGCTCCAAGTCTGACACTTAATCCAATCTTACTCCGCTTATGTCGAAAACCATCGTCCAATCCAAGTTTGTCATGCTACCAGATTAAACCTTGAACATCCCATCCTTATAGGAATTCTAACCTAGTGCATTCTTATTCAACTACTTTTTATCACCCTTCTCGTCCATGTAAGAGTTCTAACCTATGTACGGATCAATTTATTTTATCCAACAAGTTCATTTTTCGACTATCTTCCATAATAGTCAAAGCCTTATTCCCTTAATTCTTTCTCCAAGTTAATTCTAAGTAGCCAACTACTTGGCTAGTTAGATCTTATTCCTTTAGGTCGGCTTAGTCCTTAAAAATAATTTTTTTAAAAAAATTAATCTATCATTTATCTAGTCTACCTAGGGAATCTCGTTCATCTATCTAGTCGATCTACTCCATTTTTACCTAGGCCACTTCGCTTACGTATCTTGTTGATCTAATTCTACTTGGGATTCTCTTTTCACTTATTTTCTAAAAATTTGGGCAGAGTCTCCCATGTTTTTACACTTCCTCAAAGCTAAAATCCTGCATAAAATCCTAAACAGTTCCAGAATATTTCATCATCCATTCACCCAAATTTCAAAATCCAAAATCTCAATTCCAAAAATATAACATCCAAAGATATCGAGTATATTCACGAACCTACAATCCCAATTGCAAACGAAATACTTACCACGTCTATGTAGTCCGCTAGTCCAATAGTCCACAAGTTCGTACAAGTTATCTCCTAGCAATTCATCTATCAAATTAGAATTAGAAATCATGTATTAGTAAAGTATTAGGAAGTATACTTATAGTGATGAAGGATTTCCCCACGTCGAGGCTTGTGCTGGCAGGCTGGCTACATTACTAGTTTGATTTTTTTCAAAAATTGTTTTACTTAGCAAAACGTACCAGAGCTCGTTTTAAACGCAGTAAAACAAACAAGCGAGCTACGGACTTAGTTTTAAAAACGATCAGAGCAATTTACAAAAATCGTTTTTAAAACCACTGCTCTGATACCAACTATAACGACCCTGTTTTTCGTAAATCCTTTAAAATACGTGAAAATTTTAAATTCCTTTTTAAAACAAATGTATCAGAGTGCATCTAACCGGATTGCTACTGACTCTTTCTTTAAACTCATTTGGAAAACCAATTACAAAGTGCGGAAGCGTAAATAATAAAATCATTTATATAAAATGCTGCGGGTTTATCAAAACTTTGCGGAAACGTAAATAAATCATTTAATGAAGAAATACTAAACAAATAAATACTACTTTTTGAGAAAGGAAAACTAAATGATTAATTACAATTCATTTACAACCTTTTCTCTTTTAATCTCTTTAGCTTGGCAAGCCTCAATCTCCCTCGCACGTGCAAATCCTTCATCCCTGCTCCATTATCTGTTTATTATCCACATATTCTCTGTTCGTCGTTTGTACCAACACCACAAGAAATACGTGAGCCTAATGGCTCAGTAAGGAAAAATTTTAATGCAATATGCTTATGACTCTCTCTAGTTCTTCATGGAGTGGGTACCGCCCCAACCCAGTCTTTTCATTACGTTCGTTGGTTCTTTACTCGTACTTCGACCTGGAGATTGGAATAATCTGTTGCGGTAGGGTAGATCTTTGTTGGCTTCAACCACCTAGGGTAGACAGTCTCGCAGTCCTGACCAGGGAAAGGTAATATTCTTTTAAATCCTGTCTACCTAGCTGATCCGTACTTACCCTACCATCCCCCAACTCTCTTTTCTTCTTTTTCTTCACCTCCTCCCTCCCTCCCTCATTAGGAGTATATCGGTCCAACAAGAGGTACGATTATTAAAATCGGTAATATGGAGAGGGGGGGAGGGGTGAATTAGGTTTAACAAGCTTTTTGGTGTGATTAAAATTACACTTTGTTTGCTTCAATGTATAATTTATTTCTCTTAGTTTATTAGATTAAACCAATTATACAAGCATAAACAAAATAATAAAGAGAAAAGGGCAAGAGAGTGCAACAAATTTGTTAGCTTGGTTAAGCAAAACTGCCTACGTCCATGCTCTAAGTCATCTATTTGAAGATTCATTTCCAATAAACCTTCCGGTTATAATTGATTAATCTTTTGGGTATTAATCAAGCATTACAACTATTACAAGATGTCACCCTTCTCCTTTATTGAACTTGCGGGTGTCAATCGAATCTTTCCTTGATTGAACTTGCGATGTCCATCAAAGCTTAATCAACTCTTTAAGGGCATCACTTTTTCTGTTTGTACAATAAATGAGAGACGGAAAAGTTTAGTATAATAGTTTAACTCTTTCAAGAGATACAATTTCAAGTTTAGGAATATGAGAGATTATGTTTTGGGCTCAAGATTGAAGGTTAAAAAATCATAAATGAAATTGACACTACATTGTCGTAGATATTACAATTGATTCGTTGCACAGTAGAGAGTACTTCTATTTATATATGCCTTCAAAGTCTAAGAGCTCCGGTCGACCACCTATATTCAATGGTCGACCTCTTCATGACATTTATGTGATTCTTGAACTAGCCAAGTTGACAACTAGCGTCTTTAGGTTGACCTGAATGCTCGTAAAATGGTTAGATTTGAAATGCAATCTACCACCGGTATCTTCAGGTCTCCTGCCCTAGTCTACCACCAATATCCACTAGTCTACCAGTCAGGTGAATCACATATACTCATAGGTCAACTTCTTCAGTACTTTTTAGAAACTAGATGCTCTCATGAAGTTTTCAAGATGATCTCAATTCAGACTGGTCAGCCTTTTGGTCAACCTATACATGGTATGGTCGACCTCTTCACCAGATCTTCAAAAATGCATTGCTCTCTAGAAAAATCAAGACTACCTCTTAGCATGGGTAAGTTGATCGCTCATGTATCTTTTCCTTTATTCAAATTGTGTAAGTTATGTGAACTTCAATATAACTGCACAGACTTAACAAACACGTTAGAACTTCTAAATACCCACTTTCGAGGGTATTAATAAGAGTAAATATACATAATTCATAATCAATTTATTCAAACAATAATATTCATTATCAACTTAAATATATCCAAACAAATATACTTAATATCAATACAATTAATAATCAACTTAGATATATTCAAATACATATACACATCATCAATTCATGATCAACTTAAAATTCATTATACTTATCATCAAAATAATTAAATTTAATTCTTATTAAGCTAACAAACTTTCCATAGTCTCTCCCCCACCAAATCTGTAACTGCCCAAATCAATCATTTAAATTTTAAAAAAAATATTGCTTAAAAACCTCCTAAGAGTAATCCAAAGAGCAATATGTAAATTTCTTTGAAGATTTAAGAAGGTAAAGACAGATAACGAAAAGGAGAATCGTGAAAATTACAAGAAAATAAATAAATAAATAAAAAGTAGCAAAATTAGAAATTTTTGATATTTTTATTTTAATTTAAATAATTATGGTGAACATCGGTGTTAAAATAATTCAACATTCAAATAATAATTCAAAAAGTGTAGTTTTTAGTTCTTAGACTAAGGGTCATTTCTCATAAGTATATTTGTTATAGTCATCATAGAGATGAATATCCTTAGTGCATCATAAATATATGTAACCTTGTTATTTAGATGATGTGACAAAATCACTGGACTTCGATTAATAGTGAATTGCAAATGAAGGTGTGTCGAAAGACCAACTCTGTCGTATGTTGCTGAAGATATGCCTATTTGGATGTGGCCAAGAAGATGCTGGATGGTATCTGATTGAGGATGTAGTGTTTGGTAATTAGCCAACATGTGATCTTTAATGATTGGGCAAAGATGTGTAGTCAACGACTCAATTGTGTGGATCAAGCTTGCTCATTCTATGGGTTCTAGGAGATCAAGTAGGAGAAAGACACTTGGTGCATTCATCCTTACTGAATGGAGGCAAAACATCAATCGTACAAGCTATTAACCAAGTTGAAAAAAAGACATTAACATTAACACTAATTCAACATGTCTATATACACCTTGGCATTACTTTTGACCTGCTCAAGCCCAACCTAATACTCAACAAAATCACCTAAAGGCTAAGCCCAACCCAATACCCAGTACCCATTACTCTAAACCTAAAGCCCAATCCAAATACCCATTATCTTCTCTTTCCCATTGCAGCCAAACATTGAAAACAAAACACAGGAAAAAGCCACAGCCACTGCCGAACACTGAGCACGAAAACTCAGCCGGAAACAGTCATCGCGATTACGAACAACTGCAAACCTCACCGAGATTGAAGTTCGCAGCTTGGTATGTGTACTTACGGAGTAATTTTCTCTGATTCTCTTCATTTGCGTTTATGTGGTAGTCTCTGACTTATTTGTTATTCTTCATTCTATGCCGATCGTAATTTGTGTGAATTCATCTAAAGAGTAAATACTTCTTGTTAATATGATGATCTCGTTTTTCAAATTTGTTGTTGGAATGATTTCAAATCTGTTGTCGTTGGTTACTTTGGTGGCGTTGTCTTGTAGTGTTTGTCAGAAAGCTTAAGTAAAATTTTCTGAGTATTTTAGTTCATAGTGTACTTGGTCTGTTTGGATTTTGGGGCGGTGGGGTGTGAGAGGATGGGGAGAAGTATCATGTCAGCATTTTTAGTATTATGATTCCAAATTTCTTCAGTGCTGATTCCAAATGAGAAATATTGTGATTTGCAATATACATTACATTTATCCATCGTCACGGGAAAAATATGTTTTTGGAGCGTTGGTCTTTAATTTTTTTTTACTATTTGGTGAATTTTTTTTTTGCATGTACTTGATAGCTGCAAGGTTGACAATACTTCAATTGAGTTGTTCCCCAACAAAACTTGTTAAAGGATCCTAAGTCATTTTTGGGGTAAAGTTTGTGGAATTTAAAGTCCAAAGTCATTTGAATATGACATGAAGGCTTAGACAATTTATCATCTCCGTCGTTTTTCAACTAATATTGTCTGAATCCTGAAGATTGTGGGTCTGTCAGTTGACTTAATATCATAAGTAACCAATTGTTTTCTATAATTAATTAGGAAGTGAAGAACAATGTTGAAGTTCTTGTCAAGGGTGAAGATTGAGTTTAATGCATTAGATCCTCGTGTTGCATCTTGCATGGAGTTCTTAGCACAGTGCAACGCTCGTAAGGCAAAGGAATCAAATCCTGCCTGTCAAGTGGTTGTGAAGCGCCGGACAGATGATCACCCACCTCAAATCACTGTTACGTTTGTTAATGGAGTTGAGGAGGTTTTCGATGCCACTTCCACTCCAGCTCAAAGTATAAGGAACATGATTCTTGAGAAGGGTCAGCTTCTCGAAACAGAGCAAATGTTCCGTGAAGCTGGTGAGGCTTGGCCAGTTATAATTCCTAAGGAGGAGCTTCAGCAGCCTGTGTTAGGTATGAAGCCAAGAAAGGCAGAAGAGAAGCAGTCAGTTTAGTGATCGGTGATTGCATGCTCCTTGGTAAGACATTGAGTGGTATCATTTAAGCCATTAATGTTAGTCATATAGGAACTGTAATTTTGTGTTTTTCTGCTGTGTAAGAATCAAGTATCGAGATCCTCTTCAACATGGACCAAAATGAATTTCAATTTGATTTAGAAACCTGGTATGACTTTTGAGTTTGTGAAAATCATTATTCTGAGTAGAAAACTTCTTTACTTAGAATGATGTAACACCATACATCTTTGAGAATTCATGGACTTCTCATTATATATTCTTTAAAATGGTAATCTCCTATTGTCAATAAATTTCTTTCAAAGTAGCTATTATATGTGTTTTTCATGCATGCCCATTCATTGTAGGGTGTACTGGAGGAATAATTCGCGTTTAATATCTTAATTTGTAGGGATAGATTATAGCAGAATTCTCCACGCAGTTCTAGAATTTTTGAAAGAATGAATCTAGCATTTATTTATTAATTTATATTTCTTTTTCTTGCAGCATGATTTTATTCATATCTTTTTTTCTAGTGATTTCATTTCAAAGGCAGAAAGAAGATAGAAGAAGAAAGAAGATAGATGATCCATGACCATATATGGGGAATTAGTACTAATGGGAATTAGAGAATAAAAAAAGACATTTATTTAAATCCCAAGCAAATGCTTGTGTAATAGTAGTAAGAAGACAACCCTTGTTTATATTTGTCCGGTTTATCCTCTTCTCATCTTCATTTTACTTGAGCATTTGCTTGCTTTCCTCCCACTGTCTGATAAATCGTAAAGAAGTCAGTTAGAACGGCGAGAGCTTTGGAAGGAAAAACATTAGGTATGTGATAGAAATTTTTGTACCGATTTCTTCCTAGGCTCCCGGGGCTTCAGCTCAGTCTTCTTTGGGGCCGGCTTCATGGCCGGAAGTTGTGGGAATGATCTGACCGGCTCTTTCTTGACCTGCCCTGCTGATTGAGTACCTGCTGGTTTCTCTGCCTTAAGCGATGCCATTTTTTTCTGTGTTTTCTTTTCCTGAAGATAGTTTTCTAATTGTCTATATTCAATTGTATGCTTCACTAAGGATGTCATTTATAGATGAATTCTGCTACTGTTACATTGATTAGAATGGTGGTGGGAAGCCTTAACAATCACAAATGAGGGAATGGAATAATTGAACAAAATGCCTCATTGATTGATGTAGGATCTGATGCTTCACTATGGCAGCTTGCTGATATTTCTTATGCCTATTCTCCAACACTAGCAGATGCTTTTGAGATTATTAGAAGGCTGATGAGTTAGTTCCAGGATACACATACCCAGGTAAGGTGATAAGCAATTAGGTAGGAGTACTAGCACTTGTCCTTTCGTTTTGTTCTACCAATTTAATAGGCTAACTCAATACCCTAGTTGGGTTAAGGTTCCCATTCAAATTTACGCGGAATGTTGTTTGGTCGAGTGGCCGTGCTAACCTCCTCAGGGCTTGGTGCCCCATATTGGAGCCCCTAAGGGGGCAGATGGGTGGAGTTCCCCGCCTTTTCCAATAGTTTGTCTGTGATTTTGCATTGTGCTCTTAGAACCAATAATTGTGTGATTTTGTGCTATCTTCTTCTGCCGTGATTCCTTTGAGTTGTCCATTGCATATCTAGGAAGCTCTCGATGACTTTAAGTTGGCATCAATTGATCAGACAACTGTCGGTTAAAATCTCAAACAATTCCTCCACCTTGAATGTGTGTAGATAATAGTGTATGTATGTATAAGGGGCTGTCATCAGCGCCTGCCTACACAATTGCAGGATAATCCATTACTCTACACGTCACCTTTGAACTCCCACCAAAGGCTTGTAGCAATAATGGTAGAAAAAAACGTAGTTTAGCCAAAGCTGTAGAAGAGAGGAGTGTGTGGAATATTGTACCATCTGGCCAACAAAAATGCGAGCACTGCCGCCAAAGACAGGATTGATGCTTGTTTTGCATCCGCTAGACTACTGTGAGGCCGAGTCTCTGGGAGATTGGAACATTGAAGAGGATGGTCTCAAGGCCACGTGTCGATGAAAGCGAATCAATTTTCTTAGAATTGAATGGGTGGCTGAATCGTAAAAAACCACATGTTCAAGGGTCGGATTTGAGAAACTATTATGGAAGTTAGGGATTCAAATTAAGATTGTTAATTATTTCAGCACAATTTTTGACATCTCAGTAGAATAACGCTCTGTAAGATTTGAACCTACGATATCGAGTTTTGGAGACTCACATCCAACCAAAATGAACTAAGACGGCACTCCTGACTCTTCCTTGGGTAGCTCCCAATGTTCAGCATTTTCTACTTCCTGTAGTTTAGGTAGTGTTGAATAAATCACGTGACCATGACATGAGTATTTATCATTGCCCCTTCTTATATTATCACTAAAATAACAATAATATGTGATATTAAATAAAAATTTTATTGAACTGGAAAATTTTATTACACTTGGACATTCAAGGATGTCACATGGACGTCCAAGGATGGCACTCGAGCATTAGAGGATGGCATTCGAGTGTTCGAGGATGGCAATCAAACGTTCAAGGAAGTCAATTGGATGTCCGAGAATAGCACTTGGATGTCCTAAGATGACTCTTGGATGTCCGAGGATGTCAATAAGATGTCCAAGGATGACACTTGGACGTCCTCTAACGTCGAGAGATGTCCAAGGATCAGCCTTGGACTTCCTCTAATGTTGAGGGACGTCCATTTTTGAATTGATCTAATATTGTTATTTGATTAATTATTAAATAAAATTATTTGCCCAATGAGCAAATAATGTTTGAATGAAAATAAAATGTCCTATCATTTGTCTTAAATCATTATCAAGAAAAACCCGAGTTAGCTAGTTGGACATGTGGTAATTCTAGTAACTTTCTTGCTTGTTTGCTATATGGATGTCCAAGGGACTCCCTTAAACGTCTATGTGCAATCATTGGATGTCCATACAACAAAAAAAGAACATATAAAGTCACTGAAATCACCACACAACTAATTAGCTAATCATGATTTCTCTTGACGATGATACAAGAAAGACATCAATACAATTAAGCACAATTAAGTTAGTAAAAATAAAATTGTACAATTAAGTTAACAAAGATGCGAATCTAGCACGGTAGACTCCTACATAACAAATACAATACTGTGTCATAAAAAACGTACATTGCTAAAATAACGTTTGAAAGCAAAACAATGTACTCACTTGCGTTTCGACAACACGAGATTGCATGCACGCACGAGATTCTAGACAACTTTCACTTGTAACAATTATAAGTACGTCTATTCAAATCGACTACCTACTGTTCGTTACCATCACTAACATCAAATCGACCAGCTCTTGTAAATGTTGGACACCAATTTTGAGCCACATAATGTAGCTTGGTAAACTTCTTCTTGATCTGAGGACACAATAGGTCCGTTGACTTAGTCATCTTTTGATGTTTCTTAACGATCCTACATAGAAGCCCTTTCTTATAATCTCGAACATAGTCATAATCTATTTGTCCTAGGCTAGAAGGATGCAAGTATTAAAGGACTCACTCAAATTGTTGAAGCTTATGTCATACTTTGAGATCGAATTGAAAGTATGTTTCACCCAAAATCTCAGATTGATGTTTCGCAGATATGTTTGTGTTGTCTAGTCAATCAAAAATAGTTTCTTCATCTCTCGTTCAAAATGTGTTGATGTTGTAACTCTGGATGCATTCCACATCGCATCCTTGTATAACTTACCTAGAAATTGTTTTTTGAAATTGCCCACAATGTGCTTGAGGCAGAAACGATGCTCAACTGATGGTGCAAACTCTACAATAGCAGACAACAAACCCCTACAAAAATAATCAAGCATAATAAGACAAACATTCTCATACAAATCATAACATAAACAGTCATTAGAAATGCAATGTATCGTACCTTTGTTGGGTTGGAAACAAATTTCCATCCCCTGCATGAAGAACTGTCTATATCCACAAGCAACAATTGTAAAAACCAGAATCAAAAGTCTCTACATTCTGCTTTAACCACTGCTATAGCAAGTGGATCAATTCCATTATTGCCGTCAATTTTAAAGGTTGTGAGTAATTGGCCTAGGCTTGAGCTCTTCATGTGACAGTCATCTAAACAAATGACAGGTCTACTACACTCTAATAGACCTCTCTTGCACACAATCAAACACATGTACATCGTTTGAAATATGGGAGAAGACATAAGATCATTTCTATCTACGCTAACAACCAATGTGCTGCCTGATTGGATCTCCAAATATTTTTCTTTCTAAGACCTTAGTTGCTTATATTATTTGTTGTCATCCGCTTTGTTCAATTTTGGGGCTTTATTTCTTTCCCTTTTGGCAAGACTCGGGATAATGTTAACATTAAAATTCTTCTTAACTATCTCAATGATGGAAGGAATGTCCCATGAGACTTGAATTTTAAACTTGTCCAAGTATTAATTTACCACCCATTTGGCAGAAGTATATCGATTTTCCATCTGTCGTGAATAGGTGTGAACCTCATTATAACTCTTTATTTGAAACATAAGTTCATCATGCATTTTTGAAGCATAAATATGCCATTTGCATCCTTCTTTGCACACGACCGTCAAACGATGGGATTAACTTTTGATGAACTTTATCTTATACTCATTCTTCAATGCATAATCCATGACTTCTTTCCTAATTCCATTCAACAAACTATACTTCTTCACCAGACAAAGATTTGGGGAAGAACATTTCAATTGAGAAGGCCCATTCTGCCCCAATCATCATCTTCTGAGCTGCATAATAAACAAAGCCCATTGTCTAGAGATGCCGATATCAAATGCACCTCTATAGCATCTTCATGATCAAACACACAAAAGCTTATGAGCCTGAATGTCAAAATAGGCTCCACTTCCATTCCGTAGTTAATGGACTCTTGATCGCTGGTTTCTTCTATGTGTGAAAGACAAATGATTCACACACCAATTACATTGCATAATAAGTTTGTAACTACACGGATTTCTTAACCATTTTAAAAGCGCATTAACCTTACTAACACGACCAATTAAAATCATTTCTAAAGAAAAAAGGTTATCAGAGTGCATCAAAATCCAATCGTTAATAAAAACTCATTATTCCATTGTTCATTCTTTAAAAAGGTTATTCATAAAAGTTGCGGAAGCATAATTAAACGAGAAAATCTACTTTTACCGAATAACAAAGAACTATGAGTAATAGTTATCAGAAAACGTCATTTAAAACATAATTTAAATCCAAGGTTTTTAGTTCCCAAATAAAACTTACATAATATTCTAAATATCCAAGTAAAGGCAATAAAAGGAAAATGTAACGTTCGTGAAAGATAACCATTCAACATTAGCTCTTATAGATTTTCCTTTTCTTTCATTTCTCCGTGCCGTACTACTACTCCATTGGCCTCTTTGTCAGACCTACCACAGGCTCCACCGGAATGACCTATTCCTTAACTTCTGGCATAATCCCCTCGTTACCTACACCACAAGTAAGGACGTGAGCTTACGCCCAGTAAGGACATGAAGGAAAACAATTTATGCATTTCTCTATTTAGTTCTTCTTGGAATGAGGGCCACCCAAACCAAACTCGTTCATTACGTTTGTTTTCTTCATTTGTTCTTAACTCGTACATTGAGTTGGAGATTGGGGGTTGTCTTTTGAGATGGCCTAGTTTGTCGGCTTCTAACCTCCTGTGTGCATACTAGTCCCTTTCCCGACTTGGTGAGGGTGTATCCTAGCAGCTAGGCTAGATCCGGACTACCCATCTACCCCAACTCCCTATTGGTTCCCTTTTTTAGGCATATCCCGCCTTCTGGGTTCTTTCTCTTTCTAGCGTATCCCGCCTTTAGAGTTCTTTCTCCTTCCGGCGTATCCCGCCTGTGGAGTTCTTCCTCTTTCCGTCGTATCCCGCCTTGAGAGTTTCTTCCCTTCTGGCGTATCCCGCCGGGAGGGTTTCTTCGGTGATGGACGTATCCCGCCCATCCCGAACATTCCTTTTTCTTAGCATTTTTCCTCACTCCTGCATGTGGGTACCACCCAAAAGATTACCCCCTACTGGGTTTCTATTAACATGAACTCAACCTAGTTTTTTCCTAATTAAACATAGCATATATGAGGAGTAATATCAACACTTAGGAAATCCACATTAAACAAGGAATGAAACGAACATCATCACATGCTTCACATAATAAAACAATGTTTAACTACCATTCCTTATCACAAAATAGAATATGCTTTCACATGTAAGGAAATTAATGACAATGTATTAACGGTAAGCTGAGAATAACGAACATGCTTCATAACTTAAAGAAAACAGCAGTAAATCAAGCTATGAAATGAAGATATTATAACATACTTTTTGGCTTACTACATGCTTTTAGCTTACTATGCAACCGGAATTATAATCATAAAAAACGTGCTTCTAATCGACTATTCCAATAGAAAATATGTTCAATCATCCTAGCTTTCAATCGGACATAATAACAGAAGAAACTAGCAACTAAACATGCTTTACGTAATAGGAAAATAACAACTCAGTTATCATATGACAAAAAATTTACTAATGAACATACAGCGAACATACATCGACATATGGCGATCATACTCTAGTTAGAGGCAGCAGAGAAACATACGTTCAACAGAAAATACGTGCATTAGATCTATTACTAATCATGTTTCAAAAGATAGCAGCGAAACGAATATTTATACGTGCATTAGATCAATCACTACAACAACATTTCTATGTAAAACAACAATTAAATCATGCTATTGATAGTACAGAAATCAGCAGCAAAACGAACATGAATATGTTCAACAAATCATGCTTTCTAAACTATAAAAGAATGCAGCAGAAATTTGACAATAATATGTTTTGGAACGTTTCAAATAACGACAGTGAACTAACAAAACAATAGAGCTACTAAGTATTGTAAAGGAAATCACAGAGTCTTTCTCTAACATCACAACTTCCCTATGGAGTCATTTTCTAACATCACAACTTCTTTAACGTCATTGAAAGAGCTCATTCATAATTCTCTTTCATTTTAAAGTTGCCCCTCTGATTTGTTCAAGCTCAACCACTTTCATTTTAAAGATTTCTCCTCTGGTTTGTTCAAGCTCAACCAACACTTTCACACTTACACAAAGGAAGCATGCAACGTCTAACAAGAAACAACATAGTGCATCAAGGGCTATGCATAATAAACTACTTGCTTGTCAAACTTAACATCATTGTGACAAAGAATATTCACTAATTTAGAAAGTAACAACAACAACAACAACCAACAACAACATTTCAGAAGAAAAACGACGGAGTAAATTTCTGCATATTCTATCACCAACAACAAAGTGAACTACCAAGCATGCACACACACACACAATACTTGGGTGTAGGGCCTCCAAATGGCCAAGACAACCCATTCCTTACCCTTGAAGTCGAATCACCCATATAGTAGCTCCTTGTCTAGCAGCTTCTTGTTCCAGCAAAGTTCTCCTTCAGCAGAAACGAAGCAGAAGACGAAGAATACAGGAGAAGAGTTTACAATAGATGAAATAAAGGGAGAACCTACCAGGAGACAAAGCGTGCATATAGGGATGCTCCTTTGTGGGCTACTGCCATGAGAACCTCTTTTTTCTCCCCAAAAGTACGAGTATTAACTCGCTAAAGGTTGAGTTTTCTGACTTTTATTTCCTTATTTTTTGCAGATCTGCTACATTTCAGACTTGTTCGGATGTCGTGCTGTCGTCCGCATGCGGCGTCCGAATTGTCCCAAAAATTGGACAGATTCAAATCGAACGCTACATCGAGTCATCCGCCGTCGTCCGCAATACTCCAGATCTAAACAGATTCATTGCGGATGCATCCTGACTTGTCCGCACCATCCGCGTACATCATCCCATCGCCTCTACACAGCAAGTTTAGGACGCCGTTTGTCGTCCTGAGTCATCCCCACTTCTGGGAGACACTCTAGACGTGTTGCGGACGACACGTTGCATCCGCATCACCGTCCGTAGGCATCCTAAAGTCCTTAAATCCATCCTTTTTCATGTTTTTCGTCTAAGTCTTGCCCGAATTAAACGCCTAGGAAGGTATACATCACAACTTAACGCCAATAGAATGATGTATTATATAAATATCAAACCCATTTTACTTCTAAAGTTTTGACTACATCGTTTATCTGAAAAACTTAGGATCGGGTTGTTACATCCTACTACCCTTACAAAAAATTTTGTGCCCAAAATTTAGCTATTAAACAGCTCGGGGTACTTATCTCTCATATCGTCTTCTTTCTTCCACGTGGCCTCCTCATCACTATGATTCTGCCATAGAACCATGACCAGCGAAATCCGTTTGCATCGCATCTCTTTCACTCTTGAATCGAGGATCTAAACGGATTTCTCATTGTAACTCAAGTTGGGTTGTACAACGACATTATTATTAGGAGGGGCTAATACTGCTGCATTACCAAGACACTTCTTGAGCATAGATACATGGAAGACGTCATGTAAACCTGCCATGGAATCTGGTAATTGTAGTCTATATGCGATAAGCCCTATCCTTTCGGTGATAACGTAAGGTTCCACGTATCGGGGATTGAGCTTTCCTTTCTTGCCAAACCGAACGATACCTTTGAAGGGAGACACCTTCAAGAATACCCTATCCCCTTCAGTAAATTCCAAATCCCAACGTCGATCGTCTGCATAGCTCTTTTGGCGGCTTTGTACTGCTGTTATTCTCTGCTTGATCAGGGCGACAGACTCAGCCGTCTTCTGCACTATCTCAAGGGCATAGAGTTCAGGTTAGCCAACTTCATCCCAATACAAGGGGGATCTACACTTCTTCCCGTACAAAGCTTTGTAGGGTGCCATCCCAATAGTGGCCTGGAAGCTGTTATTGTACGCAAACTCAATCAATGGTAAAAATTTCTTCCACTTGACATGAAATTCGAGAACGCAAGGACGTAACATATCCTTGAGTGTCTGAATAGTCCTCTCACTTTGACCGTCAGTCTAAGGATGAAAAGTTGTATTGAACTTTAATTCCATGCCTATTGCTTTGTTCAAACTCCTCCAAAAGACCAAAGTAAAACGCGGGTCGCGGTCCTGTACAACCGAAACGGAACAACGTGGAGCCGAATGATTTCCTTGATATATAATTTGGCAAGTTGATTCATTGTGTCTGTCATAGATACTGGCAGGAAGTGTGACATCTTGGTCAATCGAGCAATGATCACCCAAATAGCATCACAGCCTTTAACTATCCTAGGCAAACATGTGACAAAGTCTATGGTCACATGCTCCCATTTCCATTCAGGGATCGGTAGTGATTGGAGTACACCACCAGGGCGCTGATGCTCAGCTTTGACGCGCTGGCATATTTGGCATTCTGACACAAACTCGGCGATTTCATACTTCATCCTCGGCTAGTAGTAATGAGTCTTCAAGTCCCGATACATTTTATTACTTCCTGGGTGTGTCGAGAAACTGGAAGTGTGGGCTTCACTCAGAATCTTTGTTCGTAACGCAGTATCGTCTGTTACATACCATCGACCCTTATACTTAACGATGCCGTCAGCGGAAGTAGAAAGATTTTGATACTTCGGAAGGGTTGGATTCAACTTGAAACCCTTGCATACATCATCATTTTGTTGGGCCTCCTTGATTTGTTCAAGGATAGATGGCATCAAGGTCAACTTTGCTAATACCACATCCAAGGGTGTTGGAACCATCTATACCTCGAATCCCTGAAGGTCTCTCTAAAGTCCTGTAGGCATGCTTCCGCATATAATACTCATCACAGAATTCTTGCGGCTGAGAGCATCCGCAACTACATTGGCCTTGCCTGGATGGTATTTAATCTCACAGTCATTGTCTTTGACGAATTCAAGCCAACGTCTCTGATGCATTTTCAACTCTTTCTGGGTGAAGATATACTTGAGACTTTTGTGATCGGAGAAGATCTCACAGCACTGTCCATATAGATAGTGTCTCCAGACCTTGAGAGAGAAGACCACCGCTGCGAGCTCTAGATCGTGGGTGGGGTAATTCTACTCATGTACCTTCAATTGTTGGGATGCATAGGCGATAACTTTCCCATGCTACATAAGAACTCCACCTAGTCCCCTTTTCGATGCGTCACAATATATACTAAAATCACCATCCTTAGAGGGCAATATCAAAACTGGGGCCGTAGTAAGTCTGCGCTTTAGTTCTTGAAAACTATTCTCACACTCGTTAGACCACCAGAATCAAACATTCTTCTTAGTCAGGCTTGTAAGTGGTAGAGCAATCTTTGAAAACCCATCGATAAAATGCCTGTAATAACCGGCCAATCCTAGAAAACTTTGTACCTCCCCAACATTTTTCAGTGGCGTCCAGTTCACCACTGCCTGTATTTTTGTTGGGTCAACATATATGCCTTCTGCAGAAAAACATGGCCTAGGAAACCGACTTTGCTCAGCCCAAATTCGCATTTGGAAAACTTCACGTACAATTGGTGTTGGCTGAGAACAGATAAGGCTATTCGTAAATGCTCAAATTGCTCCTCTTCTAATTGGGAATAGATTAAGATTTCATCGATGAAGACAATAATAAACTTATCTAGAAAATCTTGGAAGACACGGTTCATCAAATCCATAAAGGCCACTAGAGCATTAGTCAGTCCAAAAGACATCACCAAAAACTCATAGTGTCCATACCGAGTACAAAATGTAGTCTTTGGTATATCATCGGGCTTTACCTTCAACTGATAGTACCCTGATCGCAGGTCAATCTTGGAGAATACCCTAGCGCCACTTAGCTGGTCAAACAAATCATCGATCCTGGGTAGTGGATACTTATTCTTAATGGTCACCTTGTTTAACTCTCGATAATCGATACACATCCTCAGGGTCCTGTCTTTCTTCTTGACAAACAACACCGGTGCACCCTAAGGAGAAAAGCTGGGCCATATGAATCCCCTAGCAGCTAGTTCTTCTAGCTGTTCCTTTAACTCTCATAGTTCCGTAGGCACCATCTGATACGGGTGCTTAGAAATAGGGTCCGTACCAGGCTGAACATTAATCTCGAACTCATTTTCACTGTCTGGGGGTAAACCGAGAAGATCATCGAGGAAGACATTCAGAAATTCACGTACCACGGTAACATTCTCAACTTTAACCTCTGTGACAGCTGTAGTGTCAACTACACTGAGTAGGAATCCTTCACACCCATTCTTGAGTAATTTATCTGCTTTAAGTGCCGAGATGATAGCGAACTTTCCCTTCTCTTTAATCCCGCAAAAAATATGTTGTTCGCCAACCGAAGGGTTAAAGTAGACCTCCTTCTTCTTGTAGTTGATGATTGCATGATGGGTAGATAGCCAATCCATCCCCATTATAACATCGTAGAATTTTAGATCCATGATAATTAGATCGGCCCGAACTAAACGGCCATTAATATCCACTGTAAAATTCTTGAGTACCCCATCAGTAAACAGTCGATCACCAGAAGGTAGCAATACTTCGTGCGTGGAATTCATACTATCGGAGAAACAGTTCGCCTGCACATAGAATTTAGTAGATACAAATGAGTGCGTAGCACCCGAATCAAACAAGACATAAGCCTCACATCCCTTTATATATATTGTTCCTGTGTGAAATTGGTAAGTCATTCATTCTAAGGTAAAACTCTTACGTTATCTAGGGGAAATTTTCAAGCATAAATACATGTATAATTACTTGACGATTAAATAAGGCGTACCTGCTACAACTGCAGGTTGGTCATCATCCTCAGTCCCGTATAGGGAAAAAATTCGGGGAGCTACAAGTCAGGTCGGGCATTGTCTAGCCCTGTGTCCTGGCTTTCCACAGGAAGAACATTTCTCTGAGCCTGCTAAACATTCACCCTTGTGTACCCTCAGACATTTCGGGTAGGCGTCTTGTTGAGGAGTATTGGTTGCTGGTATCATAGGCCTCTTATCTGGCCTTTGCTGCGGTTTTGCCCCAGCTGGGCGCTCGACTCCCTGAGTCGGGGGAGGACCACTTCTCAACTGTTGCCCTAGACTAGGCTTCCACACTTTATGACTAACCTCTTTTGATTTGGCCGCAGAGAACTTTACTCCATCCACGACTAGGACCCTGGCCACCATCTTCGAATATGCGACACCCTAGGTGTCGGCCCCAATAACTGCCTCTTGGATCTCATTCCTCAATCCGCGTACAAAGTGCCTAACCTTACGCTCCTCGACCGCCACTAGATGTGGAGCATAATGTGATAAAGCCTCAAACTGTTGTGCATACTCTGCTACAGTCCCCAACTGTCATATGTACAAAAACTCTGTCTCTTTCTGGGTACGGATGGTGTGATTAAAATACTTATCATTGAATAACTCCTTAAATGCATTCCAAGTAAGGACCGCCACATCCCTGAAGGCCTTGATCGTGTCCCACCAAAATCAGGCCCTGTGACTTAGATAGTACGCTGCGCATCTAACTTTCTCTGTCTCATCAACCTCTGCATAGGAAAATTTGTCCTCCATGGAGCAGATCCACTCCTCAGCTCCTATGATATCGGATACGTCGCCATTGAAATAAAGCGGTCTAAGCTTTTGGAACCTATCCCATCCAGCCACCCTCTGGACCGGCTGTATTTGTAAGTCTCGGTGGTCCCCATTGTCGTTTCCTTGGCACATAAACCTCTCCATATAACGATACTGTTGTTCCATAAATCGGTTTTGCCTCTCAATTTGCTATGATTGCTGCTCTATGATTTCAGCCATGCGCTCTAGGGTCTCATCCTGACCTTGATTCTCATAGGGGTTTGGTGCCCTGGGTGCACCCCTCAATGCAGATAGTCGTCCTCTGCCTCTCCTTGCCATTTTTGGTTCTAAATTCCTACGCGTCCACGTCATAGTGCAAGTGGATTTGAGAAAGGAAAAATTTTTAGGAAAGACAATTACTATTAAATGTAAGGGAAGTTCTAGGAAAAACCATTATCAAAGGAAATATATCTATTAGTCACAGTTCCATATATTACCATAGTGCGGTCACCTAACTAAGTAAGTAAGCATTTTTAGTCATTACAGGAAAACTTGTTATAGTTCTATATCTTTCCCTACTTCCATGCAATAGGTTTCATAGGTAAACAATCTCAGTTCTACTCATTTCTATGTTTTCTACATTATGAAGCAGTCACTTAATAAGTATTTTGTTAACATAAGGGAAAACGTACTACATTTCTATACATTTCTAACTTTACTGTGCAATAATTCATTCATAGGCAATCTGAAACATAAGGGAAAACTTACAACTGAGGCATTACCTGTCGAGTCTGGGTTGTCCACATTGAGACACTTGAGTAGTAGTATGGCTCTGAAACCAATCTGCTTTGATACCAATTGTAACGACCCGGATTTCTTAACCGTTTCAAAAGCGCATTAACCTTACTAACACGACCAATTAAAATCATTTCTAAAGAAAAAATGTTATCAGAGTGCATCAAAATCTGATCGTTAATAAAAACTCATTATTCCATTGTTCATTCTTTAAAAAGGTTATTCATAAAAGTTGCTGAAGCATAATTAAACGAGAAAATCTACCTTACCGAATAACAAACAACTGTAAGTAATAGTTATCAGAAAACGTCATTTAAAACATAATTTAAATCCAAGGTTTTTAGTTCCCAAATAAAACTTACATAGTATTCTGAATATCCAAGTAAAGGAAATAAAAGGAAAATGTAACGTTCGTGAAAGATAAGCATTCAACATTAGCTCTTATTGATTTTCCTTTTCTTTCATTTCTCCGTGCCGTACTACTTCTCCATTCGCATCTTTGTTAGACCTACCACAGGTTCCACCAGAATGACCTCTTCCTTAACTTCTGCCATAATCCCCTCGTTACCTACACCACAAGTAAGGACGAGAGCTTACGCCCAATAAGGAGATGGGGGAAAACAATTTATGCATTTCTCTCTTTAGTTCTTCTTGGAATGGGGGCCACCCAAACCAAACTCGTTCATTACGTTTATTTTCTTCGTTCGTTCTTAACTCGTACATCGAGTTGGAGATTGGGGGTTGTCTTTTGAGATGGCCTAGTTTGTCGCCTTCTAACCTCATGTGTGCATACTAGTCCCTTTCCCGACTTGGTAAGGTGTATCCTAGCAGCTAGGCTAGATTCGGACTACCCATCTACCCCAACTCCCTATTGGTTCCCTTTTTCAGGCGTATCCCGCCATCTGGGTTCTTTCTCTTTCCAGCGTATCCCGCTTATAGAGTTCTTTCTCCTTCCGACGTATCCCGCCTTTGGAGTTCTTCCTCTTTTCAGCGTATCCCGCCTTTAGAGTTTCTTCCCTTCTGGCGTATCCCACCGGGAGGGTTTCTTCGGTGATGGACGTATCCCGCCCATCCCGAACATTCCTTTTTCTTAGCATTTTTCCTCACTCCTGCATGTGGGTACCACCCAGAAGGTTACCCCCTACTTGCTTTCTATTAACATGAACTTAACCTAGCTTTTTCCTAATTAAACATAGCATATATGAGGAGCAATATCAACACTTAGGAAATCCACATTAAACAAGGAATGAAACGAACATCATCACATGCTTCACACAATAAAAACAGTGTTTAACTACCATTCCTTATCACAAAACAGAATATGCTTTCACATGTAAGGAAAGTAATAACAATGTATTAACGGTAAGCTGAGAATAACGGACATGCTTCATAACTTAAAGAAAATAGCAGTAAATCAAGCTACGAAATGAAGATATTATAACATACTTTTTGGCTTACTACATGCTTTTAGTTTACTATGCAACTGGAATTATAATCATCAAAAACGTACTTCTAATCGACTATTCTAGCAGAAAATGTGTTCAACCATCCTAGCTTTCCACCGGACATAATAACAGAAAAAACTAGCAACTAAACATGCTTGATGTAATAGGAAAATAACAACTCAGTTATCGTATGACAGAAAATTTACTAATGAACATACAACGAACATACAGCGACATATAGCGATCATACTCTAGTTAGAGGCAGCAGAGAAACATAAGTTCAGTAGAAAATACATGCATTAGATCTATTACTAATCATGTTTCAAAAGACAGCAGTGAAACAAATACTTATACGTGCATTAGATCTATCACCACAACAACATTCCTATATAAAACAACAATTAAATCATGCTATTGAGAGTATTGAAATCAATAGCAAAATGAACATGAATATGTTCAACAAATCATGCTTTCTAAACTGTAAAAGAATGCAGCATAAATTTGACAACTAATATGTTTTGGAACATTTCAAATAACGACAGTAAACTAACAAAACAATAGAGCTACTGAGTATTGTAAAGGAAATCACGGAGTCTTTCTCTAACATCACAACTTCCCTATGGAGTCATTTTCTAACATCACAACTTCTTTAACATCATTGAAAGAGCTCATTCATAATTCTCTTTCATTTTAAAGTCTACCCCTCTTATTTGTTCAAACTCAACCACTTTCATTTTAAAGATTTCTCCTCTAGTTTGTTCAAGCTCAACCAACACTTTCACGCTTACACAAAGGAAGCATGCAACGTCTATCAAGAAACAACATAGTGCATCAAGGGCTATGCATAATAAACTACTTGCTTGTCAAACTTAACATCATTGTGACAAAGAATATTCAGTAAGTTAGAAAGTAACAACAACAACAACAACTAGCAACAACATTTCAGAACAAAAACGACAGAGTAAATTTCTGCATATTCTATAACCTACAACAAAGTGAACTACCAAGCATACACACACTCACACAATACTTGGGTGTAGGGCCTCCAAATGGCCAAGAGAACTCATTCCTTACCCTTGAAGTCGAATCACCCGTATAGTAGCTCCTTGTTCCAGCAGAGTTCCCCTTCAGCAGAAACGAAGCAGAAGACGAAGAATGCAGGGAAGAGTTTACAGTAGATGAAATAGAGGGAGAACCTACCTAGGAGACAAAGTGTGCATATAGGAAGGCTCCTTTGTGGACTACTGCCAGGAGGACCTCTTTTTTCTCGCCGAAAGTGCGAGTGTTAACTCACTAAACGTCAAGTTTTCATCTTTATCAATATAAAATCAACATTTGAAAACAAATTAATAATTAAAGGGTAAGGGGGGATGAATATAGCGTATTTACTTTTTCGTACGATATTTAATTTCTCTAAATCCCTAAATGATTTATCGAATACGATTAAATATGCAATCACAATAAATGCGTAAATTAAAGGGTAAGGGTTAGAGAAGTGCACGCGATATTTGTTTACGCGGTTCGGCAAACTTGCCTACGTCCGCGCTTCAAGTTCCACTTGGTGATACACTAAGTAATTGGCTTACGGGTGCTAATAAAACCGTTTACAAATTGAATATTATGATGGGCGTCACCCTTGACTAATTCTAAGGTCGTCAACCTTTGACTCTTAAGGGGCGTCACCCTAAATTTGACTATTGCGGGGCGTCACCCAATGATTGAAGTTACAGGAGTTCAATCTAGCCTACGACTATTTCAAGTGTTTCGGGTTGCCACCCTAGTGTGATGAATTCTAAGGGAATCACCCTTTACAATCAAGTACAAGTATAGAATACGGAAATTAAAGCGCAATCTATCTAATCCGAATTCTCCCAAATATAACTCGCAAGTTTACGGGTTGGGGAGAATTGGATTTACAACAATATTAAAAGCTCACAATGATTAGAATCAAGTATTAAATTTGGTAGGGCTTCACCACGATTCTCGGTTTGTTGTGGAGAGCTTGGAGTGAACTTGTATTTATAAACTTTGAACTTTCAGAGGTCCTCATCGTCATCATCGTCTGCATGTGACCGTTGGACAATAGCCGTTGCAGAAATATGTGCATTTGCGGACGCCAATCTATCGTCCGTACTGTCTGCATTTATCGTCCGCGTCTTCCACAGAACTGAACAGATTCAAATCGGACGCCAATCCTTGCGTCTGCATCACATCGTCCTTATCACTTCAGAATGGACAGATTCATTTCGGACGCCAATATTTTCCGTCCGCTTCTGCACAGTTTAGTTTGGGGACACAAAATGGCGTCCTAACTTCACTCCATATTTGCCCTTGAACTATATTGAGTCCCTAAAAGATATCCAACACTACATGGACTCAAATAAACATGTTAGAACATTAATAATACCCATTTTGAGGGTATTTCCAATGTACACGGATATAAATATTATGATAAAAATGATAAGAATAATATTCGGAACATATAAAATATAACACAAAATACAACTTATTGATTTATTAAATTAATCAACATTTTAGTCATCATCAAAATACAACTTAGCCTAACAAAAAGGCTAACAATCTCCCCTTTTTGATGATGACAAAATCTAATAAGTTGTCTATCCTAAAACTAGGCATTTGCATATAAATATTGCATATTTGATTTCTCTAATTTAGTTATGCAATTTATCAAGCAATAAAATCTATGCAACATGCTATTCCATGATATTCAACTTCCCCTAAAATATATATACAACTTATACATCATTCTCTCCCTTTTTGTCATAATCAAAAAGATTTCCTAGGGGAGGGAAGTCAAAAAGTAATCAAAAATTTTATCAACATAAATTTATCAAAATATTTGTCGAAGAAAGATCTCCCCTTTTAGAATTATAAACATGAGTATAATGAGGAAATAAGCATTAGATCATTTAAGACAAACTCAACAATTAATTCTATTGAAGACAAATTTCTCCCCCTTAGTCAAGAAGTAATCCACAAATCAAACAAATGAAGAAATTAAGCATTTACATGCAATTCTAAGTTGTGGTTAAAAAGAGATATCAAATGAAGCAACCACAATTAAGAAGAATTCAATAAAACATTTCATGTGGTTAAAAATAATATATCAAATTGTAAAGAACCACAATCACAAAGATTTCTAGCAAAACATTCAAAAATATTCTTCAAGACAAAACCTCCCCCTTAATTAAGGAATCTATCCAAGAAGCAAACCATGGAAGGAATTATCTACACATTCAATACAAATTTCATGTGATTAAAGATAAGATATCAATCTAAGTAACCACTAAACATATTTGAGAGATACTCTAAGCATTTGATTTCACATAATAGATACCAAAAAGATGGGATTCAAGAAATAGATACCAAATGTAGGAAATAGAATCAACTTAAAGACCAAAAGTAGATACCAATTTAAAAGTTAAAAAATTAACAAAGGATACCAATTGATAATTCACAATTTGAAGCACAACAAGTTTTTCAAGGATTCATATCAATTGTAAATCCAAAGTTAAAATTAAATCAATTTTGCAAGGTATGATATCAATTGTAAATTCAAAATAACAAACCAATTATTCTTTTAAAAATCAATGATACCAATTGTAAGGAAAAATCTAAGAGAGATACTAAGGTTTAAAATCAAGATCAATTCAAATATCTCTCCCCCTATGTTATTCACAAAAACAATCGATTGAGGATATAATACAATTTATGAAATTTTGCTCTCCCGCTTAGAGCAACAATAAAAAACAATTTAAACATTTCTCTCCCCCTATATAATTACCACCAACCAAATAGGAGAGAATCCAAAAAAAATCAAAAGAGACATTCAAGAAATATATATATATATATATATATATATATATATACCAATTGAAAAATAAATCCATTGATGAATTTAAATTTTGGAAGCAAATTGTCTCCCCATATCATTATGCACAAAGTTTGATAGTTGAAAAATTAAAACATGACATCAAGTAAAAATAAAAAATTATACCAATTGTAGATAAAAATGGTTTCATTGATACCAATTAAAGATTAAGTTCAAAGATTTCAATTGTTGAAATTCAATTCTGAAAACAAAGATTGACACCAATTTAAAATTTCAAAGGATAGAGAAATTGATGATACTAGTTGAATAAATGAAATCCAATGTCAAAGATACAAATTGATATACTTTGCTTTCAAAGATACTCAAGTTAAAGATCATTTATCTCCCTTAAAACAGTACACATAAGCAAATTACTGATCGCTCGCCCTTTTTGCCTCAATCAAACAAAATAATAATCAACAAAATACTAATAGTTCCAAAAAAATTTTGCATGGTTTCGTTTGTATAGAGACTCCCCCAAAATGCCAAAATCAACCTGTAAACACATTTGAAATATACCAAGCAAGAATATGCACCACGATGAGCATCAAAAGTATAGCAAGAAAAATTACATCCATAACAAACAAGACAAAGTGTGATGAAGTGTAAAAGTAACATCAAAGTGACCAAGCAACTGAAAGAAAATTACAAACTTTGCATTGCCCACTTCTGATCCTACTTCTAAGACAGATATTCTGAGCTATACATCCGGAAGGTCTTCGTCATCCAAAACATGTGGAGGTGGAGCAGAAGACGAAGGAACATCATGAGGAGCCGGAGAAGAGGAAATGCCGGTATGCCATATCCCGCGTGCAAAATCATCCATTCGCCTCTCCATTACGTCGACGCGAGTAGAAAATGATTGCGTAGATGACATGAGCTGAACTAGGTAGTCGGTGTGTTGATCAAGAGTGGCTTGCAACCGAGCTACGTCGGAAGTGGTAGCATAGGATCCATGCGAGAAAGAGGAACTCTCTCCGGGGAAGGAAGAAGGTCCAGACTCGGGATGAAAGGATGGACGAGCCTCATGAAAGGAAGACGGACCGGGCTCGAAGGATGGAAGTGAAAGCAGTGGTTCTGAGGGCCTCTGAGGATGGGAATCTAGAGAGTGAGGAGGTATAGGTATATTATCTGATCGGAAAATCCATTCACCATTCGAAGCTCGAATAATTCCCATACGACCAAGATTTTGTGGAGAATAGATGTCGGAACGACGAAGTTCACAAGGTTTAGGAAGTGTGGGAATCGGAACCTCTAAATCCTTGAAAAGATTTGTGAGAAGTAAATTGAAAGGAAGTGAGAGGGTTGAGCTATGCGACGCGTCTACTATTTGAGAAGCAATTATGTAACCGAGATTGAAGGGAGTGTCAGAATACACATGTTGAAGGACGTATAAGTCCATATAACTGACATGATCACAATGGCCGGCAAGAGGAAGAACATTATATTGAAGTGAGTGTTGGATGACATGGGGCCGAACATTAAGATGTTTAGTTTTGGGTCGGATATGATAATCATTAATAGGGTCTCTAAGAATTTGTCGAAGAAGTGCATCCCCAATTTCCGTTTTGTGGAAAGAGGGAGGAACATGAGCATTATAATACTCTTTAGATATTAACCCCTATTGACATTTGAGATAAACATTAAGGAGATGGGGGGTGATTTCGATTTCCCACCCATAAAGAAATCTCTTGACAACCAATGGACGTTCAGTGTACGTCGCATTGGCATAAAACATGCGAATAACCTTTACAACATATGGACCATCCAGAGAGAATAATTTATGCAAACCCACATGAGAATACATATCTTCTAAGTCTAAACTAGATAAACGAACAAAATCAATTTTTCGAGACGAAATTAAGGAACGATTCTTGAATTCGTTCTCATACCGTTTCTTACACTCATCATTCGGAAATAAACGGGTTCTATAAACTCGAGGATTGCTAGTACTATCGGAAACTTGAAGAGAACCACGTTTTCTAGATTGACGGTTAGCCATGAAAACAGACAGAATGAAAACTTAGACAACCCTAGGAAATGCTCTAGAGAAATTAGGGAAAATAGTGATATACCGGAGGGAGACTTGAAGACCAACTGAAAATGGTGGAGAACGGCCGGAAATCAGAGGTGAAGGTCGCCGGAGTCGCGGGAGAAGATGGAGCTCGGAGTGAGGACGCAAAGTTAGGGTTTCAAAGGATCCCCAATCTGTTTAAAAACGTCTATGGACGCAGCGAATGTAATTTATTGCGTCTGAAATCGTCCACAACACTGCAGAATTGAAGCAGTTTTAAAAAATTGAACATACGGACAATAAGGATGCCATTTTTGGCGTCTGCACTATGGAATTCGGGGAAAATCTTTGAAAAATTGGATGATCAAAATTTAATTGTCATTAAAGGAATTCCTCCAACACACTAGAAATGTAAAGTTGATTATTTAGAAAATGTTGAAGATGAATTATCTACAAAGATCAAACCAAGTCAAATTCAAGTTCACTGAAACACAACGGATTGCCAAAGAAAAGTAAATTCAATAGATGAGTAACAATTTTAAGATTAAGGAAACTATTGGAGTTTTCATGTTTATCAATATAAAATCAACATTTGAAAACAAATTAATAATTAAAGGGTAAGGGGGGGTGAATATAGCGTATTAACTTTTTCGTACGATATTTAATTTCTCTAAATCCCTAAATGATTTATTGAATACGATTAAATATGCAATCACAATAAATGCGTAAATTAAAGGGTAAGGGTTAGAGAAGTGCACGCGATATTTATTTACGCAGTTCGGCAAACTCGCCTACGTCCGCGCTCCAAGTTCCACTTGGAGATACACTAAGTAATTGGCTTACGGGTGCTAATAAAACCATTTACAAATTGACTCTTATGATGGGCATCACCCTTGACTAATTCTAAGATCGTCAACCTTTGACTCTTAAGGGGCGTCACCCTAAATTTGACTATTGTGGGGCGTCACCCAATGATTGAACTTACGGGCGTTCAGTCTAGCCTACGACTATTTCAAGTGTTTCGGGTTGTCACCCTAGTGTGATGAATTCTAAGGGAATCACCCTTTACAATCAAGTACAAGTATAGAATACGGAAATTAAAGCGCAATCTATCTAATTCGAATTCTCCCAAATATAACTCGCAAGTTTATGGGTTGGGGAGAATTGGATTTACAACAATAGCAAAAGCTCACAATGATTAGAATCAAGTATTAAATTCGGTAGGGCTTCGCCACAATTCTCGGTTCGTTGTGGAGAGCTTGGAGTGAACTTGTATTTATAAACTATGAACTTTCGGAGGTCCTTATTGTCCTCATCGTCCGCATGTGACCGTTGGAAAATAGCCGTTGCAGAAATCTGTGCATTTGCGGACGCCAATCTATCGTCCGCACCGTCCGTATTTATCGTCCGTGTCTTCCACTGAACTGAACAGATTCAAATCGGACGCCAATCCTTGCGTCTGCATCGTCCGCATAACATCGTTAGCATCACTTCAGAATGGACAGATTCATTCCGGACGCCAATATTTTCCGTCCGCTTCTACATAGTTCAGTTTGGGGACGCAAAATGGCGTCCTCACTTCACTCCATATTTGCCCTTGAACTATATTGAGTCCCTAAAAGATATCCAACACTACATGGACTCAAATAAATATGTTAGAACATTAATAATACCCATTTTGAAGGTATTTCCAATATACACGAATATAAATATTATGATAAAAATGATAAGAATAATATCCGAAACATATAAAATATAACACAAAATACAACTTATTGATTTATTAAATTAATTAACATTTTAGTCATCATCAAAATATAACTTAGCCTGACAAAAAGGCTAGCAGTTAGAAAGTTGGTACAAATAATTACTAACAGAAATTACCTCTCCTCTACGCTATTTGATGTGCAACACTCAAACACTTTGATTTCTACTACTCTTTTGCTCTTGGATGGTGTTTAAAGATTTAGAGTCGTAGAGAATTTAGGGTTCCCACTGAAATTACCTCTATTCTTCTGCTACTCTTTAAAGTCAATATGTGGATGTCGGCTAGTTAAGTACGGTCATTCGGAAGTTCAATAGTTAAGGGAGCAAACGTCTGCTCTTAATGTTCAGATGTCCGTTTCTATGTAAAGACAAAGACGCAGATGTTTGTTATATAAGTGTAGTTGTCTACTCTGTTGTGAAGAAGTACACATCGGCATTTGTGGGTTGACACGAACATCTAAGAGATGTTTTTTTAATAGAAAATGTGACTGCAAAGTTCGTCTTGTTCATTTATCATAGTTTAGAGTTTTATTTGTTAGCAAAATTAATTTAAGGTTTAGCTTGTCATTGATCTCACAGTTTAAGGTTTTTTTTTTGTTAAATATCCTAAATTATATATGATTATTTATATATTTCTTAGTATCTCCTTTCATAGGCAATTTAATTGTTTTTGTTTGTTCTTGTGTGTGAATATTTTTTTTTAATGGAAAATTTTTTTAACTGCCACACAGAATCAAACTATGGATCTTCTACTTTTATACTTCATAAATTATCAACAATTTAAAAAAGATAATGTGATGACCGGTCCTAAAACTAGTGGAACGATGCTATCTCGCACCACTAAAGTACAAGATTTCTTGAGTGAGAAGGTAGCACCATGTCATGCCCCGTGAGGGGCACGAGATACAACGAAAAATGACCAGATCTACGAGTGAACTGAACTGCCTGACCCTTAACTTTAATTTTTTATAAACAACAAAAGACTTATAAAATATTTAAGAGTTTATGGCTCAATAAAATTGGACTAAACTAGAGGTTCAACAATGGCATAATAGACAATGTGATAATATAAATTCAATAAACAATGCAAGAATAAATAAATAACTAGGGAGCTTAACAAAAGTAAAATAATCTAATAAATGTCTAATATTATCAAAATAAAACCCTAAACAAATGTAATAAAGCTAAGAAAGCAAATAATCTAGTCTACTCTTGTGTCGACAACTGATGCTCTCCTTGACTAAGATCTGAAAGGAGGATGTCATTGGAGTAAGTCAACTAAATTTAGTAGAGAAAGTGTAACACCCCAGAGAAAATGTAACCCCCCATTTTACTAAACTTTTTTTTTTAAAAACGATTTATAAGATGTCTTTAACTTGCTTTGAAAATTCTTAGCAAAGTAGAAGACTTTTCTTTATAAATACAAGAACTTCATTCATTCTACTTCTAAGAGTAAACATGATAGGTTTCTTCATTCCTTACCATGAGCACAAAACATATTTACATGACATTATTATAATCCATATCTTACAGAACAATATCTTAAAATAGTCATAATTAATACATAAACTTGTTTCCAAAATATTTTTTTTTACAAAAGCAAAATATGATACATAAAAAGCATATTATCCTGAGCTATAACCCACCACTCAAATCGCCGAACAATGCAAATGCTCAACATAGCCATGCTTCATCAACTGCATCCGCGATAACATCAATCCATAACTCTCTCATCCATATTAAGATTCTCACCTACATCATAAGATTTAACTATGAGTCTAATGCTCAATAAGGGATATAACAATGTTATGCTCATGTTATGCAGTTTCATAAACTTATGCATTTTTTTCAGTTTTCAGTCGTTCTTTTCTTTCATTTCATAGTCCTCCACAACGTCTATTTATGTTTATTCAGTCCGTTTTCAATTTTTCAGTCAAAAACATATTCAATGAAATTATTTTTTGTCATTTCTTAGAAGACATTTTCATGATGCATGAAAGATGGACATCATTATCTAAAGATCCTATAACATAATAACATATCACATTAAACATTAAACATTTTGTTCTTTTTAATGATCAATTATATTCTCATATATTTCATAGCATAATAATCATAGTAGTAGCATACAAACACCCAAGTTGATCATAATACTATCTTCATATATCACAACATTTCAAACCATATCACAATACCAACATTGTACACAACATTTCAATTAATATCATAACTCTACCCTAGCATCTTGTGATGTAGACCAAAGAGACCAATGACATACAAATATCTCTTACCTTGTGGTTGTATGACAATCACAACAACTTAACAAGTGTTTCCTTGAGTTTTGAAACCAAAAACTTGATAAGCTTCATGTTAGTATCCATTCATATCCTTGTAACTTAAAACATTCACCAATTTCTAGTTTCTCCTCCATTTTTATCCAACTTTAAAAATTCATAACTCAAGATATACTAAACCAAATCCATTAATGCTAGAGCCTCTCTTTTCCTTGAGGTGTCTAGTATAACTCGGTGGAATGGTTTTGGATTTAAAGCTCACTAAGACAACTATTTGCTTCCAAACACCAAAAGTACAAAGTTTTGACCAATTTTATGGCATCCACCAATTTCAACATACAAACTTAACCAAACTCTTAAAATTCTTTTAAATCATGAAGAAAACTCTTATTACCTTCAAAGAGTAGAGAAATGAGAGGTTCTTAAGCTTCAATGGAGTTCCCATGGTTGAACTTTTTTTAACCTAAAAGAAACCATTCTTTGCCATATATTTTGTTTATCAATGTGAGGTGTCATACATATCAGCAATATACATGCTTAGTCAGTATGTTTTCCCCTCTTAAAACATGGCACATAATCCTATCTTCTGATGACTTTTTGACTTCCCAGAAAACCACTCCTCTATTCTGGTCATATGCACCTTACATTTTCAAAAAAAAATCCAATGCCAGACATCCACCGCCGATGTTCACACGTCCATAGCTATGTTTCTGCTACAGAAGGTAGTCGATATATAAGTTGTAGATGACCACAACCCCATGTCTGGTCGATCACAATCCTACTCGAGAGACTCCTTTCCCTTGAATCGATCTTCTACTCCAGAGTATATGTTTTTCCTTCCAGACGTCCACTCTAGAGGTAGTCTTTCACATGCGGGTGTCTACATCTTTTACAGGGATGACCGCTTAACACTTCTTCAAAAATCACAACCTATGTCGACGTTCACTCAAGAGATGGTTTTTCACTTACGGATGCCCACCACACTATGCAGTACTTAACCTTACGAAATGTTTACCATACGGACATCCACACCAAATCCCTAGATGTCTGCAACATTGACAAAAAAGCACATCCAATAAAAACCATAAACCCAACCATCCATTATATTCCAAACAAATCATTATACCTCTAAACATCCATCCACATTAATACACAAGCATTGAACATAGTTAATACATAATTCATACAATGAAATAAAATTTTCAGGTATTACAAATGCAGTTTTACATTTAGCATTTATGTTAAGAAAAATGGGTGAGAATACCAAATGTAAAATATATTATAAAATCTGAATAGAAAATGTCAATAGGGCAAGTGTCAAAACCTTCCATTATAGAGTGGTACATATATAGATATGTCACTACTGAATAATATGAAAATCTCAGTAAAAATAAACTCACTCACGGACTTCAGAAATACTATGCCATAGGCATATATTGTCATCACTCCATCCTCATCCCGTTGAAAACCGAGATAGTGAAAAGGATTCTCCACTTAAATAAAAAACACGTATACACAATTCTATTGACTAAATTATGATATCGTTTTATTATATCATCTATGTATCCTGAATTAGGATCTAACTTCATGTAATCCCAATAAAATTTACCAGAATTAGGTTTTTTCAAAACCACTAGTTATATGATTTTCATTTAAAACCATGCATTAAAACAATTATATTGTTATTTACAATATTTGGACCACTATTTGTGACCTTCACAGACACTATATGTACAACTCACGCAAATGGAAGCAGACCAACGTACACTAGGATCAAGATTTTTGAGCCCAAATGTACCCTAAGTGTTATGTCTCTTATCAACTAAGATGTCTTGGTCTTATCTTTCTAGTTGCCACTTGTATCTAAAAAATAAGAAACGACCAAGGGTTGAGCTCACAAAGCCTAGTAATTAAATTTAATACTCAAGTATTACAATATCATGCAATTCACAAGAGGGAGAGTCGGCGACGGGGGCTTAGGGGGCTCATAGCTGGAGTCCAGCATGCTGCAGGTTCTGCCAGTGACATGAGGCGAAAAGAGTTGCAAGGTTGGTGTCGGTTCACGAGCAATGAAAGCTCGGGACAGGTTCGCAGTGCTGTTCGACGAACGGGGAGTTGTCTGGAGAGGTTCGGCCTCAGGGTGTCGGACGTGGACGACGACAGGAGCGCAACCGAGGAGCTTCGCTTCTCCATTCTCCGATTCCAGTGAGTAAACAGAACTTCAGTTCTATTATGATGGTGAGGAAATCTTCAGCTGGTTCTTTTTGTTTTTAGTTTTAGAATGTAAATTTGTTTCTGGTTTGGGTGTTGGATTCTGATTCCTCTTCATTTGGAATGATTTACTGCTTTTGTTGCATTTCTTGTTGCAATTTGGGACTGGGAGCCTGATTCTATTCTGCTGGGTGATGAGAGTTTCAGTTGAGATTTTTCCTGTGATGAGAAATTTCAGGTTTAATTTCTACTTTGAGGGATAGATTGATTGTTGGTTTGTTTTGCATTGTTCTGTTCGTGGTTGAATTGTTAATGGAGAACCCTAGAGGACTTTAATGACTTTTACTCTATTCTTGCCACAGTTTAGTGATGAAAATGTGCTCTCTGTTTGGGTTCTGCTGTGATTTTGTTGGATGTTATTCCCTGTTTGTCTCTTGGTTTACATTTAAGGATTTGGTGGTTCTAGGTTTTCTGTTAGGTATCAAGTTATGGATTGACTTATGTTAAAATGGATTATGTGACAATAAAAGAAGAACAAAAATATTAAGATTTATACTTTGACCTTTTGGTGATTTTGACGAATTGTTCTAATGCATACGTATCGAAGATGGGTATGCTCTGTTGGCGTCGTTTGGTTCTTGAATTAGTTTCTGCCGAGGAATATGTATGTGCTTTGATAAATAGGAGTTGACCCCTTTGTTGTTAAATGCATGTGTTGTTCCTCGGGTTAGTCATGTTGTGGTATAAAGTGATGGAAGAAGGGTCTGTTGGTTTTAACATCGGGCTAATATATTCAGTTGAACATTTTGTTAATGAGAATGGTTATGAGGTTTAATTAAGAAATTGTTAAGTGTCTCTTGAATTGGATTAAGAATTCTATTAAATAGGGAATAAAGATTATGTTGAGATTAATGAACTGTGAGTTGATAATTAAATGTTATTACTATTTTAAAGGTATTGAATGGGGGGAAAACTATGAGTGCTATATTGCAGTGAAGATGACAGGTAAGTGATACGCATGTGCTTTAGTCCTTAGGGCCCTATATCGCAAGATTAGGAGATGTATGTTTCGTTGCTTACCGTTTTCCTAGCATGTTTCAATGTTTACAGTTTTAAATAACATGTTTCGGTGTTTACAGTTTTAAATAGCACGTTTCATTGTTTATAGTTTTTATAAGCATGTTCTATGAATTGTATGTTTGTTACGCTATTAAATCCCTCTAGTAGAAAATGTATGCATTCACGAGCATTATGCATCACACTTTTTAAAAGATACGAAAATGGTTTCCATGCATACTTTTGAAAAGGAAACAAAGAAGAAACAAAACGATTACACAATGACAAAAAGGAAACAAAGAAGAAACAAAACGATTACAAAAGGATAAGAAGGAAACAAAGAAGAAACGAGATGGTTGTGAAACTTAAAGAAATAAATGTAAATGGGTGTGAGGAGGTGTGAGGTTGGGTTAGCCGCCCCTCCTTGTCAAGTTTAGACATCTCTAGCACTTTCAAGATAAAGATAAACAAAAACGGGGTCGTCTGGGGATGTGAGGTTGAGTTAGTCGCTCCTCCTCGTCAAGTTTAGACATCTCCAATGCCTTTCAAGATTAAGAGACACAACAAACATAAACGGGGTCGTCTGGAAATGTGAGGTTGAGTTGACTACTCCTCCTCATCAAGTGTAGACATTTCCAATGCCTTTCAAAATTAAGACAACAATAAACATACAACGGGGTCGTTTGGAAATGTGAGGTTGAGTTAGCTACTCCTCCTCGTCAAGTTTAGACATTTCCAACACCTTTCAAGATAAAGTAAAGATAAAGATAAAGATAAATGGGGTCGTCTGGGGATGTGAGGTTTGCCTCGTCAAGTTTAGACATCTCCAACGCCTTTCAAGATAAAGTACAGTAACAATCAAGTAAAGAAAGGAATAGTAAAGTAAAGTCAAGATAAAGCAAAGTTAAAATCAAGGAAACGGTAAAAGAAAATAAAAGAAAGAAAGAAGAGAAACAAATAGAAAACGAAAAGAGATTTAAAAGTTGCATGACATATACATCATACATTTTATTTTATATCACTTATTGAGCATTAGGTTCATTAGTTAAGTCTTGCGATGTAGGTACACGCACAGGTGAACAGACTAAGAGGTAGTCGATGAAGGATTTGCACGAGTGGATCTTGTGGCTGACTGGGCTAAAGAGTTAAATGAAAATTATTTGTAAAAAGGGTTTTGTAAATTATTTAATATTCTTTAATGCTTGTTTTAATTCTATTGCATTTTCAGAAAATGATTTTATTATTTTCGCTGCAATTGATAAATGTTTTAAGTAAATGGTTTTAATGACCGAGTTTTATAAAAGATAAATAATCTGATGTTTTTATAAGAAAAAAGTTTTAAATTTACACGATTTTTAAAGTAAATAAAAACCGGGTCGTTACATACATAATTAGTTCTCACAACCTTATCTTCAATTTCCAACTTAATCAATGCTCATAAACACACATCCAATGATCTTTGTGATAATCAATACTCTAGATATTTCTTATTAATATCACATTTATGTGTCACACCTCTTTATGTAAGAAGTGATATTGCATGTGTGTAAATACTTAGGCCTATGATTTAAGTAATCATAGCCTAACTAATTCCTAAACTCATGTACAATTTCTTTATGGACAACTTAATCCATATATACAATTATAAGTGCCTCAATCACAAATCTTATGCGCTTTATCTTTTTAAGCACAACCACTTTATGAGTAATTTACTCTACATATCTCACTTTTATGTCTAACATGATTTTATATATTATAAATCTCATACTCTTTTATGGTTTATCTATAATCAACATTATGTAGACATTTCTAATGTATATCTAACCCTGAACTATCTAGAAATTTCTAACTAATGTCTAATCTCACATTATTTTTACCATAATCCTCTATATGAAGGATTTTCATAAGGCATAAATAAGTATTTGTAACACCTTGACTTTTTATATTGGGGTATTACCAAGGACGTAGTCAGAGCGTTAAGTCAAGGGGGCATTTTCAATAACATTTTCCTCGTATACGCGATGTAAATTACGTTGCGTATTCATAAGTGTCATTTTATGAAATGTATTTTTGGGGTAAGTGTTATGGGATGAGAGCTAAGTAGGGAAAAAGGTGAGGAAAGACTGTTCTGGGCGTTTTCTGATGCCTGCAAATGAGTTATATCATCTGCAAGTGCATTGCATGGCGTCCCTGATGCTTGGGATGCACAAGGATGGGAATTTGCATCCTTATGTGTCTGGAAGTCAACTTCCGGACGCATGCGGATGAGATGTGTCATCCGCAAGTGCATTGCACGTCACCCTCAGCTTTGGGACGACTCAGGACGCAATTTTACGTCCGGATGAATACGGACGTTGATGGTTGCGTCTGAATTGAATTTGTTCGAATCCTGGACACCTTCGGACGCATGCGGTCAAGTGTGGACGTAGATTAGCAGCATCCGATTTGCATATGTCCAAATTACGAAAAGCTTTGAACGCATTCAGACGCTTCATGAGGAGGCCAAAACGCATTCGAATGCGAGTTTTGGACGGTACGGAAAAGACGAGAACACCAGTTCTCGTTCGAGAAAATGATTTCTGCCTTTGGATTTTACAAATTCAGACAAATACAAATGAGACCCGTGCGTCTGTACTCGTCTGAAATAGCCCAGACCTACGAATAAATTAGGGTTAAAATGATGAAAACTTGTCGTTTAGCCATTAATTGGAGACATAAGGCCACTCTCCCCCACCCTCCACATAGGGCACCAACCTCCCCCTGCCCAGCCGACCTCTCCCTCCCCCTGGGTGCCTACGATTTGTTCCCTCCTCCTACAAGTATAAACTTCCTCTCCCTTTCCTATTCAGCATTTTTCTCCTCTGATGCGTGAGTTTTCTCTTCCTAAGGGGAGTACTCTTGCGTGTGAGTTTCTTGTGTGTGGGAGAGTTTTGAATGAGAGGGGTTGTGAATTATCTATTGTGTGCTAAGTGTGTTACGTGAGTGAAGTGAGGTGTGATCCAGTGAGTGAGCTCCTGTGGAGTTGGGTGCTGAGCTGAAGTACCGCCTGTGAGCTTGGAGCTGAAGCTGCAGTGAGGGCTGGATTATTGTCCCTGTTTTGGGTTCTTCATTTAGGTAAGGAAATAGGGGTGTCTTGGCCTGTGGAGGCCCTACACCACAAGTAGAGTGCATGAGTGGTAGAATTGATGCTCTGTAGTATTCATTAGTTTTAGTTTTGTTCTTGTGTTGCTAGCTCTATGATTGATACTCTGTAGATAATTTCCCTTGATTGTTAGTGTGTTCCTTGGTTATTGATAGCGTAGAGTTGTTAGTACTCAATAGATTATGATTAGCTATGTGATTCATTTCCTTTATTGTTAGTTCTGCCTTTATAGTTGTTCTTGTGATTGTGGTTAAATGCTTTACCTTGTTGGTACTTGTCGATATATTCCTTACTGTTAGTTGTTCTTTTTACTGCAATTGCTTTACCTTGATTGTTGTAATGGATTGCTGTGACAAATGCACAATGGTCGAATGTGATGAGTGTATGAAGGATGAGAAGTATGAATAGGTTAAGAGTTCCCTTAAATGTTCCATTATTTATTATTGACTTGTTATTTCGTTTAAATTCTCTGTGTTAAATTAAACTATCATTTCTCTCATAATACATATGTTACCATTTGTTCTGTTAGTTAAGTATCTCAATGTTAAGATAATAGTCAAATAAATTGTCAATTACCTTCCTTGAAATGCGTGTATTGTGCTGCCATAAATTGTTTTGCCATCTCCTTTGTTTAATATCCATGTTAAATTAACCAACATATTAACTCACCTAGGCCTAAACACGTTTAAATGTTCAATTACTAGTTGAGCATGTTTAATTTACGTGATTATTTCTTGATGCATGACAATTAATTAGAGTAGTTAACTAACTAGGATAATGAATTAAACAAGCATGTTAATTAACTATTTATATTGAGCATGTAAATTGACTAATAAGTGACTAACTAGCATGTTTAATTAATTTACTCGTACGTTTAAATTGATTTACTAGCACGTTTAAATTAACCAATTAGTGAACTAGCATGATTAATTAGCATGATTAATTAGTGTGAGTAAATCAATTAGCAGCATGTTAATTAACTAGAATAATTGCACATGACTAGACAAACATAGTTAATTAACTAGCGATGCATGCTTAACCCACTAAACCATTATTGAGCATGTAATGAACTAGGTTAATATTAACATGTTATTCTTCCTTGTTAATATTCTGTGCATTTCTCTTTTCCGCAATTTCTTTTATTGTAACTTCCATAATTGATGTTTTAATTTATTAGACATAATGACCATAATGAAGAAGATGAAAGAAGGATGACTAAGCAAGAACGAATTAGGAACCTCGTTGATCATGTGATTAGATGTTTTATGTTATCTTTGTTATTGTCTTTTTGTGCTTATTTGGTATTATAGTTCATTAAATTCTACAATTCGAGAATGTGTAATTAGATTTGAATAAATCCTAAGAATCAACTAGACTCCCCTAATCTGAACATGTTGATCAATTAGAATACCTATCTAGAGAACAAATGTAAATATTTCTTGAGCATGTAAATTACCTAGGATAACTAATTAGAATAATCACCTAGAATAATAAATGTAGGAAGCATGTAAAATGACTAGGAAATTAACTAGGATAATTAGCATGTTAATTAATAGTATGTTTGATTTCTCTTTCAATTATTATTGTGTTCTATTAATTCGAGCATATTTTCCTTGTTTCAATTCATTATAGATTGTTATGATATTGGTGTTCAATTCCAGTATTCCCTTATTGAGTGCGTTCATTGTCTGATTACCCTCTGTGCTTCGTTGTTTACGATTCCACATTTACTTGTTCTCCAATGTGCGCTTTCAATTTCTGCTATTCAATTATTTCCTTATATGCGCTATTCAATTGTTATGTCAATGGTTTTGTCATCATGCATCATGTTAGGATGCAAATGTATGGTAATGCATCATGCTAATAGAAAACTAATTGGGAATGCCACCTTGGTGGTGGTACTCATGCATACATTAAGTGAGGTAAAAATGTTAAAGAAAATGAAGGAAATGGGGAGTTGGAGGGCGGATGTGTAGCGAGTCTAATCTGCAACTAGCTGAAGCCCCTCCCTCTTAGGATACGGGAGTTCTAGTTGCAAGTAAAAGGTTAGATCCGATCCACTATTCCATCACAAAGGAAATCCTCCAATCTCCCGCTCGATGTACGAGTAATGAACGAATGAACTAATGTAAAGTAATGAACGAATGATTGGCTTAATGAAAGGATTGGCTTGGATGGTCCCCATTCCAAAAAGGACTAAAAAGAGGCATATCACATTGGATTAAACATTGTTTTTTACTAAGCCTTTGGGCTTACAGTTACTTGTGGTGTAGGTGTAGGTGCATGTATATAGAATAAATGCACAGACTTAGGAGTAAATGCGAAAGACGATAATCAGATCATAAAGCAAGGATGAAGGATTTGCAAGTGCGAGGGAGCCTGTGGCTGTCAAGGCTAAAAGAGTAAAATAAGGAATAGTTGTAATTAAATTAAGTTTTACTAAATTGTATTCAATTGTTTAGTTCTTCATTAAATTATTTATGCTTCCGCAATGTTTTAAATAAATGATTTCATAATGCTTCCGCTATGTTTACAAACGATTTTATATCTGTGACATTTCACAGTATACTATGGTTTGCGAAAGGTTGGTAGCAGTCAGGTTTAGACGCAATCTGGTATCATTTTAAAACGAGATTTCAATGGTTTTATACAAGTTTTAAATTTCACACGTTTTTAAAGGATAACGAAAAACCGGTTCAATGCCAATAAAACCTTTACAATTGACTATACACAGGGTGTCACCCTTTCCTTTGATTGTTCACCGAGCGTCACTCTTTTTTCTCCATTTAAGTACAATAGAGGATATAAAACTTAAAGATCTAAGTCTAAGCTCTCATAAATATAACTCTTTAGTTTGGGAATAGAGAGAGCTAAGCTAGGCACTCAAAAATAGAGAGAAATATGAGTAGAAAATTCAGCAACATTTTGGTACGATTTTCTCTTTGTTGCTTCTTCAATTTGGAGTGCCTCTATTTATAGAAATAGCTTAACCGGTCGACCATCCTCTGTTTGGTAGCCCACTTCCCGCCCATTGGAATGTTACTATTGTGCATACATGAGAATCAGTTGACCACTTTGTCATCTCTGGTGGACCGCTTCTTCACATCTCAGACTGAGGCTCGAATCTGTCCAATTTTTGATCGATCACTTTTGCTCTGGTCAACCGCTTTTTAGCAGTTGTAAAATCCTGAGCCAACTGTCTGATTTCCAATCAACCACTTCTTCACCGCTGTTCTGGCTATTTTGCTGCCTATCTAGTCGACCACCCTTTGGTCTAAAGTCGACCTATGCTCCGTGTTTTTCTCTTTTTGAATAATCTAAGTCCCAATTATCAATATATAAGCTATATGTATTTAGACAAATACGTTAGTAAACATTAATACTTGTATTAAAGGTATTTCCAAGTAAGATCAATAACGTATTTACAGGATTCAACAAATATATAATAAACAACTTATTATTAACTTAAACTTTCATCATCAAAACAAAGAAGTCTAATATCTCTTAGGCTAACAGTGTGTATGAGACAAATATACCTCTGAAGGGCTCAAGATTTACAACCCAAAGGGGATCCACAATCACTCTCCTTTACATACATCATACAATGCATAGTCGATGAGATATATTGGTTTTAAATGTGGCTAATCATACCCCTCATAATATTGTTCTGTACATACACATATTTTCATTATGCATGATTTGAGCACTCTTTACATGCATACATTGAATGCATAATAATACATACTAATAATGCATGTACATGAATTATGCAAATCTTGTTATTAAGCGAACATAAGTGATGTATGAAATGGTGTCACACATCTATCTAGACATCTTCTACACATGTCTCAAACTATACTTAACGGACTTATACAATGTTCCAACAAATGAATTAAAACCCAAAGACCTTATGCAAATTTTACAACATGTGGACAACCTTGGCTTATCTGTAGGCATCTGCTCCGGACATATTACAAAGATTGAAATGCCTTTGTGCAAGTTTGCCCTAAACAGTAGACGTCCAAACCCAAGAGCATAAATTGCGTCAAGCATCTAGTTAAACTCTAGATGTCTGATCCCAAGAGTGTTTGCTTTCTATTTTTCTCTTCCAGCATCTGTATTGAACCCGATGCACCATGGAGTAGGGAATTAAGGAAACCGCTTGATGTTAGTGGTGATAAAAGGCAAGAAAAGACCCGAATTTGGAAATATCACCACTCTATCCAGAGATGTCCAAATGGTGTGAAATTTCAACCACATACTTCTCTGTCAATCAATAAGGAACCCTCTAAAATGCGGATAACAATTCGTTTAGGAACAGAAGATATTAAAGGAAAGGTACAACTAGTCTAAAGAGGCACCAATGGGCAGAATTCAGAGCCCAAATGGTCGAATGCACAACTCGTTTGTTTGTTATCCAAATAATGTAAAAATTGAACCACAAAAATTTCTATCAAAGTAGAAAAGGCCTTCAAAAAATCAAGCAAATAGTCCAACCAGATATGGAGATATACGAATGCAAAAATGACTATCGGGAAGGGCACCAATAAGGTAGTTTTGAATCCCAAAAGGAAATAATCACAAGTCGAACGTTTCTTATCCAAATTTCAAAAAATGTGAACCACTATAACTTTCTCAAGAGAGGAGAATGTCTTCCAAAAAATACACAAAAATTCCAACCAGAAACGGATATATGTGAACTTACAAATGACTGCTTGGAGTGCCACCATTATCGCAGTTTTTGGGTCCGAAATGGAATAACCACAAGTCAATCAAATCTTGTCCAAAATACACGAAAATTGGACCAAGTACCTTTTGAAATTTAAACAAAATAAACTCCAAAATTTAGAACAAAAATTGCTAGGACAAGGAAGTTGTGCACAGATAGTTACAAGCTGGTCCGAAAGGTTGCTATGATTGCACCAATCAACTTCAATGGACACCTACAAGGAAGCCTCTTCAACTTGGGTCATAGTAAGTCTTCTAAACCTTCTCTAGGAATGTCCTCTTCTGGATTGAAGTGGAGGAAGGTTTAGTGTAAGAGAATCACCACAAGACAAACCAAGAACACCGGTGATTCAATGCTTGACACAAAATCCACATGTATAACACCACCAAGGGAGATGGTCGATTTGGAGGGAGCTCCAACCTTTTCAAAAGAGTTTTTTAATCATTCAAAAACTCCCATAACAAATGTCCTAAGTGAGGTATAAGTACCACCATAAATTAGGGTTAAGCCCTAATGACTAATTACAAAAATAACACCCATTAACAAAACACACTCACACACACGACAACAACAAAACCAAACAAGTCCATTGTCCACTAGTTATTCCAAAATAAAATGAGATAAATTAAAATAACATAAATAAATAAATAAACTAGTCAGGGTCCATGGTGCATCATCTTCCCGAGGTTGAAAAGGATTTGAGCTCAAATCCATAGATCATCCCACCTCTATCTTCTGCCGATATTCTCCTTCTGGATCAAATGAAAAATTTTGATTGGCACCATGTGTAATTACTTTTATTTTAGGTTGCCCATATAAAATAGCAGCAAAGCAGTCTTCAATCATCATATGAAAATGGCTTATCCCACAACCCAAGTCTGCATATTTATCCACAAATTGCAAAATTTTACTCAAGCTGAACTAAGATCCTTCATTACTAACGTGGCTAACAAGCTCAGGGTCGTGATGTTCTTGAATCAACAACATTTCCTTAACTATACCACTAGGTATGCTAAGATTGTCAACCCCAATTGAAAGTCCAGTAATAAAAGAGTGATCAACAATAGTAGCCACAACATTTCCATCAAGTAGTTATATAACAAATTCAGTAACAACAATATTTTTGACCCATCTAATTTTAAAAGCTCAATCAATTAAGGAGCTTGATAGTAAGTACCTTACTTCTTGGTCCTGGAAGCTTAGCTCCTTTGGATATCTAACTCTGTGATGTTGGAGAGATGGAGGGTCATGATAACTTAAGAGGACAAACTTCTCTTGTTTGACACATTCTTCCCTGAGTACCTCCCTTTCTTCCAGAATAAGCACTGAGGAAACATTCTTGCCACACAGTTTTCTGACTCGTAGAATCCATCTTTAGACAAATCTTCTTTCATGCTTTGAGGGTCTAATAACAATAATGGTTCATTTTGAGGAATGACATCCTCCTCAAGTTGATCCACTGTACTCATCATTTCCTCCAACATCTCAACATTGCCTTGTGCATGGGAATGTCGAATGCCTACAAATCCTAAAGTTTTTGACAAGTTATCAAGCCGATTAGCTATACCTTGCAATGCAGCTTGTATATCCAATTGATGGGTTCATTGTTCTTCGAAAAACTTTCTCCTTGTTTGGTTGGGTGGTGGGGAAGATGGAACCAATTTGGTCAGCTTCGGCGCATATCTCCTTCTTAGAATCCTTTTCATCGAGCTCCAGAAGCTAATGGACTCTTCTCCATCTCTTCTGCGATTGTTAATCAAAGTGCTCCACCATGTTGAAGCTCTTCCCCTAAGTCTTAAGGAAGCCAGCTTTACCTAGGTCCATCCAGAAGAATGACGCTTGTGGAACATCTCTTCCATCTCCTCTTCCCATTCCAAATAGTCTTCTAACCATTCTGAATAGCTCAAAATAGAGAAAACAAACTCTAACTCTTCTTTTTCATTACTGTAATACCTTGCATACTAGCAGCCACTTTTCATTATGATGCAAGGTAAAATTCACCAAATAACAGAGTATAAGCAAGAGAAGTGGCTCTTATACCAAATGATGCACCAAGGAGTAGGGGATTATGCAAAACCGCTTGATGCTGGTGGTGATAAAAGGCAAGAACATACCCAAATTTGCAAATATCACCACTCTATCCAAAGATATCCAAATGGTGTGAAATTTGGACCACACATTTCTCTATGAATCAATAGAGAACCCTCCAAAATGAAGATAATAATTCATTTGAAAGCGAAAGATATTCAAGGAAAGGTACAACCAGTTCGAAGAGGCACCAACGGCCAGAATTCAAAACCCAAATGATCAAATGCACAACTCGTTCGTTTGTGATCCAAATGTCGAAACATTTGAACCACAACAATTTGCACCAAAGTAGAGAAGGTCGTCCAAAAATCATGTAAATAGTCCAACCAGAGATGGAGATTTACGAATGCAAAAATGACTGCCTGAAATGGTACCAATAAGGTAGTTTCGAATCCCAAAAGGAAATAATCACAAGTCAAACATTTCTCATCTATATTTCACAAAACGTGAACCACTGTAACTTTCGCAAGAAAGGAGAATGTTTTCCAAAAATCACACAAAAATTCCAACAACAGATGGAGATATGTGAACATACAAATGTCTGCCCAGAGAGACAGCAATATGGTAGTTTTTGGGTTCGAAATGGAATAATAGCAAGTAAATCAAATCTTCTCCAAAATACACGAAATTTCGACCACGAACCTTTTGACATGTAAACAAAAGAACCTCCAAAAATCAGAACCAAAATCACTCGAACAACGACATTGTGCACAAATAGTTACAAGCTGGTCTAAAGGGTGCTATGATTGCACCAATTGACTTCAATGGACTCCTATAAGGAAGTCTCTTCAACTTGGGTCACAACAAGTCTTCTAAACCTTCTCTAGGGATGTCATTTTCTGGATTGAAGTGGAAGAAGGTTTAGTGTAAGAGAATCACCACAAGACAAGCCAAGAACACCGGTGATTCAATGGTTGACACAAAATCTACTTGGATAACACCACCAAGGGAGATGGTCGATTTGGAGGGAGCTCCAACCTTTTCAAAAGAATTCTTTGTTCATTCAAAAACTCCCCTAACAAATGCCCTAAGTGAGGTATAAGTACCACCACAAATTAGGGTTAAGTCCCAATGACTAATTACAAAAAATAACACCCCTTAACAAAACACACTCACACACACGACAACAACAAAACCAAACAAGACCATTGTCCACTAGTTATTACAAAATAAAATGAGATAAATTAAAATAACATAAATAAATAAAATAAAAACTAGTCAAGATCCATGGTGCATCAGAATCCTTGTTGCCCAGACTCGAGACACTTTCCTCTTTGATTTGCCTTCCATATGTCCACCTTGAACTCCAGAAGCCTAGTCCTGAAAACATTTTATCTTCTAGAAGTCTGCCTTGGACTTTGGAAGTCCACTTCCAAGGCATTTTCTTCCTTATTCACATTTACAAACGTCTTGGCCCAAAGGCATCTGCTCTCGTGTTTATTTCCCATTTTCTCATAAATTTTCATATACTTTTCATACCAAAGACATACTAAAACCACTCTAGGATCATAATTACATTATATAATCCTTAAAATAGATATTTTTACTCTATTTAACCAATATCAAGCATTATTTTTCATTAACGCTTTCCAATTATTCATTATATATGTATACTTCAATCATTATCAATTCAACCATTCTATTTACCCAATTAAATCATTTTCATGTCTTCAATTAACCATCAAAACAACATTGGATGTAACCATTTAATCCAATCATTTAAGGTTTACCTTTCAAGCATTTGATATTCCATTTAATTTAGAAATTTTATAGGTTAAAATCCTTAACCTATAACAAACCAATATCATTCTTCAATCAACCAATTTAACCAAAGCAAACTATTATCATCAAGGATTTTAAACATGCAACCCATGAATTTCACTATAATCTCATATTAACATTTTCTTTACCTAAACTATACAATATTAATCATAGTTTAGAAAATACTTAGGTTAGGGTTCTTACCTCTTTGGATCACTTTCTTTCTTAAATTTGAGGCTTTGATTCTTAGCTCTAAAGAATCCTCTTGAAGAGATGAACAACTCTTCTTGAAGGATCAAGAATCAATTCTCACTTCTTCACCTTCAACTTCTCTCTTCTTCCTTCTCTCTCTTTTCTCCCCTCACTTTCAGCTTAGATTCACAAAATGGAAGGTTCTCCTCCCTTCTATCTTATTCTTATTAGATTAAGACACTAAATTACAAAATAGGGAAGTAGTTTTACTATTTTACCCATAATAATTAAGGTAAAAAGGCTATTTTGTCCTTCCACTTTAGACATAGTACAACTTTGAGTTGTTTGCCTTAGCTTGACATGTGGCATCACCATATTGGTGACCATATTTTTTTTGCATAACATCATAGATGTATGTCTTAGGAAACTTTCATCCTTTGGATTCATCCTTAAATTCTTAATTGATCAAAAACAAATATTTATCAGGAGCCGTACATAAGTGTTTCATAAACTTAGTTCAACTTCAGAATTGTATAACTTTAGCTAAAGAACTCCAAATTGCACAATTCAAATGTACTTCTCTTTCTTAAGATGTTTATTTAACCATCCTAAAATTTCATAAAATCTATTAACATTTGTATATTCATCAACAGGAAAATATCCAGACTATTTAGGGAAAACAATTTATATTTAAACCACCTTATGCAAAATCATTAATTTTACTTCTAATCATGCATAATTATCATTTCCATACATCTCATATACATCCTTTACACATATGAAAATATTCAAGTCACTACAAACATCCTCCAATGGTGAATGTGCGTAACAAAATGGGACCCCAACATCGGTTCGATCAAACTCGGTTCATATGACCAAGTTGATCAGTAAAAGAAATGCAGACACATGCTTAATAAAACATGTCCAGTGAAAATGTACATATAAGGTAAAAATTGATATGTCATAACATATCATATAATATGAGAACACATTTCAAAATAAATTTTTAGGAAAACTATGCAATGTCAAATTAAAGCAATGCCTCAATCAGGCCTATCAATGTCAAAGCTCAAGTATTCTAAGATCCAAAAGGTCCAAATATATATCAAACCTTGGTACCTGTCAATATATGATCATCACTACCAATCTAAAATTCCCAAAATAATTGTTGGAACCCACAATGGGGTAGGAACCAACTAGGGAATCAAATGGTTTGAAAATCCAACTTGGTACAATCTGTAGAAAACATCGCGGCATATCCTTTGATAACGCCTCGACATTATCTATGGATTTTCCACATCATAGATACACATCACACCCAGGCATTCTTAACCTTAAAGCCATGATGTGATGTTCATGGCAGATCGAGTTTCACAGAACCTTGATCTTTCTCTCTATTTTGATCTTAAACAACTTAATATCAAAATTAAATTTATCTTTTAAATTTTCATGCAAATTTTTACAACTTTCATCCATAAAATTATAATATTTAAACTTAAAACTTTGTTCTTTGCAGTGAAACGCTAAAAGCTCTACAACAGATATCAGGGGAAATTCAAGTTTAATATACTTGTGAAAATCATCATCAAGATGAAGTTGATCTCAAAATTCTTCACTACATTCCAAATTTTGTTTCTTTGAAATTTAGTTTCCATTTAGAATATGAATTTTTACATAAATTTCCAAGATAAGACGATTAACTTCTCATACCTATGGAAAACCTACATTTTCTTTCTGATCACCTCCTTGAAAACTCGATTCCTTAGTGTTTCTTTAAGCCTTCATAACAAAAATTGAATCTTCTTCCATACACAACCATCAAGAAAATCATTTTTAATTAGAACCTACAACCTCAAATCTACATAATAAAAACTATATAACAATACCTATTTCAAAATTTTCACTTAAATTTTGTTGAACCAAAAGCTCATTTCAATCCACCTTTATATCTAAAATCCAACCTTTCCAAACTAAATCATGTTTTTAGGTTAAAAAATATAACTTTGCATGAAAATTCTAAAAATTAACTAAATCTGACTTACCTCACAAACATTTATTAATTCCTATAGAAGATTATTACACTTGCAACACCAATCTAACAACACATTGAATGAAATTTGACTATCAGAGTTTTGATTAACTCATAATGTAAAGAATTACGATCCTCAACATGTTGGAGTTGGCAGTTTTTCAGAATAATAACTCCCAACCCAACAGTTGTGGTCTGGTTTTAGAAGGTTTCTATCACAGAAATTGTCCACAAATGGCACCCCTCGATTACAACTTCTTGATGGAAGAAGTTTATAAATAAGGGATATATAATTGACGATCCTAAAATATTGTAATCTCCTTCAGAAAGTTTATACATCATCTATACAAGATTGATAAGGATTAGAAGAGACTCTTCAAGGAAGGGAAACAATTGTCTCTGTTTTAACATCAATGGCTAGAGGTACTTTGCAAACAATTTTTCAATTGATCTAAAGGCTTTATTTGGTTGTTAAAAGTATGTTTAGGTCATTTAAGTTAATTTAACATTTGGTATTAGAGCCTTAAAAGCCTTTGTCTTGATGCTTTGAAATCAAAGTTTAGAAAAACTTGGATTTTTAAAGATTATGTTTCGAGCATTTTTGAAGTCTTTTATTGTTATGAATCATCAAAAAATTTTGTTGCAAATATTTTTCAATTAAAATTGTTGTTTTTGGTGTTCAAAATGAACGTTGGGTTTTGAAATGGGTACGCATTTGAGTCGAACCGAATAATAACTCCCAACCCAATAGTTGTGGTCTGGTTTTAGACGGTTACTATCACAGAAATTTTTCACAAATGGCACCCCTCCATTGCAACTTCTTGATGGAAGAAGTTTATAAAAAAGGGATATATAGTTGAAGGTCCTAAAATCTTGTAATATCATTCAGAAAGTTTGTACACCATCTATACGAGATTGATAAGGGTTAGAAGAGACTCTTCAAGGAAGGAAAATAATTGTCTCTGTTTTAACATCAATGTCTAGAGGTATTTCAGAAAAAATTTTACAATTGATCTGAAGGCTTTATTCGATTGTTAAAAGCATGTTTAGGTCATTTAAGTTAATTTAACATTTGGTATCGAATCTTAAAAGCCTTTATCTTGATGTTTTGAAATCAAAGTTTAGAAAAACTTTGATTTTTAAAGATTACATTTTGAGTATTTTCGAAGTGTTTTATTGTATAAATCATCAAAAAACTTTGTTACGAATATTTTTCAATTAAAATTGTTATTTTTGGTGTTCAAAATGAACATTGGGTTTTCAAATGGGTACGCGTTTGAGTCGAACCAGGTCACATAGACCCAGTTGGAGGTTGAAGATGGCCCAAGCAACATGTAGTTTTCTGTTGTTAGAAACTGCTTGAAGTTCGGGCATTTAGAAGATGCTTAACTAATGGTAGCAACTACATGTAGTTTCAACTGGTAGCCATATAAATGAAAAATCTCGTCCGCCAAGAGTCGAACCCATGCTGTTAGAAGGGAAATACGAGTGGGTTGCCACTTGGTCGACTATTTTCTATTAAAGTTTTGGTTTCATTTTGTTCTATAAACAGTAATTAACTTAATAGGTAGCCATTTAAATTTCCCTGGACTTATGCATATGAAACAGAGCTGGTGGCCACTCTGCCATTATTGTTTTTTGTACTCATTTAGTTTTTCAAGGTTTTTAAAAAATTAATTACAGAATTGAAAGTGAAATTTAATTAAACAAATGCTAACACCATTCAGAAAATGTTACATTATGATCTAGGTTACATGTTAATTAAATTTATATGTTTACATACATCTTTAGTTGCACATAATTGTTTATTTATTTTGTATGCATTTTTTTGTATATTATGTGTGCAAAATGTTAAGATAAGATTCTAGACTTTAATTTTATGTTTATTTTTAAAAAAATAAATGGTGAAATTGAACTTAAAGTAAATTAAATGTTGAGTGATTGAATATAGTTTTATTTAATTGAAAAGTAGTTACAACATCTTTAGTTAAACATAATTATATATTAAGTATTAAAAATCACATTATGACATTTATTATAATTAATCTTGCAAATATAGTAAAATTGATCCCAAAAGATATTTTATTGTATTTACATTATTAATTAGAATAAAATATTAAGTTATATTTCTTAATTACCTACATGAATTAAGAAAATGAACATAACTTAATAATTTTATTATTTTTGTTGAAAATGAATCTTATTGAGTTAAAGCTTTAGCCCACATGCAAGTTTTATATTATTAGATTTATTATTATAACATGATTTATATTGGTAAAACATGACATATAGTTTTGTCCCAATTTAATAAGCATTTGATTTAATTTTACAGCTATACATTCTCTGAGTTATTTTGATATTAAGTGCGATATTCCTAATTAAGTGGTGATAATTATAACGTTTGGAAGGAGAGAATTCTTCTTTATTTGGAGTGTATGGATATTGTTTATACTATATGAAAAGACAAACCAATTATTAATTTGGCCATCACTCCTGATGAGCTAGCTCTTTATAAACGTTGGGAACATTTAAATCATCTTAGTATGATTTTCATAAAGACGAAGATCGTTGTTGGTATTTGTGGTTCTATCGATCAACATAATGATGTCATGGCACTGCTTAAGGCTATTGATGAGCAATATGAGACTCCAGATTAGGCACTTATTAGTACCCTCATTATGAAATTTTCATCCATAAGGTTCACTTCAGTGACAGGTGTGCATGAGCACATCATACAGATGAGAAATACTGCGGGTTAACTAAAGACACTTGAGGTTGAGATGTCTGATTCTTTCTTGGTGCATTATATTCTGAACACTCTTCCACAACCATAGGGACCTTTTAAGATCTCTTATAACACACATAAGGATAAATAATCAATTAATGAATTATTTGCCATGTGTGTTCATGAGGAAGGAAGACAGATAATAGAAATGGGTGATAGTGCATTTACGTGACTCATGGAAAGAAGATGAATCAAGCCAAAAAGAAAGATAAAAGGAAAGGTAAAATGTTGATCAAAACTGGGGAAATCAAGAAAGAAGTTAAGTGTTTCTTCTGTGACAAAAAAAGGACACATAAAGAAAAGATTACACAAAATTTAAGCTATGGCTTGGAAAGAAAAGTACATCAATCTCATTTTTTTGTTATGAATCAGTTGATATTATTTATAACACGTGGTGGATTGACTCTGATTCTACAATCCATATTTCAAATACCTTGCAGGGCATGGGAAACCTTTTGGAAACCAGTGAGAAGTGAACAATGCATTTTTTCAGGAAGCAAAATGTGTTCACATGTGGAAACTGTTTGAATGTGCAGTTTAATTCTAAGCAGTGGTTTTATTTTAGTTTTAGAAAAGACTTTGTATGTTCTTAGTTTTTCTAGGAACTTAATTTCAGTTTCAAGACTTGTACCTTTGGATTTTTCCTTTAATTTTTCATAATCAAACTTCAGTTTATTTTATAAATTTGACCTTATAAGAAATTGTACAATGTCTGATGGTTTTTTTTCTATTAATTTACAAAATAATACCATTCATAATGTTATGCATGTTCTCACTGGTATAAAATGATGTATTATAAAGGAAAGTGCCTCTATGTTGTGACACCGGAGATTGAGACATATCTCTATATAGAGAATTAAGAGATTAGTAGATGATAAAGTAATTAGTACTTTAGATTTTATTGATTTTGATACTTGTTTAGATTGCATTAAGGGTAAGCAGACCAACAAATCAAAGAAAGGTGCAAATAAGAGCACATAAATATTAGAGATCATACATTTAGATATTTGTAGTCTGGTTATGGAATCAAATGGTCCTAAATAATTCATCTCTTTTATTGATGATTACTCACGATACATGTATCTCTACTTGCTCCAGTATAAAAATGAAGCATTAGATGTCTTTAAGGTTTTCAAGGCAGAAGTACAGAAACATGTCAATAAGCAAATTAAGATCGTGAGGACTGATAGAGATGGAAAATATTATGGTAGATATACTGAGGTTGGACAAGCACTTGGTCTGTTTGCTAGATTTTTTCCAGAGTACGGAATTATTGCTCAATACACCATGTTTGATTCTCTGAATCAGAATGGTGTGGTAGAGAGAAAAAATCAAACATTATTGGACATGGTGAGGAGTATGCATAGCAACTTCAAACTTCCTATTTTCTTGTGACCTGATGCACTTAAGATGACAGTGTATATATTAAAAGCAAAATTTCTTGAGAATTACTTGATTAGTGGGAGTGATCGATTTTAGGATATTGTTTATGAAAGAGATCACATTGATGTTCAACTCTCTTATTCAAGTGAAAGATTGATTGTTGTTCATAACACTCTTTTAGTTTAAACAAGAATGAACAATTAATAACTGATATTCCATAAATTGCTAATAATAATCTAGCAAATGGAATTCTTGAGAAAGTTCCAAAAATTGTTGATCAATTAGTTGAACAACAAATTTCTCAACAAAATGTTGGAACAACACTAAGGAGATCTACGAGAACAAGAAAATCAGTTATTCCTTGTGACTATGTGACGTATCTACAAGAATCTGACTACAATGTTGGAGCTGAAAATGATCCTGAGACGTTTTCACAAGCTATAAGTTGTAGTGAATCAAGTTTATGGTATGATGCCATGTAAGATGAAATGAATTCTATGAATTCAAATAGAGTCTGAGATCTTGTTGAGTTGCCTAATGGTGTAAAAGCCATTTGTTGTAAATGGGTTTTTAAGAGTTAGACAGACTCATTGGGTAGTATCGAAAGATATAAAACATGACTCATTGCTAAGGGATTCACTCAAAAGGAAGGAATCGATTACAATGAGACTTTTTCACTTGTATCTAAGAAATATTCTCTTCGCATTATTTTAGCATGGGTTGCACATTTTGATTTTGAGTTGTAACAAATGAATGTGAAAACAACTTTTTTCAATGGAGTGCTAGAGAAAGATGTATATATGAAACAACTTGAAGGATTCAATTCTAGTGATGGTGAGCATTTGGTGTGCAAGCTCAAGAAATTCATATATAGATTGAAATAAGCCTCTCATCAGTGGTACTTAAAATTTCATGATGTTATGTCTTCATTTGGTTTTGTAGAGAACATCATCGATCAATGTATATACTAGAAGGTTAGTGGGAGTAAAATTTGTTTCATAGTTCTATATGTGGATGATATTTTACTTTCTACTAATGGTAAAGGTTTATTATACAAGGTGAAACAAGTTCTCTTTGAAAACTTTGATATGAAGGACATGGGTGATGCATCCTATGGCATTGGAATTAAAGATTCATCGAGACAGATTTCAAGGTAGCTTGGCTTTGTCTAAAGAAACTTATATCAATAAAGTTTTAGAGAAATATCAGATGAAAGATTGTTCACCTAGTATAGCTCCAATTGTGAAGGGTGACAGGTTCCATGAAAACCAGTGCCCAAAGAACGATCTTGAGAGGGAGAAAATGAAGAACATTCTATATAATTTGGTTGTTGGAAGCCTAATATATGTTCAGGTCTGTAGAAGACTTGACATTGCATTTGTTGTTAGGGTGTTAGAAAGATATCAGAGTAATCAAGGTAAAGACCACTAGACTACTACAAAGAAAGTGCTACGGTACCTTCAAGCAATCAAAGACTACATGCTTATGTATAGTCAAACTAATAGCTTGGACGTGATTGGCTACTCATATTCATATTTTGTTGGTTGTGTTGATTCATGTAAATCAACATCAGGATATATTTTTATGTTTATCAGTGGAGCTGTATCTTGGAGAAGTACAAAAAAGACATTGACTGCTACATCCACTATCGAGCCTAAGTTCATATCATGTTTTGAGGCTAATTCACATAGTGTATGGATAAATAGCTTTATTTCTAGGCTTGGAATCGTGGATTCTATTTCTAGGCCATTAAAGATATATTGCAACAATTCAACTATTGTTTTTATGGCGAAAAACAAAAAAAGTGGTAGTAGAAGTAAACATATCGACATTAAGTATTTCGCCATAAGAGAATGTGTTAAGGATGATATAGTGGTGATCGAACACATTAGCACTGAATTGATGACCATCGATCATTTTACTAAAGACATGTCAGCGTCAAAATTTAAAGATCATGTAGAAACAATGAAACTTGGTTCTTCTATGTAATTTTTCGTTATAAGAACGAATATTAATGTAACTCTTCTTATGATATTTCTCATATTTATATTTGTTGTGCACACATTCATTTTGAGAAATATACTTAAGTATAGGACCTTGAATAAACATAAGGTTTATTTATTAAGAAGGGATATAATGCATCGTGATACATGGAAGATAATTCTTATTTTTATTTAGAGGATTTATCGCCGTTATTCATGTGTTGCGTTTTCTTACTACAGAAATAATGTAAAACACAGACCAAGTGGGAGAATGTTGGAGTTGGCAGTTTTTCATAATATTAACTGCCAACACAACAGCTATGGTCTAGTTTTAGACGGTTTCTATCATAGAAACTATCCACAATTGACACCCTTCCATTGCAACTTCTTAATGAAAGAGGTTTATAAATAGGAGATATATAGTTGAAGGTCTTAAAATCTTGAAATCTCATTCAGAAAGTTTATACACTATCTATACGAGATTGATAAGGGTTAAAAGAGACTCTTCAAGGAATGAAAACAGTCATCCCTGTTTTAACGTCAATGGCTAGAGGTATTTTGGAAAAAATTCTGCAATTGATCTAGAGGCTTTATTCGGTTGTTAAAAGCATGTTTAGATCGTGTAAGTTAATTTAACACAACATACATATGATTTTCGACGCAAAATCATTGAAACCCACTTCAGAGAATCTCTCCCCCCTTTTTCCGCTACCACCCAAGCCATTCTCTTGTTTGTTATTCGTCAATCTTGAAAACGAAGTGGTGTAGAGAAAAAGGTGGTTTATGTTGGAAAATCTCACCCACCAATTCAGAACTGGCATCCTAAAATCTGGAAAGAATTAATTTGAAAACAATTGGTACCTTCCCATTTTAAATTTTGAATTTAATGGGTGGTTATCATAGGCCAAGTCAAGACACAACAAAAGAAAGATATTAGAGGTGCAAAAACCCTCTTGTCCATTCGTCAACTATTTATCGATATATCATCAAATAAATAATAACCAAGTGATATCGTACATATAATATTAATATCCAGTAAACAAAAAGGCCAACTCTTGTGCGGAAAGATGCAACAAAATTTATGCAAAAGTGGAAATTAGGCAATTGAAACAACAAATAAACACATGTATCTTCCTGACCCACAATGGTCACAAACTAATCACTATGTACAAATTAACATGTGATATTTAATGCTCGAGGCGTCAGTCTATCACCTTACCTTTGCTCTTCTGATAAATTACTTGTATCTATAAAAGATAAAAACACGGTTGTGAACTATAAATCTAATAAGTGGGTGTAGTCTAACTTACCCATAGCAGCCTCAAACCGACTCACCTTTTACAAACTAACATATGTGACATCTAGTGGTTTCGGTATTACTCTGGCACTTAGTCTTTGCCCTTCTGATTATTATTTATATTTGTAAAAGATAAAGAACAACAGTTGTGAGCGATAAAGTCGATAAGTGAGAGTTAATACTTGTGAGTAATAAAAACATCAGTTCTCTTCATTTCTATCCTCCCATAGCATATATATATATATATATATATATATATATATATATATAGCCTGTGTGTAATTTCACAAATGGCACTAAAACTCCACCTCTATATGCTTTCAAATGTCGGATATACCTAAATCGGCGATGGTAGTTTGCTTGTTGAGGTGAAATAAGGAGCTAGCCATCGCAGCTGCTTTGGCAACTCATTTTTCATTTCCACGAGGCCACCTTGAGTTTGATTTCCGCTAAACTTCTCTCTCTAAATATGGATATTAGGTTTTGTTTTTCTGCTAAAAAAACACAACCTTAATATTTTCAAAAACAGACACGTGTCAAGACTTTACAGTTTGTGGAGAGTGATGCATTTATTAATTTCTCAACCCTCCTTAGACTTCTCGTTTAGATTTTGCTTATTTACTTTTTTCAAATATTTGAAACCGGTATCCTCTTGATTTTCAAGATAGAGCATCGAAGAGTGATGAGCTAGAGAGATGAAGGAGGAAACCATTTCAGACATTACGAAGCTCGAGTTTTTAATTGTAAGCAACAATGTCTTCAATGAACAACCAATTCCGCAATATGTCCCTGTTTTCCTACTAGTCATGATGGCCGAACCTAAAGAAGAACTCCTAAATTTGGAGCCGTCCAAGTGTTATGGGTGGGGCTGGCACAAGTGGGATGAGCTCCCAAAGCCACTCTTTTGGCCACTAGAGATCATGCTCAGGGATGGCTTGAGTCCCCAAGGCTCACTCCAATTGCAAACTTTATTTATTATATTTTTTTTCTTTTCTTTTTTTAATAATAATTTCTCCAAACTTGATATCTAATTCTCTCTATCCATATTTCCAAATATAAAACTTTAAATTTTAACAAATTTAATATTTCTTAGATTTTTCGAGAAAATCTTAATATTTAGCATTTATGTAAAGGAAAATTATCACAAGTAAAATATTTCTAAATTATACTGATGAAGACATCTAATTACTTAGTAGTGTTACTATCAACATATAATATACTGATATAATGTGTTAGATAAGTATATAAAGAAGTATAGTCAACAATTTTGCGATGGAATTCCTCCTTAAGTCACTCTAATTAAATTTCACCCTTAAAGTATCCATAAGTCTAACTCTAAATTGAAAGTGGATTAGAGAATTGCAAATATTATTTATTATTCTCTTTTTTTCATTTCTTTTTTTTAATAATAATTCAATCAAACTTATTTTATTCCATATGAATCTATGATGTCTAATTCCCTCTTGTTTATATTGAGTGTCCATATTTCTAAATATAAAACTTTAAAATTTAGCAAATCTAATATTTCTTAGGTTTTTCCAGACAATCTTAATATTTAACATTTGTGTAAAGAGAATTATCACAACGAGAATATTTATAAATTATATCTATTGAATAGAAGTGGTGAATTTTCAAAGGATTAAAATTTTAAGCAATTTAAATCATCATAGAATTTTATGTTATAAATTCAATGTAGTACCATAAGTATAGTTTTGGTTTTTTTTTTTAAGTTATGCATACCATCATTAACTGAAACATAGATAATTCATTAAAGTATTTTGGGAAAGAGTAACAAAAATCCGTAAAAATTAAAAATATTAAAACCTCCCCTCAAACTAAAACTTAGCAGTGTCATTAATGCCACAAAACAACAAGTATAATAAAATTAGGTTTCAAAAATTTGAGGGGGTTAGAACTTCCTTGTTTTGGCAGTATTTACTGCTCAGAGCATTTGGGCAAAGGATAAATGGATCTGATGAAAATTCTTTAGAGAGTTTTTTCCTGCTCTAAAATTTTGAAGTGTAGTTGGTGATTTTTTTAATTTCTAAGTTCCGTGCAAATCAAACAAATAAAAATATTAAAACGCATAAAAAAATAAGATACTGAAAATTTAAACTTCGGTTATCTCCAAAAAGCATTGTTTTAAAATCAATAGCCCGACTACTTTCCTTTTTCTTTAATCTAGATCTCGCAAAGAAACGTAAGTGTAAAACCAACAAATTTGCATGATCAATTATAATGCGATAATTTAGAATTTAAATAGATTAACTATTGTCACAATTGGAGAATTTTAATGAATGAATAAAAAATATTAGAATTATTAAATAAAAATTGAAATTAGGAAAGTTAAAATAAAGAATTTTATTTTATAAATAATAAAATAAAATGGGAATTATTAAGGGATTAAGAAAGCCGAATGTATTAGAATTATTAAAAAATAATGTGTAATAATCCACAGTAAGAAAAAAGTTAATTATTATGTTAAGTATATATTTTATATTTTGGGATTAAGGAAATATTATGTGAGGAATGACCAGATGCAAATAGACCGAATGAGGTCTGAGAATGGTTGTAATCAATTTGGATGGAGAAAGATGTTTTTCACGAGAGTGTCTGATGCCATTTGGATGGGGGAGATCATTGAATCGTTGGATTGAATTTAAGGAAGAAACGTGAATCTTTATATTGGAAAAAGATGCTTATGCAAGAGTGTTTGATACCACTTGGATATGGGAGGAAGTTGGGATGTATGATTAGTATAATGGAAGGAACGTGAACTGTTGGATTTGATAAAGATGCTTCTGTGGAAGTGTTGGATGCCGCTTGGATGCGGAAGGGTGTTGGATTAGTTGGCAATATGAATGTGAACTGTTGGATTTAGAAAAGATTCTTTCTCAAAAGGAAAAGATGTTGTTTGGATGAGTTAAGTATATAATACCTCGAATTTTTATATCAAAATTTATTAAGAATAATCAGAAATTAATTAGGGGTATTTGGACTTATCAGGGTATTACCAAGGATATAACCGTTAGGTTATCATTTAAGAGAATTATTGGAGGTTAATTGAGGGAAATCAGTTTAGGAAATGGAATTAAGAAATTTAAATTGGACCTCTAGTAACCTTTTACCGATATTTGTAATAAGTCGGGAGTTAGAATATGGGTCGGTTAATAATCGATATGAACAAATATATATATATATATATATTAAACTAAATAAATAGGAGTAATGGATTATAGAATAAAAATAATAATAATGATAAAAATAAAAAGAAAAGAGAAATTTGAAATAAAAATAAAAGGGTGAAGAGAATATGGCCTTTGGCCATTCCCTTAAGACCCGATGGAAGAAACAAGAGGGAGAGGAGAGGCGTGATGAAGAGGAGCGATCAGAGTGACGAACAGAGATGGAGGAGTAGGAGGAGGGTGCGACGGCGAAGCTCGAGCCACCATTCGGCGGGCGAAGACACGACAGACGACAGGGGGTTGAGCAACGAGTAGTTTCAAGCTTGGGCTCTATGTGTCGCGGGTCTGCGATGCCAGCGCCGACTGAATGGCGAGGGCGACAGCGACGGGATGGCGACGGCAATGGGGCAGCGGGCGTCGAGTGGCGTCGGGCATCGGTTGGAAGCGATCACTGCCTCGAGTCGTTGGGCAGGTTGGAAGGGCTAGGTGGAGCTACTGGGCCCTGGTTGCGGCTCGGCCTAAATAGGTACGTCCTCTGGTTTTATTCTGATAAAATGGACAATGTGTCGAGCGTGCGGAGAACAGCTTCCGCAAAGTTGGAAGATTTGAGGAAAATATTATCAGAGCAATGTCTGCTGGCTGGAGATGTTAACTTGGCAGAATGAGAGATGACAGGAGAGTGTTCTGGTGATTTACCAGAAAATGAATGGTCGAGAGAGGAATGAGGAGAAAGAGCAGAGAGAGTCGTGGGCTTCCCCGGTGACTTGTGAGTTTTCCCTCTCGGGTGGTTGTCATTTGGATTCTGTTCATTTGGTTGTTAAGTCCAGCATTTATCGTTGCTGATAGTTTTGAATGTTTTGAAATGTTCCTTGGTATGATAGCTACTGTTACGAATTTTCTGGGTTATGCTGGGGAGAAATAAAGAGAAAAGGAGGAGATGGGGAAAGGGATAAAGGCCAAGGAGGAGGAGCTGCTACCTCTCGGGTCTTCTCGGTTCTTCAGGTGAGATGGTCCTTCCCTAATTTTATGGATTATATATATATTGTTAAATGGGTGAAGACTTGTGATGATTAATGTTGTTCTCTGTCATGGTTGATTTATGTGATGAAAGGTGGATTTCCCTGTTATTGGATGGTTGAGGTGTTTTGCTAAGTGTATTGGTTTGCGGTTATGTTCTTGTCAACTCTAAGTGGTTAAACGTGTGATATGAGAATGAGTTTTGGTGCTAGTGGCTGGGGATAAGTTATAAACCTTTATGGTGTTGTTTATTAAGAAGTTGTTGTGTGATATTATGGAAAGGTTTTTGCCTTGATAAAATTAGGAAATATTGATATTGGTATTAATTGTGAAGGCATTTGTTGAAGGTGCTAAAAGAGGAAGAAGAATGACGGCTGAATGCTAATGTGCGTTAAACCTTGAGGTAAGGGACTTAGGTGTGTCTTGGTCATTTGGAGGCCTTACACCACAAGTAATGTGCGTGAGTAGTATTGTGTTCTCTGAATGATATTTTTTTTATTTCCTTATATTGTTAGGGTAGATTATTGTTAGCTTTGTGATATTGCTTGATTAATATAACTGCTATTATTCATTTTTGTTATTCTTTACTGTTAAGTGATATTGTTAGTTCTGTCATAAAGACTTAAATAATGGATGAACGAGTGATAGACAATTGATGAACGAGAAATGCTTAGATAATGAATGAGATAGATGAGTTAAGTGCAAAAATATTATTATGAGCTGTTCTTTATAGTTTAACTCCTGTTTAGTTATTAATTTCAAGCTGCTATGTATTTCATCATTGTTCTACTGCCACTTGTTTGTCTTACTTTCATAACCTAGTGTTAGCACTTGTGATAATGAGCATGCAATTTAATTAGGATAATTAGCTAGAATAATAATGGTAATTCTATTTGAGCATGTTTAAGTAACCAGTTGTCTAATTCAATTGTTAATCACATCATTGAGCACGTTAACTAACAAAGAAAATAACGATAAATCTAAGTTATGTCAACGATAAATCTAAGTTATGTCATGTTTATTTGATTGAGCATGTTTACTTTATTAACTAACTTAATAGTTGTGAAATAGCAAATTCTTGCATACTTAACTAGTTGTGTAACTTAATCCTCAAGCATGTTAATTAACTTAACGAGTGTTCCATTAATAATTAGTTCGAGCATGTTTACTGTGTTAATTAATCAATCCACGGTAACTAGTTAACAACGATAATTAAGTATGCTTGAATTATTAAAATAGAAGTATGTAATCTGAGCATGTAAATTGACTAGAATAACCAATCATAATCTTGAGCATGTAAATTGATTAAGATAATTACTTAGCATAATAATTGTAATTCTACCTGAATATGTTAGTTTATTCTTATTAAGTAATACGAGCATGTTTTACTAGTTGTGTAATAAATAATCAATCCTTGAGCATGTTTAGTAATTAGTATGTTGAATTAGTTGAGTATGTCCGCATGTTAATCAGTTCAAGCATGTTAATCGATGACTAAACCTTGAGTATGTTAACTAAGTTGTTGAGCATGTAATTAACTAGGATAATAACTAAACTATTAAATATAGCATGTTTCACTAATTAAAATAAAAGTATGCTTAACCAATTAGAATAAGGATTTCCAATTTATAAGCATGTTTCCGTTATTCGTTGTCTACAACATGTTTCCATGTTTAGCCTAGCTTAGTTCAATGAGCATGTTTAGTTAAACTGTAATTTGTCGTAAGTTACTTTATTGTCTCATCTTGTTCACTCACTACTTCAATTCGATATCATAATTGTTTCCTGTATGTATGTATGCTTTCAATTATTGTTATTTATTATATGCACGAGTTCAATTATAGTATTTTTACTTCAATGCGCATTTCAATTTCCGTTGATGTACGTTATAATGCATTATGTATCATGTTAATAGAAACCGTAGGGAGTGCCACTTTGGGGGTGGTACTCACACATGCATAAGTGTGGGAAAACGCTAAGAACAAGAATGTTCGGGATGGGCAGGATACGCCCATCACCGAAGAAATCCTCCGGCGGGATACGCCGGAAGGGAAGAAAGCTTGAAGGCGGGATATGCTAGAAGGGGAGGAACCTTGAAGGCGAGATACGCCGGAAAGGGGACGACCAGGGAGTTGGGGTAGATGGGTAGTCCGGATCTAGCCTAGGAGCTAGGATACACCCTCACCTAGTCAGGAAAGGGACTAGCATGCGCACAGGAGATTAGAAGCCGATCAACTAGGTCATCTCAAAGGACAACCTCCAATCTCCAGCTCGAAGTACGAGTAAAGAACCAAGAACCAATGAACGTAATAAAAGAGTTGGTTTGGGTGGCCCCGATTCCAAGAAGAATTAAAGAGAGAGATATGCATAATTGTTTCCCCCCATTTCCTTACTAAGCCTTTAGGCTTACAGTTACTTGTGGTGTAGGTACAACGACGAACAGATAATAAGTAGATGATAAATACATAATGAAGCAAGGATGGATGATTTCGCACGTACGAGACTTGGGCTAACCAAGCAAAGAAAAAGATGAGTAAATGGTTGTAAATCAACAATGTTTAACTGTTAAGTTTTATTTGTTAGATGTAGTGTTTAAATTGTTTAGCATTTTATTCTTGAACGATTTCTTTACACTTCCCCCATGATTTACCAGGGTTTAATTATTTATGCTTCCGCACATTTTATGCAAGATTTTATAACGATTTTAAAGAAAGAGTTAGTAGCGATCTGGTTAGACGCACTCTGATACATTATGTTTTAAAAAGAAAGAAATTTCAAATTTTTACGCTTTTTAAATGATTTACGAAAATTCGGGTCGTTACAAAGTAAATATGAATGTCGGTGTTTTACGTTTTAGCGTGTTTTCGCAACTCTGAATTTAGGTGATGGAATGACATTGTATGGATTAGTGAACCACGGTTAACAGTGATAGAGCAGAAGTGTTTCCTTTCATGTAAAGGAAGGTGTCCACTATAAGTTTTTGATGAAGTGAAACGTCGTCGTTGGATTTAATGGATTTTTCGGTGATGTTGCTGTTCACGGAAGCGTTGGCGTCTGTAGAAAAGATTTTCACAATGGATAAGCACATGTACCAGACAGCGATTTAAGGACGAACCTACAGATTGGAGTTTTCGTAGAAGCGTTGGCTTCTACAAAAGTGTTGGCGTACGTAGTTGCTTTAGCGACCACGAATACAAGAGTTAACGTTTTCATGGCTATTGGCCATTGGATGACCAAGTTCTAGCGAACATCCCCAATGGTTGTTCGCGTGTTTGGTGTAGCTCAGGCATATTTCAAATAAGTTAGTTTTCCAGATTACTTGAAAGCTACAACTCGATCTTTAGACTGTTTAGGAAAAGATAAAATTAAGATAAGATTTCCATGATATTAAGCAACTCTTTATTTACTTTAAGAAAAACCCAATGTATTGGAAAAGAGTTAAGATAGTCAGAACTTCATTAAAAATTTCTGGTAAGTGATGTTGATTGTATTTGGCCTTTGTCTTGCATCAAAAAGTGCTAGGATAAGGTAGAATTATGATGTTATTCTATGATACCTACGACTATTATTCAGGATATGATGTATGCTGGTTGTTTACTATTTACGTTTAGATATAACGTGGAGAATTTGTTCACTGATTTATGTTACTATTATGATGAGATATGTTCAAGGATATGATGTATGTTGGTTGTTTATTGTTTACGTTGAAATATATTGTTGAGGATTTGTTTACTATTTATGTTACTAATATGATGAGTCATGTTGAGGATATGGTACTACTAGGGTCATGCATGCTAGATTTTATCTTTATGCTACATATATGTTTCATGCATTCATGAAAAATGTTTTCTTTAAGAAAGAATAAAAGACGGACCAAATACAAATAAATAGTTCTTATGGGCGAGATTCAAGTTGGTTGTCTCGCATGAGGTGGACATAATGATATCACTCTCTCCCATAAACTGAATTACCAACAACAATTTGATTATAAAGTTAAAGAAAAAGAATATTGACTAAAAAAGACATGATTTTTACATGTTGCATCTCGTAATAATGTTTTCTATTATACATCTCTTACTGAGCGGTATGCTCATAGATGAACTTTGTGATGTAGGCAATGATAGAATTATTGAGAAATATGTTGATATGAACAATTGATAGCTCAGTTGAAGAGAAATTCTTTTGGGCCAAGCTATAGTGTTGTCGAATCGAAGTTGACCCATGGGTGAGATTTGAAGAAAAATGTAAGGCAAAAGAAAGAATTTGTATTTTAATTATGCTTTTAATCAATTGGATTTTAGTTTAAATTATTTTATTATTAGTCATACTTATTTTATGATGGGATTTACTATCTTTGATTTAAATGAGATTAGTTTTAAAGACTTTCCCAGTGTAGTCTTAAAGGTGTGATTTTATGTAAGATGCATTTAAAAAACATAGCAAGAAAAAGGTTTTAACGCTACGGGGCGTACAAATGGTATTAAAGCACCATGGTTAAAGTTGTTTCTGTAGATTGCTTGACAATGCAAGCCTCACACATGATAATGCTTCCTCAATTGTAAATATGTATAATATAAGTGATAGTTGTTTTTTATTGTTGATTTCTATTTTGTTTGTGTTAGTATTTTCAAAGAAATAAAATATTAGGATAAGAATAGTCAAGTAGATTAGAAGTTTAGAAATTTTATGAGATAAATTTAGTAACAACGTTGAGGTGAGTTGTAGGTAATAAGATCGCCGACGTAGTAGGATGACTTGAGAGAATAATAATATTGTACCAAGTGATAGCATACTAGGGAGAAAGTAAAAAAAAAAAGGTATAAACTTATGTATATTAGGAAGTGAGTAATTCTGAAACGTTTGAAGGTAGTAAAAATTAGTAATTTCTAGAGGACATTCCTAAAAATTTTGTGTTAGACTTAATACAAAGCGTCTGGTAAGAAAGTGACCCTATTAGATAAACATAAAGATTTAGAATTTTTGGAACATCTCTAGGAGTTAAAGACTATTGAATCATTTCAATGTAGCAAGTTGAGGCTATTGGATATGTTGATTAAAAAATTTAGAGAGATTGGTAGGAGGATATAAGCTACTTAGGAGTAAAGGATGTAACCAAGAATATCAGTTTGAGGACGTTAGAAGGTAGGGACTTGTGTATAAGTGGAAGGATTTGACCTTGATATTTGAAAACAGTTTTGGGTGACTATGAGTTCTTAGCTAACCACACCATGATTTAATATAATAATTTTACTAACCCTACATGTTACATTCCTAGGTGCCTTAGAAAGAGTTACGAACGTTATATACTCTTTAGAATTATTAGAAAAGAAGGTTTTATACGTAACAAAATAATAATAAGTACTTGAGGATTTAACATGTTGAAGGCATATGATCAACTCTAGACAAATGAAGTAGAAATTTAAAGAGAAAAATATGGCATTTTTAGGTTTTACCATTCTAGAAATATGGAGACATCTAGAACTTTTTTGTAGAACAAATTTTGAGGAAAAATTTTATGTAAGGGGGAAGGAATGCAATACTTGGAAATTTGCATGATCAATTATAATGAGACAATTTAGGATTTAAATAGATTAATTATGGTCACTATTGGAGAATTTTAATGAAGGAATAAAAAGTATTAGAATTATTAAATAAGTATTGGAATTAAAAAAGTTAAAATAAAGGATTTTATTTTATAAATAATTAAATGAAATAGGAGTTATTGAGGAATTAGGAAAATCAAATGTATTAGAATTAGTAAAGAATAATGTGTAATAATCCTCAGTAAGGAAAGAGTTAATTATTGGGTTAAGTCTATATTTTACATTTTGGGATTAAAGAAATATCGTGTAAGGAATGATCGAATACAAGATGAACTATTGGATGAAGTCTGTGAACGAATGTGATCAATTTGGATGAAGAAATAAGCTTCTGCAGAAGTGTTTGGATGCGAAAGGTTGTTGTACCATTGGATTGAATTTAAGAAAGAAACAAGAATCGTTAGATTGGAAAAAAAAATGCTTCTGCAGGAGTGTTTGATGCCGCTTGGATACAAGAGGATGTTGGACCATATGATTAGATTAGTGGAAGGAACGTGAACAGTTGAATTTGAGAAAGATACTTTCACGAAAGTGTTGGACACTGCTTGGACACAAAAAGGTAATGGATTGTTGGATTGGTTAGAGAAAGGAGTGTGACCATTGGATTTAGAAAAGATTCTTACATGGAAGGGAAAGATGCCATTTGGATAACTTAAGTAAATAGGAACGTCCTCATTTTACATTTTACCATGTTTTCACAGCTGCATTCATGTTCGTGGCAGCAAATTTAGGTGATGGAACGACATCGTTTGGATTAGTGAACCATAGTTAATGGTGTTAGAGTAGAAGAGTTTGCTTCCATAGAAAAGAAGGTGTCTATAACAAGTTTTGGATGAAGTGAAACATGTCATTAGATTTAAAGGATTTTGCAGTTACCCTAGTGTTTGGGGAAGGAATTTTTGCAATGGACAATCACAAATGGCAAAGGGCAATTGAAGGGCAAACTTGTGGATTGGACTTTCTGAATAAGTGTTAGCTTCTGCGGATTGGTGTCCGCAGTTGCTTTGGCAACTACAAATACAAGAGTTAAGACTGACATGGCTGTTAGGCTTTGGACTACTAGGTTGAGTGTTCGTTGTAGCTCGTGCTAATTTCAAATAAGTTAGTTTTCTAGACTACTTGCAAGATACAATTCAATCTTTGGACTATTTAGGAAAATATAAAATTAAGATACGATTTTCATAGGATTTTCTCCCATAGAATTCTTTATTTATGGGTCTATAAATAGAAAACATTGGCTCATAACCCTAATTACCATATAGCTTTGAGAATGAGCGAACCATTCTATCCAGTTCTTAGGTAAACATTTTCTCAAGCTTCTCAAGGTAGGTTCTCCACTGTAAGAATTTTGAAGTTGTTTTTGGATTGTGTATAGTGTTTAGAGTTTATTCTATTATTAATCAACTCTTCGTTTACTTTAAGGAAAACCAAGTGTATTGGAGAAGAGTTAGGATAGTTAGACCTTCATTAAAGATTTCTGGCAAGTGATGTCGATTGTGTTTGGTCTTTGACCTGCATCACAAAGTACTAGGGTAAGGTAAAATTATAATCTTATTCTGTGATACCTACGACAATTATTCAGGATATGATATATGCTGGTTGTTTACTATTTACGTTGAGATATAACGTAGAGAATTTGTTCACTGATTTATGTTACTATTATGATGAAATATGTTCGAGGATATGATGTATGTTGGTTGTTTATTGTTTACGTTGAACTATATTGTTGAGGATTTGTTTACTATTTATGTTACTATTATGATGAGTCATGTTGAAGATATGGTACTGCTAGGGTCATGCATGCTAGATTTTATCTTTATGCTACATATATGTTCCATGCATTCATGAAAAATGTTTTCTTTAAGAATGAATGAAAGACAAACCGAATAAACGTAAATAGTCGTTATGGGCGGGATTCGGGTTGGCTGTCCCTCATGAGGTGGACCTAATAGTGTCACTCTCTCCCTTAGATCGAATTACCCACAACAATTATATTGTAAAGTGAAAGAAAAAGAAAAGAATGATGACTAAAAAAGACACGATTTTTATGTGCAGCATCCCATAGTCATGATTTGTGTTATATATCTATTATTGACTGTTAGGATCATAGGTGAACTTTGTGATGGTAATGATGGAATTATTGAGGAACATGATAATAGGAACAATTGATAGCATGGTTGTAGAGGAATTATCATGGACGGTACTAAAGTGTTGTCGAATCGAAGTTGACCCGTGGGTGTGAATTTGATGAAAAATGAAAGTAAAAATTAAGAATTTCTATTTTAATTATGCTTTTAATTAGTTGGATTTTAGTTTAAATTATCTTATTATTAGCCATACTTATTTTATGATAATATTTACTACCTGTGATTTAAATTAGATTAATATTAAAGATTTCTGTTATGTATTGTTTTAAAAACACAATTTTTATGTATGATGCA
>CM039478.1:13799513-13911025 GCA_022433065.1 Begonia loranthoides
TGTGTGTGTGTGTGTGTGTGTGTGTGTGTGTGTGTGTGTGTGTGTGTGTACATACATATGTATGTATACACACACATATATATATACACACACATATGTGTGTACATGGATATATATATATATATATATAGCAAGAAAAGAATTTTAATGCTACAGGGCATTACAAAAAGTTTTCTGTTTACGATATGAGTTTTCATATATGTTATGTGAAGTGCTAAGATTAGAATTTTTTGTTTGATGGATATATTGAAAGTTGGGATGCTGCCCCCAACCTGGGTTGTATGAGTTTGAGAATGCGTTGATGTGATTGCAACATACATAATTGATATTTTTCATATTTGAATGATAATCCTCATAACTTTGTGCTTCTTCGCAAAATGAGCACGAAATAATTGATGTCCTCTGACCATATCATGCTCATTGTCTTTATCATTCTTGTGAGGGATAAAATTCAGACACTTAGTGTTATAGTTTTTGTCAAACTCATAAAATCCTTCCACTCGTTGAGTTAAAGTTCCTCTTTCAAATGGTCATTGATAATTGTTATATGCCATAGTAAAGTGCCTGAGAAAAGAAAACAAGGAAGAATATCAATTTAAAATTTTTTTAAGAAAATAATTCACAAAGATAAAAATTGCTAAAAATTGTCTCTTGCAATGGTGCCAAATACTTGTTTGTGAAAAACCACACTCTACGCAAGTGCTCGTGTGGCAAATCAGATAATAATAGTAAATAAAAGTCAATCCCATGAGGATAAATTTAACACAATTTATATCTAACAAAAACAATGAAATAAAAATGAAAATAGATTTGGAATGATGATTTATGTAATGAATAATTAGACTAAAATTCATATTATAAGGATAAGGCTCGGATTTGATTTTCCTTTTATGTGAAATTATTACTATTGCTATGGGATATTGCAGCAAAAGAGTTGAATGACTTATAATTACTTTTCTAATACAAGAATCTATCGAGTTGTTTGATAACTCTACTAATAATTCATTCCAAGCTTATAGAAGATGAATATATTAGGAAATTTCGTTAAATACCTTTGTAAACATTTCATGTGATTCAAAGCAAAACGATGTGTAAATGTTTTCATCACACAATTTAAAATTTGTCTTAAATTTCTAATTACCGATAAGTACAATAAGAACACAAGTATTTATTCATACCTATCAACAATAAATAAAATAAACATTCAAAACATAATAAATTATTTAATTTTAATTGTACAACAAACTTTAGCAAATATAAAAAAAGTTGACATAATTAGGTACTCCCTCCTCCAGACCAATAGAATATTAGCTCATAACAATAGTAAAGATAATCATATTAGTTCTATAATTTAACATATTAAAAAGCAAAAAAATATGAAAATTCTTCTTTGTTCATGATAATGTTCGATGTTGTTCAATGTTGCAATAATGTCTATGTTACAAATAGTTACCACAAAGAACAAGAGATGATGTCCAAAGGATTGTGTGATTCTGTTGCAGGATTTCTTACACTTGTTCACAACAAGAACAACTTGCTTTGTCTCTGCCTTGAATGCTCGCTTTTTTGGGTTTTGTTTTCTCGTTTCAGATCTCCATAATTCCTCATTGGATTTGAATTATTCCTCTTCAAGTTTTCCTTCTAATATGTTATTCTTTTATAGCGAGCAACTTCTCCACCATTTCACCAACCATTTCCCTCTTCTATTTTCAAAAATCAAATCTTCTCCTTTAGTTTTGTCCATTTCTCTCTCTTTCTGAAAATAGGAAATGAGTTTTATTCTCTATTTGTTGTGATTTTATCTTACATTTCCAGCTCATTCTTAACTGCTCTTTTTAGAAAATAGGAGAATAACATTATCCCTTATTTGTTGATGTGATAAATTTCTTCCATAAAAGTCTTGACAAGTTTCTCTTTCCTCCTTAAAATATTTTCTTGCCATGGTTTTTCCATTTAAACATCATGAACCAGCTTTAAATATGTTCATATAAGATTCATATAAGATAAAATAGAATAAATATGCATATTTCACATGAGATTTTAACTTAAAAGTCACTAAAATGGATTTTTACAAAAAAAATATATAAAGTTGTGACATGTTGTGGCAAAATATCATTTTTTTCTTTATTTAATCACTCATTTTCATCAATATTTGTATGAAATAAAACCATATAATAATTCTTTTTCAAGAGTTATCACACCCTCAAACTTGAATTATTGTCCGTTCTCTAGTGATGCAAAACAAAACCACTTAAAGGAATGAGAAAATTCATACTACCGACATTAAAAATTCAAAAATTCCCAGGACTGCTTTTAATTCATAACCAATGAAAATTCTAACATTCTTAAATATTCAAATCAATATTTTTTGGGATTATTATCCAAGCAATTTTTACCCCAAAGTGTGTGATGCACCAAAGAAAGGGGATTAGAATATAATCTGGAAATATGTCTTTGAAGTGTTGAAGTTGTGAATAAATCAAAGGAGGAAATTTGCAACTTTGCGGTCAATAGGATGGTTGATGTTGCGGTCACGCTACTCGTCTAAAAAACAACACAAATTTGACTTTTGTTTGGCGGTCAACTATGCGGTTGAGGATGCGGATGATCTTCTCGACTGAAAATCCACTTTCCTTATTTTGGCCGATATTCACTTTTGGGAAGTAAAGTTTGGAAGCTTGTAACTCCTTCGTTTTAGAAGCTTTTTGGCTAAAATTTGGCTCACACTTGAATAAATAAGAAAAAGAGCCATTTAAAAACTTTTGAAACATCCTTCAATAATTAAGAAATATGCTGAAAATACTTCAGGTGGTTAGATTTATCAAATATGAAAACTTGTAACCTCCGAATGGTTGCTTTGTTGATGATGACGCCTCTTGATAGTTGGACACCACTTCTCACAACCTTTCCTCAATGAATAGGGTTGTGGATGCCAATAAGAGAACTGAGCCCAATCTTGTGATATTACCCATACAATGATACTTTGGATATAACTCACCAAATTGTTTGAAAAAAGAATATCTCCAATTGCGAAATAAGAAAAAGCTTTTTGTATTCAAAACTCAATGTCTAAAACATAAGTATTAGGTGGCTTTATATAACCAATTACAAAGCATAAACTAATTAAGCAATAATAACCCTAATTGGCTCATAGAATAAGTTGTTTGATTTTCTATTTAATAGAAACTAGGTTAATTAACTAAAAGAATATCAAATTAATATCTTTCTTTCTTCCTCTCCAAGTCTATATGTATTTGGCAGTTAATCCATGTTGGTGCTCGGCCACTTGGATGGTTTCCATGTAGAGATTTCCTTGGTCTCCAAGCTTGGACACTTGGACTTTCCTTATTCTTTGGTCTCTATTCCATGGATTTTTGACAAAGCACATGAACTCCAAATTTAGTGATCTAACCCATTATAGAAAGCTTAGGAAGTCAGGAACAATCTTCATGAAGCACTCTTTTTTAAATGACATCGTTGTTAATGCCACAATAGTCGAACACCTGTCAAAGGTCAGAAAGTAGACAATTTTTGGAAAGTCTTTCAATTTCTCTTTCATTGCTCTCGAACTTTCACTTATGCTTGACCTTGATTCTTTCCATGATATTATTTGCAACTTGATTAATAATAGAGTGGACTCGTAGTCCATTAGTGTGTATGTGTATGCTCTACATTAAAAATTTCTCAAACTACCAAAGTTTAACTAAATCATGACAAATTTAATCATATTAGTTCTATCGATTCTCTCAACTAACTCAAAGAAATTGGAAGCTAAGGATTCATTCATTAATTCATTATTGTAAGTATTGTGGATTCTTTTTAAATTTCTTTCTTGATTTCTCTCTAACTCAAACTATTTTTTAATGCGATTAATAACTTTGTTCATGAAAGCCTCTGGTTACTAAGTAGTGTAACTATTAAGAGATAATATACTTATATAATGTGTAAGAGAAGTATAAAGAGGAGTATAATCAACAATGTTGCAATGAAATTTCTCCCTAAGTCTCTCTAATTACATTTCACTTTGAGATTGAAAGTGGATTAAAAAATTGCGAACTTTATTTTTTATTCACTTTTTCTCTCTTTTCTTTTTTTTTTAATAATAATTCCCTAAAAATTATTTTATTCGATACGAATCTTTGATATCTAATTCCCTCTTGTTTATATTGAGTGTCCATAATTCTAAATATAAAACTTTAAATTTTAACAAATCTAATATTTCTTAGGTTTTTCAAGAAAATATTGATATTTAACATTTATGTAAGGGAAATTATCACAAGGAGGACATTTCTAAACTATATCTATTGAATACAAGTGTTGAATTTTCGAAGGACTAGATCATTATAGAATTTTATGTTGGAAATTCGATGTTGTACCATAAGTATAGTTTCCATTTTTTTTTATTATTCAATACTATCATTAAGAGGAACATGGATATTTCATTTAAGTATTCGAAGAAAGAGTAACAAAAATCCATAACAATTGAAAATATTAAAATCTCCCCCCAAACTAAAACTTAGTAGTGTCATCAATGCTACAAAACAACCAGTATCACAAAATTAGATTTCAAAAATTTGAGGGGGTTAAGACTTGTTTTGGTAGTATTTACTCCTTAGAGACCTTGGAAAAAAAATAAGTGGATCTGAAGAAAATTATTTGGAGAGTCTTTTCCTGCTTTAAAATACAAAAGTATTTTTTGAGAGTTTATAAATCCTAAGCTCCCTACAAATCAAATAAAAACTAATATTAAAATGCATAAAAAAGAAATAAGTTACTAAAAATTTAAACTTGGGTTACCTTGCAAAAGCCTTTATTATAAAATCAATAGTCTGACCACTTCCTTTATTCTTTAACCTGGATCTAGCAAAGTGGTAAAAGTCTTATTTATGCCTAATATAAATTTCCGTTTAGCATATTCATCTCTCATTTCATCTTTCTTTTTATCGTGTGTCATCATTTCAAATTCACTCTGTCTTCTTTTTGTTTTCAACTCATCTTTAAAAAATTTGGTATGACTTGGCATTTGCTCCAAAGGTTCCATGAGTGAGATATTGATGTTGAGCTACAAGACTTTCCATAATTGCTTATCTTGATTTTGCATTTGTGCCCTCTCAAGGAATGGTGGTAGAGGTCGTTCAATCAGCAGTTATGTGACTGATTGCTACAACATCACTAGAACAACAGGATTTACAACAACTTTTTTCTAAACAAATGATGTAGTGACCAGAAATTTTGTAAATTGGGGATAGTAAATTGCATATGTAGTGCAATGACCTGTATTGTTGTTAATGGTATGATGCATTTGTTCATAGATGTTGAATGGAGACTTTGAATTGTGTAATTATAATCAGTCATGAAAGGAATAAGAGTTAGAAGGATGGTTGGATTGATGTTGTAGATTTTGTAATGGAAGTTTGTAATTTCTGGATAATTATAGGAGTATTTTACAGGAGAAACTATGTTTGGTTATGAATGAATTGGTGTAAATAGTAGGAAGGAGGGATATATTTGGCTCTAGGAAAAAAGTGCAGAGCATAGCTGAAATGAGGAGAAATGGCGTGAAAGGGGATATTTTCTGTAAGGTGGAATGTCTGAAAAGGAGAAGTGTCTGTAGATGGGAACATGTCCACAGAAGGAGTTTAAAGAAGAAGGGGAGATAAGGATCATCAGATGGAAGTCACGGGTGGAATATAGTTCGTTGGATGGGGACCTCGAAGAGAATGTGTTCATGGAAACATTTAGATCGAGTGGAGGGAGCAATGGCCATTGGATAAGAAGCGTGGATGAGTTTGGGGCTGACGAATTAGAGGGCAGAAGGGAAAAGATGCTCCCACGACAGAGAAAGATTCTGTTCTGAGAGGAAGGATGACCATCAAATAGAGTAGTGTGATTAAACACAGGTCGTAGGATGTTAGGAAAGATCCTTCCACAGAATGGAGGGATTCCTTGCAAGAGGAGACACGCAAGGGGAATTAAATGGTGTCGTTTCACCAAAGGAAACATGTGACATTGTCTAAGTGACGAAGCTAAACGTCACCATTTAGATAAAAGCGTGGGAAGTCAAAAGAACATAGGCATCTACACTGCAGTACACATCTGCAAATTAAATGAAATGTGTTGGTTGGGCTAGAGTCACAGAGGAAAATGCGGGCGGTACGAAAGCGTATCTGTCCGCGGGAGTAAATGCAACTACAAAACAAGAAACACCATCGTTTAAGTGGGAAAATGAGGCTTCTGTGGACAACGACTGCTGCACCCTGACCGAGAGTATAAAAGAAAGAATTTTGGAGTGAACCAAAACTATTTCATTATAAGCGGTTGCAATAAATTTTCTGAGAGTGTAGTGAGGAGGCGGAGCATTCAGATGACAAAAAGATAAGCTGAGGGAGAAGTTTGCTTCCACTAGTGAGCTTAAGGTAAGTAATGCTTGCATGTTTATGGTATCTCGGCCTACACCGCAAGCGTTAGGCAAGTTTGAGTTCTGTTTTCACTAACTGATTTTGCTGATGATTTCTTTGAGGATATGTTTTTTTTTTGTGCACTTATCTTATGCTTACTAAATCGAAGATGTGAGGCTCTATCGAGTACACTTAAAGATATTTTGGGTATTACTAGCTATTATTGATGCTGAGGATTTGATGTTTTTTTGTTGTGTTAGTTTTACGTTCGATACACTGGGGGAGTTATTGCTCTATAATGTGTAATAGGTGCATGCTTACTTCTAGTTTGTATTGATATCGTGGAGTTGATACTTGATGTTGAGTTATTGTTGATAGTAGCATGATAATGAGGTTCGACTATAGTTAGATACTGATGATGGTTTGGTGTACTGTGATATATGTCTTGAGGATATGACCTGCTAATTGCTATATCATGTTTGTGGTTATGGATGACCGATTCTGTGCATATGATTTTTGCTGCCTTTTTTTATTATGTTCATGCATGAGCTTGCATGTAGAAAGGATAAAAAAAAATTATGATAAGAGATATGTAAATGGGAACTGAGAACAGGCTGTCCAAAAGGTCTTACCAGTGGGGCATAAATCCATTAGCTTGCTTTTGACGAAACTCAGGATAGACTGGCACAAGGTTTGCTAGGTCACCGTGCATAGGAGTGCATAACAGCTAACTGAGGACTCCCAAAAGGGCATGGATTCTGTCTCCAAAAGGCCGGAGAATGGCGGTGTGTGTTCCATTGCCCAGCCTACTCATATCCGAAAGAGAAAAAAGAAAGAAAGAAAGATAATGAAGAAAGAGAAAAGATGAATTTACGTCACAACATGTCATGTTCACAGTCTTATGCATTACTTGCTAAGTCTTAAACTTATAGATGAAACTTGCGTTGTAAGTGAGGAAGTTTTGAAGGAAAATGTCATGGATGACGTACACATTGAGGAAGCTTGCCCATGACAGAGGCTTGGGGTTGTTGGGTTAATTGACCATGAGTTGTGGCACATAATGTTGATGTTTTTTTTTTACAGTTAATAAGATTATGGCTTAAAAGTAGGTAGTTGTAAGTAACTTGGATTGAGGTTTTAAACTTGATGCATGTTCCCTTATATTTTCTCATGCAGGATCCTTTGTCGTGAGGGGTTTTGTTTGAGAGTATGAAATGTTATTCCTAATGATAGGTTTTATATGCATTGTGTTTTAAACATTAGGTTTCTAGGCTTGGTTTGATATTTTATTTTAAAGTCATGGTTTTATTTTCAATGAAACCAAGGTGGCAGGATAGTTGATTTAATGTAAGTTTTATATAAATAGTGTTTTATAGTGAGTGTCACTATTTAAAATATATATATGAAATAAGTTTTATTTTCTTCTTTAAAAGAGAAATTTTAAGATTTTCCAAAAGGAATGTTACAAGTGATTTGTGTTTGACTATTTTTACTGCTAACCTTCAATATTCTTCTTCTCTTCATGTTTTTGTTTTTCTACTCTCTCCATTTCTTTGCAATTTGTCAAAATAATGGACTCACAACTCTCATTTTCTTCTATTTTTGAAACTTTGGTATCACTAGGTAAAACTTCAAGAAGTTGATTATTGAATGTTTGAGCAGTTTATCCAACTTTGGTTTCCTAAATTTTTTATTGAAGTGGCTAGGTTCTTAATGATAGTATCGTTCTTAGAAGCATATTCTCTGAATAGGTGATTTATTGTTGGTTGCTCAATCTGCAAATGCCTACTTTGTTGAGACAATGCCTCTTGTGAAAAATTATAAGTTTGCTGAGAAAATTCTATTTTCCATGAAGTGTTAAGATTAGAATATTTTGTCTAAGAACTCCATTCAAAGTGAGGATGCTACTCCCAACCTGGGTTGTATGAGTTTGAGAAAGCATTGTTGTGATTGTAACCCACATAATTGATATTTTTGGAATTTGAATGACAATACTCATAATTGTGTGCTTCTCTGCAAAATGTGCACGAAATAATTTATGTCCTCTGACCAGATGTCATGCTCATTGTCTTGATCACACTTGTGAGGGATGAACTTCAGATGTTTGGTGCGCTAATTTTGTCAAACTCATAAAGTCCTTCTACTCTTTGTGTAACGACCGAAATTCCTTTTTGGACGAATTTTAAATGATAACAATTTTCAGTATGGTCTATTAGTAATACATATTATTTTATGATTGTGGAGATTTAGTTGGAAATTTATGAGACTTCATAAAGGGATTTTATTGGCATATGAAGTATTAATTATAAGAGATAGATAAGATTTAATTGAGGAAAATTAATTTAGGAAAGGAAATTGGGAAATTTAAATTGGACCCGTAATAATCGTCAAACGATGTTCGGAGTGAGTCAGAAATTGGAATTGGATCAATTAAAATTGATGCTTAAATATATATAGGTGATATTAATTTGTGGAAGTAGGGGTTAATTAAATAAAAGGAGAAATATGGACTGAACTAGTTTGATTCGGCTCGGTCAAGAAATATTTGGGTGGCCAATTTTTAGTTAAAAGGAGAAAAGAATATGAAACTAATTGGAGTTGGTTGTAATTAAGAGTTAAGAGAATAATTAGAGTGAAGATTTAATGGGGAATTGAAGAAAAATGAAATGAAAGTGTAATGCCCCGACTTTTATATCAAAATTTTACCACATATATAATTGGGATTTAATTTAAGAGAATAATTATGGAGTGGTTTAATTAATATTAATTGAACCATTTTGTTTCGGCTCGGTTTGGATTTAATTAAATAGCTCTGTTCTTGAGTTAAAATGGAAAGAGATTAATTAAAATTAAGATGTAAAATATAATTAGGAATGAAATAATTAGTGGAGAATTTTAAATGAGATTAGAAATTAAGTGGGATATAATTAATTGAGGAATTAGAAATAAAGGAGATTAAATGGAGAAGTGATCTGCTAAACCGAACCGATTCAGGTTGTGGTTCTTTGGTCCGATTCATAAATCAGGTAGAAGGGCGGAGGAAAAATCGACTTGGCCTTCGGCCATTTTTCCTCCCGAGAGAAGAGAGAGTGAAATCGAGGCAGGTAGAAGGGGGGAGGAAAAATCGACTTGGCCTTCGGCCATTTTTCCTCATGAGAGAAGAGAGTGAAATCGAGGGAGAGAGTGACTACGAGCGGGACGACGACAGGAGAATGCGGGGTTGGCGACGACGGTGCGCTCAAGCTCAGCGAGGTTCCATGGCGGCTTGCTCGTCGTTCTGGAGAGCGTCTGGATGGCGTCGCGGGGTCACCGGTCAAATCACGAATCGGGTACCCGCGGCGTGGTTTTCAGTAACTATTAGAGGTATGTTTGGTTGGGTTTTCTCCTCCTCTGCATTTTGGTTGATCGGTTGTTGGCTGGAGGGTGTTGTAGGGATGGGATCCGACGATGGTTTCAGGAAGGCAAGGGTTGGGGATTTGGTTTGTGGTGGGCTGGCAGTCCTTCTCGAGGATCAGTCCGAATCGGTCCAATTTCGGTTCCTGCTGGGTGCTAGTCGATGGGTAGACAACTCCATACCAGCTGGTCAGTGGCTGGTTGGGCATGCTTAAGGATGTCGCTCCCTGCCTTCCAAGGATTGGCAGAGAGTGTCTCCTCTCTGGTTCGTTATACATAGGAGAAGAGGAAGAGAAAGAGAAGCAGATTTGCTGGATGGAAGGGAATGGCCGAGAGCTTCAGGTGAGTCTTCTTCCTCGGCTGTTTTGGTATTTGGTGTCTGTTTGTGGAGGGAGTTTGACAGTGTTGTTGGGTTCTGCATCATGGGTTTTATTCGGACAATAACTAGATATTTTTCTGTTGTCTGTTGGTTGTGAAAGATATAAGTGTTGTTGTTGGATAATGATTGATATTAGGCAATGTTAAATGTGGATTTCTGTTGTCTGTTGGTTGTGAAAAATATAATAGTGTTGTTGTTGGATAATGATTGACTGTAGACAATGTTAAATATGGATGTTAGCATGAAAGGGATTAACCTTGCTATATGGCCTTTGTTTAATGGTTAATGATTTCCTCTGTTAATGCTTAATGATGATATATATGGATTGTCTTTTGTTTGGTTAAGATTTGGAATAAGCTGTTAAATCATATTAGATTGATAAGTTGTTTATAATCAAGTGAATGTGCTCTCTATTGTTGATCGTGACAAGTTTATGAACTGTTAGTTATGTACGTTGGGATGATCTGTCTGTTGCCAATATATTTGGATAAAAAGAATAATGAGCGTGTTTGTTAGAATTCTTTACATGTTAAAGTGTGCAGAATTCGATGAAGAGTTATTAATGGATAAATGTGTTAATTATGAAGGTATTAGAAAGAGAAAGAGGATAAAGATTTAGTGCTAAACCGCACTAAAGATTGAGGTAAGGAAACAGGGGTGTCTTGGCCAGTGGAGGCCCTACACCACAAGTATGGGTGTGTAAGTGTTATGTTAGTTTCTTGTGATGCTTACTGTTAGTTGCTGTTAGTTGGTTTTCAGTTGATAGTTCCTTGGATGCGTTATTATTGTTATTTCCTTGTTGATTTTGTGGTTGTTTGTTAGTTCTTGCGATAGTGTAGAATTCTTTGTTGTTAATGGTTCTTTTTACTGCAAATGTTTAGTTTTGTGATGAATGGGCAATGTCCGAATGTGATGAGAATAGAGAAGAGAATGATGAATGTGTGAATGATGAGTAGCATGAATGGATTAAGAGTTCCCTTAAATGTTCTGTTATTATTTATTTGCCATCTAGTTTACATTCTCTATGATAATGCAACTATCATTCCCTTTATTCAATATATGTAATGTTCCGCCATTTCCTTTGTTTGATATCCATGTTAAACTAAAAACCATGTTAACCAATTTAGATAATCTAAGCATGAAAATAATTTAGTTAGACTTAAACATGTTTAACATCTTAATTAACTCAACTAGAGTTCTTGATTAGACTTGAATATGGTTCATTAACTAAGTTAATTAAATTGCTAGTTGTTCAATTAATAATTATCTGAACATGTTTATAGAGTTGTTTAATTAACCATTGTTGATCACTTCGTCAAGCATGCCAATTAACTAGGGCAATAATTGAATTACTAGTTAAGCAGGTTTATGGCAATAATTGAATTACTAGTTGAGCATATTTAATCGACTAACTAGCGTAAAAGCATATTTAATCGCTTAGAATAATAACTGAGATTCTGTCTTGAGCATATAATTAATGAGGATAATAATATTAGCATGCTAGTCTTTCCTTTGATTATATTCTGTATGTTACTCCTTTACTGTATTTCCCTTTAATACAATTATATTGCCTTTCGCTGCAATTCCCTTTACGATGCTTTACTTGAATTGAAATCAATGGAGATGCTTTACTTTATTAGCAAAGAATGGAAAAGAGGAAAGAAGAAGGAATTGAGCGGGAACGGATTAAGAATTTCAGTGACTATACGAATAGATGTTTTTATATCTCCTTTGTCATTGTTTTCTTGGTATAGTTTATAATCCTGCTTATATGTACTTGTACATTCCATGTTATCGTCTACTAAACCCGAGTATGTTAATGAGCATGATTAATTAATTAGCGTGTTTAATTTACTAGCATGTCAAATCCTTGATGTCAATTAATTAGAGCAACTTGCTAAATTAGAATAATTAACTAGACTCAAGCATGTCAATCTATCTAGAGTAATCAACTAGACTTGAACATGTAATCGATTACTAGACTCGAGCATGTAATTAGTGTGATTAAATTAATTTGCATGATAAATTAATTAGTAGCATGTTAATTAACCAAATTATATTAGCATGTTAAATGTATCACGAATCCTTGAGTATATTAATTAACTAACTAGTTGAGCATGTTAGTTAAGTTAACTAACAACAACCCTTGACCATGTAATTTAATTAGAATATCTGACTATAATAATAATCTTAACTAATCATTGAGCATGCAAATTATCTAGTATAACTCACTAGAATAACGACGATAATCTGTCTTGAGTATGCTAAGAATAACTAATTAGAATAATAAAGGTAATCTATCTTGAGCATGTAATTTGTCTAGGACAACTACCTAGGATAATAATTGTAATCTGTCTTGAGTATGTAACTTAACTAAGAATAAAAGCATGTAATCAACTCTTGAGTATGTTAATTAAATTATGTTTGACTTCAGACGCATGTCTATTGTTAATTCCATTATAATTCCTTTATTATTGTGAATTACATACCCAAGCATGCCTCTTGTTGTTAACTAATTCTATAATTGTCTCCTTAATATGTCTTACTTGATTAGGTACTCCATTGTTGTTACTTGTTCTTGGGTGCGCTTTCAATTACTGTTATTCTTTGTATGTGCAATTTCAATTACAATTGTTTCCAATTACTTTATATGCGCATTTCAATTCCTATTAATGTACGTTAATGCACCATGCATCATGTTAGGATGAGAATGTATGACCATGTATCATGTTAATAGAAACTAATAGGGAGTGCTGCCTGGGGGGTGGTACTCACATATGCATTATGTGAGGAAAAAGAATTTAAAGAAAAAGAAATAAGGAGTTGGGGAATGGTAGGGTAAGTACGGATCAACCAGGTAGACAGGATTTAAAAGAAAACGTTACCTTTCCCTTGTCGGGACTGCAAGACTGTCTACTTTAGGTGGTTGAAGCCGACAAAGATCAACCCTATCACCACTGATTTCTCCAATCTCCAGCTCGAAGCATGAGTCAAGAACTAACGAACATAATGGAAATACTAGTTTGGGGCAGTACCCACTCTAGGTAGAACTAAAGAGAGTCATAAGCATAATGCATAAACCCTTTTCCTTACTGAGTCATTAGGCTCACGTATTACTTGTGGTGTAGGTACAAATGACGAACAGGTAATAATAGGCTCATATATGAGAACGATGAACAAATAACAAAGCACATGTGAAGAATTTGCACGAACGAAATCGGGGCTGGCTAGGCTAAGAAGTAAAAAAAGGAACGACTGTAAATACGTTAAATTTATTAAATTGTATTTAATTGTTTAGTTTCTTCTTTAAATGATTTACGCTTCTGCCATGTCTTACAAAAAGATTTATTTTATAACGCTTCCGCACTTTTTATCAATTGGTTTTATAACGAATTTAAAGAAAGAATTAGTAGCGATCCGGTTAGAAGCACTCTGATATGTTTTGCTTTAAAAAGAAAATTTCAAATTTTACGCATTTTAACGGATTTACAAAAAATGGGGTCGTTACAAAAAGAATGGATTAAGGGGCCCAAATGGTTCAGCCGAACTGGTTCATTATGTCATATTGGTTGGGTCCGGAATAGGAAGAAATTGGGATTTAGGTTTGCAATTTTGGTTGAAGAGAAGAGAGAAATCGAGAGAGGGAGAGAGACGATTCGCGATTCTTCTTTTCGGCGAGGGCTTCTTCGCGGGATGAAACGCTAACCGGCGAGCGTCTGGACGGCGCCATTGGATGTGGACGCGCGGGAACGTCGCCGACCTTCTGAACCGCTGGGCAAATGGAGGAGCACCGACCCGCGGGAACGAGCGAACCCGCATACTACGAGCTGGGGTTTTCGCAGCGCCAAACCGAGGGAAAACGGCGGCCGAGGTTTGGCGAAGATGGAAGGGAGTTCACTATTGTAGCTGTGGTGAACCATTGGCGAGCATTGGAGGGATGAACAGGGGATGATAGATTCAGCCGATTTCCCCATTGTCGGAAAGCCGTGGTATGTATTTCAAGGTCTTAGGCGAATTTTGTTCTCCATTTTTGTGTATTGCACTGGTTGATAAAGTTGGGTTTAGTGTTCTGTCCGATTGGTCGTTGTTGTGGAATGTGGTCTGCTGATTTTGGTTCTGTATTTTTAATTCTTGCCCACTAGACTTGGATGGGTGCTTATTCTCTGTTGATTTAGAGTTTAGTTCTGCATTTCAAATAATAATTGTTGAACATTGATGGATATTTACACTTTGTTGATTTTACTATCTTGATGAAATTTAACGAGGATAATGCTCACTGTATATTGTTGGTGAGCATATGGAAAAGAGGGAGTTATTTTCTGTGAATTACAACCTTGTGGAATATTGTCTGGTTAAGATATGGTTGTTGATTATTGACGAATGTGGGGATACTTTGAGTGAATTATGTTCTGTGTCTCCATTTGAATGATAAAGGTGTTGGGGTTTTATTATGTTGTGTCGGTTGGGGGATTATGTTTGGATAATTGAATTGGTTCTCTGTTATTCGCTACTTTGGATGATATGCATAAAAATTTTAATGGTCTCTCCATGTTGTTATTGAATGTGGAAGTGAAGGAAGTTATTGGTATTCGGCATGCATATTATTAATGGGTAGTTATTGGTTGTTGGAATAAGTGATGATGAAATATGCTCTTAATTTGGAATTGATTGTTAACATGCAGTTTGGTTATGACTACCCTTGTTGTTTACTATTTTAACTAAATGTGAAGGATATTAGTGGGTTTTTGGAACTGCTAAGTGATTGGTTAGATTCCTGTATAGAAATTATGATATCAAGTTAGTTGAGCATGATGAACTGTAGAAGTGAAGGTAACTATATGTAACTTTGATGATTACTTATTTAATGATTTTAAGGGCATTAAAGGAAGAAGGCTAAAGTGTAGAAAAGCGTTCCAGACGCCAAATAAGTAATGTTGCTTTTGTTTTGGCCTTTCAGCCCTACAATGCAAAGTGCTAGTTGAGTCGCCAGGTAAGTAATGTTGCTTGTGTTTTGGCCTTTCAACCCTACAATGGAAAGTGCTAGGTGAGTCTTCTTTGTTTTTCATTTCGGTGCTGTTTTCTGTTGATTCTTGGAGATGTTTGCTTACAGTTTCTAATGGATTTCTTGGAGACGATTGTTTACTGTTTCTGTTAGATTTATTTGGAGATGTTATGTTCCTGTTGCATTGATGTCAAGTGTCCATGTCTCATAGTAGTGTAGTGTTCATGCATGAGTCATATATAAGAAAGATAAAACAAGGGTAAATGCATGAGATACGACTGAATGCCCATCTAGACCAAGTGGATGAGTTCTAGGCTGGTGGTATGGGATGCTAGCACAAGAACAAATTTGTGCAGGCTGATCACCCAATCAGACTGCCTACTTGGGCTGAATGGTTACCCACTCGATATCGAAGCGAAGAAAATATGTAAATGGTGACTGAAGACAGGCTGCCCAAAAGGGCGGGCCAGTGGGTCATAAGCCCGTTAGCTTATTTTCGGCGCAACCCAAAAACTGATAGACACAAGGCCCGCCCAAGGTCGTAGTGTATTAAATTACACGCAGCTAACGAAGGACTCCCGAAATAGGCGTGGAGTCTGGGCTCCCAAAATGGGCGTGGAGCTCGAATCTCACAAAAGGTCGAGGCGGTAGTGTGTGCCTCATTGTCGTGCCTACTCATATTTGACAAAATAAAGAAAATAGGAAAAGGAAAGAAAAAAGGAAAGATATGAAAGCAAAGAAATGGAAGCAAAGAAAATGAAAAGAAATGAAACGAAACGAAAAGAAAACTAAAGTCACGATATGTCATATTCACGGTCACATGCATTACTTGCTAAGTCTTAGACTTATAGATGAACTTTTCATTGTAGGCACAGGTATTAGAAGGAGAATGGCAAATGTGATGAAACATTGAGGAAGCTTGCTCATGATGAAGACATGACGATTGTTGGGTAATCCGACGATTTGTTTTAATGTTTTATAAAGTGAATCTTTTATGCGAATTTGTAAAGGACTGTTAATTAATTGTGTTATGGCAGGAAAAATATTTAAGTGACAAAGTCTTCTGCTACAAATGTTTTATGAATACATGTTTTAGTAATTGGTTTTAAAGTTGGGTTTTTATCGCAAAAAGAATTTAAGTAACATCGGTTTAGGTGGATGGTTTTAAAGAACATATATATATATATATATATATATATATATATATATATATATATATATTCCAATAATTTATCACAAAATAACGTTTTCTAAAACAGGGCGTTACACTTTGAGTTAAAGTTTATCACTCAAATGCGCGTTGATAATTGTTATACGCCATAGTAAAGTACCTAAGTAAAGAAAATAAAGAAAAATATCAATTTTTTCATATCTTTTTTTAAAGAAAATGTTTAACAAAGATAAAAATTGCTAAAAATTTATCCTTGACAGTGGCTCCAAAAATTTGTTTGTGCAAAACTAGACTCTATGCAAGTGCACATGTCGTAAATCAAATAATAGTAGTAAATAAAAATAGATCACATGAGGACAAATTTAACACAATTTATATCTAAGCAAAACAATTAAATAAAAATAAAAAGAGATTTGGAATGATGATTTAGGTACTGAACAATTAGATTAAAACACAATAAAGCAATTGAGAAATTCATATTATAAGAACATGACTTGGATTCAATTTTCCTTTTTATGTGAAATTTACTACTATTATTATGGGATGTTGCAGCAAAACAATTGAATGACTTATAATTACCTTTCTAATACAAGACTCTATCGAGTTGCTAGATAGCTCAACTTAATAATTTCTTCCACTCTTATGAAATATGAATATATTAGTAAATTTCATTAAATACCTTTCTAAACATGCCATGTGATTCAAAGCAAAATGATGTGTGAATGTTATCATCTCACAATTCAATATTGGTATTGAATTCCTAATTATCGATAAGTACAATGGAAACACAAGTATTTATTCATGCCTAACGACAACAAATAAAATAAACATTCAAAACATATTAAATTATTTAACTTTAATTGTACAACAAACATTAGCAAAAAGAATAAAGTTCACATAATTGCGTACTCTCTTCTCCAAACCAAATGAAAATTAGCTCATAACAACAGTAAAGATAATCATATTATTTATGGAATTTAAGATATTAAAAAGAAAAATATTCTCCGTTCGTGATTTTGTTTAGTGTTGTAGCAACGTCTATGTCTAGAATAGTTGTTGTGAAGAACAAGAGTTGATGTACAAAAGATTGTGCGGTTTTGTCCCAATATTTCTTACATTTGTTTACAACAAGAAGAACCTCCTTTCTTTCTATCTTGAATCCTCGCCTTTTTGGGTTTCGTTTCCTCGTTTTAGCTCTCCAGAATTCTTCCTCTAAATTGGATTATTCCTCCTCAAAATTTCCTTCTAAAGTGTTATTCTTTTATAGCCAACAACTTCTCCACCATTTCATCAAGTATTTCTTTCTTCTTTTTTTTTTTGAAAATCAAATCCTCTCCTTTAGTTTTGGCCTTTTCTCTCTTTTTAATTTCTCTTTCCGAAAATAGGAAAGTTATTATATTCTCTATTTGTTGCTGTGATTTTATCTCCTATTTTCAACTCATTCTTAAATACTCTTTTCAAAAAATAAGAAAATAATATTATCCCTTATTTGTTCATATGATAAATTTCTTACATAAAGTTCTGGACAATTTTCTCTTTTCTCCTTAAAATCTTCTCTTGTCATGGTTTCTCCATTTAAACATGTTGAACACTTTTAAATATCTCTATATGTGATTTTTATAAGATAAAACATAATAAATATACATATTTCACATGAGATTTTACCTTGAAAATCACTAAAACTGATTTTTACAATAAAAATATAAAGTTGTGACATTCTGCAGCAAAATATCATTTTTTTCTTTATTTAATCACTCATTTTCAACAATATTTACATAAAATAAACTCATATAATAACTCATTTTCAAGAGTTATCACACCCCCAAACTTTAATTATTGCTCATTTTCGAGTGATGCAAAACAAAACCACTTAAAAAAAAAAACAGAAATTCATGCCTCAAACATTGAAAATCTGAAAATTCTAAGAATTATTTCTAATTCATAATTAATGAAAATTCTAACATTCTTAATTATTCAAATTGATATTTTTCGAGATTATTCTCAAAGTAATTTTTACCCCAAAGTAAGTATGTGTATGCTATACATTAAAAATTTCTCCAACTACCAAAGTTAAATTAAATCATGATAAATTTCGTACTTTATATATTAGTTCTACGATTCTCTCAAGTAACTCAAAGAAATTAGAAACTAGGATTCAATAATTAATTCATTATGGTAAGCATTGGGGATTTTTTTTTAATTTCTTTATTGACTTCTCCGTAACTCACACTATCTTTTGATGTGATTAACAATTGTTGAGAAAAGTCTATAAAGATAATCATATTAATTCTGGAATTTAAAATCTTAAAAAGCAGAAAAATATGAAAAATCTTCTTTGTCTGTGATATTATGGGATATTGTTCGATGTTGCAGCAACGAAGGAAGTTAGTGCATGATAACTCTAAAATTAATAATAACTAAATGAGCGACATTAGTGTAAAACTTGATTATATTATGGGAATAAGAAAATATTAACATAAAGAATATGGAATTTTCATAATTAAAAGAAAATAAAAATATATATATATTTATTTTGATATATGACAAAATTTTATTGATTTGGTGATTTACAATAAATTTATTAATTCATTTTAAAAAGCCCAAGTGAAAGAGGGCAGAATAAAGACAACCTTAGTTTACCAAGTTAATTGGTTAAGTGACTCATTTATCAATACAAGTCAACTCAGTGAAACTGTCTCGACTCCAAAGGGGATCTGACGACAACCAATAACGATATGACTTTTGAGAGGATTTAACCATTTGAAGCTTAGTTAAATTAAATGGTTTGCAGTTGAAAGCTAAAATAACCAAATTATTAAATAGAGATGCCAAAACCCAAAATCATTGGGATAATAAAAAAGCTCCACGAATAAATAGTGGCATGAAACGAGAGCCCATAAATCCAAATAAAAGGGAACTAAAACATAAAGGTACTATAAGTCATATGATATATGGGGGAGAAATTGATTTTCATATAGTTTCAATGTAAACTAACAACTATGAATAGGTTTTGCAATGTAAACTAACAACCATGAATAGGTTTAGGATTTTTCCTCCGAGAATATGATATAATCAACTATCCCATTACAATATAAGCAGAAATCGCAAACATCTTCTCTCTCAATCAAAGATACATGACAAACAACTATCCTCACTTGAGTCAAACAAAGTTGGTACATGCGATGATATGAACAATACTTAAAAAAATGCATCCACAAATGTGCTAGAAAAATGTATACATATATAAACTAGTATGTTATAGGGCATGATATTGTTAGCTTAATATAAATTAAATATATTTATTTTGATGATTAATGGTTTAAGTTGACAAATTTAAATTAAATTAATATTGGCATTGTTTGCTTTAGAAATTCGCTCTTGATATTATTGAAAATTACAAACGTATCTATTAAGCTTGTCTAAAAAATTTTAAGTCTCTTTTAGGTTTTGTGTCCCAATGGTTAACCAATGCTAGGCAGTGGTCAACCAAAAATGAAACAAGTTGCATAAGCATTTGAAGATACTTGATCGCGGTCGATCTGGGCACACTCACTGTCACACAGACCCAAAGCAAATTGCTTGTAGCCTTAACCATGGTCGACAAAACATGAAGAGTAAGCGGCCTTGAAATGGAAAGATTGCACCTCATTTTAAAGCACCTAAGTTGCAGATGGCCGGATGAAGTTATCGGTAGCCCACAGCTCAAACATATTCAATTTATTTAAAAGATGTGGTCGTCCAACAGTACAAGGTGGTCGATCTAGAGAAGAGATGCAATCATCCAAATTAGAACAACAATAGGTAGCCCATTTGAATTTTACCATAACAGTCATCTTACGGTCGACCGAACAAACTCCATGGTTGACCAACATTCTTCCAAGAAGTGTTGTAGTTGTCTTTAATGGTTGATTATGTTTTAAGCACTGGTCAATTGCCGGCTCTAGATTTGGTGCTAGTCTATAAATGGATCCACACATATCCACTATGCAATACTTATTGAATCTTTGAGTTATCACTTGAGCATTATGAACATTCAAGATTTCAAGCCTTCCCACCCAGCTTTCATTCATTTATGTGACTTAAGTATTTATTACTTGTTAATGTTAGGTATTTGAACAATATACTGCAAGCACATTTATTGTTGAGAGAGAAAGAGTGAAATTCTATATTTTTAAAGGCAAGATTGATGTCAAGAAGTTCAATCAAGTGTAACCTGAAGGGTTACTGGAATTGAATCTTCAAAGGGGACTCTTAGAGTACAGACGTAGGTAGTTTAACTAAACAACATTAACAACTTGTGTTTGCAAACTTTTTTTTCTCTAACTATGTATTACTTGTAATTTGATTTTTTTTTTAACTGATGGTAAATATTTTGTGATTAAGAGAAGTTAATCATCTAACATTTCCTTGGTCAGGTATTAAATTTGCAAAAAGGTTTTAATAACCGAATTCACCGCCTTAAGTTATATTGATAATACAAAAATGTCGTAAGTGTTTGAGAAATAATTCAAAGTAAGACTTGAAAAACTATGAGACGTAGAATTGAACATAATAAATAAAACCTTTGTTTACCTAAACACTGCTCACAACCAGTATCCATCTTGATACCTATCTTCACACTCATATCAAAATACTACTAAACCTCTTAAAATGAGTGATTGATCCCATAACTAGGATATGACACAACTTGTGGATCTACTTGAAAAACTTGGTCTGAAATGGGTATCAGTGTTACGCGAGTGACTTATACCAACTAGCGATTAACTAAAGGAAAGTGCAGTCGATCATGGAGAACCCAGTTGACCATGAATACAACCAAGAGTAAATGCCCATGCAATTGACTTAGAGTAAACATTGGGTCAGTCGGTCCATGCTTCAGTTGATCAGATTGCTATCCACGGTTGACCTTGTATTTGAAAGATTGTTCATCATATAGCGATCATACGCATAAAGAGGGGTGGTCAACCAAAACTTTCCTAGAAAAGTTTGGTCAAACCACTAATCGACTAGAAGTGGTGACGAGTCTGTCAGATTTCGTAAAAATATGATTGTGCTTGATTTTTCTGCATATATAGTAAATCCATTTACTCTGGTGGAATGTTGTATCATTTCCCATCTTCTCTCAAGGGGACACTGTTGTTCGTCTGACAAATGAAAATTAGGTTTTGGGAGTTTTTGTATTTAACTATTTTGGTTTCAAAAAACTTAATTGTTGTGATGATATGCCATAATGTTGTAGGTTTTGTACCTGGTGGCTCGTCCAATGGATCAAGATCAATATTTAAGTCACACCTAACAAACTTAATCTAAATTTCAGCATTTATCAAATAGAGATGACGACTGCCAAGGGAGAATGGGAATCTGAAGACAACTCAATTGTACGATATAAGAGATAAAGCTAAGACAATTCCTCCATTGTCTTTTTCTTTGAGAGATTCAAATCTTTCACATAGGATTTCAATTTAGATTCAAAATTCTAATGGGATTGGTGATAGATTGATGTTATTGGGGCATCTATTGTTGAGAAAATCAAAGGACTTCAAATGTATTAAGAATCCTTCAATTTGTATGGTGTAATTTTGGAAATTTTAAATAGACAGTCAGATTTTTAGTTGAAAGCTCAGAATTTGATGGTTTAAACAAATAGATTTGTGCACTAAAATGATTTTAATTATAACGGGATTAGAGTAAAGTAAATTGGCGTGGAGAAGACAGAAAGAAATTGACTTTTCTTGAAAAAACTCGATTTGTAGCAAGTCAGGTGTAAAGGTGTCATGTGTTGGGCATTGAGCATTGTTTAAATTTTGTTGGAAATTAAGGTATTGCATAACACGATGCCATGATGCTATATCAATTTTCCAATTTGTGTGGAAATTTGACATGTATTGCACCAAGGCGTCTAACATGAAGATGATGCACCACGGGCTCTGTCTTATTTTTAATTTAATTATTTTATTTTGTAATAGTTTAATAGTTGCTGAAATTGTTTAGTTTGAGTTATTTTTTTGTTCGTATGTGTTGTGTTTTATTTTTAAGGTTATTGCTGTAATTAGTCATTAGGGCTTAACCGTAATTAGTAAAGTATTTAAACACCACTGAGTGAATTTTGTAAGGAGATGAGTTGAATATAGAAAACTGAACGTTTGTTCAAAACTTGGAGTTTCTCTAGTCTGCCACATCCTTTTTGGTGAGTCATATCTGAATAAGTTTGTGTGTACAATTTGAGATCATCTCTTGCAAGTTTAGGTGATTTCTCTTATTGCTACTCTTTTCTCTTCTATGTGCCGTCGAAAAAGAATAGCCAGCAAAGGTGTAAAAAACTTTCAAAGATCCAAGTTGGAGAGCTACTTCTTGCAAGGTAGCCATTGAAGTCAAAGACACCACCATAGTGTTTTTTGGACCAGCTTGTTATTTTCTGCATAGCTCATTTCATCCCTTACTATTGGAGGAAAACTGCCTCAACTTATAGTGGAGTTTTGTTCCAAAGTTTCTGCCTTTTCTTATACAACCATTCAGTTGACTCGAGCGTGACTTCATCAAGAACCGTCATTCACTATCAGACACACACGAGGTCCAAACTCTGTCATTAACTGAGTGTAGATAGATAGAATTGCTTAGCCTTCCTGGTCAGAGTAGTTTGTGGTTTCATTTCTCGTTTTCAAACGAATATTGAAGGAGCTTTTAGTTCTGGAATCACGAGTAGTGTTTGTCACATTTTGGACGTCCCTCTGCTATAAAGGACGTCCCTGTGCTCCTAAAACGATGATGCTTTAGCTATAAAGGACGTCTGTCACCCATAACTGTCATATGTTATCCACCCTGTGATCCAAACGACTACGCTTCAGCTATAAAGGGACGTCTATCACCCATATCTATTGTCCGTTATCCACTTATGTTGTCTGTTGTTCATAACTGTCATATGTCGTCCATATTTGTCATATGTTCCCGTCATCTGTTTTCCCCTATTTCTAGGGTCCATCTTCATTTGACTTTGTCTATTCTTTGACCATAAGGGACATTCGTTCCTCCATAAAGGACGTCTGTTCCTCCATTTTGGACATTCATTCCTCCATAAAGGACATCCGATATTCATTTCAATGCTAAATCTTCCAATTTGGGACACCCGTCTTCCCTAAGGGACGTCTGTTCTTCATTCCAAACACTCATTTCCACTCATTCCAATGCTCCTACTTCCAAGAGAGCTCTCATAGGTGCATCATTTGTAACACCCCGATATTTTGAAGTTGGATAATTACCGGGGTATTACTGAGGACGTTCGGAGCGTTAAGTCAAGGAATATTTCCGTTACGTTTTTCCCGTATACGTGATGTAATCAAAGTGTTAGAGTTGGGAATATTACATCGCGTATCTATACGTGTCATTTTGTGATGTGTGTTTATGGGGGAGAAGTTAAGGGATAAGAGATAATTTTAAAAATGGGAGAAAAATGTGTCCAGGGTGTTTTCGGACGTTGCAGACGACAGTTCGGACGAGTTATGACGTACGAAAATATCTCGGACGTCATCCCGAGAATTGGGACGCCTCTGGACTTGACTTTTACTGTGCATCAAGATTTCTGGACGAATTCGGACGACGCGGACGACATCTTGGACGAGGCAGACGTTGTGCGTTTCAATCTGTCTGAATTCTGGACGACACAGATGATATCTCGGATGTCATTTATGCATCCGAATTCTGAATTCGGACAGTACGAGCAGAATTTGGACGCATCCTCTCGTCCCAATCCCCCCTGTACAGCGACAAAACTGATTTAAAATCAGAACGAAAATGATGCCCAACTAATAGAAATGCGAAACCACAGACCTCACTCCCACGATCCCGACCAGTAAAGGATGTTTCTTGCATCCCCTCTGCCACTCGTACGTTTGGTGCCCTAGGGTGAGTCTATTTCTTCAGCCCTTCACCTTCGTCTCCTTCGTTGTTCTTTCGGGAGAAGGGTTTCTGTGCGAGCTGCTGTGTGGTGTTGGGGAGGAGGCTGTCATCCGTGTGAAGAAGGGTCTTCAAAGGTAAGGTTATGGGTTGTCTTTGGCCAGAGGAGGCCCTACACCCAAGTAAACGTGTGCGTGCATATGCTTGATGGATTATTCTGTTGTGGTTGATAGAACATGTAGAAATTTATCAATGAACTCCGTTGTTTTCCTGCAATATTTGCTACTGCCCTTACTCTTGACCTTGTAGATGTTCCCTTTGCCATTTCTTTCTATGTACATATTTGTTAATGTTCAATAAATAAATAACAAGAGCAAGAATTTGATCTAAACACTTCTAAGGAAAGCATGAATGGGATGAGAACTATGGTTGAAATGTGAAAGAAAGATGAAAGGAATGAATGACCATTGTTGTAACCATATTTCAATGATCACTTGTTCTTTGAGAAAGAATGAATAACTCTAGAAAACATGAGATCCCCTAGTAATGTACCTCTATTATTCTTATGCTCTGTTATCATCAAAACAAAGGTTATTTTCGTATTCAGTATAAGCATGTCTTTCATTTCTTGTATAAGCATATCCTTGCCATCGTTAAACTTACCGCCCTGTACAAGCATGTTGCACATAGTTAGTCACTGTAATTCGAAAGTATGATTTGTAGTTCATTTCTCATGTGTACACAGCTGTTTTAGTGAGTGATTGAAAGCATATTTTGTAGTTCTACCTTGTTTTTAAACATTCTTGTACATCTGCTACATGAAAGCATGTTTAGACATTCGTTTCTACCACTAGGTGGATCGTTTAAAAGCACGTTTACATGTTCATTGCTATGGCGAACCAGTTGTTATGTAAAAGCATGTTTCGCTATTTGTCCTCTTAATAATTACTTTTTTTTGCTGCTATTTATAGTTTTCAAACAAGTATGTTTCGTTGTTCCGTTGTCAATTAAAAACATATGTTCGCTGCTTCATTCGATAATATTCACTGCTGTATTATTGATTTAGAAGCATGTCCATTACTCCACTTCGTCATTAAGAATGTTGTTATTTATCTTGGATTTGAGGTGAGTTTCGCCGTTCGTCTAATTCAGTATTTACTGCTGCCATAGTCGAATAAAAGCATGATAGTGTTCATTTACTGTTGTTCTGTTTAACCATTAAAAGCATGTCAAACTATTTCATTTCGATACTTCTCGCTGCTGCTGTCGACCTAGAAGCATGTTCTCGCTGTTTTGTTCTGTTAATTCTTGTTGTTATATATCTTTGATCTAGAAGCATGCTTCGTTACTTTATTTCATTAATTATTTCGATAATCGTACGTTGCTCTATGTAGTTAAGATTTTTCCGTTGCGATCTACCGTATATGATTTAATTTCGTTTATAAGTATGTAAGATATTAATCTCCTTAGCATGTTAGAGAAATCTATTGTTGAAATGCTCTCAAGAATTCCTTGCTAAGTTCGTCCTATGTGCTCCCTTGGTTGCCTTATATGTATTGATATGGTTGCATCTTCAAATTTTCTTATGTGCCTTGAATTTCGCTTGTCTATTGTTAATTGTAGGATCTTCAATGTATTGTCTTTAGTATTCATGTACGTGCTAGCTATTTTAGAAATGTCCCCCATAGATTCATGTTAATAGAAACCAAGTAGGGGGTACCCCTTCGGGGTGGTACCCACATGCATGAGTGAGGGAAAAACGATAAGAAGACGAAAGAAAAGAAAGAAAAGGGAGATGGGTAGACGGGCCTAATCTGCAACCTAGCCAAAGCCCCTCCCTTACTGGGTATGGGAGTTCTAGGTTGTAAGTAAGAGATTAGGTTTGATCAGCTATACCATTCCATATAGGTCTCCCAATCTCTAGCTCGAAGTACGAGTATAGAACGAACGAACGAATGTAATAAAAGAATTAGTTTGGGTGGCCCCCATTCCAAGGGAAACTAAAGAGAGACGTATGCATTTGTTTTCCCCCATTTTCTTACTGGGCGTAAGCTCACGTCCTTACTTGTGGTGTAGGTACAAACGATGAACAGATAATAAGTAGATGATAAACACATAATGAAGCAGGGATGAATGATTTGCACGCACGAGACTCGAGGCTAGATAGGCAAAGAAAAGAATGAGTAAATGGTTGTAACCACATTGAGTTTTATTATTTTGTACTCCATTGTTTAGATTCCTTTTAAAAGATTTAAATATGTTTCCGCCATAATTTTCAAGGGTTTATTTTATAACGCTTCCGCACATTTTATCAATTGGTTTTCATAATGAATTTAAACAAAGAGTCAGTAGCGATCCAGTTAGACGAGCTCTGATATATTTTGTTTTAAAAAGAAAGAAATTTTAAATTTTACGCATTTTCAAGGATTTACGAAAAATCCGGGTAGTTACAGCAGACACACCCAATTCTTACCCTTTGAAGAAAACCATAATAGGGACAGTGACTCCACGGTTCAGGTCCTTTCCAGAAGCACCAGACTCGGCTCCTAGCTCTCAGCACTTGTGAGAAATTCTTCTCCATTTCTGCCTTTTCTTCACTGCCTCTCCTATTTATACACAAAATGCTAATTTGAAACCACTATCCAGGTTATCCCACAATATCAGCCACATCACTTGGTTTATCGACCACAATCTAGTCGTTCGATCCTTGCAGCTGAAACATACTCTATCGTCCTTGAACCAGAGGATGAACCGGCTCGGTCTACACACGAGCAAACCGGACCATCGAACCTAGCCATCGCGAACTGAATCCCTGCCAGTCACAAACTGAGGACCCTGCTAGTCGCCCTATCATGAAATGCAGAGGAGAGAAATCAATCCAAGCTACCTCGACCATTCACCGGAAAAGACCACCCTCGAAAGCCCTGAAGCTGGAAAACGCAACTCGCGGGAGGTCGCCGATTCCGAGCCTGTGACCGTTGCTCGCTGTTTGCTGGACCACGCATCGCCAGCCACAGCCTCGAATGCCTGAGCCCGAGCTCGCCGTCGCCATCAACTCGCATGTTGCAGCGATCTCTCCTCCGATCGTTCTCTCGCCTCAGGCTCTCTTCTCCCTCTACGTTTCTCTCTTTCTCTTTTATTCTCGTTTTTTATCTTCACTTTGGCCATTCTGTGATTTATTTGCTGGACTGGTTCGGTTCTTGCTGAACCGGTTCGGCATACTGAACCGGTCCAGCATACCTTCCAACAATTAAATTTTAAATTATTAAATTAAATCCATTAAATTTCTAATCCCTATTATAATTTAATCTTTTACTAATTAAATTTAATTTATTAAATTTAATCCAATTTATCCAATTAATTTAAAATACCTTTTCATTATTTTAAATCCCTAATAGTTTAACCTCTCTCTTATTTTTATTCAATAAGTCCTTAATTTAAAATGATTATAAGTAATTTCAAATATTATAATTTAATTCATCATATGAATATGTTTATTTTAAATACGGTAAATTCCATTTAATCTCAATAAATAGAATTCTTACGAATGCGTCCTTCGTAATACCTCGATAATTAAATAATTATCAAACTTTAAAAAGTCGGGGTGTTACAATAATTTCTTTAGTTGGTGAAGATTATTTTGTAACGAGAATGAGTTTATAGTAGAGAATGAGTTGTAGATGATGGTACGTAATAGATGGTAGAAGATAGTGGAGCTGTCTGAGAATTTTTATGCAAGATGTTTAGCTTTGGGGGAGTCTAAAAACAAGGGAGACTCTGCCAAAATTTTTGGAAAATAGGAACGACGTAATGAGTGGAAGAAAAATAGGGTTAAACAGAGTCAGATAGTTAAACGGAGTCCGATAGTAAATGAGAGCACTTAACGAATCACGAGCAACGAGAGTGAAGACAATGAATTGATAAATTATAAAAAGCGAACTAAAGAAGTAAAAAGTGAATTAAGAAAACGACAACGATATGATGGGAGGACGTTAAGTTCTTCATGGACATGGTCGCTAGCGAGCTTTCGGATTATGCCATCGTCGCTAGCAAGCTTTCGGATTATGTCATTGCTACTCGTATCGGTTGCATTGTCCCATGGTTATGCCGGGACAGTTCTTGGATTATGCCAGAACATAACGGCTAATGATTAGCAGTCTTTCGAATTATGTCATTGTTGCTATATCGGAAGCAAACGATAAAAAAGAGCGGCCAAGGGTTAGTAGACTTTCGGATTATGTCATCGCTACTATACCGGAGGTCACAAACAGAAAAGAGCAATGTAACGACATAAAAGATAAAAGTGTAAGAAAAATGAGAGGTTACAACAAGTAAAGGGTAGACGTGATAGTGAGGGACAATGGGGTTAAGTGTCGCAGCCTAGGGAATCAGTCGAACTATTCAACGAACGAGCGCATAAACTGAACTAACGGGAACAGAAACAAAAACCTCGGATAACAGAAACGGTATGAGCAGGAAAATCGAAACTGTAACGACCCTTAAAAGTACAAGAAATTTAAAAATTTTGTAAGATAATTAAAATTCTTTATAATGAGAGTGCAAGCCGGGCCGTTAGAAACCATTTTCTTCATTAAAACATAGCGGAAGCATAAATCGTTTACAAAGAAAATCTTTTGTTTTGTTTTACTGCTACAAAATTAAATATAATTTAATTACAAACTGTTTTATTTCTTACTCACTCAGCCTGGCCAATCACAAACTCCTTCGCGTGCAAATCCTTCATCAACTGCTTTGTGTTTTGTTCATCGTTCTTCTCGTCATTCACGTATACCTACACCACAAGTAAACTATAAGTCTAAAAGACTTAGTAAGGAAAGGAAAAATGCATATGACATGCCTCTCTTTAGTTTACTTGGATTGGGTCTTCCCTTAACCAAACTTGCATTACATTCATTCATTCGTTCATTCATAACTTGTACATTGAGCTGGAAGTTGAAGGAACACGTGTGGGATGGAATAGTTTGATCGGCTTCTAACCCTATGTGGGTTGGATCCGGACTACCCATCCACCCCCCAACTTCCCATTGCATCACTCATCATCGTTCATTGCATTCGTTCATTTCATTTTCCTCACTTATGCATGTGAGTACCACCCCGAGGGTACTCCCTACTTGTTTCTATTATCATGAATGCATGTTGACATAACATAAAAGAATAATGAATCAAGACGAACAACAAATATAGGAGGCAATAAATGACAAGCATAGCGCAATCAAAGATAGGCACAGATAATAATAGAAAGCAACGTACAACATGTTAATTCTAATAAATTTAACAATTGAAATATTGCAGGATGATTAAACTATTAACGTGCAAATTATCTAAGTGAATTAAACATGCTTAACATACGAATTATGGGAATGAACTTAATAATCAATTTAGGAAAGTATTCTTAACAATCAACTATTTAACGTATTAATTAAATGACTAAAAGAAACATGGTACAATCAGTTTACAACCAATTATGTGCTGATTGATTTAACTAATCATGCTCAGGTTACTTAAAGGAGTGAAATTAAGAATTTACATACTAATTGATTGATTATGTAAACGGGCATGTGGATAAATAATTAACATCAAGATGAACAATGAGCTGGTGATATAACTAAAACTCAATAATAAGTTTATGTGAATTAATAGCTGATCATACTTGACTAAATATTCATTGAACATGCTTATCGACTCACTTAACAAATAATGAATAAGACATGATTGTTACTTAACGGGATTAGGAACAATTAACCTGATCATAAACAGAAATATATATGGAATGTACCAATGATTTTCATACTGTTATGTCGACATATTCCATAGCATATTCAACAATTCCTATGCAACGAACAGTATGAATAATATGCTTAATTGAATTGTATGAAAAATTAGCTAACTAATAGTGCTGGAAGTATATTCAGAAAGTATCTACCCGATATGTGTCAACTACTCCTATTCATAACTTTATTTATTGAAGACATACTTGATAATTTGAATTGACAGAGGATATGCTAACTAATTTATACTAATTAACACTATGATGCTTATATCACCTAACCAGAACCAAAGAATTCAGCATTCATAACAGAGTTTACAGTTCATAATCCTGTTAACAACATATTCATGCATATCATTTCATTTAGACAGCCTTCAATTCATCCATTCAATTTATTATTCTATGCTATAACAGTTTCTCAGCTTTTTGAAATTATTACCGTAAGGGGAGATTGAAATGGTAAGGCTGGCAGAGATGATAAATGGCTAAAGGGGAATTACAGCAAAGACAAGAAGAGACACAACAAGCAACACATCAATTAGAGGAAAAACTTTGCAATTCATTCTTATTTGTTCAAGCATTAACCTTGACTACAACGTCTAACATTCTAGATCTATCTTCCATATTAATCATCAAGCAAATAAAGCATTTAAAATAAATATAGTTGCAGGAAATTAAAAACAAGGGATTCAATTCATATTACAAGGATTTATAGCAGAATAACTTAACTATGGGAATCAAAATTTGACATTCAGTAATTCATAATACTCACACACATAACTGTTATGATAGACCAAGTTATTGCTTATGTGGCACTTCTGTTATTGTACTCCAGCATGAGGGCAGATTGGGTATATACCAATTAGTTTATAAGGGGATTAGGGAAAAGTAGGCGAGTCTGTCGATGAAGCTGTGAACCATTCTGTTTTCCCTCTCTCTCTCTCATCTCCCTTCTTCTCTAGTCTCTTTTTCTTCTCTGCTAGAACTCTCTTCTTCTTCCACTTTGTTCTTTCTTCTTCTTCCTCTCTATTATCTTCCCTTTCTGTAACTTTTGCTCTCTTATTATCAGTACTACTTGTTATTTTTCTTTGATTTCCTGGCAATACCGTAACATTGGTATTAGAGCCACCGATTCTTATGACGGAAACACTCTCAAAATCTCACGATGAAATTATCAGACAGCTGGATAATTCGTTTCAGAGATTGGAAAATTCGTTTCAGAAATTGGAGCAGAATATTTCAGCCAAATTGGATGCAATGATAGCCGCCATTAATCAACATCAACTATTCATGGCTGATGACGATACTTTGTATCGATTCAATACTGAGACTAAAAAAGGATTAGGCAACTTAGAGGCCATTGAGGAATACTGTGGAGACCATAAAGTGGATGATCAGAAAGTAAATGTGGTTTCCACGTTGAGCGAGCAGTGGTACAACCAGTGGCTTCAGAAGGGGTGTGCTCGCTTACTCTAGCAAATTTTACTAGAGAAGATGTCACTCACATTGCTCCAGTTTCTATCACAGGCAACTCAGGTCTGGTCCAAAATTACTTTGCTCTAACTATTGATAGTGTTGATTTTCCTGTGGATATAACAGTTAGTAGGAATTTATGTCGCAAAGAAGTGCTAATGGATGTAGTAGCTGAGGATGAATCTAAGTTCGGCAAACGTAAGGTTATTGGTCGTGTTCAAAGGATTTTTGTCCATGTTATGGTGCTTCAAACTTACTCAGCTAAAATTTGGACCTTTGATTCTCTTGATATTGTTGATGTTTCCGCGAATATATTAATTCGTAAGATTTTGAACTATAGGTGGACACGGAAAAAATTATATTATTTTAATTTGCTTAGGGATGTTTCGGGTGATGAAGGTAAAGAAAATGATTCATTCACCAAGCATGCACGATTTGAGACATATGTACAGGTGACAGATTTTAATCCACAATCTTGGTTTCAAGTGGATAGAGGAAAACTATCCAAATTGTATTCAGCTACTATTTCACTAGGTGATTTCTATTTTCATGTTGGTTTGGCTTGGTTAGACTACATTAACAATGACAAGCTAGAATTTTATGAACAGATGAGTTCTGTAATTTTGTGTGTTGTCCCTCTGGAATGGATATATGAGGAGAGATCATTATATTGCAAAGATGATAGAAAGTGCAAGTTGTTGAAGAAAATTCAGAAGAGCTGTGGACAACTCCAAGATATTTTAGATCAGAATAGTCGACTAATCAATGAGATCAATCAACACTAGGTTTCCAATATTGCAGACAATTTGGGGAGAAATGTGGGTTTGCTCAGAGAGCTAAATAATATTGTTAGAATGATGGTTAATCTATATGCAGATCTTTCAAGTTCTTTCACCAAATTAGTGGAGGATCTCGACAACGCTACTGAAATGTTTGAAGAGAAAGTGGCACCATCACTGCTTCGTGCACTTGTATGTGAGCATGTTGAGAACTATAAAACATTAGATGATAGACAGTCATTACTTCTTCTCCGGTTGAATCATTTTGAAGCAACAAGGAGGAATTTACAATTTGCTCGCCCACATGCATTTAGCAAACGAAAACAACTAGTTTATAAGGATTGGATACTCCAACAGCAGCAGGGTGTTAAAATACTTGGATGGCGACTAGAAGAAGTTGAATATGTCCTTGGTCGCACTAGAAACACAAATGGTGATGACATTCGATCAAATGTTGATGGAAATAGGCAGGCTAAAGGGTTGATGGGAATCTATGCTAAGGGAGATAAAAGGATGGTTAAAACGATGGACTTTGGTATGGATTATCTAGAAACATTTGGTAGAGAGATTAAACTTGTGGAAGGAACATTTTATCAAACCATCAATGGCTTTTGGAACAAATTCAACGAATGGGAGAATAACTTTCTTAAGATAATTGGTGAAGTCATAAAAGATGTGTCTATGCCAGAGCACAATGACCAAATACAAACTGATACAACAATGGCGAATTCTATAGAAACTACATCTCTTGTTCAAACCACAGTGAATACAATGGTGCCAATGAAGAAAGACAGTATCCACCCTTCTCATCAATTGACGAGGCAACTAAGCAAGGGAGAAGTAATAACCAACTATTTGAAAACGACATCAGAATATAAGAACTACAACCATTATCAATTCTTTTCTATATTGGGATCTTCTTATATGGCAGCATGGCTAGCATCGCTTCCTTAAATGGGATTGTTGATGTTGATCCAGATTTTGTAGTAATATGCAAGGAAGAGATGATGATTTTGCCAAAATGTTATATACTTTTGGACAAGTATATTGTAAGGGGGTGGATTGTTATGATAGAGCAAGTTATTACTTATGTGGCACTTCTATTATTGTACTCTAGCATGAGGGCAGATTGGGTATATACTAATTAGTTTATAAGGGGATTAGGGCAAAGTAGGCGAGTCTGTCGATGAAGCTGTGAACCATTCTGTTTTTCCTCTCTTTCTCTCTCTCATCTCCCTTCTTCTCTAGTCTCTTTTTCTTCTCTGCTAGAACTCTCTTCTTCTTCCTCCTTGTTCTTTCTTCTTCTTCCTCTCTGTTATCTTCCCTTTCTGTAACTTTTTTCTTCTTGTAACTTTTGCTCTCTTATTATCAATATGACTTGTTATTTTCTTTGATTTACTGGCAATACCGTAACAAATACTTGTGGTGTAGGGCCTCCACATGGCCATGACATAACCAATCCTTACCTACAGTGACGAAGACCAACCGGGACAACAATGACAGACTCTAGCAAAAATCCCCCATGCCTACAGCTCCAAGCTCCTCACGGTCTCCCTTCCTCTCACTCTTACTCTCCCTCTCACTCTTTGGAAGAATTAACTCAAGGAATTGAAGTCTCTAGTTGCATTTTGAAAAGGCAGAGGGATAACCTGTGAAGTTTGGTGGACACCAATCAGAACAAAGCAAGGACCAAAAAATGGTGGACGTGACCTTGAAAGGAGGATCGTATCGGTCGGTTGGGTTCGTGGCTGTCCAACTGAGATCTCAATCACCCAAAATTCGCAGTGTTGAGTCGTAACTAGACCCAGTGTCGAGCCGACCTGTCGGTCTTCAACCGACGACATGTAGGCCGATCCAGCTCAACGACGCCTCGGCCACACATTGCTAGTCATTGCCATTTATCGTCAAACCACGTCGTCGGAGCGCGCCATCGAACACCCAGAACAGTAGGAGCTCATCGATGCCCCTGCTGCTCGGCCAGACCCGAGAGATCTATGCCAAATCCTCGTAACTCGCTCGAAAATCGCCACTTGTCGCTGCCAGCATCGTGGCCAACCACAGCCTCTGCCACAACTCTCCATTCGTCGGGCCCTCTCTCGTCGGATCCCCTCTCTCACTCCTTTACCGATTTTCTTCCCTTCCAAAAAAAAAAACCTGTAATTCCATATTTTGTTCTTCATTTGCTGCAGACCAGACCCAATTACTGAACCGGTTCTGTCATTGAACCGGTTCTCGCACCAAATTTTAATAATTCAATTTATTAATTCCAATTAATACACTTTATCCAAATAAAATTTCCCCTTTATTAATTTAATTAAATCTTGTATTTAATTAAATTAATCTCAATCCAAATATAAAATTCTCGATTTATTCCAATGTCGGGGTATTACGTTTCTCTCTCCAAAATTAAATTTCATCCCAAAATATCTTCCGCAATAGTACTTTATAATAACTCGTATAGGCACGAAATGAAATACTTTAATTATTCCAAATTGACTACATCGCAAAAATTAGAAAAACGATAACGGGTACTACAAAAATGGAGACAAAGTTTCATGGCATAGAAGCGGAAATGGAAACGAAGATGAAGTTTCCAGAAATGGAAGCGGAAACGGAAACTAAGACAAAATTTCTAGAGATGGAAGCAAAAACGAAAACGGATATGGGAATGCGTAAGATCACGGGAACCAAAATGGATGCCGAGGCGGAAATAGGAACGGAAACATAACCTGAAACAGGAATGGGAACGGAGACGGAAATGGAAACGAAGTTTCTAGAGTGATTTCTGGGAATGGATACGAGAACTGGAACAGAAATGAGAACGAGAACGGGAACTGATATTCACACACAAACTGGGAAGCACAAATGGATTAGAAACCTAAGAGGGGTAAATGGGTAATAGAGTAGCGCAGCAGAAGCGTGGAAGAGTGAATTCAATAGTTGGATCGAATTCGGTGCGAAGAGATGAGTTTGGAAGTTGTCAAGCCGATCTATTAGCTAGAGTTAGGCAAACATCAATCCGAGAGGGGTTAGTATTAAGCCGAAACCTAGAGTCAACTAGAATACCAATTGGGTAGTTAGTAAATGGTTTGGACGGGTAAATAGTGATTGTTAAGGGGCAAATTTTAGGGACAAAATTTATATAAGGAGGGAAGTATGTAATACCCCGATATTTTTAATTATCGGGATATTACAGAAGGCGTACTAGGAGCGTTAAAATTAGAGATTTAAAATGATGAAAGAGGGGGTATTTTAAAATTAATAAATAAGTTGAATAAATTGTATTTAATTTAATAATTTAAATTAAATGAGTAGTGTATGAGCTGAACCGGTTCAGCAATAACCAAATCGGTTCAAGCCACTTAAACTGGTTCGCTTGGCGAACTAGTTAATGCAGAAACAGAATGGCCTTTGGCCATTCTATGAGAGACGAGATTAGGAGAGATTGAGGGCGAAGGGGAGGCAACGACGACCTGGAGACGGGCGACGACGAAGGTTCAGGCGACGCTGTCTGACGGCAGGCTACGGTGTGCAGCGGCTGCTGGCGAAGCAAAGAAGCGAGCTGCAGGATGCTAGGGCTCGAAATTGGGGTTGCTGTCGGCGATGATTCAAGCTCCAAGCGAGGTTGTTGAGGTAAGATGTTGGTCGATTTTTCCTTCTCTTGGCGTTCTGGAGGTGTTGGTAGGAGCATAATCGCGGATTTTGCGTGGTGGTTAGGGGACGATTTACGGTGGCTAGGGAGTTTGGTCTGAACCGGGTGTCACCAAACCGGTTTGGCGGTTCGGTTTAGCTTGTCGTATGGGTTCGAACCAGCCCATCAAAGGTTGGTTTTTGTGCGCTGGAAAATGACATTGTCAGGCATGGGAGACACTTTCTACAAGCTGGGCAGTTTGGTCGGGTGTGCAGAGGGAGAGTGTTTGTCTCCTAGATGCAGGATATAAGGGACAGAAGGATAGGAGAGGGTTCTGTTGATTTTCCTTCCTGGTGAAGCCAGTGCAGAAAGCTGAAGCTGGAGCGCTGAAGCTGGAGTGCGGTCATCTGGAGCTGCTGCTGTGAAGTTGCCGAAGATGGAGTGCTGTCTGTGTTTGTGTATCTTCGTCGATGGTAAGGATTGGTAGAAATTGTAGGTTGTCTCTACTGTTGGTTTCCTGCTTCCTATGCATAATACTTTGTACGTTCCATGCTTGGTTGTTCACATGCAATAATCTTGGTTGATGTTAGTACATGATTCCTTGACTATTTGTAGGAATGTAGGCTTTGGTTGCTCTGACAGTTCCCTTATTATTAGTTTTATGGCATTGTTATTGGTTGTTGTTATGCTTCCTGTTATTCATTTGTCGTTGATTTCTTACTGTTAAATAATTGCTAGATGGCTTGTAGACGATAAACGCTTGAATGTTATCCTGTTGTTAGAGTAGTGTTGGTTTCCTACATTGTCGTTAGCTCCGTGAACTTTAGCTTTGTGACATTTCATATTTCCTTAATATTAGTTGTCCTCTTTACTGCAACTACTTTGTGTGTGTGGCGTAGATTCTTTGTTAATAATGTAGAACTATTTAGTTATTTAAATTCTATTCTAAACCCTTTCCTTACTAAGCCTTTTTACTCGTGGTGTAGGTACTCGCAGGAGAAGATAGCGTACAGGTTAGAAATAGTGATGAAGGATTTGCACGTGCAAGCTTGGGATTGGCTAGACTATGAGAAGTAAAGATAATTGGGTTGTGATTTATTTAAAATAAGTTTTCTAAATTATAATTAAGTTTTTAGCTTATTCCTTTAAATTATTTACGCTTCCGCAGATATTTATTTTCGCAATATTTTAAATAACTATTTGTTTTCAACGCTTCCGCATTTTACTAAATAAACAATTTTTACAACGAGTTTAACGAATGGTTGGTTGTGGTCTGGATCAGGCGCACTCTGACATGTTTTCTCAAATTTTAAAGCATTTTCAAAAAGTGATGAAAATCTGGGTCGTTACACAGTGGGCGATGCGGCGGATGACAGGGCGGCAGCGTGATTCATGTTGGTCCAAGAGACAGCCACGATCCGGTCGAGTGCTACAGTGCGCCCTGACTATCTCCCTGCCTCACATGATTCACGTTGGTTTGGGCGACAGTCATGGTCCGGTCACGTGCTATAGTGCGCCTGGACTGTCTCCCGGCGTCACGCTAAATCGCCGGATTGGATGATCTGACGGTTTTGGTTTGTCCACGTTTCTTCTCCTGCTAATGTGGCAGCTCATGGGGGAATGATTTACAGTTGCTATGGGGAAGCTGTCTTTGGGGTTGGCGAAGAAAATGGAGATCCCAAGGCAACTGCATTCTTGTAATTCCTCCACGTATGTTTACTTTACAGATGACATAATATAGGAGGTGTTAGGTGAAGCATGGGCATTGTGTAATGCGTATGAAGGAAGTTTCATTCTCTAGAAAACATAGAATAGAAAGTGAGAAGAGAAAGAGACAGAGCAAAGTGTGCTCTCTGGAGTTGAAGGAAAGGCTGAGGAGAAATAAGAGAAAAGAAGAGGAAGATAGGGAAGAAGAAAGGGACGAAGCTTGGGATGGAGGTGCTCACGGGCCTCTGAGTTCCTTCAGGTAATGCCAAATCTTCTTATTGGTTTTATAAACTTATGTAAATAATTGAGGAAAATGAATGATGAGTCATTCTCTTGTTGGTTTACTGCTCTGTAACTAGCATAAAGTTTGAAAGAGATTGTGTTATGTCATTTGATACTTTGATAAATACCTGCTTTGTTATTGCATAATGCTCTCCATTGTTTACTGCAGTTTGGTTCTGTGAAGGATATTAATGAGTTGTCTGTTTTGGGTTTTGGCTCTCTGTCACTCGAGATAAATGGTGGGAAATTATATTATGTTGCTAAAAATGCATTATGGATATGTACTCTCTGTGTTTACTTCTTCTTGATTTTGTGAACTGGACATATCATGTATGTTGTAGGTTAAGTTATCATGCACTGATGGAGTTAAAGAAAATGTTCTGTAATTTCTAAAAGTGCATTACTGTGTTGGATTAAGGCTTTGAATTATGTTTTGTCGTTTGGGGGCTTTATATTGCCTGTTGTTACGGAATTGATAAACTATGAAGTGAAGAGGAAAGGCAATGAATGAGGATTTCTGGTATTGAAATTGTTGAGTATTTGAATTTTGATTGTGAAATTCTATTAAGTAATGTGTTATTGAATTGTGAATGTACTAAAAGAGAAGAAAATGATAACGATTAAGAGTTGAGTGCTTTAAGGAAACAAGGTAAGTGATACGTGTGTGCTTTGGTCTTCGGGCCCTACATCGCAAGAATAGGATATAAAGGTTTTGTTGTTTATTGCTTTTATAGATAATACTCATGTCTACAGTTTTTAATAGCACGTCTATTGTTTTAAAGCATGTCTATCGCTTTCCAAGCATGTCTACAGTTTTAATAACATGTTTATTATCTTAAAGCATGTTTACTGTCTTTATAGCATATCTACAGTTTTTATAGCATGTTCTGTGAATCGTACGTTGAGTGTTTATTTATATTCCTCGTTTATATGTTAGAAATTGTATGTATTCATGAGCAGCATGCATCAGGATTTTCAAATATTATGAAAATGGTTTTCACACACGGTTTTGAAAAGGAAACGAAAAGGAAACAAAGTACAAACAAACAAACAAAGTGCAAACAAACGAACAAAGTGCAAACAAACGATTAAGAAAGATAAAGAAAAAGGTTCTTGTGGACTGGTAGGTCAAGCCCGACACATGAACAAAAGATAAAGAAAAGATAAAGGTTTCTGTGGACCAGTAGGTCAAGCCCGGCATAGGAACAAAAAGAAAAGATTAGTAAAGAAAAGAACATGAAAAGAGAAACTAATACAGATACGGAAATGAAAACGAAAATGCATACAGAAATGGTACGAGCACAGATACGGATACAGAAATGGGAACATAAACAGAAACAAAAATGAAAACAGAAACGAGTTTCTAGAAGCGAAAATGGATACAGATACGGATACGAAAATAGATACGAGAACTGATAAGAAAATGCGTACAATCACGGATACCAAAACGGATACAGAAACAGGAATAGAAACAGAAACAAAAAGAGAGTACGTAAACGTGAAAAGATAAAAGATAAAAGGAAGAAAAATAAAAGAGAAATACATACGGTTTTAAAATGGCAGAGCATGTGCATATAGCATTTAAGTTCTATTACTTACTGAGCGTTAGACTCATAACTTGGTCTTGCGATGTAGGTACAAGTAAGAGAGAAAATGATGAACAGATTAAGGAGCAGCTGATGAAAGATTTGCACAGACGAGACTTGTGGTTGGCTAGGCTAACGAATGTAAAGAGAAACGAGTTTTGTAAAATATAAAGTAGTTTATTCATTGCCTTTAAATGAACTATTTATGTTTCCTCTACGTTTTAAAGAAAAAAGATTTTTGTAAATAAGTCTTCCACTGTTTATAACGATTTTCGTAACGCGTTAAAGTAAAAAGATTTTAATGGTCCGATTTTAAGAGAGAACTTTGATTTCAATCAAAAAAGTTTTAATAAAGATTTCTGCTGTTTTTATAAAATAAAAGAAAAAGTTTTAAATTTCAAGAGATTTTTAAAAGGTAATAAAAACTAGGTCGTCACATACACAACCACTTAGGAGAAGGTTACGAGTTTTGGAGTATCCGCATGAAGACTACTCAAATCTCAAGATCTTTGGGACTTTATAGAATACACATATGCAGATCCTAATGAAGAAAGTATATTAAGGGACAACCAAAGGAAAGATTCAAAGGCACTATTAATCATTCAGCAGGCAGTCCATGATAGCATCTTCTCACGGATTGCATCAGGGATCACATTGAAACAAGCTTGGTCAATTCTACAAAAAGAGTTTCAAGGAGATTCAAAGGCGATTGGGGTGAAATTGCAATCACTTCACCACAATTTTGAAACTTTGGTGATGAAAAATGGAGAGTCCATTGCTGATTTTCTATCTAGAGCAACAACAGTAGTTAGCCAAATGCGATCCTATGAGGAAAAGATCACTGATCAGGTAGTTGTTAGAAAGGTATTGAGAAGCTTAACTCCAAAATTTGATCACGTTGTTGTTGCAATAGAAGAATCTAAGGATTTATCAGTTCTTTCCTTTTATGAACTAATGGGTTCTCTGCAAGCACATGAGTCAAGGATTAATCGTTCATTTGAAAAACTTGAAGAAAAAAAATTTCAAGTAAAAGAGACAACCACCAACATTGGAGAGGTTGAACGATCAACAAGTAGAACTTGTGAAAGAAGAGGATTCTGTGGTTGTGGTCATGGTCGTGGCAAAGGTCACTTCAATGCGCAACAACAATTTGGTGAGCAAAGAAATATCAAAGGTGATGTTCAGTGTTTTCATTGTAAGAGATATGGGCATATAAAAGCAAACTGTTGGTACAAAGACCAACAATTAGCTTTTACAACGGAGAATGGAGAAGAAAGTAATCTTTTTATGGTTTGTAGATAGTGGTTGTTTAAATCACATGACAAGCAACAAATCAATATTTACAGAGTTGGATGAGACACAAAAAATGATGGTGCAACTGCGAAACGGCAAAGAAATGCAAGTTGCAGGAAAAGGTACAACGGGTATTAAAACTACTTATGGGAAGGTAAAGCTCATGCACAATGTTCAATTTGTACCAGATTTGGGATATAATTTGCTAAGTGTGGGACAATTAATGGTTGGAGGATATTCCATATTATTTGATGATAATGCATGTATTATTAAAAATAAGTTCTCAGGTCAAACTTTGATTACTATGAATATGGCTCAAAACAAAATGTTTCCATTTGACGTGGGAAATTGTGTTCTGGCGGCTAGTGAAAAAGATAATTCAAAGTTGTGGCATTTGCGATATGGACATCTTAACATCAAAGGTTTAAAATTGCTAAGTGAAAAAGGTATGGTTTTTGGATTACCAAAAATCAATTTTATTGATTTATGTGAATGTTGCATTTACGTGAAACAATCGAAAAAGTCATTTTCTGTTAGAAAAACTTGGAGGGCTTCAAAGTGTCTTGAATTAATACATGTTGATTTATGTAGACCCATGCATATTGCATCTTTTGGTGGCATTCGTTATTTTTTTATCTTTACAGATGATTTTACTCGCATGAGTTGGTCTATTTTTTGGAAAATAAGTAAAAAAACGTTTCAAAAATTCAAGTACTTCAAGGCTAAGGTTGAAAAGTAAAAAGGTTCTTTTATCAAAGTTCTTCGTAGTGATAGAGGTGGAGAATTTATTTCCAACGAATTTAATTGTTTTTGGGAAGAAAACGAAATTCATAGAGAATTGACAATGCCTTATACTCTGGAGCGAAATGGAGTCACTGATTGAAAAAATCAAAATGTTATGGAAATGGCGAGAAGCATGTTACAAGCAAAGGAACTTTCAAATCAATTTTAGGCTGAAGCTATGGCAACATTAGTCTATTTATTCAATATTTCTCCAACAAGAGCTGTCATGAATCAAACTCCATTTGAAGCTTGGCACGGAAAAAAACCGTATCTAAGTCATTTGAAAATATTTGGATGTATAGCATATGCTTTGGTGAATTCTCAATTTCTTCATAAGCTTGATGAGAAATCTGAAAAAAAAGAATATTTTTTATTGGTTATTGCACTCAATCCAAAGCATATAGATTATATAATCCTTTAAGTGGAAAGATTTTGATAAGAAGAGATGAGATATTTGATGAAAATAGAAGATGAGATTGACAAGAAGATAATGATAAGATGCAACAACAAATTCCAATTTGGAATCCCTCCAAATGAAAGTCAAGGAGCAACTTCTTCAAATGCACCAGTTAATTCATCTATGGCATCCCCAAGTTCAATAGCCTCAACATCAATAAGCCAAATTTTTTCACCTAATCTTGAAGAGTCTTAAGATGAAACACCACCAAGAAAGTTCAGATCTTTAACTGAAATTTATGAATCTTGTCAATTTGCTCTTAATATCTCAGATCTTATGACTTATAAAGAAGCAGCTAAAAAAGAAGAACGGAAAAGTGCAATGATTGAAGAATTGTCAGTAATTGAAAATACAAAAACATGGACTTTGGTAGACTTACTTGAAGGTAAAAACGCTATTGGTTTGAAGAGGATATTTAAAACAAAGTTTTGTGCAGATGGAAGTATACAAAAACATAAGGCCCAACTTGTGGAAAAAGGGTAGGCACAACAACATAGTATCGTCTCTGAAGAAATTTTTTCTCTAGTAGCTTGCCTTGAAACTGTAAGAATAATTGTGGCATTGGCTGCACAACTACAATGGTCTATTTATCAATTTGATGTCAAGTCGGCATTTTTAAATGGAGATTTACAAGAAGAAGTGTATGTAATTCAACCAAAAGGTTTCGTGATCAAAGGCGAGGAAGCAAAGGTGTTCAAATTGAAAAAGGTCTTGTATGGATCGAAGCAAACTCCTCGAGCATGGTACAGTAAAGTTGTTGAATTTCTTCGAGAAAATGAATTCTTGAGGAGTGAGAATGAACCCACTCTATATATCAAAAAAGAAGGTATGAGTGATTTCTTCATTATTTGTCTTTATGTCGAAGATATCATTTATACAAACTCATCTAATGTTCTTGTGGCTAAATTTAAATCGCATATGATGCGTGAGTTTGAAATGTCAGATATGGGGTTATTGCATTATTTTCTCGGCCTTGAAGTTCAACAAGCAGAAGATGGAATTTTTATTTCCCAAAGAAAATATGACAAGGATATTCTGAAAAAATTTGGCATGTTTAATTGCAAGCCTACAGCTACACCTATGAATCCTAATGAAAAATTACAGCTTGAAGATGGAGCAAAGATTCATTGTAGAGCAGCAAGGCGAGTTTTGCGTTACATAGCTAGAACTATGGATTATGGAATCTGGTATGCAAAGTTTCCAATTTCAAATTATGTGGATTCACCGATAGTGGCTGAGTTGGTTCATTTGATAATGGACGAAGTATTTCAGCGAATACTTTTAAACTTGAATCAAGCTTAATTAATTGGAGCTCAAAGAAGCAAAACTCAACATCATTGTCATCCACTGAAGCTGAGTACATGGTAGCCACTGCAATAGCTTGTCAATCCATTTGGTTAAGGAGAATATTGGCAGATCTTCAACAAAGCAAGAAGATGCAACAGAGATATTCTGTGATAATAAATACACAATCTCAATGACAAAGAATCCAAGTTTTCATAGTAGAACAAAACATATTGATATTTGTTTCCATTTCATTCGAGATTTAGTTACAAAGAAGATTACTTTGAAATACTGTAACACAGACGTGCAGTTGGCTGATGTGCTTACCAAAGCTTTGTCAAAAGAGAAGTTTATCTACTTTAGAACATTGCTCGTTGTTTGTAACTTTGAATCAAGAGAAAGTGTTGAAAACTAATTCAAAGTTAGTGGGTGAGTAAGTGGATGTTAGTGGGTTTTGAGTGTTAGTGGTGTTATTGCTTGATGTTTGTGGGTTTTGAATGTTTGTGGTGTTATTGGTTGATGTTAGTGGGTTTTGAGCATTAGTGGTATTAATAGTTAATGTTAGTGGGTTTTGTGGTTGGGGAAACTTTTATTCTATAAATAACTAGAATTTTGATGTTTTGAACATGGAATGAGAAATAGTCTCCTTTGTTATTTTGCAATTCTCATTCTCTCTCCTTTTCTCTCACATACAGTTCTTAAAGGTAAGAGAAAGTTGATAATTTTCTTTCAAAAATAAATTAGGTAAAATTTAGATTTTTAAGTGGGAAATTGATACTAGATTATCCAAACTAAGAATTCTGAGAAGAAAATTGTAATTTGAGTCGCTAAAATTGCCATTTGCGGAGGTATGTTTTATCTAGATTTTTCACTCCCAGCTTTAAAAAAATTTATTTTTACTGATGCAAAACTATCTATCAAAGTATATTTGGGGTGTGATATTAATCTGTCAAATACATGGGGAATCCGATGAACAATGAAAAAGAAATGGCTGGATTTCCAATGGGAAAACCGTTAGACGATTGGACGCCTAACAGCGGCGCCGGTTGGACCGAATTGGATCTTTGGGCCCTTTTAGTATTTGGACTCATTACTTTACTCTATGTTAGGAATATCAATAATAGTGAGTTTAATAATTTAAGGGATATGAATTTTTTTTCCTAATGAAAGTATTATGCCCCTTCTTCGTAGAGGATTAATTAATTAGAGATTTTAGATATTTGAACTTCTGTAGTAATACACCAGGTCGAGATAGGATTTATTCTCATATCCAGCATTGTATATTATTTTTTTAACTCTTATTTTGAAACATATTCTCATATAATAAAATATGTTTTGTTTTTAAGATACGTCTATTTTAATATTATATATACGTTTTCATTGAACATTTTCATCGAGCATGCACATTATTTTATTGATCATGTGAACAAATTTTGATAGACCCATGTGAGAGTTCTTTTTTTTACGTATATTTGAAATTAAGAGGATCTGTTTATTTATTAAATAGAGTAATAAGACAACTTTATGTGTTGTGTCTATTAGTGCAAAATGAGAAACCTAATCATGGTGGTACGTGGCTTTTCGATCACCGAATATCACCTTTATTGTTGTTTATGCTTATAGCAACATGGTGTGCTCGGAGTCTATGAGCAATTATATTTTTACAGATATTTTTATATGATTCAGTAAAGACCTATTTTAATTATGTAACATACTATAGTAGAATGTTTTGAAATTTGTCTTCCTAAATGATTTTGATTCAGTTTTTATGAAAATATTTTATATTTAGCATGCTCATTCATTTTTCTTAATTTTAAAGCTGAATGTAAAATTTTATTCTTAGTGAGTTTAGTAGACTCATACCAACCACTCCCTCTTCAAGTTTTAATGAGAGAGATTTAGATCAGTCGATGCAGGATTGAGCTTAGAGATATTTTTAGAGTTTATTTTATTTCTTTGAAATATTTCTTGCGGAGACATTATTTCCATTTTAGTTCATTTCGTTCTATTGAGATTGTTTCATATCACACTATTATTTTATTTTGCATAGATTATTATATTTAAACTTATATTGTGACACTATCTTGATGTCACTATTGAACGTGTGCGTTAACTCAACTTTATTTGCCCCTGACTAAAATTTATTTTTATCACTTCTGTTGCATTAGTAATAAATAATATTAAGGGTCGAGCGATTAGATTCTCTCATATGTTGGGTCGCTTTCTGTTCTGTCTCGGACTCTTTATAGTGCTTGACATCCATAAATTCCAACCATGTGTTTTGACTTTAATTTTGTTTCATAATTTAATTAAGGGTAGTTATCAAAATAGCACATGAAGTATATGAATGTTTGTAATTGATACCTTAAACTTTTATTTTGTTATCTAATACCTCAATGTTTGAAGCGTTAGCAACAAACACTCTCACTATTAGGGAGTCTATTAAATGTCTCATGTGTTTTGCTCGTACGTCTAAAGTAGTTTTGAGTTCAAAACTTGATATGAACTTCGAGTTTCTCGGGAGATGAATTTCGACAACGAAACAATGCCCTAAACTGCTCTGCAAAATCGATGATTGTAAGGAAGAGGAGTTCAACGACAGCTAGGGAGTTCATTGGCAATTTGAGGCGTCTGTTGATGAAGGAAGAGACAGTATTGTCAAAGTGGCCAAATGAATAAATATTGTCAAATTAATCAAAGGAAAATGTTTTATCAAAATAACCGCACAAAAATGTATTATCAAATAAAACTAACAAGGAGTGTCTGCAAAAAGATATATGAACGTGGTAGATAATGATTGGCGGACAATGCGAGTGGGGCGAATATCCACAGATGAAGTGCATGTGTCCACAAGCAAAGCGCATGCGTCCACAGTAAAAAGCACGAGTCCGCATCTAAGAAGAACTTAAATCACATATGTCAGCACATCTACTTGTGGAAAAACTACACATCCATTGCAGATACCTACTCCAGATTTAATATTCCGCAAACACAACTCTTGTGTGGCCATATGTCTTTCTGAAACCAAGTATATGTGGACACCATCACTTCCACAGTAAAAAACATTTTATGAATCTCCTAACGGTGAAAATGTCTATTATTAACACCTTAAACATTGAATTGTTAGATAACAAAAATAAATTTCAAGTTATCAATTAAAAACAATTCATACTTTAGGGATCATTTTGATGATTACGATTTAATTAATAAAATGCTCGAAAAACTCTACATACATCCGGGAATACCTACGGATAAACTATTTCAAAAAATTTCAACACTTATAACATTGAGTTGAACATAATATGACTAGCATTTTTCAGATTGAGCGACGAAGAATATTTTCTAGGCTCGGCTCGGTCGTTTAGTACCTCTGCGCGAGATCTTCAGCATCGATACCAATGCAAAGTGACATTAAATATAATAAAAGAAATACGGAAGGAAAAGAGGGTGTGAATGAAAAGGATAGGGTGTGGACTTGAAGCTGAGGAATAATAGACTAGGTTTGGCCAAAAGAGACGAAGCAGATAAGGAATAAAGCTGGCTATCCGCTCTCTCTCTCTCTCTCTCCCCCCATTTTAAGCATCATGCATGGCAAAACCCAGACCGACTACCAATAACAGTAAACCTTTTTATCCTACTGCAAAACCCAAACCAAAAATCCTATATTTTTAATTAACACAATCATATGTTCATTTTGACAATCACGTAATTTATCGAAAAACATTTAATCTTTCCGAGTTCGCATTGTGTTTTTTATTGTTTTTAAATATATTATGACAGTAGCACATGATATTTATTATATATTAATGTCCGAAGACAATAAGAGCAACGTGCTATATAATGATTAAGCAACTGGTCTAGGAAGGGAACAAGATCAGATCAGATTAAATTCATTGTTCTTTTTTATTCTTCCCTCACTGTTTCCTCGTCTTTGATTTGCTAGCTTTTGGATGAAGACGATTATGGATAACGCCATTAGCGACGCTTCTTTCTCCTTCTCCAAAAGGTATTTCCACTGGAAGAACGAAGATGAAAGTGAGGAAGAAAGTCCAACTTTCTCCGCCATTTCTGACAATTTCCACGAGAAAAAGGAGAAAAAAGAAAAGCATTCCGTACTCTCTGTGTCTAAACTCCGATCAGCTCTCACATCTCTCTCGAAGAACATGATTCCTCAACGTTCGAACTTAGGCAGCAAATTTATAGGCACCATTTTCGGATACAAACAAGGGCACCTCCATTTCTGTTTTCAAGAAGAACCCAAGATGAACCCAATGTTTTTAATCGAGCTAGCTACACCAACAAGCGTTCTAGTGAGAGAAATGGCTTCTGGGTTAGTTAGAATCACGTTGGAAAGCGAGAAAAAACCAGAAAAACACAAGGGTTCTGCATATTTGAAGCTTTTGCAGGAGCATCAATGGCGAACGTACTGTAACGGGAAGAGCTACGGGTATGCGATGAGGAGAGAGTGTGGTGAAGAGGATTCGAAGGTTTTGAAAGCTTTGGAGCCGATAACGATGGGGGCTGGTGTTTTGCCTGTGAGAGCTAAAAATGGAGGTCTATCGTTCGAACGTGAAGTTCTGTACATGAGAGCGAAGTTCGAACGAGTGGTGGGTTCTAGAGATTCAGAAGCGTTCTATATGATGAATGTGGATGGATCATATGGCCCTGAACTCTGCATTTATCTTCTGCGAGTTTAGCTTTTTCCAATAATGAATTCTGAAGCATACTGCTTTGTTCAAACTGTGTTGATAAATTTTGTTGAGTTCTGTTCTTCACTTTCATGGTGGAGAGAGAAATAGTGGTAGAAGTTTGTATTTTCTCTCTTTTGTTTGGGAGATGAGAAAATCGTCCGGAAATGGAAATTCCAACGTGATGCACTGATTTTAGCTTTGTTATCAACTCTCTACTTCTTTTTCTTTTTTTTCTCATGTACAAATACGGAGAAAACAAGTTAGAACAGAAAAGAAATTCGTAAAACTAAAACTTATGAAATAAATCCCATTTTTCAGCAGTTTGGATCAGCAGGAAGCTCGTATACCGGAAAACCCATTACAGACGATGAAAATGCCAAGAATCTAATTGCTGCAGCGGACAAATTTATGCAAAAGCAAAAGGGAGAGAGAGAGAGAGCTTCATTTTAGGACTGAGATAGTTGCTGGGGACAGAAGAGGCAAAGCATTCATTGGGATTCTACCTATGTGGTCCAGTCATCCAAACTTGTTTTTATCTCCTAAGATTCTGTTCTTGACTTTCTTCCTCTTCGATGATATTTTTTAGCAATTTAACAAAATAAACCCTTAACTTAAAAATTATTGACAAGCCAAATTTTAAATAAAATTTCAAATAATTAAAATCTCAGACTATAAAAAATGAAGAAGACGAACCTTGCAATTACCTTTTAGCCAAAAAATATCAAAGCAAATGTTGCAGTCACGTTTTCCGCTTAAAAACCTCCAATAGACATTTTTGGACAACGAGAGACGTTTGTGGTAAGTTGAGGGACGTCAGTTGTAAGTTAAGGAACGTCTGTAGCATTTGGAGGATATCCTTCAAATTCGAGGGAAGTCCAAAGTGTTAGCCTAAGTGTTGCTAGGCTTATTTGTTTTGATGATGATTGTATCGATTGGAATTATAAGTTTATTGATAATTGTTCTTAATTGATTAATCATTATATTTATATTTATATTCCTTGAAAATACTCTTAATATGAGTATTAAAGTCTGCTAACATATTTATCTAAATCTATGTAGTGAATAGCTATCATATTGAGACTTACAAATATCAAGGATGATAAAGTGAATGTAAGAGGTCTGAGTGCACAGTGGAAAAGGTCGACCAAACTTAGACTGCACTGTGACAACCTGAATTTTTATTTACTTCAAAAATGCGTTAAATTTAAAACTTTGATAAAACAACTAAAACCTTTATTAAAAATGAGAGTCCTTTTCTAAAAAACCTGATAATCAAAACATCTCATTACGTAAATCATTTAAGCCGTGGAAAACTATAGTTACCAAAAATCTCTTCTCAAAACATAGCGGAAATGTAAATGAAAATATAATTCAAAGAATTAATTAAAGTTTAGGATTAAAAGCGTAATCAAAATACGGTCAAGGGTTAGAGCAGTAGTTAGTGTTTTACAAAACATGTTTATTATTAAACCCTTACAAAATAGATACTTTCTTCTTTTATTGAGCCATACATCTACTCTAGTCGCATTTCATTCAGATACTCCGCAGGCTCAACGAGAAAGGCTTTCTCCTTTGCTCTTGGCACTATCATCTTGTTTCCTACACCACAAGTAAGACGTGAGGTTAAATGCCCAGTAAAAAATTGGGTTTATGCAATATGTTTATGCTTCTCTTTAGTTCTTTTTGGAATGGGTACCGCCCCAGACCAACTGTTTTTTTTCGTTCGTTCGTTCTTTACTCGTACATCGAGCTGGAGATTGAAGGACCTATATGGAATGGTATAGTTTGATCGGCTTCTAACCTCTTGTGTGCAACTAGTCCCTTTCCCGACAAGGTATAGGTGTAACTTAGGTGCCAGTCTAGATCTAAACTACCCATCCGCCCCCAACTCCCTTTTCTTCGTTCCTTCATTTTCTTAATTTTTTCCTCACCTAATGCAAGTGAGTATCAGCCCCAAGGTGGCACTCCCTATTTATTTCTATTAACATGATGCATGATGATACAATATAACATAACAATTTTGCAGCGCATATAAGAAAAGTAAATAACAATAATTGAACAAATCTATAAATGAACGAACGGAATTTAAAAACACATAAAGAAAACAATTATGGTAACAATTAAGATAGCGAAGGGCATACTTGAATATATATATATATATATATATATATATATATATATATATATATATATATATNNNTATATATATATATATATATATATATATATATATATATATATATATATATGACAACTACAAAAGAAAACCTAATAGAAATGGTTATTGGAGCATGCTATTAAACGAAGATTATACTTCAAATTACAACTAATTGTACCAACAATTAAGCTGACTTTACCAATTACTGCATCCTTGAGTGAGTAAGCAACTAAGATCATAATTTAGCTAACTATTCAAACAATTACTGCATGCTTCATATGATGGCAGTAAATAAACATGGATAACATCATGAATCAAGTATAAGAATTTGAACTAAAGGCAACAGATATTTGAAAGTAAAGCATGATTTAACAATGTACTAGTTCCAACCATTATTCTAATTAACTAAACATGCTCAATTAAATAATATTTAATTAAAAATGCTCGAATTGATTAAACATGCTCAAATTAGTTAATTAATTAAACATTCATGAATTAGTTAAACGTACTCACATGCTCAATCAAATACCAGTTAATTAAACATGCTCAAATTGATTAAATATGTTCGAATTAGTTAATTAAATAGTAATTAATTAAACATTCATGAATTAGTTAAACATGCTTGTAGAGATATTAAACAATGGTAAGGAGTTAATTAAACATGCTTTTAAACAACAAACATAACAATAGCGAAGGCAATAATAAACAACATGCTTAATACGGACACAATTTGTTAAGATACGCATGCTAGTACCAATATCCGAATGAAATAGAGAATAATCATGCTCTTAATATCGAAATGTAAAGTGACATATGTAAAACAAAACATCTGTTCACATAATAGAATTGAATAGCAGGACAATATTAACTAGGTGATGACACAAGTAAAACAATAACATATATTCACAGATTAGAGCCTAGCTTGTTCATACTTCTTTATCACAATGAAATCCTTAGTTCATGGTTCTACACTACCAAGCTTAACATCTGACAAGGCTTAACCTCAGTGAATGTCAATCAAGCACTAAGCAAGTATTGAAATGTAGTAAAAGAAAGTTACAGAAAATTAACCTTATAGTAAAGCATCAAAAGGAGTTACAGAAATTTAAGGCATCTAAAGGAATTACAAGAATTTAACTATAAGACATCATCACAATACACACACTCTACTTGTGGGTAGGGCCTCCACTGGCCAAGACTCTACCCGATTTCTTACGTTTGATGAAGAAACCTAACCATGGGCAGCAAAAATCTTAGCTCCCAGCTCCCAGCTTCACTATCACCCACACTTATCAATTGCAGAACACCCGAGCTTACAAGCTCACAATTTCTCACTTCACCCTTCGCGCACTCACACTCTCCAGAAGAGAAGAAAACTGAACGCAGAGGAAGGAGAAGAAAAACTGGACGCAGGGGAAGGCTAAGCTGACGATTAAAAGGCAAAGCCAGGTAACACCCGTACGCCTATGAGAGGGAGGGGCTTGGTCATCGGAGTGGTCAGGGCATGGGGAGGTCATTTCTCTATTGAGAGAGTACGATTTTAATGACTACGCAAAAAAATTTGTAATTTTAAATCCCTAATTTTTCACAAATTTGGACATTTCGGAAGAGGGCGGAGGTTCTGGTCTTGTCCGCTTGCGTATGAACATTACTATTCCTCATGGGAGAATGCACTTTTGGACGAAAGATGGCGTCCTCACCTTTGTCCGCATTCATTTGAATCTGTCATTCGGACAAAGAATGATATCCGCATTCAATCATCCGCATTCGTCGAAAACTGTCCAGAAATTGGACAGATTCAAAATAACCACATACGGATGCGTCCGCTGCTGTCCGAATTCTTTCGAAAGTGTCCAGTTATAGACAAGGGAAAAATTAGGATGCGAGACTTCCATCCTGCATCATCCCAAAGTGTAGGGACTGCATTCCATGTATTTGCGGACGACACGCCTCGTCCTTGAGTAGTCCACATGCGTCCGAAAGTGCCCAGCAATAGACGAATTACCTAATTCATAGGGACGATGTTCCATGCATTTGCGGAGGACATTTCTCATCCTCATGTCGTCCGCATAAGTCCGAATCCCCATTTCACAGTTTTTTCCTCACATTTTCACACTTAATTTTTATCCCATAATCTTTTCCCCATAAATACACATCATAATTTAACATGTATAGATATGCAATGTAATATATAATTATCTCAAAATTTGATTACATCATGTATACGAGGAAAACATTATCGGGGTATTATATACTACCCCCTTTACAAAACTTTTGGTCCCCAAAATTTAGCTACTGAGTAATTTGGGATATATGGCCCTCATGTCGTCTTCCTTCTCCCAAGTGGCATTTTCATGGGTGTGATTTTGCCAAAAGACCTTGACCAGCAGAATTCACTTGCGTTGTAACTCCTTTACTGTGGTGTTAAGAATCTAAATAGGCCTTTCATGTAGCTCAAGTTGGGCTGTACCTCGATATTATCGGAAGGGCTCAATAGAGCTGCATCGCCCATACACTTTTTGAGCATAGACACGTGGAACATGTTCTGTGTGCCTGCCATAGACTCTAGCAACTGTAGCTGATAAGCGACATGGCCTATCCTCTTTGTGATTATATAAGGCCCTATATATCTTGTGTTGAGCTTTCCCCTTCTTTCGAATCGAACGACGCCATTGAAAGGGGATATCTTCAAGAACACGATGTCTCCTTCATTAAATTATAGGGCTAGTCGTCAATTGTTTGTGTGGCTCTTTTGACGGCTTTGGGCTGCTAACATCCTCTGCTTAATTATAGCCACAGACTCAGTAGTTTGCTGTACCATTTCAGTGCCACAAAATGTAGCTTCACCCATCTTATCCCAGTGTAAGGGTGATCTGCACTTCCTTCCATATAGCACTTTATATGGAGCCATGTCAATTGTGGCTTGATAGCTGTTGTTGTATGTGAACTCAACTAAAGGTAGAATTTTACCCCATCCGACTTGGAATTCGAGAATGCAAGCTCGTAGCATATCTTTGAGTGTTTGGATTGTTCTTTCACTTTGGCCGTCTGTCTGAGGATGAAATGATGTGCTGTATTTTAGTTCAGTGCCCATAGCTTTGTTAAGACTCTTCTAGAATACTAAAGTAAATCGCGGGTCCCAATCTGATACAATAGAAACTGGAACACCGTGAAGTCGGATGATCTCCTTGACATATAAATCAGCAAACTGGTTCATCTTCTACGTCATGGCTACTGGCAGAAAATGTGAAACTTTAGTCAACCGATCCATGATCACCCAGATTACATCGTGACCTCTAGTTGTCTTGGGCAAACTGGTAACAAAATCCATGGTGTTGTGTTCCCATTTCCACTCCAGAATCTGCAATGGTTGGAGAAATCCACTAGGTTGTTGGTGTTCAGCCTTCACCCGTTGGCCTACATGGCATAAAGCCACATAGTCGGCAATGTCATACTTCATATTTGGCCAGTAATAGTGAGTCTTGAGATCCCGTTACATCTTGTTACAACTAGGATGAATTGAGAAATTAGAAGTATGAGTTTCTCGTAGGATCTTTGTTCGCAGAGTTAAACTGCTTAGCACATACCACCGGTTGTCATACTTAATCGTGCCATCTATAGACACAAAGTAGTTCTGATATTTAGGCAAGGTAGGATTTAATTTGAAATCCTCACATACAGCGTTGCCTTGCTGAGCTTCCTTAATTTGCTCAATAATAGATGGCATCAAAGTTAGCTTTGCTAATACCACACATCAAATTGTGCTGGAACCATCTGTATATCAAGCTCCTGAAAGTCTCTGTAAAATCCAGAAGGCATTTCTTCACACAACATGCTCACCACTGCCTCCTTATGTACTTGATTTCACAGTCGTAGTCTTTAACGAACTCAAGCCATTGTCGTTGACGCATGTTCAATTCCTTTTGGGTGAAAATATATTTGAGACTCTTGTGATCTAAGTAGATTTCACAGCACTACACATATAAATAGTGTCTCCATACTTTGAGAGTGAAGAAAATAGTGGCGAGCTCCAAGTCGTGCGTGGGATAGTTTTGTTCGTGGAGCTTAAACTGTCGGGACGCATAGGTGATAACTTTTCTGTGCTGCATAAGAACTCCACCGAGTCTCCTCTTTGAGGCATCACAGTAGATACAAAAGTCACCATCCTCCATTGGAACCGTCAACACAGGGGTAGTTTTCAATATGTGCTTCAACTCTTGGAAACTGTTCTCGTAATTGCTGGACCACCAAAATCAGGCGTTCTTGGTCAGACTAGTAAGTGATAAAGCGATTTGTGAGAATCCATCAATAAAGTGCCTGTAATACCCGGCCAAGCCTAGAAAACTCCTTATATCCTGACATTCTTTGGTTATGTCCAATACATCACCGTTTGTACCTTTGCCGAGTCCACTATTATACCATCTTCGGAGATTACATGGCCAAGGAAGCCAACTTTACTCAGCCAGAAATCTCATTTAGAAAACTTTGCATATAATTGATTCTGGCTAAGAACATATAGGGCCATCCGGAGATGTTCACAGTGCTCTTCCTCCGATCGGGAATAAACCAAGATATCATCAATGAAGACGATAATAAACTTATCCAGATAATTCTGGAAGATTTGGTTCATTAGATCCATGAAGGTCCCCGGAGCGTTGGTCAATCCGAAGGACATAACCAGGAACTCATAGTGGTTGTACCTGGTGCAAAATGCAATCTTCAATACATCATCAGGTTTAACCTTCAACTGATAATAACCTGATCGAAGGTCAATTTTCAAGAATACCCTAGCATCGCTCAACTGGTCAAATAGATCATCATTCCTTGGCAGAGGATACTGATTATAATTGTTACTTTGTTCAGCTCCCAGTAATCGATGCACATTCTCAGGGTTTCGTCCTTCTTCTTGACGAATAACACTAGTGCACCCCAAGGAGAAAAGCTTGGTCTAATAAGTCCCTTGGTGACCAGTTCCTCTAATTGTACTTCCAACTCCCGTAGTTTGGCAGGTGCCATATGATACAGATGTTTGAAAATAGATTCCGTACCTGGCTGTAAGTTGATCTCGAATTCGATTTCACGGTTTGAGGGTAAACTGGGAAGACCATCAAGAAAAACATTAGGGAAGTCACGTACTACTGCAACATCCTCCAACTTGGTCTCAGTGATTGCGGTAGTATCGATTACATTGACCAGGAATCCATCGCATCCATTCTTCAACAACTTGTCTACCTTGAGTGCAAAGATAATGGTAAATTTCTATTTTTCCTTGGTTCTTTGGAAGGTGTGCAGTTCACCACCCAGAACAAAAGCAGACCTCCTTTTTCTTGCTGTTGATGATCGCATGGTGTGCAGATAGCCAATCTATTCCAATAAAAGACATCATAGACTTTTAAATCCATAATGATTAAATCGTCCCAAAATAAACGGCCATTAATGTCCACTGCATAGGCCTTGAGCATTCCGTTGGTAATCAAACGATCACCGAAAGGCAACAGCACGCGATGCGTGTAGCTCACGCTACTGAAGGAATAATTTGCTTGCTCGCAAAACTTTGTGGAAATAAACAAGTGCGTAGCACCCAAATCGAATAGGACGTATGCAACATACTTATTAACATAGATTGTTCCTGTCAGGATTAGGTAAGTTGTTTATTTTAAGGTAGAATTTCCTACTTCAACTTGGGAAGGGAAAAATTATATATATATACCATTATTGTAAAAAATTAAGTGTACCTACTACGACTACTGGCTGATCGTCGTCCTGGTTGGGGCCGTACATAGCAAAGACTCGCCCGGCCACTCCTCCTTATCCCTTAGTCGGACTGGCAGTTTCTGGCCATATGACCCAGCTTCCCACAAGAATAGCACTTCTCTAAACCGGCCAGACAATCACCTCGATGCACCTTCTTGCATTTCAGACAGACATTATATTGAGGGGTATTGGACGCCTGTATCATTGGCCTTTTACTTGTACATCGAGCTGGAGATTGAAGGACCCATATGGAATGGTATAGTTTGATCAGCTTCTAACCTCCTGTGTGCAACTAGTCCCTTTCCTGACAAGGTAGGGGTGTAACCTAGGTGCCAGGCTAGATCCAAACTACCCATCCACCCCCCAACTCCATTTTCTTTGTTCCTTCATTTTCTTAACGTTTTTCCTCACTTAATGCATGTGAGTATCGCCCCCAAGGCGACATTCCCTATTTGTTACTATTAACATGATGCATGATGATATAGTATGACATAACAATTCCTTACCTTTGATGAAGAAACCTAACTACAGACAACAAAAATCCTAGCTCCTAGCTTCACTATCACCCACACATATCACTTGTAGAACACCCGAGCTTACAAGATCACAATTTCTCACTTCACTCTTCACGCACTCACACTCACCAGAAGAGAAGAAAACTGAACGCAGAGGAAGGAGAAGAAAAACTAGACGTAGAGGAAGGCTAAGCTGACGATTATAAGGCGAAGCTAGGTAACACCTGTATGCTTACGGGAGGGAACGGCGTGGTCATTGGCGTGGTCATCGGCATGGTCAGGGCATAAGGAGGTCATTTCTCTGTCGAGGGAGTGCGATTTTAATGACTACGCGACAAAATTTCTAATTTTGAATGCCTATTTTTTCGCAAATCTAGGACATTTCGGACGAGGGCGGATGTTCTGGTCTCATCTGCGTGCGTCCGAACAACACTATTTCCTCATGGCAGAATGCACTTCTGGAAGAAAGAAGGCGTCCCCACCTTTGTCTGCATTCATCAGAATCCGCCACTCGGACAAAGAATGGCGTCCGCATTCAAGCGTCTGCATTCGTCCGAAACTGTCGAGAAATTCGACAGATTCAAATTGACCGCATCCGCATGTGTCCACCGCCATCCACATTCTTCCAAAAGTGTCCAGTTATAGACAGGGGACGAATTAGGACGAGGCTTCCATCCTACATCGCCAAAAGTGCAAGGACTGTATTCCATGCATTTGTGGACGACATGCCTCATCCTTGAGTTGTCTGCATGCGTCCGAAAGTGCCCAGTGACAGACGAATCAGGACGCAAAACCCTATCCTACGTCATCCCAATTTATAGGGATGACATTCCATGCATTTGCGGACGACATTTCTCGTCCTCATGTCATCCACATACGTCCGAATCCCCATTTCACAATTTTTTCCTCACATTTTCACACTTAATTTTCATCCCATAATCTTTTTCCCATAAATACACGTCATAATTTAACACGTATAGATACGCAATGTAATATATAATTATCGCAAAATTTGATTACATCACGTATACAAGGAAAACATTATCGGGGTATTACATGCACGAAGGAAACGGTCAACCTGTTGATCGACCACAAAATGTACAGATTGCAAAAATGGCATGCAATGAAGGGATCGATCGACCGCCTGGTCAACTGGAGGATCTGTGATCGACCTCAAAACTGTCTGAGAGCACTGGAAAATAGAAATAAAGTGGGACAGGTTGACCGCTAGGGAGGACTGGTCAACTGCTACAGAATATGCGTTAATAGTAAAAACGAATATGCGCAGCGATCGACCGCACAGGGAGGATCGGGTGACCGCTGCAGGAAAAAAATCACCCAAATTCTTCAATGGTCGAATTTCAATGGCTAGAACTCCAATGGCTATAAAAGCAGTCCACCAAGTCGGCAGCTAAAGTAGTTTCTATAAATAAACGCACTCTGAATTGCATTTTACATCAAGCCAACTGAGAGAGAAACGCTCCAAATTGGTCATCGACATTCCTACTCCATTTCTCTCTATATTTGAGTACCTAGGCCTAGCTCTTCCATTACCACACTTGAGATTTATATTTTGAGAGCTTAGGTTCGAAATTGTATCTTCTATTTCCTACATTTTGTATCCAAAAGCTATGCAAAAAAGTGACGCCCCGAAATAGTGAACAAGGCTAGATTGACACCCGTTCAGATCAATCTAGAGGGTGGCGCCCTGAGAACAGCCTGTAAAGCTTTGTTTGACACATGTGAAGTCAAACATCGTTAACCAGGAAGGTTGGATGGATAAGGATCTCCAAGTTGGGAGCTTGGAGAGCAGACGTAAACGGGATTTGCTGAACTGCGTGAACAAACCGGTGTCATCTCTCTAACCCTTACTTTTATATTTATACATTGATTGAATAAATATTTGTATGAAATCACTTAGGGTTAGAAATATTAATATCGCACAAAAAAGTTTAGTACACCTAATTCCTACCCCCGCCCACCCTATAGGTATGCACAGGTTCTAACAAGTGGTATTAGAGCGGGTTACTTAAAAATTTTTGTGTGATATTGTGCATATTGCTATAAATTGTTGAATTTGCATTTATTTGATTATATTTTTTGTTGAAAATTATTTGAATAATTTTGATTGAATATTTTGATTTTATAAATTGATGGATTTTAATATGCATAATGAAGGACAATCCATCTTTAGACCTCCATATTTTGATGGTAATGATTATATATATTGGAAGTCTAGGATAAAAATTTTTGTGTAATCTATCGATTTTAACTTGTGGCAAATCATTGAAAATGGAATAAATATTCCTAAATCATCTTGTGAATTCAATGATTTAGATAAACGTAATTTGAGTTTAAATGCTAAAGCCATGAATGTTTTATATTGTACTTTAAGTAGAAATGAATTTGATAGAGTACAAACATGTGTTAGCGCTAATGATATTTGGAAAATTCTTGAGCTGGCACATGTAGGTACAACCCAAATTGAAAGTGATGAAAACACATCCTCTAAAGAAGATGAAGTAGCAAACACATGCGTCATGGCCAAGGAAGAAATTGAGGTAAACGTTACTTCTAGTGATTTAGAAGAAAATTTTGACGAAGATAAATTGCTTGATACTTTCAATGAGTTATATGATCAATTTAACATGCTCAAATCTAGATACAAATCTTTGAAAAATGAAAATGATAAATTGATGAAAAAGCATGTTGAAATTGTTTAATCTTTTGAAAAGCAAGTTTGTGAATTAAAAAGAATGAAAGATAATTTGATTGATACCATTCAATCTTTAGAAAATGATATTAGCACATTGAAAGTAAAGAATAATGACTTGAACAATCTTGTGCTTAATTTTACAAATGGTAGCAAGAATCTAAATATGCTTTTAGGTTCGCAAAGAGTTACATTCAATAAAGCCGAAATTGGCTATTGTCTAAGAAAAAACTTTATAATAATTTCTTTGTCTGTCCTATTACATGTAATGTTTGCAATTGTATAGGACATAAATCATTTAGTTGCCTACCAAAATTAAATAATAAAATGACAACTTAAAAAATGGTTTGAGTTTCTAAAGGAATCAAACCCGAGATTAAAGGCCCCAAAAAGGTTTGGGTGCCTAAGAAAATTATTTAGGTGTTTTTCAACTTTTAAATCAAGATTTGACATATAATTTGATGGTATTATTTAGCACTTATACTCTTGATTCAAATAGATTTTTCTTGTTATGTAGAAATAGGTTAAAATCAGATTCCTTTGTTTGATTTGAATTAAATAGATTATATGCCTATAGGATAAAATTGAACCTGTTTTTAATTAAATGAACTATTGTGGTTTGGTTTTAAAATTGGTATCCATTTGCGTTTTAATTTGGATTTTAAGCTTTTATAGCTCAATATTTGATAATCCAACAAGTGGTTCATAACTCGGATTTGAAATTGGTTATTTAAATAGGGGGAGAAAAATAATTTTTTCTTAGTTTTTTTTTAGGTTTTCGTTTTTCAACAAGTGGTTTAAATGAAATGATTTTTCTTAGTATATAATTAGATGTTTCTCCCAACAATTGGTATTCTAAAGAGAAGAAATATAATTGTTTTGTTTCGATGTTTTGTCTTCCCTAAATGACTTGATGTTGAATATTGGTAAAGGGGGGAGAAATTGTTTTTACGACAATTGGTATCAATCAACTTTTTCTTCAATTGGTATCAAAATTTATTATTTGTTCTCCTAACAATTGGATTTTTAAGGGGGAAAAATATGATTATTTTTAAATATTTTTTAAACCCCTAACTTTTATATGTTGTTCAACAAAAAAAAAGGAGAATTAAAATTAATTGAATTATTTTATTTTGATGTTTAAGTTTCCCCAACGACTTGATTTGATATTTTAATAAAGGGGAAGTGAATTTTATTTCAATTGGTAATATAATAATTGGTATCATTTTTAAATTGCTAATCGCAATTTATTTTGTGTAGAGTAAATTTAAAAAGGGGGAAGTAATTTTTATTTGAAATATTGATTTGTTGATTTGTTTGTTAATATCTTTGGTTGTTGTTTTACCTCCATATATTCTGGTTGATTATTCAATAGGGGGAGAAGAAAATAAATTATTTTTATTGATTAAATTGTAATATTATTCCAATAATTTTATGTTTTGAATAATTACAATGGGGGAGATTTTTTTACTTTAATTTGTGCCTCCCCAATGATTTTTTTTATATAATAAAAAGGAGTAGAAAATGTATAAGTTTGTACGATAACATGTTTGCATATAATTAAAAGTTAGATATTACATAAACTAAGGGGGAGAGATCAAATTATGCAATAATGTATGCACATGCTTAGAATTAGGAATAAACAACTTATAATATTTTGTCATCATAAAAAAATGGGTAGTTAGCCTAAGTGTTGTTAGGGTTATTTGTTTTGAGTATGGTTGTATTGATTGAAATTATAAGTTGTTTATTGATAATTTTTCTTAATTGATTAATCATTATATTTAAATTTATATTCCTTGGAAATACCTCCAATACGGTTATTAAAGTGTGTTAACACATTTATTTAAGTCCATATAGTGAATAACTATCATATTGGGACTTAGAAATATCAAGGATGACAAAGTGAAGGCAAGAGGTCGAGTGCATAGTGGAAAAGGTCGACCGAAATTGGATTGCACGAAGGAAACAATCAACTTGTTAATTGACCGCAAAATGTACAGATTGCGAAAATGGCCTGTAATGAAGGGATCGGTTGACCACTAGGTTGACCGGGGGATCAACTTGTGGATCGACCTCAAAACTGGCCAAGAGCGCTGAAAAACGAAAATACAGTGGGAGCGGTTGATCGGCAGGGAGGACCAGTCGACCGCTACCGAATATGCATTAATAGTAAAGATGCATATGCCGTAGCGGTCGACCGCACAAGGAGGATCGGTAGATCGCTACAGGAAGAAATCACCCAAATTATTCAACAGTCGAATTATAACAGCGAGAACTCCAACGGCTATAAAAGTGGTCGACTAGAAGAGAGTTGGTCTACCGCTGAAGCAGCTTCTATAAATAAATGCACTCTGAATTGCATTTTACATCAATCCAACCGAGAGAAATGCTCCTAATTGATGCTCGACATTCCTACTCCATTTCTCTCTACATTTGAGTGCCTAGGCCTAGCTCTTCCATCCCCACACTTGATATTTACATTTTGAGAGCTTAGGTTCAAAATTGTATTTTCTATTTCCTACATTTTGTATCCAAATGCTACACAAAAGGGTGACGACCCAAAATAGTTAACAAGACTAGATTGACACCCGTGAAGATAAATCAAGAGGGTGACGCCCTAAGAACAGTCTGTAAAGGTTTGTTTGACACATGTGAAGTCAAACATCGTCAACTAGGGAGGTTGGAAGGATAAGGATCTCCAAGTCAAGAACTTGGAAAGCAGACGTAGGTGGGATTTGCCAAACCGTGTGAACAAACGGTGTCATCTCTCTAACTCTTACTCTTTATATTTATGCATTGATTGAATATATATTTTTATTAAATCACTTAGGGTTAGAAATATTAATATCGCATGAAAAAGTTTAGTACACTTAATTCAGCCCCCCATCTATAGGCGTGCACAGATCCTAACAAAAATTTAATCCACGAGGAGGAGCGTCCAATGATCAACTTTGGAGCCATCATAAGGGTGAGGAACGTCCATGGGGTCAGCTGGATGAAGAGACTGATGTCCTACAATGAGGATGAACGCCTATTGGAAGCGAAGAAAGCAGATATCTTTGAAACATAATTCCTCCTATTCACAGATGCGTTCCTGTCTGCTGTAGATACCCACTTCACTGTTCACAGATATCTGCTTCACTGTTCGCAGATATGCATTGATGGATGTCCATTGTTTAGAAAAAACAATGTCGTATTAGGATAGTAGATGTCCGTTGTGAAGAGGGATGCCCATTTTTTAAAAGGGACAATGTCGTATTAAGAGAACGGAGGTCCATTGTGCAAAGGGACATCCATTGTTTAAAAAGGTTGACATTGTATTAGGATAATGGACATCGTACTAAACAATGACATTCTCTCAAAGTTGAAGGCATTAGAGGACATCCTTCAACTTATGATGGACGTCCCTCAACACATAACGAAGGTCCCTCATGTTACAACAAAAGTCCTTCAACTTACGACAGGTATCCATCAACTTATGATAGACGTCTCTCAACTTACAACAAACGTTCATCAACTTATGACGAACATCCTTTAACCCACAACAGATGTACCTCAGCTTATAATGGTTGTCCCTTAGCTTACAATTTTGAAACCTATCTCTCCTTTTAGATTATTTGTTAACGTTGAATTGATATAGCTTTATATTTCTTCACTCAAATGACACAATTTTAAAGTCAATTTACAACTCATGAAGGATGTCCGTCCCTTCATCCGACGGGCAGAAACCTTCATCCCCCAGCACCCCTCCTCCCATTCTGGACATCCATCATCATTGTAAGATGCCCTTCTCTTCATAGTTGCCACCATAGGTGTCCCATGGACTTCCCTCAGCCTTACGATGGACACAAGACTTATCCTTACACGCCCCTCCTCATGGATAAGCCTTAGACATCCATCATCATTGAAGGACATCCCTTGGAGATCTATGTGACCTCCTTGGAGATTTTTAAGCAGAAAATACGACTACAACATTTGCCTTAGTGTTTTTTTGATGAAAAACATGACGCGAGGTTTTGTGAGGTTTTCTTTCTTTATTTCCCACAGTTTGAGGTTTTAGTTGTTGCAAAATTTCTTTAAGATTTGGCTTGCTAGTATTCCCAAAGTTTAGGATTTGATTTGGTAATTTTCCTATATTTTTGTGGCAAAAATCAATTTAAACCCTATAAATGTGTCATTAACCATTTTAACCATAACCTATTTTTTTGAATAAATCAATCCTTAACGTATCACCCTTTAGTAATTTATAATACATTAGCATTTAAATTTCTGTTTAGTTACTCGCATATTTAACATGTGTGTTTATGTCTTCTATTTTTTCCGTTTGAATTTTGAAGGCTCACACCATATCCATTTGCTTGGGAGAGCTTCATCGCAAAGGCGAAGCATGAACCATAAAAATCAACCCAGTTCGCAAAAAATTGGTAACAGCTCGTGGTCAAGCACAAAATTTTTATCTCCCGCCAAAATCAAACTGGTTCATGGTCCTTTCCGGCGAAAGTAGCTCATGGTCTAAAATTAGAGAGATACTCATATTTCTCCCAACTTTTGAGGAGTAAGAGCCTCAAAAGTATGAACACAAATAATTTGACCTTCAACGCCGGTAGAAAGTAGTCCAGTCGAAGACGAATAGCTTGATCTTTCCATGGAAGTGTCCCTTGAAATAACCCCACAACTTTTTGTCATTTCAAATCCCTACAGAATATTAAAACTATAAAATTAGCAAATTATTTTATTTTATATTTTTCGGAGTAAATTTTTCTTTAGTCTATGTCAAATTTTCTTGTGTTGACCAGATCCTTACCATATGTCGTGGGTCTTCTGTCATATGTGAAAGATCCAGTCAATGGTCAACTAGTGTGTTATGTGTTCCCCTACAACTAGAAGTTGTGGGATTATGTTCGATAAGTTCTTGTTTCCATAGATTGGATTTTCAGTTTTGTCGATTTTATCTAGTTGAAATTGAAGGAATTTATTTAATATTTATAATATATTATTTTTATTAAATAAAATAATAATATTTAATTTTTAAATTTTTTTATTTTCTTACTTAAAAGGAAACTTTTTCCTTCTCTAGGGTCGACTGTGAAGAAGAAGAGGAGGAAGAGGCTGGAGAACTGACGAGTGATTCGTGTTGTTCTTTTTGCCCGATTCATGTTCGTGTAATTTCCATCTCTGTCATTTGTGAAGGAGTTTCATGAGTTGTTACCGCTGAGTTGTTGGCACTCTTGTCAACCATGAGTTGTTACTGCTGAGTTGGTTCAACCACGACTTGGTTTCACCGCAGAGAACTATGAACTAGTTTCACTAGAGAGGACCACGAGCTGGTTCAATTTTTGTTGGAAATAAAACTTTTGCATGAGACCACGAGCTATTAATGATTTTTGCATGATTTTTGCTAGCTAGTTTGATTTTTGTTGGTCATGCTTCACCTTTGGATGTTTCGCCTTTGGGATGATGCTCGCTAGATCAAATGAGTATTTTGTTAGGCCTTTTAAAATTTCAATGCAAAAAATAAAATAAATTAACACAAGTGATAAACATGTGATTAATTTAACGAAAAATTTAAAGATAAGATCCAAATTGTTAATGGATGATGAGTTAAGATTTGATTTACTGAAAAAAGGTTAAAATCTAAATTATTAACTATCCTAAATAATAATAAAATTTATAAAACTTAACAAAACAAATCTTGAACTTTGGGGTCAACGATAAGCTAAATCTTAAAGAAATTTTATGAACAACTAAAACCTCAAACAATGAGAAATAAAGAAAGCAAACCTAGCATTCAGGTTTTCTATCGAAAAAATGCCAAGGCAAATGCCGCAATCACGTTTTTCACTTAAAAACATCAAGGACATCCAACAAATGTCTCAGGATCAATAATAGACGCCCTTCAATGACGGGGAATGTCCAAGGTTGATCCACAAGGATAGGCATGCAAGGATTAACCTTGAAGCCATTGTAAAGGCCGAGGGACATCCAAGGGATGTTTGTGTTGCCTGCTGGATGAAGAGATGGAATCCTATAATGAGGATGGACGTCCAAGATTAGAGGAGGGCCGCTAGCAGATGGAGGATCATGCTCGTTGGATGAAGGGACAAATATTCTTCAATGAAGATGGCCGACTAAGAAGGAGGATGGGCATCCTACAAAGGTGAAGGCGAGTGAAGGTTTATGCCTGTTTGATGAAGGGACATGCGTCTTTCAATAAGAATGGACAACGAAGATAAAGGATGGTATCCTCTAGATGCGTTGGCAAATGAAGGTTCATGCTTGTTGGATGAAGGGACAGATGTTGATATATTGCGTTAAAATTCTAGATTTCAACTGATAAAGTGGTATAACAAAAATGCACTTCAGGACCAAAATTTATCCTTGGACTTACAAGTTTAGTTCTATTGTTGTATGTTTAAGTATTATTTGAAATGTTGGAGCAATGTTTGTTAAGTATTTGAGTGAATATGATAAATAATTGAAATAGAGTGATGAAATTAGAGTGGATGCAAATAATGAGTTTAATGGAAGTCTTTGAAACATGTATATGTAGTTGGATGATTTAATGTCTGTGGTTGGATTGACAAAGCAATTCTTTCGAAGGTTAATGGTAAGGAAATTTTAATCTCTACTTTTGTTAAAGTGCATTAAGAGTTGATAATGAAGTATTTCACATTTAGTGCAATATGATATCATAAGATTTTTTAACACAAGTCAACAATGAGCGTTTAGGTTTTCTTATAGTTAGATAAGATGAAATTTTGAATTTTGATTGATTGAACGAGTTTAAGTTTAGACTTAATCATGGTGTGAAGAGTGCGATTTTTCAGTTGTGAGCTAACAAATTACTACTTTGCATGATATTTCTCGCATTAATGTTTTTCTATGCGGATGTGGAGATTAGAGTGATATGAGGGTATGTTTGTTGATAATGACAATTATGAATTAGTCGACAAACTCTAGTTCTAATGAGATGGTGTGTTTTGACATTCTTTTGAGGATCTACTAGTCTTACCACACTACCGTAAATTTGAGTTATACATTAATTTTGTCCTAGTAATGCCTTGGTTTCTGTTGCTTCGTACATGATGACTTAGGTGAGGTAAATAAACATTGATGACAGCAAATTGATTTGTTGTAAAATGAGTTTTTCATGTTTAGTATGTGAGGAGGGAAATCAGTTTTGATGTTTGCTTGAAATTAGAAGTTGTCTCCAATTTAGTTCATTTCCTGCCTGAAGCTTGATCAATTGGCGATCAATATATTAATGATCTTCTAAAATGAAGGAATGCACATATTGATTAGTTTGAACTATCAATATTTTATGTCATAAATGATTTTAAGTAGACTATCATCAGTAAGTTTGTTGATGAGAAGTAGGTGCGATCAACCTTTTGAGTTCATTATAGATGATTCAGGTTTGAGATTTTGATGTTGGTTGAACATGTTAAGGTTATGATTATAGGGAAGTGAATTATCAAGTCCTTGTGAACTGTTTTGGTTAAATATTCCTTAAGTGGTTGGGTATTGAGATACTCATTATGAACTTATGGAATGTCTAAGAACTTTGTTGTAAACTTTTAAAGAGCATCAATTGTAAGCTAGATAGGCTTAGCTACAACTATTGAATGATGAGTTAAATTTTTTAGGCAAAAATGATTATGAGTCAGTATCTCATTGATCTCTATCTGAACTGCAATTATGATAAAATTTGAACCACTAAAGTGTATCACAAAAAGTTAGATTTTTCTGAATTCAAATTATTGCGATATCATTTAATTGCAAGGATTTCAACTATTACTAGTATCGTTGAGTGACCTTATGAAAATAAATGTTAAGTTTGATTGTAAAGGAAAGCTATTGGTTGATTTCTAAAGAGCTGAGATTCAAGTTGACTACTGCATTGCTATTAGTGGTAACGTGTGTAAGTTGACTATGTTAATGCATCAAGAGTTGGGTTGGATGCTTAAATTTGTAGGGAGAAGAATTTTTTTTTTTACTCCAGTAAGCTTTGTTAATCAAGACAGATGAGCTTAACTCATAAGTTAAGTTAAAAAAAATTTTATTCTTCTTACTTTGGAAGCTTAATAGAATTATTATATGGCATGAAGTTTGATGTTCTCTTGGATTCTAAAAGTTTGAAATATTTAAAGTGAATGCCTTGATGTGCTTATAAGTTAGGAATGTGAAGAGTTATAATCATGTTCTATAGTTCAATTACGCTAAGCCACTTTTGTGGTTATTGACCCATTAACCTCAAACTTTTAATTCTATGTCTAATAGTAAATGAATTTAAGAAATAATTGACCATTGGTGATATTCTAATAATTGAGGTATATAACTTTGAAACAACTTTCAATTTCTACATCATATTTGGAAATTGTAGAATCTTAATGAAGAGTTTAAAAAGAGATTTGACAAGTTGAAGTAAGATGAACATCATAACTATGTGGAAGTTAGTGCTAACGAGATTATGACTCCTCATTGGGTTTATTCATAGAACCTTGTTTTGGTTTATGTAAAGATTGAGAAAGTTTAGATGACTATGGAATGACTATGATACGGTTCGAAGTTGTCAGGAGAGTGTCAAGGCGAAGAATTTAAAATTTTGGAAGTTCAATCATGTTACGGTTTTAGTTGTTTTGATGTAGTGAATAAGTTAGTTCCCAACTATGTGTTAGGCCTCTTTGGATTATTAAGCATGTTGATATGTTGGTTTATCAAAAGAATTTACCGTCACAATTAAAGTACATTCATTAAGTTTTTCATTTTTCTATGCTGAGAAAGTATATATATGATCCATCACATGTGATCTCTTGAAATGAAGCTCCTATCCATGAGGATGTTTCTTGAGGAGGAGCCTGATAAAATAATCAGTTGTTAAATAAGAGTTTTTCGTTATCATGAGATTTTGTTGGTTAGAGTAAAGTGGAAGAACTATAATGAAAGAGAAGCGACTTGGAAGATTAAATCGAAAATGTTGGCAAGATATCCTCACTTATTCAATAGTACGATTGAGGTTATTCTAAATTTTTGGGAGAAAATTCTTTAAGTGGGGAAGAATGTTATACCTGGCCTGGTCCGGCTAATGAAAAAAAATCAATTCAAATTAATTTAACCCCCCCTTTCGAGGGGTTGTTGCCAATGAAAGGGGGAAGTGCCCCTTATTTTAGAACAGGAAGGGTGCAGTTTCCCCCTCTCCAACACCTTCCAAACTCCTTTACCCTTTAGCAATGAGATTCCTCCTTTGGTGAAGCAGAAGATGGGAAGCTTCTTTTGCAAGTTTTGGTTTTCTAAACCCTGTTTAAGGCTGGACGTTGGTGCTAAGGGTACCGATTACAGGCAAGACCAATTGGCAGTGAAGAAGATTCTTTAAGATATGAAAGTTTTGGTTTTTTTTTTCTTTTGGAAATTCTGTCTTTCCCTCTGTGTTGATCGATTTTGATGAACGAATCGTTTTTCTTTAGGATAGAACGTTGGACCTTGACATTAGGTATCAACGATGGTGGGAGATTTTGATCGTAAAGAAAATTTGTCAGGTATGGGAGAAAGATTGAATTTTTGTAGAAATTCTGTTTGTGGATGGTAAATTTTGATTGTGATTTCAATTGGAACTCTGGTTGTTCTGTTGGGTTGCTATAGATAGGAGAGTGGTTGGGATTTGAGTGGAGGTTTCCAACCAAATTCCCTCGCCTCTACCAACCTGCAAGTCTACAGATCACTTCGTATCACCAAGTCTTGGATTACCCAAGCCGCAACCCATGCTGTTATGTCCACGAACATAACAATTTGTCCATGAACTGTACTGATCCATGGGCTGCTCTGTCCGTGGACCATATTAACCCATGAGCTACTGCGCAGTTTATTTGGGTTAGCCCATACCTTGTTTTGGGTTGAGACCAAATTCCATTTTGGACGGAAATTAATTTCTCTTACCTCAAAATTTGACCTGATCGTCGTAACGTCATTTTGGAATGTATTATCGATGTTGGATCTCTGACCCTTGGTCATCCTTGTTTAGTTTGAAAATTTAAATAATTAAGTTTAAATCTTGAATTCTAATATTTAGTAAATTATGATTAGGTTCTGATAATTAAGAGTTAACAGGCTTGTAGCTATTGGGCTTCAATGAGCTATTGTTGGTTGGGTCTTGGTTTTGTTTGGCTCAAATTTTGAGGTAAGGGTTATCTTATATTTAACGCACTTTAATTCCTAAAATATAAGTACTAATTTAAATTGAGCATTTTAAATTTACTATTTAGTTCAGTTACATTTATTTACCTTTAATGTTAAAATGAGTAATAGAAAAACTGTGTAATACCTTGAATTTTGGTTATAATAAGTGTAGTATAATTATTGATGATGTTTGGATGATATTGGTATGGAGAAATATTTTGTGGTATAGTGTGTATTTGAGAATGTGTTGTAGGGCATGCTGAGGTGTAAAATATAAAGTGTTACTGGACTTTTGAAGAAGAAGCAATTGATCAACATAAGGGAATTGATCAACCCGTTAAGCATGGCAAAATATTATAGATTTGAATTGAGTGTTTTGAGCAGTTGGTCGTGTGGTGTAGTTGATGATCAACCGACTCCTCCAAGTTTTCAGATTTGCGGTCAATCAGAAGAAAATTGGTGGTCGATCTCAATCATTACAGAGTGTAAATGTGGATTTTCGGTTTATCATGAGAAGGAAGATGATCAACCAGTGTTAACAAAAATTGTACATAGTCATTTCCTTGGATGTTTTGAGGTTGATCACCTGAAGGGGCTGATCGACCGGGAAGCTGAAAAGTCACTAGAAATGGGCTACGATGTTGTACGACGAGGGGTTAGTCATCAATTAGGCACGTGAAGAGATGCCATTAGGCACTTGAGGAGACACCATCTACTTGAAGAGGGTTGATGAAGAGTTTAGCTTTATTTAAGGGAGAGTTCTGGAGAAGAGGAAAAGCCATGAAAGAGAAGATAGGGAGCTGTGGGAGAAAAGAGTGAGCTTCAGAAGGAAAAAGTGGGAGCTTCAAGCTGTGAAAGGAGGAGAGAAGCTGCAAGCGAAAGACAGAAGAAAAAGACACGGAGAGTAGTGGAAAGTTTGAAGAGGAACTTAAAAGGGAGTGTCTTCATCTTCTCCAAAGAGTTGAGGTAAGAAATGTGTGTGTGCTTTCCCTTCTAGGGCTACATCACAAGAAATAGGGATTTCTTTGGGAGTTGCTTGCACTTGACAGATTATATGTTTTGGATTTTTCTTGTTATTAACAACACGTTGAGGATATTCATACATAAGAGTTCACTATTGTTGATGATGGTTGTTGATAGAAGTTAAGTATTGATTATTGATATGTTGTTCATAGATTTAAGTTCTGGATTTTATTTGTTGTTAAGAGCATGTTTGTAATACCTGGTATTTTTGGTTCACATTAAGCTTAGACTAACGATGATAACAACTGTGGATTATTGGAGATTATAGAACGATTTTATTGTGGATTGTAATATTCTGGCCTTCATGGTTCTAAGTATAGATTAATGAAAGATAATTTGAATAAATGGTGGGTTAAGGTTTAGAGAAAAGAATTGTTAATTTGGAAGGGAAGTGGAAAGCAGTTCAGAGTTTAGCAACAAAGGAATCGGTCGATCAGAGGATCGACCGCAAAAATGGCGGTGGCAACATAAAGTTTGGCGATGAAGGAATCGGTCTATCAAATGATCGACTGCTAAAATCACAGAGCAACATGAAGACTTACAATGTTGGAATCGATGGTCGACAGTAAAAATGGCAGTGGCGAGCAGACTTGAGAATAAGGATCAATGGTTGATCAAGTGATCAGCCAAGACTAAGGGAAAGTGTGATTATGAAAGTTTGGCTATCGATCAAGGCAAGGGATTGATCGACCGACTCTTCTAAAATTTGCAGAAGTTGCATTTTAAGCCTTGTTCTGGTAGATGATAGGGAAGAATTTGATCGACCAGCTTTCACGCAAATCTAGAGGCTGTGTTTTCAGAGATCCTTACACGTGGCCATCCTTTACGAATGGCTTCTTGGATGGGTGCCACCTCTTAGGTGGTAGGTGAAAATTTATATCAGGAAAGCTTCTAGGGGAAGCTTCGGGAAAGAAAAGAAAGAAAAAGAAAGAGAGGGAGCCGGGAAGAGAGAACTTCTGGTGAGGAAAGAAAGGCGACTTAGAGGGAGAGAAAGAGAGAAAGTGAGGGATCTTCTGGAAGAAGAATAAAGAAGAAGGAGAAGGAAGATCAGTCCTCAAGCCTTCTTGGGTCTCGGGTTCTTCAGGTATTCAAGCTCTTTCCTGAATGTTTTATGGATTTTATGAAAAGATTTTGTTGAAGATGAAGATCTTAAATGATAGGTTAGAAATAGATTCTATTATCATTGTGGGTTGTTGAATATACCTGATGATCTTCTCTATTGAGTTAAGTTTAGTGATGCTTCCTGGATATTGTGAAGTTTATTCAGTTATTTTAGAGTTGTTGTGTTTGATGCTTACTTGCATAATTTATGTTGTTTGTTGTACATATATATGATAATCAGTGAAGTGAAGGAAAATGTGAGTTCAAGGTTATGTAAGTTAAGGTTGCTCTTTTATTGGTTAGTTGTTCTACACTTTTAGGATATTGTTATTGGACATAGAGAAATATGTATATGATTTGTTAATGGAAGTTTGGTTCCCTATTTGAGTTACTGCTTGGGTTATGACTGTATGCGGTTGAGGAGTTTGTTCTGTATTTTATTATAGTTTTGATGAATAGAAGGATATTATCAAGGATAGTTCACTGTTAATAATAATAATCTTTTGATTGAAATTTTGTTATTCATATCGTTTAAGGCTATAATGAATAGTGTTAAGGAATATTGTTATGCTAAAATGGAACCCTTTGAATGGTTGTTAGTGAATGAATAATAATGATTGAATGTTACTAATTTTGAAGGTATTACGAAGAAGAGTATCAAGTGCAAAAACTCCATAAAGCTTCTAGGTAAGTGATATTGTTTGTGTTTGGTCTTTGGGGCCTACATTATAAGAATTAGGGTTTGTATGCTGATTGTATTTATTAGATGATTAGGTTGTGATCATGTCTTGAGGATGTATTGCTGCTTGTTGTTTGATGCTGTGTTTATTAGATTTAAGTTCTTTAAATTTTTTAAGTTAAGGATTTTGATATTGATCATGCTTTGAGGTTATATTGATGATATGCTAAAACTGTATGCATTCACGTGCATGTACGCATCACGATTTTTAAAAGATTACAAAAATGGTTTTAAGTATGGTTTTTTGAAAATGAAACAGAAACAGATATTAAATGTAAATAAACGTAAATAGGTGTGACGAGATGTGGGTTCTTGAGTTGGCTGCCCCACGTGAGCCATATGGTTCCACTCTACCTTGTCAAGTTTGACATCTCTAATGCCTGGATGGGTAACTGGAACTAATGAAAATGGAAACGAAAATGAAAATGTACGTAAATAGGTGTGACGAGATGTGGGTTCTTGAGTTGGTTGCCCCACGTTGGCCATATGGTGCTGCTCTACCTTATCAAGTTTAATGCTTGTATGGGTAAGTGAAACGAAAAGTCAAGTTAATAGTAAAGTAAAGTGAAGATAATGGTAAAGTAAAGTCAAGATAATGATAAAGGAAAATGAAAACAGAAAACTGCAAACAAATTTTATAAAAGTTGCGTGGCATGTGCATTTTATATTTTATATCACTTACTGAGTCTTACGCTCATAGTTAAGTCTTATGATGTATGTACGTACGAGATTGAGGAGAGGAACAATTGATGAAGGATTTGCATACGTGGACATTGTAGCTTGCTAGGCTAAAGATAAAGGATTTGCATGCATGCAAAATGTTTTGTAAAGTTATTGATAAGTGTATAAAGTGATTACCATTTTAAGTTAAGCAAAGTTTTCCAAGTTGTAAAGGGTTTTAAGAAAATGATTTTATTTATCGTCTTCAAGTGGTTTTAAGAATGAAAAGTCTTCCGCTACGCAAAAGTTTTAAATTTGTACGATTTCCAAATAAAACACGCTTTTAAAAATGTCACGTTTTAAGAAAGAAAAACTTGGTCATTACAATGTTAATGTTGCTACTGTGAACATGCTTGATTGAGCCTATGCTGTTGTTGTTAGGATCGTTGCCCGCCTATAGATGGGGAAAGGGTGAATTAGGCGAGACTCAACTTTTTCATGTGATTTTTATTTATCTAACCATAAGTGATTTATAGACAATAAAGCATACAATTTAAAACAAATAATAAAGGAGATAGGGAAGGAGAATGCAAACACAGTTGTTTACGTAGTTTGGCGACCTCAGCCTACGTCCGTGCTCCGAGCTTCCCACTTGGAGATCCTTAATTGCTCAATCTCCCTGATTGGCAATGTTTGACTTCATAGGTGTCAAACAAATCTCTTACAATTGACTCTTCATAGGGCGTCACCCTTTACTTGACTAATTTGTAGGGCATCATCCTTTTCGTTTGAGTACAATGCGAAATGAAAGTTTCAAACTAAATCCTAACTCCCTCAAATGTAAAACTCAAGTTTACGGATGAGGAGATTTAGGTTACAAGCTCAAATAGTGTTTTAAAATTGAGTATAAAAATTGGAAGGGCTTTGCCTCAATTCTCAGTTTGTTGCAAAGAGCTTGGAGTGTCCTACATTTATAGACACTGAGAAATCGGTTGACCAATTCCTTTTTGGTCGACCACATCCGACCATTTTAAAAGAGCCGCTGAACTTTGTAGGTCAGATAGGTCGATCCTTGGGTCAACCACTTTCATCATGAATTCTGGTTTCGGTCGATCACAGAACCACTCCCTCGACCAATTCTTCGACGGCAATTCTGATAGGCAATCTGTCTTTAAAAGCGATCGACCAAATTCTTGCTGCTTGAACACTTCCTCGACCGTTGATCTGATATGCAATCTGTAATGTGTTGTGGTCGATCAATTGGTCAACAATTTCCTTCAAGTGGGCCATTTTTGGTCGACCTCCTCTGCTGTTTACTCGACCTCTTGCCTTTCATTTGCCATCCTTAATAACTCTAAGTCTCAATTTGAAACTTATTCACTACATGGACTTAGATAGATATGTTAGTACAACTTAATATCCGTGTTAAGGGTATTTGCAATGAATATAAATATAAATATAATGATTAAACAATTAAGAACAAAAACCAATAAACAACTTATAATTACAATCAATATAATAATCATAAAAATAAATAAGCCTAACGACACTTTGGCTAACAATATCCCCCCTTTTGATGATGACAAAATATTATAAGTTGTTTATTCCTAAGTCTAAGCATGTGAATATATTATTGTGTAATTTGATCTCTCCCCTTTAGTTTATGCAATATTTCTAACATTTAAATTCAAGCAACATGCAACCTATAACTTATACAACTCTCTCCCCCTTTGTCATAATAAAAATGAAACCTTGGGGAGGATTATCAAAGAAAACAAAAATTTTCCCCTTTGTCAAAATTCAAACCATAGAGATTATTGAAGGAATATAAACAATTCATTTCAAGACAATCAATATAATTTCTCCCCCTTTTTCAATATATAGCATCAAGTCAATCATTGGAGGAAAATCATTCAACCAAACAATATAATCTATTTTCAATAATAAGATACCAATTGTAATAATCTATCTTTGAAAAAAAAATATCCAAGTTAAAACAATACTCTCCCCCTATATCAATGCACAAAATCAAATCATTGGGCATTGCAATATAAGAATGATACCAATTGTAATTATCACTTGAAAAAAAATTTTTCTTCCCTTTAATAAATATTGAAAATCAAGTCCAGGGGAAAATCCAAAGAATAAAAACAAAATGATTTATTCAAAAACTATTCTTCCCCTAAGTAATTAAGCATACAATAGAAATTGGGGATTTATGCATCAAACACACAATTCTATTTTCTCCCCCTATGTTAATAACCAATTTTAAATTAATGGAAAAATCCAAATAAAGATCAATGTCCAACAATTCAACAATCCAATATATGCAATTTAGAATACTGATTGTTGGAATACTAAAGATCAAACCAAAAACAAAGCAATTGAAGAATTACAGACACATTAGGCAAATGACACAAAAAAAAAATGCAAGAAATAAAATAAAATCAACAAAGAGAATATGATTTTAACCTATATATATATCTACCAAGAAAAATCTATTCGAATCAAGAGTACAAGTATTAAGCAATATAATCAAATTATATGCCAACTCTTGATTCAAAAATTGAAAAACACCTAAGTGCTTTTCTTAGGCACCAAAACTTTTTTGGGTCCCATAATCTTGTGTTTGGTTCCTTTAGTAACCAGACCAATTTAGAGTTTTCCTTTTTTTCATTCAATTTTATAGGACAAAGAAAAGTTTTATGTTCTACACATATGCAAACATTGCTTGTAATAAGAGCAACAAACAAATTCTCATAATTTTTCTTTCTTGCAAAGATTTTATAATCAATACCGGCTTTATCAAAAGTAACCCTTTGCTTTTCTAAAAGCATATTAAACTTTTTCCTGCCATTAGTAAACTTAAGCACAATAGAGTTCAAATCAATATTTTTCACTTTCAATTCATCAACATCAAACTCTCAAGACTTAATAGTAGCATTTGAACCCTCAACCATACTTTTCAAATCAACAATTTGACTTTCAAAAGATTAATCATCAATTGCCACCTCAAGGGGGATTTTGGAGTTTTCCCTAAATGAGTTATTTTATTTACCCTTTTTGATAGACATAGATAATTTAGTGAGGTTTATACCCTATAATTATTTTAATTCTATTTCCACATAGTTTTAGATTCAGTTATCAAACGAGTATTTGGGTCTCACCCTATGAGACTTTGTATGGAAGGCCAAGTCAATCACCATTATGTTGGTCTGAAGTTGAGGAACGTGTTACCCTTGGACATGATGTGATTCAATAAATTATTAGAAAAGTCCAATTCATTAAAGAGAGACTAAAAATAGTTTAAAGTCATGAGAAAAATTATGATGATCTATTGCGAAGAGAAGTTGAATTTGAACTTGGAAATTTTGTATTTTTCAAAGTGAGACCCAGGAGAGGTATAAGCCATTTTGGGGTAAAAGAGAAATTTGCTCCTAGGTATATTGGTCCTTTTCAAATTACTGGCAGAGTTTGCCCAGTGGCGTATCGTCTAGACTTACCACTGCAGCTAAATTATGTCCATAATGTTTTTCATGTCTCTATGTTAAAAACGTATGTGCCTGATCCATCACATGTGATCTCCTGGACCAAGGTGCCTCTTCAGGAGGATGTTTCTTATGATGAGGAGCCTAATAAAATTATTGGTTGTGAAATTAGAGTTCTTCGTTATCGTGAGATACCATTGGTTCGAGCACAATGGAAGAATCATAATAAAAAAGAAGCTACTTGGGAGATTGAAGTAAAAATGATGGCAAAATATCTTCACTTATTCAATGGTACGATTGAGGTTGTTCTAAATTTTGGGAATGAATTCTTTAAGTGGGGAGGAATGTTATATATATATATATATATATTAAACTCCCCCTTTCAGGGGCGTTGTTGCCGAGACAAGGGGATCTTTCCCCTCTATTTCAATGGTGGGGAGGGAACTCCTCCTCCCCTTTCCCGTCTCGCTCTCCACTCTTCCTCTCTCACTTTTCTGAATCCAACCTTGTTTGCCTTCGGTGGGGTGTCGGCAGTGATTTTGATTTTCATTCGGTCCATTAGCAGCTTTATTCTTGCCATGGTAAGCTATGATTTTTCTCTTGTTTATTTCTAAGCTCTTTGTGAGACTGAGTTCAGCAAATTGGTTTATTTTTAGGGTTGGATCTTGGCATTGTCGAGTGAGTAGTCTCAGGCTAGGTAGTTACCATGAAGAAATTTCTTCAGGTAAGGAATCTAAATCCTACTTAAGTTTTTCAAATTCTGGAGTGTTGGGTGATGATGCATGTTTGTTTAGTCTATTAAATTGATTATGTTAAGGTTATGTGATATTTTATTGGAGGTCAGGAAGGATTTATTACTGGAAGCCTCAGCCTTTCGGCCGAGTAGCGATTCAACAGAATCGCCAAAGGCTTCCTAACCTATGGCAATTCTGTCAAATCGCCAAGGAAACTACTTAGACTATTTAACTTCTCTATCGATTGTTTTGTGTTTAGGGGTGATCGGCCTAGTGTTCTGGGGTTACCGAAATGACCATGGTCGTATTAGCCGTGTTACGACCAGGAGCATTCTATCCACAAAAAGGATGTTCTGTCCATAGACCAGATAATTTTGGGCCCTTTGGGCAAGAATATTTTAGTGCCCTTTAGGCGAGACTATTTAAGGCTGTTGGGCCAAATTAATTAGGCTTTTTGGGCCAAATTATTAGGGCCTTTGGTCTTATATTACTAAGGCAATTTGGGCCATATTTTTTTTAGCCCATATTATTTGGATTAGGGTCATGTCTTGTTGTGAGCCGACCCCAAGTTCGACTTCGGACTGAATTTAAATAATTAATTTTAAATTTCAAATCCTAATCCTTAATAAAAATTATTATCATTAGGTTTAGAACTTAAGATATTTTGGATTTGTTGTTGTTGGGCTTTAGCTGACCATTTTTTGTTGGGGTTTGGTATTGGTTGGCCCAATTTCAAGGTAAGGGTTATTTTATATTTAACACACTTTAAATTCCTAAAATGTAAGTATTCATTCAAATTGAGCCTGTTAAATTTAATATTCAGTTCAGTTATATTTATCTTTACATTTATGTTGAAATTAGTAATAGAATAGCTATATGTGTCGTGTCCTTGGGTTTCAAATCCCTAAACCTGATAATGGTCTATTTGGCAGATTGCGTTAGCCTGAGTATCGCCGTTATTTAAATTTCATTATTTAATTTATTATTCATCATCATTTCTTTTATATATTGACCTGTTAAATTTTGTAGCTAAAAAAGCTCGTTAAATTCATATGACACAAAAGTTACATATAAAATTAAATCCCTATTGAGTTGTTTGACTCACCCCTTATATATTTTCACTTTTAAGGTAATAATCAAATTAACTCCAATTACAACCTCGGGAGTATAAATTTGGAAGGTTTTCTCGTATGAGTTATTTATTTCACTTTCTAGAGACATTTATTTATTTTAGTGAAGTTCACACCTAGTTTCTATTTTAGTTTGAATTCTTAGTTATTGTTTTTTTTAGAATTCATAATTATTAATTCACATTATTTATAAGTCATTGATGGACCTCTTTATTGGGTTTCACTCGTAAGTTTAAATTCTTCTATATTTTCATTGCTTATTAATCTTGGAATAGGAGATAGGTTGGACGATTCAGTCCTTTTGGGCATGATCGTTCCTCGTTCTATCTCGTGTCCCCTTTGGGACGTGACAACGAACATCTTTCAATGAGGATGGAGGGCTAAGATAGATTATGGACATCCTCCAAAGGCGCTGGCAGACAAAGGTTTATGCCCATTGGATAAAGGGAGGAATGTCCTTCAATGAGGATGGAAGGTCATAATAGAGGATGGACATCCTCCAAAGGTACTTACAGACAAAGGTTCATGCCTGTTGGATGAAGACATAGACATCCTTCAATAAGGAAGGACAATCAGGATAGAGGATCAGCATTCTCCAAATGTGTTGGCAAACGAAGGATTCTACTTGTTGGATGAAGGGACGAACATCTTGCAATGAGGATGGATGGCTAGGATGGAGGTGGACATCCTCCAAAGGCATTAGATGACGTTATGTTAAAAGGGGTCACTTGCAAGGCACACATTTTTTTAAAATAGGAGTAGAGTTCCTTCACTTACGATGGATGTCCCTCAACTAACAATGAAAGTCCCTCAACCCATAACAAACATCCCTTGACTTACAACAGATATCCATCGACTTATGACAGACGTCTCTCTACTTACGACTAACGTCTCTCAACCAACAATGGACCTCCCTTAGCTTACAATGGACTTCCCTCAACCCACAATGAACATCCCTTAGCTTTCAATGGGCAAGCCTCGAGCCACAACGGACATCACTCGACAAACTAGTAAACTTTTTCATATAGTATTTTAATTCTATTCCCTAAGTGAGGGGAGTGAATCAAACTAGTAAACTTTTTCGTATAGTATTTTAATTATATTCCTTAAGTAATTTAATACAAATAAGATGCAAGCAATAAAGAGTAAGAGACAGAGAAATGCAACACGTTTGTTAACGTGGTTCGGTAAATCTGCTTATGTCTGCGCTTCAAGGACCCCCTTGAAGATTCCTTAATCAACTAACCTTCATGGTTATTGATTATGGAACTTTACGAGCGTCAATCTAGCTTTCTATGACTATTTCATAGTGTCACCCTTTGTTCTCCGTTTAAGTACAATAAATTGGTAAAACTAAAGTTCCTAACTCTCATAAATATAAAATCTCAAGTTTGAGAGTGAGAGAGTTAGGTTAAACACATCTAGAAAAGAAATATTAAGTAATAAATTTGGCAGCTTTTCGGTATGATTTCTCTCGGTTGTATCTTATAATGGCAAGTGCTTCTATATATAAAAACTGTCTAGCGATGACCACCCAACATTTTTGATCGACCGCTTTCTAACCATTGTATTGTAACTGTTGAGCATCCAATCAACCACTTCCTTCGCTCTAGTCGACCGCTTCAATGCAACTCAGGAACTGTCTTGACTCTGTCCAATTTCTAGTCGATCCCCATTCATCCTAGTCGATCGCTCTTCTACATTTTAGCATATGTTGAGCAATCTATCATTTCTTCGGTTGACGGTGCTTCTTCTCCAGTGGACCACACTTCTACTATTTTGCCTATGATGCAAACTGGTCGACCGCCTAGTCGACCTCTACTTCGTGTTTTTCACTTTTTGATGCTTCTAAGTTCAAATAATCAACCTATAAGCTATATAAACTTAGAAAAACGTATTAGTAATGATTAATACCCTTGTTAGAGGGTATTTCCAATAAAGATCATATATAATCATAATGATAAACATATTAAATTCATTCAATTCAAAAAAAACTTATCAATAAATAAATCACTCATCGTCAAAACAAATAAGCCTAAAGTCTCATATGGTAACACTCTCCCCCTTTTTTGATGACGAAAAATATATATTAAGTTATTTATGATACTCCCTAAGCATGAACATGATGTATTGCATATTATAATTTCTCCCCTTTAGTTTATGCAATTTATCTTTTCTTTTGTTCATGCAAACATCCTATTCGAACTAACTTAACTTAATATCACTTTCCTATCCCCCTTTGGCATTATCAAAAAGAAATTGAGGGAAAGCAACAACCAATCATCAAATCAAATCAACATATTAATTAACATTTAGATTGAAACAAAAATTACTCCCCCTTTGACATTTTTCAAACATAATTAATTGGGGGTTCAAGTAGAAGAATTCAAAACAATCCAATAAAATTTTTCCCCTATCTCAAGATAAAAAAAATATTTCATTTTCCTCTCCTCCTTTTAATACCAATCGTTGGATTGATACTATAATACCTAGAACTTCTGGGTCACACTAAGCTTAGTATACAGATGGTAATAATCACAGATGTATTATTTTATAATTATGGAAAATTAATTTAGGAAATAGAATCAAAGAATTTAAATTGGACCCGTGATCAACGTCAAGTGATATTAGGAATAAGTCAGGAGTTGGAATTGGGTCAATTAATATATGGCATGTATGTTCGATATATATATATATATATATATATATATATATATATATATATATATATATATATATATATATATGTTAATTAGATGAAGGGAAATTAAAATAAAAGAAATGATGAAATTTAAAATAAAACAAATGGGGAGAGATGTGGATTTAAACTGGTTAAGCACTTGTCCGGTTTAAGGAAGATAAGAATGGCTCATGGCCATTTTTTTAGAGAGAAAGAGAAAGGTGTTAGAGGGAGGGTGATTTGTGGGTCTAGCGATTCTCCTTCGGCCCAATGGTTCACGGGGAAGAAATGGACGCGAGCTCAAATAGAGCTCGGCCACTGGGGCAGAGGTTGTTCTTGTTTGAACTCGACAGCTGCGCAGGAGTGCAACAAGTCATGGGGCTAGGGCTCAAAGTGACTAAACCTGTGGGGATTAACAAACTGCGTGTCACGAGCTGCGATGTTTGCAGCGCCAAGTCGAGACGAGTGTTGGTGAACCTAGGGATTGCGAAATGGACGTCGGGTGGCAGCGTCTTCTCCGATTAAGGTAAGTTCCCCTACGTTTGGGGATTTTTGTTCTTTTCTGTTGATAAGTATTGTTGTGGAATTAGTGCTACAGTGGCATGAGGGAAACAGACAGGAAGAAAGAGTAAAAAGTAGAAAGAAGAGGCAGAGAAGAGGAAGAAGGAGGTGAAGGAGAAACAGGGTCTTCTCGGGTGAACTTCTGTCCTTAGGTAACGCCCTACCCCCTTTACGGTTTTATGGATTTATGATTATGGTTAAGAGTAGATGATAGAGGCATATGAATATTGTGAAAGAATTGTGTTCTGAATATGAATTGTAACGACCCAACTTTTCATAACCTTTTAAAATGCGTTAAAATTCAAAACTTTTCTTTTCTTTTGTAAACAGGGGAAAATCCTTTTCAAATGTAATCAGAGTTCTTTCAAAAAGTCAGACCGTCAAAACCTTTTCATTATACTCGTTAAGAAAATCGTTCTAAATAGTGGAAAAACATAGTTATAAAATATTTTCTCAAAACATAGCAAAAGCAAACCATAGTTATAAAATCAGTTACCAAAACGTAGCGAAAGCAAAACATCATTTATCAAAACGTAGCAGAAATGTAAAGAATTTACTTTATGAATACTACACAATTTATTTACGTATTATTTACAAATTATTTTTCTCTTTTACTTTCCTTAGCCTGGCCAGCTTCAAGTCTCGCACATGCAAATCCTTCATCCTTACTTCTTGATCTTTTCATCATTTTCTCGTACATGTACCTACACCACAAGTAAGACGTGAGCCTAAAGGCCCAGTAAGGAATTGAGGTTATGCAGTATGCTATGCCTCTGTTTAGTTCTTTTGGAATGGATATGCCCCAAACCAATCTTTTCATTATGTTCATTCATTCATTCATTACTCGTACGTCGAGCGGGAGATTGGAGGAACTCATATGTGATGGTATAGTTTGATTGGCTTCTAACCTCCTGTGTGCGGCTAGTCCCATTCCCGACAAGGTAGGGGTGTAGCCTAGCTTCCAGACTAGATCTGAACTATCCATCCTCCCCTCAACTCCCAATCATCTTTTCTTTCATTCATTTTTTGCTTTATCATCTTTCCTCACATAATGTATGTAAGTACCATCCCAGAGGTGACACTCCCTAATTGTTTCTATTAGCATGATGCATGTTGATATAGTATAACATAACAATAACAATAATTGAATAGCGCATAAAAATGAAAGTAACGATAGTTGAAATGGCGCGTATAAATGAATAACAGCGCATATAAATGAAAGTAACGATAATTGAATAGCGCATATAAGTGAATAACGGTAATTAAAAATGCATAAAAGAGAACAATCATAGCAGCGAACTAAAACAACAAATGACATGCTTGAATTTAATGAACACCTCAGTAAAAGAAACAACAATCGAAACATGCTATTAAACTGAAGTCATAAGTCAAATAACTATTCAACAAATAAGGCATGCTTCTCAAGAGTATGATGGCATTAAATAGACATAGATAACAATATGAATCAAGTATAAGAAATTACTTAGAACTAAAGGCAACATGCATATGAAAGTAAAGCATTAAAGTTAACAACTTAGTTCCAATTGTTATTCTCGTCACTTAAACATGCTCAAGAGAGTAATTACAATTAATAGTCTAGTTTAATTAAATAGGCTTAAGGGTGTAATGACTTCTAATTATCATAGTTAATTAAACATGCTAGGATTAGTTAAACATGCTCAGATTAAGGGTCATTATTACAATTATTTTTCTAGTTAATTAGTTAATTAAACATGTTCAAGGGAGTAATTACAATTAATAGTGTAGTTAATTAAACATGCTTAGAGTACGGCTTATTATAATTACCACATATTTCCACACTAACAACAGGAGGATAAAATAACACATATATATTTGGAAGCTATCACCACAGCAATTAAGACAATAACTGCATTAACATAACGTAGTGTGATCTTAGTTCATCATTCTTTACAACTACAGGGCTCCACATTGGAGAATATCATTTAAACATTCATCACTTTTCTAAGCATATGCATTCATCACTTCTTTATTATTGTAAAGTATCGATCTATATCAAAGTACTGAATAGAACTGGCAGTAAAGAAAATTATTGGAAATATCTGCAGAATATCAACAAAGGAAATCAACACACTCACGCACACTACTTGTGGGTAGGGCCTCCAAAGGGCCAAGACACTACTCAATCCTTACCCTTTATGAAGAAAACTATTACGGACATCAACTCCTAGCTCCCTCCTCAGCTTACAGAACCTTGTTTTACCACGTAACACACTAAAAGACTCACATGAACACTCACGAGCTCACAGGGGACTCTCACTCTCAATGGAAGTTCTCTCTCTCACTCGAAGACTTCTCTCACGCAAGGGAAGGAAAGCTAGAAAAAAATGGCAGGGAAGGAGGCTTAAATCGAAAGCCATACTCGGAGGGGAACATCATACTCTGAACGGAGAGGGGTAGCATGGCTTTGACGTGGTCCAGGCATGGGAGAGACGACTCCATGTCTCCTGAGTGGGTTTTTAATTGTAAAACGACAAGAGTTTCTATTATTTAACCCTAATTTATTCGAAGGTCTAGAAAATTTCGTACGCGAGGAGTCATCCTAGCCTCATCTGCATGCGTCAAGAAAATACTATTCTTCAGGCAGAAATGCACTTTCGAACAAAGGATGGCGTCCTTACCTTCATCCACATTTGTCTGAATCCATCATTAGGATGAAGGAAGTCGTCTGGATCCCTCGTCCACAATCGTCGAAAACTGTCCAAAAATTGGACAGATTCAAAATCACAGCGTCTGCATGCATTCATATTTGTCCGTAATCATCTGAAATTGTCCAGTTAGAGATAGGGGATGAAATTAGGACACAGGGCTTCATCGTACATCGTCCCAAAACATAGGGACAACGTTCCAAGTGTTTGCAGACGATATTTCTCGTCCCCATATCATCTGCATGCGTCCAAATTTTTCAGATTTCAACTTTTCATCACTTTTTCCTATTAAATTTGTATCCCATAATATTTTCCTTATCAATACACGTCATAATTTAACATGTATTGATATGCAATATAATATATTAATGATCTCGATGATCGATTATATCGCATGTATAGGGAAAAAGATATCGGGATACTACATGAATTTTATGGGACTAGCGAGTAAAAGATAAAAGAATGGGGAAATAAATTAAATGGTGGAATTATGCTTTGTCAAATGGATTATCAAGGTTGTTGTATTTAATATTACTTGGCAAATTCGAGATGAAGCAATGGAATTATTCTCTATTGGGTGAAATAAATATGGATCGTTTCAGTGAGTTAAGAAATTATGGAGAGTATAAGTATCAATAAGGATTAATAGTGTCTTTCTATGATTTATAATGATAAAGGTTATTTGTTGATAGGTATTAAAAAGGAATAAGGATTACGTTAGGAGCTAAACTTGCTATGGACACCAAGTAAGTTGATATAAATGTGTTTTGGCCTTTGGGCCCTACATCGTAAGAATTAGGGTTGTTTATTGATTGTTTACAGCTTTAATAGATTATTAAGTTAGGTTGTGATCATGTTTTGAGGATTGTATTGATGCTTGCAATGTAGTTATTAGATATAGGTTCTTTTAATGATACGTTTATTAGTTTTAAGTTAAAGATGATGATAATGAGATTAAGCATGTTTTGAGGCCTATATAGAGGAGATTGAATTGTATGCATTCACGAGCATCATAGTTTTTAAAATGATACGCAAATGGTTTTCATGCATGGTTTTGAAAAGGAAAACGATAATGGAAATGAAATGTGAATAAATGTAAATGGATTCATTTTTACGTGAGTTTGGATACTAAAGAGGTTGCTTTCATGTAGAAACGAATCCGTGTCGGTGAGTTTTGATACTGAAGAAGTTGCTCTCACCCAGTGTGCGGGTGAGTTTGGATACTGAAGAAGTTTCTCTCACCCCATGTGCCACCTAAAACGAAAAGAAAACAAAAACAAAAACAGAAACAGAAACAGAAAACAAAAATGAATTTTAAAAGAGCATAGTATGTACATTGTAGATTTTACTTTATATCACTTACTGAGCATTAGGCTCATTAGTTTAAGTCTTATTGATGTAGGTATGTATGAGATCAGGAGAACACGTTAAGAAGCAGTTGATGAAGGATTTGCACGCATGGATCTTGTGGCTGGCTAGGCTAAAGGATTTAAAGGAGAAAAGAGTTTTGTAAAGTTAAAGTTAAAGATAAAGTAAAAGGTTTATTTATTGTATCTTAAATGATTTGTTTAATGCTTCCACTACGTTTTCCAAAAAGGTTTTAAGGAATAGGATTTTTATAATGAAAAGTCTTATGTTGTTGTCATTAATGATTTTTTTTTTATTTTATATGTTTTCAAAGGAAATAAGTTATGGGTCGTTACGGCTGGTATCAAAGCACCCAGGTTTTAAAAATTATTCTATAGATTGCCAACCAGCACAAGCTTCTACGTGGAAATACTCCATCAAATGTAAGTATGTTAATAGTTTTGCTTTATAATCTATGTGTTTTTGTCATGTGATGAAAAGGGTATCATGGCTAGAGGACGAGGACAAATCAGAGGAGGAAGAAGAGGACGTGCACATGGCAACAACGATGAGAAGAATGGACATGGTGGTTGAGGGGATGAGAAGGGTGTATGTGCAATTTATTTTGATTATGGTGGGATGTAAATACTTTATTTTGGATCAAACTGAATGATGGATATGATAAAAGATAGACGATATTGGAACTGGTTGGATTTTGAGTGCAGGAATTAGTTTTAGGGGAGTAAAGAAACATGGGAGACTCTAGCCAAATTTTTATAAATTGGGATAAGGATAAGTGAAAAGAAAATCCCGGATGAACTAAATCAAGTAGATAATTAAACGGGGTTGCTTAAGTGCGAGAAACTAAATAGAGGGTAGAAGTGTTATGGAAAGGGAGAGCATTTGAGAACTAGGGACTAAGTTGAATTTTGAGGATATATTGCTAAGTGTTGGCCCACTTTGTCTTACAAGAAGAAAAGGAGAACAAGAAAAGATCGATCATCCTATCGCAAATGATGAAGAGACTAGTTAACCTTAGCATGATTAAGTGTTTTGTGTTTGAGATGATGGGAATCCATGACTAAGTTTTGTATTATGAGGTGGTAAACTCAAGGGTGTCTTTTGGTGCGTGAATGAAGTTATGGAAAAAGGAGTGGTTTAAAAGGTTTCCTTTGGTAATTATACTTAAGGAGTAATTAGGATTAACTGAGCAAGGAAATTACAGAGGAGGATTATTCGAAAATGTAGATGAGCATAGTTAACTAGATTTAGAAGGGCACTTTTGGTTAATTAAGTATGAAATTAAAGAATGTTGGGGACTGATGATTTTAAAGACAAGGGCACGGAGATGTTTGGATAAGTTTTTGATCAACCGAAAAAGGAGACCATCAATCGGTTGACCAAATTAGTGGGACGACAATTTCAGCACATGGAAAGATTTAGGGAAAGGACTAAGCATGGAAATGCAAGAGTGACGGAACAACCAGATGTGAGTTTTAAATTCCAATGATTGTGACCACCTCAAATTATTGGATATATTACCGATCCAACCAATGATGGAAATGAATTAAAACCATGGAGGACATGTCTGCATATGCTAAGATAAGAGAAGAGGAAAAGGGTAGCATGTGCCATGTTTATGATGGTTAAGGATGCGAGATTTTGGTGAGACTCAGTTAAGATAACTAAGGATGTAACTACAATGACGTAGATAGGATTCAAGAAGATATTTTATGATAAGGACCTTAATCGCACAATAAGGACAAGTAATTATGGAGTATGTGCTTAAGTTGAAGTCTTGTCATGGTTTGCCTAGCATCTGGTAAGAAGTAATGAGCATAAAGTACACCAGTTTGTGCAAGAACATGAGGCGGAGGTTTATGGAGGTGTTAAGATATTCGGTGTTCAAGATGTGGCCTATGCGGATGTTGTATCAAAGGCTCTTGACATCGATGAAGTAGAAAATCGATTCTCGAAACAAGATGCTTATGTTAGGATTCAGCCACACTTACGGGAAGGAGATGACACTTCCAAAGGAGTAAAGAAATTCCTTGAAGAAGGAAGCAAACAAGGAAATCGATACCCGTAGTGTAAGAAAGGTCGTAAGGGGAATGCGTGGCTAGATCTTGTCAGTGTTCTAAATGTGGCAAGATTGGTCATTTTGCCAGCAAAATTCTAAATGAGTAAGATATAAAAGGATGGTGTACTTTGGGAAAATGATTGGGGTGTACTAGGACTAAGATGTATGCATTTTCTTGGAAGTAGGCTGCTTTGATAAATGGTGGAAAGTACTTATGTTTTGAGGTTTTGATTTTAAGTTCTGTTTCGCCAATGGATGACGTTTAGTAGACTCTGTTGGTTGAATAGAAACGAAGTGGTGAGAGCACAAGATAGGATGGGGTTGCCTAAGTCACAAAGTTTTAATGAATTGTGTTGGTTGAATAGGGACAAAATGATAAGAGAAGTAAGGTGGAAAGGAGATCTGAGAGATGATAAGAATAGTGGACTAATAAAAGTGTTGGAATATCAGATACAATATGTGGAGCAAAATAGAGAAATAAAGGGATGGAGAAATCAATAGCTGATGATCCCCAAAGATTTTAAGTGTAAAAGATTTCAACGGTTAGAACCGCCATGTTTTGGAGGAAAGATTTCAAATCATACATATGCAGAAGGCTGGATTCGAATGATGGAAGGTGTGTTTAAGTATGCTAAGGTCAAAGAGTAAGCGGGAGTTTAGAGAAAATTTACGTGTGCCAAGTTGTAAGTTATAAAGTTTAGGGAGAAGTATAAGGAAATCTTTTATGAGAGATATTTTGAGCATATCACAAGGACTAGAAAGACAATGGGGTTGTTTAACTCTGTCAAATTGGAATAGTATTGGAAGTGAATTACATGGGAATGAGAGATGTACCTGAGGAGACACGTCGGCTCAAAGAGAAAATACTGCAACTTCGAGAGTTAAGTAATGTTGAAGGTGTAAGAGAATCAATTCGAAAGGTGCCTTGCTAATTTGAAATGGTCTTTTGAAAGTATGATAGTTGCCATTTAGCCAACAATGCTCCAGTTTTGGCTTAAGAAACAGAAGATAATTGCATCACATGTGTTTTCTACTGCGGGAGATGCAAATGAAGATGGAATTGGGTGACTAGGGATCAATATTTTAGTGACTAAAGGCGTTAAAGATATACCTTGAGTACGGTTTAGGTAAATTTTCTCCTTGGATATAACGATGTGTAGGGGATGTGGACGCATGGTAAAGTTTGTAAGACATGTTAGATGCAATAAAAGTTATTTCGCATTTGCTAAGTCGTAGTAGATTGCGAAGACAAAAGTAGTGAAATTCTTCAGAAGTTTCAGGTAAAGGTATAATCCAAGAATTTTTTCTGGGTACTTTTATGTTAAGAATGGTAGTTGTTGTATTGGTTGTTAAGTTAAGGAAGTAATTACATTAAGCTAAATTTCAAGGACGAAATTTATATGAGGGAGAAATGTAATACCTGAAACTTCTAGGTCGCACTAAGCTTAGAATACGGATGGTAATAATCATAGATGAATTATTTTATGATTATTGAAAATTAATTTACGAAACTGAATTGAAGAATTTAAATTGGACCCGTGATCATCGTCAAGTGATATTCGAAATAAGTCAGGAGTTGGAATTGGGCCGATTAATATATGGCATGTATGTTTCATATATATATGTTAATTAGATGAAGGGAAATTAAAATAAAAGAAAGGATGAGAATTAAAATAAAACAAATGGGGAGAGCTGTGGATTTAAACTGGTTCAACACTATCCGGTTTAAGGAAGATAAGAATGGCCCACGACCAAATTTTTTGAGAGAAAGAGAGAGGAGACAGGGGGAGGGGGATTCGCGGGTCTCACGATTCTCCTTTGGTCAAAAGGTTTGCAAGGAAGAAATGGACGCGAGCTCGGCCAAGGGGGCACGAGTTGTTCGTGTCTGAAGCCGACGACTGCGCGAGAGTGCGATGAGTCATGGGGCTAGGGCTCGAAGTGACTAAACCCGCGGGGACAAACAAATTGTGTGTCATGAGCTGCGATGTTTGCAGTGCCAAGCCGAGACGAGTATTGGCAAAGCTGGAGATTGCAAAGTGGACGTCGGGTGGCAGTGTCTTCTCCAATTGAGGCAAGTTCCCTTGCGTTTGACTCTCGGCCTCCAATGCTATGCGCTATGCTTCTTCCTTGTTCTGTTCTTTTCTATTGATGGGTATTGTCGTGGAATTTGATCTCCAATGGTGTGAGGGAAACAGACAGGAAGAAAGAGTGAAAAGTAAAAAGAAAAGGCAAAGAAGAGGAAGAAGAAGGTGAAGGAGAAACAGGGTCTTCTTGGGTGAACCTTTGTCTACAGGTATTGCCCTGCTCCTATGGTTTTATGATTATGGTTAAGAGTAGATGATAGAGGCATATAGATATTGTGGAAGAATTGTGTTCTGATTATGAATTTTATGGGGATAGTAAGTTAAAGATAAAAGGATGGGGGGGATGAATTATATGTTGGAATTATGCTTTGTCAAGTGCTTTATTAAGGTTGTTGTATTTAATATTGCTTGGCGAATGCGAGATGAAGCAATGGAATTATTCTCTATTTGGTGAAATAAATATGGACCGTTTCGGTGGGCTAAGAAATTATGGAGAGTATGAGTATCAATAAGGATTAATAGTGTCTTTCTATGATTTATAATGATAAAGGTTATTTATTGATAGGTATTAAAAAGGAAGAAGGATAACGTTAAACGCCAAACTTGATACGGACTCCAGGTAAGTTGATATGTTTGTGTTTTGGCCTTCGGGCCCTACATCGCAAGAATTAGGGTTGTTTGTTGATTGTTTATTGCTTTAATAGATTATTAAGTTAGGTTGTGATCATGTTCTGAAGATTGTATTGATGTTTGTTGCGTGTTTATTAGATATAAGTTCTTTTAATGATATGTTTATTAGTTTTAAGTTAAAGATGATGATAATGAGATTAAGCATGTTTTGAGGCCTATATAGAGGAGATTGAATTGTATGCATTCATGAGCACCATGCATCATGGTTTTTAAAATGATACGCAAATGGTTTTCATGCATGGTTTTGAAAAGGAAAATGATAACAGAAATTAAATGTGAATAAATGTAAATGGATTCATTTTTACATGAGTTTGGATACTAAAAAGGTTGCTCTCATGTGGAAACGAATCTGTGTGGATGAGTTTTGATACTGAAGATGTTGCTCTCACCCAACATGCAGGTGAGTTCGAATACTGAAAAGGTTGCACTTACCCCACGTGCCACCTAAAACGAAAAGAAAATAGAAACAGAAACAGGTTTTAAAATAGCATAGCATGTGCATTGTAGATTTTACTTTATATCACTTACTAAGCATCAGGCTCATTAGTTTAAGTGTTGTTGATGTAGGTATGTACGACATCAGGAGAGCAGGTTAAGGAGCAGTTGATGAAGAATTTGCATGCGCAGATCTTGTGGCTAGCTTGGCTAAAGGATTTAAAGGAGAAAAGAGTTTTGTAAAGGTAAAGTTAGAGGTTTATTTATTGTATTTTAAATGATTTGTTTTACGCTTTTGACACGTTTTCTAAAAAGGTTTTAAGGAACAGGATTTTTATAACAAACAGTCTTCCACTGTTTTTATTAAAGAAAAGTTTTTTTTTTTAATTTTACACATTTTTAAAGGAAAGAAGTTACAGGTCGTTACATATATCAACTTGATTGCTTGAAGAGGCTTTAAGAGATATATTCTTTCTTTTCAAGATTTCTTTTTCCCTTTGCTCTTCTTCCTCGTTGTCCTTCATGGTGGTCTCATGTGTTATTAGTGATCCATTTGTTAGTCTAAGAGTCATTAGGCTTATTTCTTTTGATGATGAATGTTGTAATTGAAATTATAAGTTGTTTATTGATTGATTATGCTTAATATTTTTATCTTCATAATTATATTAATCTTAATTGGAAATACCCATAATATGGGTATTAATGTTTGCTAATATGTTTATCTAATTCCATGTAGCCTATAGGTAAATTATTGAGACTTAGAAGATTGAAATTTAGCAAAACAAGGATAAGAAGTCAACTAAAGCCTTGAGGAGGAAGACCAATTTAGTGAAAATAAGAGGAAGCGTTCGACCAATTTAAAGATGGTCGACTAGAGAAAAAGACAGATCACTTATAGTATGCTAAAACTGGTAGAAAAGTGGTCGACCAAGTGGAAAGTAGTTGATTAGAAAATGGACAGTGAGCTCAATGTTTTAGCGACCGAGGAAAGCGGTCGAGCAGCAGACGGGTTGATCGACTGCGGAATGGACAAAGTGAAAGCAGGTTTCTAAAATGTGAAGAAGTGGTCGATCGACGTGAAGAAGGTGGTCGACAGGTCAAGCATGTATAATGCAATGACTAGTTCCAACGCAAAAATGGCGGTCGACCAAAATAGAGGTGGTCGACCAGTCACGCAGAGTCTATATATAGAAGACTCTTCGAAGCTCATTTTAACAACTCAAAAATTGTAGCAAAGCCGTGTCAAATTTCATACACTATTTCTTTATATGCAAATGAGTGAATAGGCTTAACTCTCTCAATCCTCAACTTGAGATTTCATATTAGAGAGTTAAGTTCTAAAGTTGTATTTTTCATTCCTGCACTTGTAAATCACTACATCAAGGGTGATGTCTTGTAATAGTCAAGTGAAAAGGGTGATGCCCTTAGAAAGAGTCATTGTAAATATTTGAATGACACCCGTGAAGTCAATCATCACTAACCAAGGAGGTTAGGTGATTAAGGATCTCCATGTTGAAAACTTGAACTACGAACGCAGGCCGAAGTTGTCGAACCGCGTGAACAAATTTGGTTTGCAATTTCTCTAACCCATACTCTTAAATTTGTTATTATTTGTTTTAATATTTGTTATAAATCACTTAGGGTCTAGAGATTAAATTATCGCACGAAAAAGTTTAGCACACCTAATTCACCCCCCCCCCCCTATAGGCATGCATTAGTCCTACAATTAGTATCAAAGCAGGGTTAGATAAATATTTTGTGTGATATTGTGCTTATTTGGATAAATTTGTTGCTATTGGATTGTTTGTCATTATGAAACTTGGATAAATTTGTTTCAATTCTTTGATTGTATAAATTGCTGTGGCCTTCAATATGCAAGTTGAAGTACAATCTTTGCTTAAACTTCTATTTTTTTATGGTAATAATCATATTTATTGGAAGTCTAGGATAGAAATATATATTCAATCTTTGGATTATGATCTTTGGAACATCATTAAAAATGGGCCTTTCATTCTACTTAAATTTGAAGATGGTATGGATGTTCAAAAAGTGTATAGTGAATATAATGATAGCGATAAACAAAAATTGAGATTTAATGCTAAAGCTATTAATACTCTTTATTGTGCTTAAATTATGATGAGTTTAATAGAGATCAAGCAAACAATAATGCTTTTGAAATTTGGAAATTGCTTGAAATTATACATGAAGGCACTAATGAAGTAAAAGAAAGTAAATTAAGTATGCTCATTCATGATTATGAATTGTTTGCCATGGAAAAGGATGAAACCATTAGTTGTATCATTACTCATTTTACTAACCTTACTAATGGTTTAAAAGTTCTTGGTAAAATTTATCTCAACGAAGAGTTGGTTAGGAAAACTCTTAGGTGCTTACCAAGGACGTGGCAACCTAATGTGACGGCAATTCAAGAGGCTCTTTATCTCATGATTCTAAAATTGGAAGAACTCATCGATTCCCTAATGACTCAGAGTTCACGTTGATGAGCAACGAGAAGGAGGAGCAAAAAGCCAAAGGGATCTTCAAACCTAGGAATATAGCTTTCAAAGCCTCATCAAGCACTTAAGTGGATTCCAAGAAAGAAGATGAAGATGATGAAGAGATCAACTTCATAACATGGACGTTTGACAAATACCTTCAACGGAAGAAGTAAAAAGAGGAAAAGGTGATAGTTTTCTTTGCATTTGGAAAACTCAGACACACCACAACTAATAGTCCCAAAGCAAAGAAGAAATCAAAGGCTTTTAAGAAGAAAGCATTCAAGGCCATTTGGGATGAGAGCGATGTGAGCTCTTCTTTCGAGATAGAAGAAGTTTCCAATTCTTGCTTCATGGCCAAGGAGGACAAGGTACACAACTCATTTAGCAATTTAGATAGCAATATTGATGATAATGATGAGTTGTTATATGCCTTTAATGAATTTTTTTATAAATTCAACATACTTAAACAGAAATATAATTTGTTGAAAAATGAGAATGACAATTTGATTGTTAAGCATGTTAAGATGGTTAAATCTCTTGAAAATCAAATTGTTGGATTGAAAATCATGTATGAGACCTCTAGTGATACTATTAAATCTCTTGAGCTTGATGTTTGTGAATTAAAAGTGAAAATTATTGACTCAAACTCTATTGTGCTTAAATTCACTAATAGTAGCAATAATTTAAGCATGCTTTTAGGAAAGCAAAAGGTTACATTTGACAAAGTTGGAATTGGTTATCAACCATTTGCTAAGAAAAAGAATCATAATAATTTCTTTGTGGATACCACTACTTGTAATAATTGCAATTGTATAGGACATAAATAACTTTGTTGTCCACTAAACTTGAGGGATAAAAAGGCAAATTCTAAAATGTTTTTATTACAATTGGTATATCTTGGTTTCTCCCAACAATTTTTTTTCTAAGGGGGAGAAATCTAATTGTTTTTTTTTTATTGTTGAATCACTAACTCTTATATATGCTTAATGACAAAAGGGGAAAATTAATTGGATTGAGTTATTTTGTTTTGATACTTTAGATATCCCCATGGACTTGTTTTTTGTATATTGATAAAAGGTGAAGAGAAATTGTATTTCAAAAGGTATCATTCTTAAATTCGTTTCCTCCAATGGTTTATATGGATTGAATATTGATAAAGGGGGAGAAATGTTTTTTATAAATTTATTTTAAGACCTCCCCATTGAATTCTTTTTTGTTTTGACAAAGGATGAGAGAATTATATAAGTTGTAAGTAGCATGTATGCATGAAATTAAAAGTTGGAAATATTGCATAAACAAAGGCGAAGATATCAAATGATGCAATACTATATGCACATGCTTAGACTTAGGAATAAACAACTTATAATATGTTGTCATTATCAAAAAATGAGAGATTGTTAGCCTAAGTGTCATTATGCTTATTTGTTTTGATGATGATGTTTTAATTGAAATTATAAGTTGTTTATTGATTGATTATGCTTAATGTTTTCATCTCCATAATTATATTAATCTTAATTGGAAATGCCCTTAATACGGGTATTAATGTTTTCTAATATATTTATCTAAGTCCATGTAGCCTATAGGTAAATTATTGGGACTTAGAATTTTGGCAAAACATGGAGAAGAGGTCCACTAAAGCCTTGAGGAGGTCTACCAATTTAGTAAAAATCAAAGGAAGCGGTCGACCAATTTGAAGGTGGTCGACCAGCGTAAAAGTCAAATCGCTCATATGTTGAAATTGCTAGAAAAGTGGTCAACCAAGTGGAAATTGGTCGACTAAAAAATAAATAGTGAGCTCAATGTTTTAGTGGTCGAGGAAAGCAATCGAGCGGCAGATGGGTTGACCGTGGAATGGACAGATTCGAAGCTGGTTTCTAAAATGTGAAGAGGCGGACGACTGGAGTAAAGAAGGCGGTCGATTGGTCAAACATGTATAATGCAACGGCTAGTTCCAACAGTCTAATGGTGCTCAACCAAAATGGAGGTGGTCGACTGGTCGCACAGAGTCTATATATAAAAGACTCTCCGAAGCTCATTCTAACAATGCGAGAATCGTAGCAAAGCCTGGCCAAATTTCATAGACGATTTCTCTATATTCAAATGAGTGAATAGGCTTAACTCTCTCAGTCCTCAACTTGAGATTTCATATTAGAGAGTTAAGTTCTAAAGTTGTATTTTTCATTCATGCACTTGTAAATCGATACATCAAGGGTGACGCCTTGTAATAGTCAAGTGAAAAGGGTGACGCCCCATAATAATCAAGTGAAAACGGGTGACACCCTTGGAAAGACTCATTGTAAAGGTTTGATTGACACCCGTTAAGTCAATCATTACTAACTGGAGAGGTTAGGTGATTAAGGATCTCCAAGTCAAAAGCTTGGAGCGCGGACATAGGCTAGAGTTGCCAAACCGCGTGAATAAATTTGGTTTGCAATTTCTCTAACCCTTACTTTTATATTTGTTATTATTTGTTTTAATATTTGTTATAAATCACTTAGGGTTTAGAGATTAAATTATCATACGAAAAAGTTTATCACACCTAATTCAATCCTCCCCCCTTCCCACCCCTATAGGCGTGCATTGGTACTACACCATTAGCTCTTCCATTTTTTAGAACTTTGATATCTTGAGCTTCTTGGATTGTCTTCACTTTGGGTTGCCATTTCTTTGGTAGACACCTAATAATTTTCCTAAGCAGCTCTTCGTTGAGATAAATTCTACCAAGTGCTTTCAAAGCATTAGTACTACTAGTAAAACAAGTAAACATATGGCTAATGGTTTCATTCTTTTTTTCCATGGAAAACAATTCATTCTCATGCATAAACATACTTAATTTATTTTCTTTTACTTGATTAGTGCCCTCATGATTAATCTCAAGCAATTTTCAAATTTCATAGGCATTATCACATACTTGTACTCTATTAAATTCATTTATATTTAAAACACAATATAGAGGACTAATAGATTTAACATTCATACTCAATTTTTGTTGATTACTATCATTATATTTACTATACAATTTTGGAACATTTATTCCATTTTCTTGTTTAGATGGAACATAAGGTTCATTCTCAATTATACTCCACAAATCATAATCTAATAATTGAATATATATTCTCATCATAGACTTCCAATAATTGTAATAATTTCCATCAAAGAAAGGAGGTCTAGTTAATGATTGTCCTTTAACATGCATATTGAAAGTCATAATATATATAACAAGATATTATAACAAATTTATGCAAAATATACCCAATATCACACAAAATTGTATTAACCCACTTTGATACCAATTGTTGAACCGATGTGGGTCTATTAGGGGGAGGGGGGGGGGGGGGGGAGGAGGTGGTCGTGCGATATTTTAATTCTATTCCCTAAATTATTTAACACAAATAAGAAGCAAACAATAGCAAATATAAAGAGTAAGGGATAGAGAAATACAAACACGTTTTTTAACGCTGTTCAGCAAACCCGCCTATGTGTGCTCTTCAAGGTCTCCCTATGAAGATTTCTTAATCAACTAACCTCTTTGATTATTGATGATTGAACTTCACAAGCATCAATCAAGCCGTACAATGATTGTTCACGGGGCGTCACCCTTTTATTGATTTTAGCGGGCTTCAATCTAGCTTTCTATGACTATTTCGGGGTGTCACCCTTTGTTCTCCGTTTAATTATAATGAATTGGTAAAACTAAAGTTCCTAACTCACATAAAAATAAAATCTCAAGTTTGAGAGTGAGAGATTTAGGTTAAACACTTCATCTATAAAAGAAATATTGAGTAATAAATTTGGCAGCTTTTCGATATGATTTCTCTCTGTTATTTCTTTTAATGGCCAGTGCTTCTATATATAAAAACTGTCCAGCAGTTGACCACCCAACATTTTCAGTTGACCGCTTTTTGACCATGGTATTGTACCCGTTAAGCATCCAGTCATCTGCTTCCTTCGTTCCAGTCGATTGCTTCAATGCAACTTAGGAACAATCTTGACTCTGTCCAATTTCTTATCGACCGCCATTCATCCTAGTCGACCGCTCTTCTGCACTTTAGCATATGTCGAGCAATATGTCATTTCTCTGGTTGACCAGGCTTTTTCTCCAGTTGACCGCACTTCTGTTGTTTTGGCTATGATGCAAACTGGTCGCCCACCCAGTCGACCTCTACTCTGTGTTTTGCACTTTTTGATGCTTCTAAGTCACAATAAACAACCTATAAGTTGTTAACCTAAGTGTCATTAGACTTATTTGTTTTGATAATGAATGTTTTTAATTGAATATAAGTTGTTTATAGTTTGATTATGCTTAATTGTCTTATCATTATAACCATATTGATCTTAATTGGAAATACCATTCATACGTGTATTAATGTCTTATAATATGTTTATCTAAATCCATGTAGCTTATAATATGATTATTGAGACTTAGAAGATTGAATTTGAGCAAAACATGAAGAAGAGGTCGACTAAGGCATTGAGGTGGTCAACCAAATTTCTAGAAAGCTGAATCGGTGGTTGACCGGCTAGGACAAAGAGATCGGCTGCAAATATTACAAAGAGCTCGAGTTTTTTTCAAATAGTGGAAACTGGTCGACCAGTTTACTATAGATGATTGACCAAAAAATGGACAGTGAGCTTGGGACTTCATCGTTTGAGAAAACAGTAGAGAGGCTAAATGGGTGATTGACCGCAAAATGGATAGAGTCGGGTGAAGTGTCTAAAATATAAAGAGGTGATCGACCAGAGTAAAGAACCCGGTCGATCGGTCAGACTATACAAGGCAACGGCTAGTTTCCAACGGTCAAATGGCGGTCGACCAAAATGAGGTGGACGACCAGTTGAGTAGTTTTATAAAGAGTGGCACTCTGAATTGAAGACTAAGAAGAGAGAGAACCATACCGAAACACTGCCAAAATTTCTACTCGCGTTCTCTCACCAAAAGAGTGCAAATCTTAAGTCTCTCAATCCCACACTTGAGAATTTACATTTCGAGAGATAGGAAATATTTGTTTTAATTTTCGTTTTTATTTGTAAACCGTGATGAAAAGGTAATGCCCCATAATAATCAAGTGAAAAGGGTGCCACCCTTAAAAAAAGTCATTGTAAAGGTTTGGTTGACACCTATGAAGTCAATCATCACCAACAGGGGATGTTGGGTGATTAAGGATCTCCAAGTCAGAAACTTAGAGATCGGACATAGGCCGGAGTTGCTAAACCGTGTGAACAAATTGTTTACACTTTCTATCCCTTTACTTTTACATTTTTTTAAATATTTGATTGCATATCTATTGGTAAATCATTTAAGAATAGATTATTTAATATCGTACGAAAAAGTTTAGCACACCTAATTCACCCCCCATCTATAGGCGTGCATCGGTCCAACAAGTGGTATCAAAGTGGGGTTATTAAAACTTTTTGTGTGATATTGTGCATTGTGGTTTAAATTGTGTTTGAATTGCATCTATTGGATTATTTTTCTTATAGAAATTTATTTGGGTATTTTTTATTTGATTTTTAGATTTTTTGTATATATAAATATTTTGGATTTCAATACTCACATTCAAGAATAATCTATCTCTAGATCTTCACCTTTTGATGGTAGTGATTATTTATATTGGAAGTTTAGGATAAAAACTTTTGTACAATCTTTAGATTATGATTTGTGACATATAATTGAAAATGGGCCATATGTGCCAATGAAATGCGTAAGTGGTATAAATGCTCCAAAATTGTATTGTGAACATGATGAATTTGATAAATGCTAAAGATACTAATGTGTTATATTGTGCTTTAGCAAAATAATGAATTTGAAAAGGTACAAATATGTGAAAATGCAGATCAAATTTGCAGATTCCTTGAGGCCACACATGAAGAATCATCATTTGAAAATAGGGATATGACAAGCATCTGCTTAACGGCCAAGGAAAATGAGGTAAACAATTCTTCTAGTGATTTAGAAGATAATTTTGATGATAATGACTTAATGGATGCTTTTGATGAATTGTTTGATCAATTTAAAGCTCTAAGTCTAAATATAATTTGTTAAAAAATGAAAATGACATTTTGGTGAAAAACATGTTAAGAGGATTAAATTTTTTAAAAATCAAATTGTTAAGTTGAAAATCGTGAATGAAAATATGAATGCTACTATCAAATCACTTAAGAATGATATTTGTGAATTTAATACTAAAATAGTAATTTGAATTCTATTGTTTTGAAATTCAGAAATGGTAACAAGAATTTTAACATGCTTTTAGGAAGGCAAAGGGTTACATTTGACAAAGCCAGAATTGGCCATCAACCCTTTGATATGAAATGAATTATAATAATTTCTTTGTTAGTCCTACTACTTGTAATACTTGCAATTTTATAGGACATAAATCATTTTGTTGCCCACTAAAATTGAGTGATAAAAGGACAAATTCTAAAATGGTTTGGGTTTCAAAAGAAACCATTTATAAGGATAAACGATCCAAAAAGGTTTGGGTGCCCAAGAAAAACACTTAGATGTTTTTCACTTTTGGATCAAGACCATGCATCTTTTGTTAATGAAAATGCTTATATGAATTGCATAAACTCTTGATTTGATTTGAATTGTTTATATGCATATAGATTAAAAGTTTATACTCTTGATTAATATTGACTTTATTGGTTGCATATTCTTTTGGTGTCATTAGTGTATTTTTTTTCTTTCAATTGGTATCTTTGGCTTTAAATCATGTTAATCCAACTATTGATATCATAAAGTTCCTTTTGGATTGTGTTGGTTGGATTTGTTTTTGATGAAATGAACTATTTTGATTTGTTTATTAAAATTGGTATCCATTTTGAAATTTGAATTTTAACATTTGGAATCTTATACCTCAATATTTGATAATCCAACAAGTGTTTTTATAGTTTCCCATTGTTTTTGAATTTGAATATTGAAATAGGTGGAGAAGTGTTTGTAATTTGAATAATTCTATGTATAACAAATTTAAAGGTTTTTCATTTCTCAGCAAGTGGTAAATTGACTTATTGTTTATAGTAACTTTAATTTCTTCGAACAATTGATGTATTGAGGGGAAGAATTAATATGATTGAATTATTTTGTGTTGATACTTTAGATATCCCCATGGACTTGTTTTTGTTAATTCAAAAGGGGAAGAGATTATATTACACTCGGTATTATTTTCTTAAATTGTTTCCCTCCAATAATTTCTATGGTTTAAATAATGACAAAGGGGGATGAATTTTTTTTAATGATATTGTGTTAGAGCTCCCCATTGATTTCTTTTTTATTATGACAAAGGGGGAGAGATTTAAATAAGTTGTAAGAATAGCATGGTTGCATGAAATTAAAAGTTAGATATATTGCATAAACTAAGGGGAAGAGATAAAATTATGCAATACTACATGAACATGCTTAGACTTAGGAATAAACAACTTATAATATGTTATTATCATCAAAAAGAGAGAAATTGTTAGCCAAATTTCATTAGGCTTATTTGTTTTGATAATAAATGTTTTTAATTGAAATTATATGTTGTTTATAGTTTGATTATGCTTAATTGTCTTATCATTATAGTAATATTGATTTTAATTGGAAATAGCCTTCATACGGGTATTAATATCTTTTAACATGTTTATCTAAGTTCATGCAGCTTATAGTATGATTATTGAGACTTAGAAAATTGAATTTGGGCAAAACAAGGAGAAGAGGTCGACTAAGGCACTAAGGTGGTCGACCAAATTTCTGAAAAATTGAAGCAGTCGACCAGTTAACTGTCGGTGATCTACCGAAAAATAGACAATGAGCTTGCAACTTCAGTGATCGAGAAAATGGTTGAGCGACTGAATGGGTGATCGATCACAAAATTGACAGAGTCGAGCAAAGTGTCTAAAGTATGAAGAGGTGGTTGATCAGAGTGAAGAAGGTGGTCGACCGGTCATACTATACAACGCAACAGCTTGGTTCCAACGGTCAGATGGTGGTTGACCAAAATGGAGGTGGTCGGTTGAGCAATTTTATAAATAGTGGCATTCCGAATTGAAGATTAAGAAGAGAGAGAACCATACCAAAACACTACCAAAATTTCTACTTGCGTTCTCTCAACAAAAGAGTGCAAATCCAAACTCTCTCAAACCCTCACTTGAGAGTTTACATTTCAAGAGTTAGAAAATATTTATTGTAATTTTCATTTCTATTTGTAAACCATGATCAAAAGGGTGACGCCCCATAATAGTCAAGTGAAAGGGTGTCACCCGTAGAAAGAGTCATCATAAAGGTTTGGTTGACACCCGTGAAGTCAATCATCACCAACATGGGAGGTTGGGTGATTAAGGATCTCCAAGTCGAAAACTTGGAGCGTGGGCATAGGCCAAAGTTGCCAAATCACGTGAACAAATTGTTTGCACTTTCTATCCCTGTACTTTTATATTTGTTTATATTTGATTGCATATCTATTGGTAAATCACTTAGGAATAAATTATTTAATATCGCACAAAAAAGTTTAGCATACGTAATTAACCGCGCCACCCCCCCCCCCCCCCCCCCCCCTTTATAGGCATGCATTGGTCCAACGTAAGCAATATGGACTTAGACAAACATATTAGTAAAGATTAATACTATTGTTAGAGGATATTTCCAAGAAAGATCATATATAATCACAATGATAAACATATTAAATTCATTCAATTCATAAATAACTTATCAACAAATAAATCACTTATCATCAAAACAAATAAGTTTAAAGTCTCTTAGGGTAACACATTGTTGGTTAGGGGAAGTCTGTCGTAAGTGGAGGGACACTACTCCCATTTTAAAAAGTGGGTGTCTTGCATGTGACGCCCTTCAACATATCGTCTACGAGCACCTTTTGAGGATATCCATCCTCCATCCTAGCCATCCATCCTCATTGCAGGACGTCCATCCCTTCATCCAACCGATAGAAATCTTCATCCGCCAGTGCCTTTGGAGGATGCTCATCTTCCATCCTGGTCGTAAATCCTCATTGGAGAATGTTCATTCTTTCATCCAATGCACATGAACCTTTGTATGCCAGCACTTTTGGAGGATGTTCACCTTTCATCCTAGCCATCCATCCTCAATGAAAGACATTCATCCCTTCATCCAATAGGCGTAAACCTTCATCCGCTAGCGTCTTTGGAGGATGTTCGTTCTCCATCCAAGCCTTCCATCCAGGTCTTTCATCCTCATTGAAGGACGTTTGTCCCTTCATCCAACAAGCATGGTCATTTGTCTACCAGCGTCCCTCCTCCCATCCTAGACATCTATCATCATTGTAGGACGTTTGTTTCTTCATCCAGCGGCCAACATGGACATCCCTTTGTTGTCCCTTGGCCTTATGATGGCCCCAAGGCTGATCCTTGAATGCCTCTCCTTATGGATCAACCTTGGACGTCCATGTCCATTGAAGGACGTTTGTTGTTGATCCTTGGACGTTCATTAAACATCATTTATGTTTTTAAGCTGAAAACATGACTGTGGCATTTGTCTTGACAGTTTTTTTTATGGTAAACGTAACTGTGAGGTTTGCCTTATTTATTTCCTATAGTTTGAAGTTTTAGTTTTTCGCAAAATTTCCTTAAGGTTTGATTTGTCGCTTACCTCAAAGTTCAGGATTTATTTTATTAATTTTCCTAAAATTTAAATCACATTTTATCTTAATTATTTATTTTCAAAACTTATGTGCTTAGTTTGATTTAGTTCAGTTTTAAACATTATTTAAATATTTTTTTGATTTAGTTTGATGTTTTCATTTTTTTATTTAGTTCTAGTGCCACTCTCTCCTTTGTGTCTACCAAAACACAAGGGCAATTTAGACAACCTTTCATATAGAGCCTCATAAGGTGAATAACCGATACTAGTATGGTAACTATTATTATAAATAAACTTAACTAAAGATAGGTGATCAACTGAACTTTCTCCAAATTCCAAAATACAAAATTTCAATATATCCTCAATAATTTGGATCATTCTCTTAGACTATCTATTTGGCTGAAGATGATATGTTGTGCTCAAATTTAATTTGGTACCCAAAGCTTTTTGCAAAGACCTTCAAAACTTTGACGTAATTCTTGGACCTTTGTCTGAAATAATACCTAAAAAAATGCTACAAAGACAAACCATATTTTCCATGTAAATTTGACTTGGCTTTGATGGAGAATAATCTAATCTCACTAGAATAAAATGTGTTGATTTTGTCAATCAATTAACAATAATCTAAAGTATAAAAACCTATGGTAATCCTATTATTTTTCTATGTCAAAATAGACAATGGCTATAATAACCCAGGTGCATTAATGCTTACCTTTAATCTACTAACATATCAATTATTTGGCAACATGCTCTGCCACATCACGCTATATGTCAATCCACCAATATTGATAAATCATGGTACATTTCAATACTTCTTGGATAGATTATATCTTGACTTATACCTCTCACTAAGAATTGCCCATCTCAAATCTAGATACTTAGGTACCACAACTCTACCTTTGAAAAACATAGACATCAACATGGAGTTCCTAACTATCATGCTAGTCACCAATCCACAACTAATCAAATTTCTCCCCTTAAGCATTTCAACATTCATTTGCATTTCTTTTTATGCTTCAAAAGAATAGTAGTTGCTATTAAGTTATAAGGGAAAACTATTTTACCATCATGAAAATATTGTGTACTAAAATCATTTACAGTCACTAATCTATTCCAATTCTCTAACCCCCTACAAGAAATAAAGCCTTGAGCATGTCAACTCGAAGTATTTGCTACAACTTTAACTTTACAGGAGTGATACTCTAGGGTAATGTCATAATCCTTTATGTACTTCATCCATCTTCTTTGTCTCAAATTAAACTCTTAGTTTATTTTCTAAATTTCAAGTTCGTACATAAATTAGACAATTATTTTTATTTCTTATATTATGTGCAAAATGTGTGTTCATACCTTTCGCACTTAAATGTATGATCGATTGAAATGTTCTAAAATGTATAGCTAAGTGCAAATCTAGGGATGATAAGTCTATTAATTTCTCATTATATTAGAATGTTAGAGTCTATTGATTAACTTATGGGAATTATTGATTTCGTTGTAACCCAAATTCTATTAGGTAGGGCCAGTGGTCCCATATTGTAAATCTCATTTAGGGTTTTTCTTTCTCTATAAATTCATGTAAGCTAGAGTCACAAAACTCGTGGTTGTATTTTGATCTTCATTGTAGATTTATTCCTCTGCCAGTGGTTTTTTCCCAAAAGGATTTTTCCACATAAATATGGTGTCACACATCATATTTTCTTTTTTCGATTATCGTTCTATCTCTAACAAGTGGTATCAGAGTTTTGGTTTTGAGAGCTTGTGTTTCCAAGTGTGTTGAAATAAATTCACTCATGTCGTTCTGCATCGAACAAGATTTATGTAATTTTTCAAAAAATTACAATTTTTGGAAAGGAGAAAAAAAAAGAATGGGAAATTTGTTCCCTCTGCCATTTGTCTTACTCATGAGATTTGTTCTTCTCTATCGTCCAGCCCCTATTAGAAACAAGTGTCTCATTTGTCATGAAAACTCTCTCTCTTTGGAGTTCGCCAGAGCCGTTGTGCCTCCAAGCAACAGGTTTGTTGTTGGAGAGTTTTCTATTCATACCTAGTCATCATAGATCATCTACATTGTTGTTCTCTATTCTCACTATCAAGCCGTTTCGATTGGAGCTGTCGTGAGAGTGTCCTTTGCAAAGTTGAATTTTGGCCAAAGAAAAAATTTGTTGAAAATCATTGGGATTTTTGGATAATTTTTGAGAGATTAAATTTGATGATTTATGGCAGATTTGAAATCGCGGGAATATCTTAGTTTTGGAGATTATTTTCAGTTGAGATTCAAATAAGGTTTGAATTTTACAATATATTTGATTTGATTTTGGGGCTGATTAGTTATTATATAAATATCTTAATTATGAGAATATCTTTTGGAATCTTGTAATATCTGTGATTTTCTGTTTCAATATTGGAAAAATATTTTATTGAAATCAATGATTTTTGATAACATATTTTTTTGAACAATGTGTTTTTGGGCCGATGAGATTTTTGAAGTAGATCTTCCACTTTTGAATTGAGATTCGATATTTTGTTATGGTAAAATAATGATAGTAGAATTTAAAAAAAAATTGAATGACAGTTTTGATATGATAGGTCAAGAGACGAGATATGATCGCATAGATTTGTATGACACTTTGTGAAATTTAAAGAAGTCATCATTGTGGTTTAAGTGTTTTTTAAACATGGTCAGCATCAGTTGTTGAATTTACCCTTGAAGACTTTTATATTGGTGATCTATATATTTCTTTGAAATGGGTAGATGAGCTCTCATCGCAAATCTTCTTTAAGAGTGTGCAAGAGGAAAATTTGAAGATTTAAAAATTGGTTCCTTGTATCAGAATTGGTTTCGAGATAGTGATTGTCAAAATTCAGTATTTTAAATTCCTTTTGTTGGGTCGGGCTCACGAACACACGCTATGGATCTCTTTCATAAAATTCATATTAAGGTGGAAATTGTTAGATTTTGATACGATCCAAATTCTATTGGGCTAAATTGGTGGGCCCGCATTGTAGATCTTATTTAGGGGTTTTTCTTTCTCTATAAATTTATGTATCCTAGAGTCGCAAAACTCGCGATTGCTTTTTGATCTTCATAGTTGATTTACTTCTCTGTCCGTGGTTTTTACCCGAAAGAGTTTTTCTACGTAAATCTGGTGTTCCATATCTTTTTTTTTTTCTAGTTATCGTTCGATCTCTAATAGGAATAATACATTTTAATAATTAATAAAATCACAAACTAACGATTTATCTCGCACCGAATTAAAATATTCCTAAATTATTTTAAACAAAAAGAATACATCAAATAAAAAAATAATTTTAATGATTCAAAATTATGTGCAGATTGCATAAGTGCACAAATGCAACAAACATCCGTTCCGCCAATTCTCTCTGGTTATGATGTTTGGTTTTTATCTCAAAAATCATACAGATGTTTTTTTTTAGATTTTCATGCATGCTAATAACTCGTACCCCCATGAATTAGTTAAATAGTTTGAAGATTTACATGCTATGTGTAAAACTTTAGAGTATTAATGGAATAATTAGAATCCAACTAGATACAACCTGTTTATATTACCAACAATAACTACACTACAATGTTACCAATTATAATATACTAGTCATTAAAATTTATAAAAATCGTAAAATGTTTAATGTTTTATTTTTTTATGAATAAATAATGATTTACTTGCAAATTGACTATCATAAATAAGTTTACGATAATGCAATTAATAATGAATTTAAAAGTGAAGATATCAGAAATGATTATTTGAAAGCGCCAAACCCTCGAGTTAGAGGATTTATGTAAATTAGAGTACGAAATGTAATTTTATACGTGTTTTTATTCATTCCCTTGCAAGTTTTTGACTGTTTATTAAATAAATATAAGCTTTCATAATTCTAGAATTTTCGATTATGATGTGTCTTTTTATAGTTGACTATCGTTTTTAAAATAATAAGGACCGCGGAATTTAGTTTCTACGCGTTTTGATTGCTTGGTTAGCAAGTCCTGGCTATACACTAAATAAGTCTAAGCTTTCATTTTACTAACTCAATATATTTGAACTCCACTTGTTCTAATAAATAATTAACCTCAACAACCTTTAATTGACATAATTCTAAAATGATAGATAAGAATCGTTATATCCTAAAGTTCGTCACCGAGAGTCCTTTCTTTCCAAATTGTCCAGTATTTTACTCAAAAATCATATCTTAAATCTTAATTTGTGAATCTCAGTTTCCCCAACACAATTCAAAATTTAATCATGAATGTACATCAAAAGAGATGAGTTATACCTCACTGGTGTTTGAAAATTCAAGTTTTTGAACCCAAAGTCGAAGCAACCAAGACTGTTTACAAAAACAAAATTTTAAATCAAAGTTTTATTGTTAGAACTTGATTTTCCTATGGCAATTACCATCACAAAACACATATAAAACTTATCATGATGTTGCACACGAGAATCTAATTTCCTAACAAAATTTCTCTCTTCCAACATCGTTCTTCTCTTCCTCTCTCGGCGGAAACTCTATCTCTCTCTCAAATATCTAACTGGTGAGGTGAAAAGGGAAGTTAGTGGCAGAAATAAAATACTACAACAATGGTAACCGCCTGATAATGATAATTAAAATAATTAATTTCCAAATAGAGTTACGGATTTTCTTTTAATTATTCTTCAAAATACCTTAAAATGATAAGATAAAATACATCTTGTAAATTTTCTACGCATTTTGATGCCTTCGTTTCCAAGTATTGACCATAAATTAAATAAATACCAGTTTTCATTTTAACAATACTACACGGTCGAACAACCAAAAGTAATTTATTATGTCAAAAATAGATTTTGTGCAAGAAATTGAAAAACATAATAAAATCTTAGAACAACCAGAATTTGAGTTATCAAGTTTTAATACGCACAAATTGAGACAATCAAAAATCACATATGGTCCTAATGATCAACCTTTCCGTTCTAATCAAACCCTAAAATTCAAACAATTTAATAACAAGATAGATAAATCTAACTGAATTGAGCATGATTTATTATCCAAAACAGAATGTATTTGTGAACTTTATTGCATTCAAATTTAAACAACCAACAACTACGCGTCCATCCGCATGGCTGTCTTCCATCTTCATGTACTGGACCGTGACTGTAGAATCAACAACCTAGTTATGGCGCTCTGACGGTGCCGACTCCGGAACCGGGAACCTCGGGAGGGGGCTGGAAACATGTGTTTTTTTAAAATCCATCTTTCGGCCGAGATGCTTTATTTCGTCGTAATTTATCTGAAACTCTTCTGCAACTGTGGCTGTCCTTATTCCAGTATAAGAAGGAGAAAGAAGAAGAATGGCAATAATGAAAGCAGAACCAAACAAATTGAATAAAGAACGCCAGTGGGTAGAAGAGGAAGCCATCGGCGACGGAGAAGAAAGAAGATTGCGAGTTTTGGGGCGAACAATATTTTCAGATCAGAGTGGAGGTGGGTGGTAGCTATGTAATATACTGCACAGATAGGATACTGAAATTTGTGTGTCGACGTGGTTGTAGACTTAAAATGGAGTCATACTGACTAGTTCTTTGGTGGGGATCATATTTAGGGGTAATTTGCGGACATATTTAGGCAAAGTTGACTTGATCTATGTTTTTTAGAATAATCTAGATGTATAGTATATTTAAATCATCTCATTTTACATTTATTTCATATTTGAAAAACTAATATTACCCATAAAATAAAATTTTGGGTAAAAGATAAATAAAAATACGTGCTACTTTTATGATGTTGTCTGCTTTAAATTGAAGCTCGCATTATCTTATTTTTTATTTTCACCTCATTAGCAAGCCCCAAACATGGCTCTAGGCTCACACATTCCTAACAACTCGTGCTACTAATTTAGAGAACTATCTTATTTTTGAATCACTTACGTGAATCGCATTCAAGCAATATGAGGTTGTCCACTCTTCTGTTTTATGCTAAGCTCTCAGTGTTCATTATGATATTGGGTCATTCTAGCAAAGAATAGGATGAGCCACCACAAATAAAATAAATTAGACCAATATAGGCTATGTTGTATCGCTCAATATAGTTTAATTTTGAAAGAATTTGAGTCATTTCATAATCAATAAAATTTAAGGTGGGAAATTTAAAATTTGCAGATGAATCTTTGACAAAGAAATTGATCCAATGTTTGAAAAAGAAAAAGACTCTAGTACTCTATCACTAGTAATGTAGTAATGGTACCATTTTATAATAATGTTTTGTTTTATAAAATGGTGTCATTATAAATTAATTGTAATTTCGGCCAATTTACTATCAAAAGAAAACAAAACATTATTTATAATGGTATGGTAATTGTTAATTTATATTAGGGAAAATTAACAAAACAAACCCTATAGTTTAGGATCATTGATAAATCAAACCTTAAAGAAATTTTGTGAACAACTAAAATCTTAAACTATAGAAAATGAAGGAGACAAACTTTACAGTCACGTTTTCTGTCAAAAAACACTAAGGCGAATGCTAAGGACGTCACTTGAACCTCTAACAGATGTCCACAGATCAAGCTTGGATGTCGTTCAATGACAAGAGATGCCTAAGCCTGATCCACGATGAGACAAACGTCTGATGAAAATCAAATTAGCTCTAATACCAAATGATTCAAATCAGAATAGCTCTTATTCCAAATGATGGGCAACAGAATTGGTGAAAAGTCGAACACTTAGAAAATATGAATTAAGGGAGAAGAGAATTAGAGTAGAGGAAGGTTAGACCGAAATAGGGTGGTCTGCAGACAAAGAGAAATAACAAACGATCAGATGGAAAAAGATAAACGAAAAAAGAAAATGACCACTGAATTAAATTAAGGGACGTCCGACATGAGAGATGAATGATTGAGATCAAATAGTGGGAAGGCCCTTGACTTAAGACATCCCACAAGGAACGTCCTTCATCTCACAACGGAGGTTCCTCGTCTCACAACAGATGCCCCTTGACTTAAGACATCCCACAATAGACGTTCCTTAACTTAAGACGGACGCCTCTCATCCCACAACAAATTGTAAGATCAATATGTGCCTATAGAGGGAGAGAGAGAGGGAGGGAAGGGGGCAGGGGTGTTTGAATTAGGCATTCTAATCTTTTACATGCGAATTTCTCTAACCCTAAGTGATTTATTGCCTACAAATAACAATTCACAACAATAATAAGGAGATAGTGTAAGAGAATACACAAACCAATTTGTTCACATGGTTCTGCAAATCCCGCCTACGTTCATGCTCCAAGTTTCCAACTTGGAGATCCTTTACTCATTGACCTCCCCCATTAGTATCGATTGGCTTCACGGGTGTCAACCAAACCTTACAAGTTGACTCTTTCTCAGGGCGTCACCCTTTTCCTTTGGCTATTATGGGGCTTCTCCCTTCACTTGACTAAGTCGTAGAACATCACCCATTTCATTGGAGTACAATTAATAAAAATGTAAAAACAAGGATTCCTAACTTTCCCAAAAGCAAATCTCAAGTTTAGGGATGAAGAGAGTTAGGTTACAAGCTCAATAAGTGAACTGGAATTGAGTTTCAAATTTGGCAGGGCTTCACCTTAATTCCTTGTTGATTAGAATGAGTCTCGGAGTGTCTTATGTTTATAGAAACTGGAAATTGGGTCGACCAAATCCTTTTTGGTCAACCACAACCAATCGTTAAAAACTAGCCGTTGTGTGTTATGCACTTTTCCGGTCAACCATTTTCTTCGTTGCTCAACCGCTTGCTCGACCAAAAACCTAAGGAGCTCTCTGTGTTATTTTTCGGTCAATATCTTTGTTTGCACCGTCGGCCGCTTTGTCGTCCAAATATCTTCTAGCACTATGTGTTGCATTTCGGTCAATCTCATCAACCGTTACCTTGTCTGCTTGCTCGACCGAAACTTCCTAGAGTAATCTGTATTCAGTTTTGGCCGGAGCACTTGATTGGTTTTCTAACGACCCGGATTTTTGTAAATCGTTAAAATGCCTAAAAATTTAAAATTTCTTTTCTTTTAAAACAAAATATATATCAGAGTGCGTCTAACCGGATCGTTACTAACTCTTCCTTTAAATTCTTTTGGGAAAACCAATCACAAGATGCAGAAGCGTAAATAATAAAATAAAACTATTTGTTTAAAATCTTGCGGAAGCGTATTGAAATCGTTTAAAGAATAAACTAAACAATTACGTACAATATGATAAAGCTTAATGTGAATACAATTGTTTCTCGTTTTACCCTTAGCCTGGCCAACCCTAGTCTCGCCCGTTCAAATCCTTCACCTCTGCTTGTTATTTGTTCATCATTCCTGTATATAAGCCTATTATTATCTGTTCATCGTTTGTACCTACACCACAAGTAATACGTCAGCCTAATGGCTCAGTAAGGAAAAGAGTTAATGCAATTATCCTTATGACTCTCTTTAGTTCATTTGGAATGGGGGCCATCCAAACCAATCTTTTCATTAGCCATTTACCATTTTATTACTTTTCTTTAAGTTGTTCGTTCATCACTTGTACTTTGAACTGGAGATTAAAGAACCCATATGGAATGGTATAGTCTTGGTCGGCTTTTAACCTCTTGTGTGCAGCTGGTCCCTTTCCCAACATGAGAAAGGGGTGTAGTCTAGCTCCAGGCTAGATCCCAACTACCCATTCACCCCCCCC
>CM039478.1:13911052-13987466 GCA_022433065.1 Begonia loranthoides
AGGGAAAGGTAACATTCTTTTAAATGCTGTCTACCTAGCTGATCCGTACTTCCCTCACCATCCGCCAACTCCCTTATTCTTTTCTTTGTGTCTGTGCCGGGCTAAGCTACTGGACCACCGAGGCCTTTATTATCTTACCGTTTTACTCATTTTCATCATTTATCCTCACTCATGCATGTGTGCGTACCACCCCGTGGTACTCCCTATTAGTTTTTATTAACATGATGCATGACCATACATTCTCAACCTAACATGATGCATGATGCGTTATGACATAATGTTAATAATAATTGAAGTGCGCGTTGAAATAAAAGTAACTGTAGTAGAAAGCAAACTATAATTGAAAGCGCATAGAAAGAAATTAAAATGTATATCATAAGGGAATAGCAGAAAGACAAGTACAACATAGAATTAAACAGCGGATGCATACGATAGAGGGATAGTACAAGAAACGTGTAGGTAATTTATTAACATGCTGGGATTGTAAATTGGATTAACATGCAAGCATTTACTAATTTAAACATACTCAATGTCAAATTACATTAATCTAGTTGGTTATTCTAGTTAATTCATAGGTTCAAGAATGAATCATATAATTACATAGCATATCTAACTAATTAACATGCGAATATTAGAAACTAACATGCTCTTACAATGAGTCCTTGACCTACTCAAAATAATTCAGCACTTGCACAACCAGCTCCTTCTAGACATGGTTTTGAAGGTGGCAAATGATTTCCTAAGCAAAACCATCATAGTTATTCTGAACCACAGACCATTACTTCACTACAGCAGTTGGTTACAGGACTTCATTTCAGCAACAATATCAGCCTACTAGTATCAAATTTCACACATCTACTAGCTGCAATTTCATTGGTTTAACGTCATTTTTGTTCTAATTTAAATTAATTCTGTTGTTGATTTGCTGTGATTCAGACGCGTGCGGATGACTTAGTCTCGTCCACACGGCCAAAATCCGTAGGCTAAAATTAACTTTGGGGATGAGGAGAGGCATCCCCACATTCGTCCGTACCGTCTACAATCAGGGTTCGGATGCCATTTGGCGTCTGCATGTGTCGTCCGCATAGGTTCTAAGTCGAACAGATTCTGTAACAACCCGGTTTTTATTTGCTAAAAAAAATCGCGTGAAATTTAAAACTTTTTTTTTTATAAAATCAGAGTACGACTTTTTTTAAAAACCGAGTTTTAAAACTCTTTACTTAAAACACTTATCTATTTCAGCATAAGTAATAAAATCGTTTTTATGAAATGCAGCGGAATTAAAACAAAGTGTTAAAGATCATTAAATAATTTACAAACCCCTTTTCAAATAATTTCCTTTTTACAACTCTTTAGCCCAGCCAGCCACAAGATCCACCCGTGCAAATCCTTCATCAATTGTCTTTGACCTATTCACCTGCTGCTCGTACAATATCTACATCACAAGACCTAAACTAATGAGCCTAACGCTCAGTAAGTGATAGAATGAAATATGATGCACATGATATGCATGATCATACGATGCATTACAGAAGAGAGTCGTATCTCTTCTAGAAGCCAGGGTGGAATACTCCAAAGGGTCATGTGGCTGAACCATTTCACTCCGACGAGGAGATATATCCATCGGGGGTGTTCAACATGCTGGTGTCCTCACTTTTGTTAAAGACGTTGGGGGTTTCAAAATGAGGTAAAGGTGAACCCTAGATTCCACGTAGCTAACTCTCACATCACTACTCCCTATGTGGGATTATACTACCGTATGGAAATGTCACCGATCACCCGAACCCCCACACGCCTATTTACATATATTAATTATGTCATGCAATATGTTCGTGAATACATACAACCCTATATGATGATATATAAATATCTAATAAACATATCATTAAAAGAACCTAAATCTAGTAAACAAACAACATACAATCCTAATTCTTGCGATGTAGGGTCCGAAGACCAAAGCACAATAAGTATCAACTTACCTGGCGTCCATAGCGCGTTTTTGCATCATCTCTCTTCTCCGTACCTTCAAAACCATTTACATCACATATTATTAACTATTCTTCTACAACTCATTACTTTAGCACTTCCACTATCACAACGGAATAGTAAAAACCCACGATAGTTGTTCATTCCATCAATGTGACAGGATAATACAGAGAATTTATTTTACAAAACTGAATAGTATTTTATCAAAAAACTATATTTCCCATAACAGAGTAGAGAACCATTTAACTCTTTTTTTATCATGGACTTATTAAGTGAATAATTTATAGAGTCAACTTAATTACTTTAGTAACCTTGCAATAACAAATTCCAATATCTTAACATGTATAATGGAAATAGTATTCTATCACCGAAACTCATAAAGACTATAGATAACAACAGTGCTAAAACCATTATACTTAACAACTTCTTACAATACCTTTAATATCCAACTTAAACAATCAACAACTTCCATATTCTCTTTTGACAGCAACTACAATATTCTCATTTTCTCACTTGACAGTAACAATCATATTCTTATTGACAGCAACTACAATATTTTTATTTGACAACAACTACAATAACACTTACCCACATCAAGTAATTGACAGCCAAACCTTGACAATTCAAATCATACACAACACATTTAACATTATAGCTATTCTTCTCAGCAAAATAATACAGCAGCACATTTAGCATTCTATCATTCTCAACAAATCATACAACAAACAAAATGAAGACAAACATCCAATTGGCAGAGCATAAATATTCCCAATGTCCATCTTCCATCAACAGACAACAAAGCTCAACCACACCAACCAACAGTGCACAATATCCATAATTTCAAGTAAAAGACTCTGTATTACCAGAAGGCAGGAGTTCTCTTTTCTCCTCAGTTCCTTACTCGGCTCACACCATCCAGCACTTCTTCACTGTCACTCACACCTTTCTCTTCACATTCTTCTTTTCTGGTTACGAGACGTTCTCGGTTCCTAACAAAAAGAGCTTTTCTCTCCATCACCCTCTATAACAATTGCAGAGCACCTCACCTGACTTATAGCCGAGAAGGAGACATACACTGCAAGCTGGAGGATAAATTGCACAATTCAAGGAAAGTGGTCCACTTACAGAACTCCATGTGGAAAGCTTGCTAGATGAGGAGCAGCTAGAAGAACCAGCTTCGGTCCGGTCCAATATCCCTCCCCAGCCATCGTCAAATCGTCTCTGTCCAATTCAAGCCAATGCAAATTCACGACCAATGCAGATTGAAGGAACACCCAAATCAGAGTTTCATGGAGGAGAAATCGAAATGCAAAGTTAACAACTTACCATAGCCAACAATTCGTGACAACATCGGCAGTTCCTTTCTCGAGCCCTAACCGCGGCAACCAGCTGTCCATTGAGCAACGACCCATAGACCATGGCAGAGGAGCACCCGCTACACGACGACACTACCCGGAGCACACCAGTCCACCGGCGCACCGAGCTCGAGCTCGGACACCTTCTTCTCTATCGCCCCGTTCTCTCCCTCTCTCGAATTCTGTCTCTCTCTTTAAAATGGCCGAAGGCCAATTTCGTTTTAAAACTGTAAACCAAACCGGTATAGGGGTGAACTGGTACACTGCCCCCTTTTTCTTCAATTCTTCTTTTTCTAATTTAATCAATTCCCTTTTAATTAAATTAATCTCTCTTTCCATTTATTTAATTTTCCCTTCATTAATTATTCCAATTAATCCCATTATTTATTTTCTTCATTTTTAATTAAAACTGAGTCACCTAATTATTTCGGACTAAGCAGAATCAAAATCGATTCAGTCCATATATAACACTTACATCCATAGTAATATCTTGATAATTTATTCAATTAATCCAATTACTTTTAAATTTATCATTTTTAATTCCGATATAAAAGTCGGAATATTACAGATTCAATTTGGATGGGCTCTCCTGCGTCCGCATTGTCCGCATGTATCGTCCGAATGTGTCCAGGAATTGGACATATTCAAATCGAACGACTCCTTTCTTCATCTGCAGGCGTCCACAATCGTCCTAAATTCTCCAAACTTAAACAGATTCGATGCGGACGTGTCCTGTTCGCGTCCATAACACCTTAGCACAGTGAGGTTAGGACGCTAGATTGCGTCCCAAGTTGTCCCAAGGCCTGAGCGACGTTCCATGTGTTTTGCGGACGACACTTCTTATCTGCACAGGCGTCCGTATGCATCCTAATGGTTCAAAAGTCCAATTCCTTTGTGTTTTCGACCAAGTTTTTATCCGAATTGATTTCTTCACGAAATTACGAGACATAATTTAACGCATATAGAGACGATGTAAATACATGTATTATGCCAATTCTTTCCTCCAAAGTCTAATTACATCATTTAACGGAAAAGTTAGGATCGGGTTGTTACAATGGTTGGTTGAGCTTATTCTGTTTCAAGATCTAAGCTTCTTAATGAACAAATTGGTCAGGAAATCATTGATGGTACGATTCCTTTCTTTAATACTATAGTGTATGTATTATGTGACAATTGTGCTATGTAATCATTTGTTTTTACATCTCTTGTTTGTGTTATAGATGTGAATGTAGAAAAACTAGAAAAATTCCCTAATTTTGAGTACCTCAATGAATAAAAGATATGAGATATGTCTCATTATCCGAGATATCTCATCACTCTTTGTTTTCATGGCTTCCTAGGAGTCTCTTAATTGGCAGCGGCATAACTAGTTTCTAGTCTGTTTCAGGCCACTTGTCTAGTCTACTGACGAGTTGGACAAAGTGAGAGTATACCCTCATGTATGTTTCCCACTAATACCATACATAAACATAATCCTCAACTAACATCCTCATAAAATGCATACATGAAATGACATGCACACACATGACTCCAACCAACTCCCACCGGTAACAATTATAGGTGTGTTTGTCCAAATCGACTATGTACTGTTCATTATTATCACTGACCTCAAATCGACTAGGTCCTGCAAATGTTATACACCAATCTCGAGCGGCTATGTTGTAGCTTGACAAGCTTCTTTTTGACATGAGGACACCAATTTCGAGTTTGGCTATCTTTTCATGTTTCTTAACGATCCTATACATGATACCCATTCTAATCATCTTGAACATAGTTAGAATCGGTTTGTCTTGGGCTAGTAGGAGCCAGGCGTTGTAGGACTCACTCAAATTTTTAAGCTTAGGTCACACTTTAGTATGGAACTAAAAGCATATTTTGCCTAAATTCTCAGGTTGATATTTCACAAATATGTGTGTGTTGTTTAATTAACCACAAATAGTTTCTTCATCTCTTTCTCAAAGTGTGCTGATGTTGTGGCCCTACCTGCCATCCATATCGCCTCCTTGTACAACTTGACTAGAATTTTTTTTTTTTGAAATTGACATACAAGTGTCTGAGGAAGAAATGATGTTCAATTACCAGTGCAAATTTTTTATAGCAAACATCAATCCCTTCTATCTATCATAAACAAATTTCCATCCCCTACTCAAATCACTGTCTACATCCATAAGCAAACAACTCAAAAACTGGAACCAAGAGTCTCTGCATTGTAATTCAACAACTCATATAGCAAGTGGATAAATTTCATCATTGGCATCAATGCTAATGGCTGTGAGCAACTGGCCTGGGCACAACCCCTTCAAGTGATAGCCATCTAGGCAAATGACAGTTTACCATACTCCAATTGACCTCTCTTACACACGACAATCAACCATTGAGATTTACTTTTGATAAATTTATCTCATGCCCATTATTTAATGCATAATTAATGGCCTCTTCTCTAACTTTGTTAAACAAACTATATTTCTTCACTAGACAAAGGTCTAAGGAAGAACATTCCAATTATCATATTTTGAGGAGGCATACTCTCTACCCAATTATCATATTTTGAGTCACATATTGAATGAAGCTCCTCGTCTAGAGATGTTGAAATTGAATGCACCTCAATAACAGCTTCGTGATTTAACGCAAGTTGCTCATCGACCTAGACTATGGAAATAAGATCCACCTCCATTCTACAGTTAATGGATTCTACATCGCTAGATGGTGCAACACTCTTCGACTCAATTTGATTTGCAACACTAAAAAAACTTCTATTTTTTGTACTCTTTTACTCTTTGATGGTGTTTAGGGATTTAAGATTGCTGCTTGCTCTCGTAGAAAATGTCATTACTATTTATATAGATGGAATTGAAGGTCGCTCAATGTCTTCATTTAGGGCTGAGGGACGTCCATGGCATGAGGGACATCCATGGCAAGGAGAGATGTCCGTGGTAAGTTGAGGGACGTCTCTTAGTACTAAACAACATCGTCTCTTAACATCAATAGACGTCCCCTAGCATCCACAGACGTCCTTCATTGATAAACGACATTGTAAGTTGAGGGATGTCGTCTTTTAGTATTGAGGGACGTCTATTGTGGGCTGAGGGATGTCTGTTGTTGGTTAAGAGACACTGCCTTTTAGTATTAAGGGACATACATTGTGGGCTGAGGGATGTCTGTTGTTGGTTGAGGGACGTTCATCGTAAGTGGAGGGACGACTATCTTAAGTCGAGGGACGTCCGTTGGGGGATGAAGGATGTCCATCATAAGTGAAGGAGTCTACTCCCATTTAAAGAGGCATGTCTTGCACGTGACCCCTTCAATATGACATCCACCAGCGCCTTTAGAGGACAACCATCTTCCATCTTGGTAGTCGATCCTTGTTAAGGGGCGTCCGTCCCTCGATCCAACGGGCATAAACCACCGTTCGCATGCACCTTTGGAGGATGGTCATCCTCCATCGTCGTTGAGAGACGTTCGTCCCTCAATCCAACGGGCATGAACCATTGTCTGCTAGGGCCTTTAGAGGATGGTCATCCTCCATCCTGGTCATCCATCCTCGTTGAAGAACGTATGTCCCTCCATCCAATGGGCATGAACCTTCATCAACCAATGCCCCTCCTCCAATCCTGGTCGTTCATCCATGTTGAAGGAAGTTCATCTCTTCATACAACGGCCAACATACACATCTCTAGGCCTTATGATGGCCCCAAGGACTCCCCTCCTCGTGGATTAGCTTTGGACGTCATTCGTCATTCAAAGCCGTCTGTTGTTGATCCTTAAACGTCCCCGTTGGATGGTCCTTTACGTTTTTAAGCTGAAAACATGATTGCAGTGTTTACCTCGGCCTTTTTGACAAAAAAAACGTGACTACGATATTTGCATTGTTCATTTTTCATAGTTTAAGGTTTTAGTTGTTTATAAAATTTCTTTAAGATTTGGCTTGTCTTTGATCCAAAAGTTTAGTATTTGTTTTGTCAATTTCCCAAATATAAAATAAATACTATGGGTGTGAAACTAGAGGACAGTGTTCTACTGATGAAGTACTTTTTTAATATTTTTACTTTGACGAATAATTCACGAATAAATATTTTTCCAATTTGAATTCTTCATATTTTATCATATATTGGAATTTCATATTTATGAAAGATAAATAACAAGTTATACTAACTATCGCAATTGTAAAACCCGGCCCTTTTAGGCCCATTTAAAAAAAAATATATATATATATATATATATATATATATATTTATTTGGGGAAAACCCCATTTCGAGGTGCGGTTACCGAAATAGGGGAAAGGAATCCCCCTATTTCAGAAGCAGTGGGGAAGATTGGTTTCCCCACTGATCTCAGTTTTCTTCCCCTGATGCATTCGGATATTCTCTGGTGAAACGACGATATGTTGATTCGAGTTGGTAAATCGTTCGTCGTCATGGTAAGGTTGATCTCCTCTATTTTTCGTTTTAATTTTTCGTGGAGAAGTTCTTAATGGACAAATTTGCCTCTTAAGGTGGGAGATTAGGTGTCGGTATTGTTCCTCCAGTGAGTTGTCAGTTTAGAAGAGGAAATTTTGACGGCGAGTTAATGACCTTGTTCTTCGCCAAGGTTGGTATTGTGTTCTTGAGTTCTCTGCTCTCTTCCCCTTTGTTTCATTTGTTCGTAAGTCAGACTGTAATGAACATTGGTTTCCCTAGGGTTAAAGTTTAATTGTTGATTTGGAAGACTATCTCTGTTGCTGCTCAGTTGGTTGTGAGGTTCCTCGTCGGTATGCTTTCTTCCGGAGTTTGTTAAATTTCAGAAATTGTTAAGAATTGGTATGGAATCTGAATATAATTTTGAAGTTAGATTGTTTCTGTTGATTCTTGATATTGTTGGAGTAGTCACGGGAGGTCAGGAAAGGAATTTTGACAGAAAAAGTTTCGGCCTTTCGGCTAAGAACATACTTCAAGATCGGAAATATTAATTGGTTAAATTTCTGAATTTAGCTTTTTAGTATTATTATTGTTACGGATGTCTCCATGATTGGGAGAGATACAAACGATCAGAAAGTGATTTTCGGCCCTCTGCGTCCATTTCCGACCAACGAAGTTGCTGGGATGAAACACAGCTTGGGAATGCCCAAGCCATGAGACAACTTGATGGACTATAATTCATCGAACTTCTTGGGTTGTGGCCCATAAATTGGATGAGGCATGTGGGCCATGTTACTTTAGTCTTGGGCCTTTACTAACTAAGGCATTATATGCCAAATTATTAAACCTTTGTTTCTTAGAATAGGTTCATACTTTATGGTGGGCCAAATTATATTCCTTAAGACAAAAAGTCAAATAAGAAATTTTGAATTTAAAAATTCTAATAATTAGTAAAATTATTGGTTAGGTTCAAGACTTACGTGATATTGGACGTGTTGCTGTTATATCTCAATGATCATTTTGGATTGGGCTTTAACATTGGATGACCCAGTTTTGAGGTAGGGGTTATTTTATATTTAACGTACCTTAATTCCTAAAATGTAAATATTCAATTAAATTCGAGCATGTTACTTTTACTTTTCAGTTCATTTACATTTATTTATTTTTATTGTTAACTAGAGTAATGGGACAGCTGTATGTGCCGTGTCCCTGGGCGCAAAACCCTAAACCTGATCAGGGTCTTTTTGGCTTGCGATCGCCTGAGTATCACTTTTGTTAATTTTTGTTACTCATTTTATTGCTCATCAGCACCTCTTTATATGTTAATCTGTTAATTTAATTAACTGAAAAGTCTGTTAAATTCATATGACATATAAGTTGAAAATAAAATAATTCCCTACTGAGTTTTGTCGACTCACCCCAAATATGACTCCATTTTTCAGGAAATGATCAGAGTAGTTCCTCATTGCCATCTCAAGAGAAAATTTGGAGTTTCCCCAATTTTAATTATTTTTAGACTAAAGATATTTTAGTGAGGTTTGTAACTTAGTTATATTTTACGTTATTTCTATTAAATTTTAGACTTTGTTAAATTCGATTACATTATTGTCACTTCTGGACCTTTATTTTTGGCCCTAATATGTAACGTGAATGTTTAAGTCTTCCGCTGCTATTTATTGGATTTAAATGAGGGTTGGACGATTTGGTTCCTTTTTTGGCCGGATCGTTCCCCGTTCTGTCTCGGGTCCCCTTTGGGGCGTGACAGCAATAATATAATGATGTTGGAATTAATAACGAATTTATAAGTGAAGCTACCAAATAAATATTTAAATTTGGTGACATTTAACAATGATAAATTAAAAGGGCCAAACCCTCTAGTTAGAAGATTTATATAAATTAGAGTATGAAACATAATTTTAAAGCTTCGACAGTAAATTACATAAATATAAGCTTTCATTATACCCACTTTTAATTGACAAATAATTCTTTAATGATATATTAGAAGGTAGTCGAAACATAACATGCTGCATTTGAATTTGTTATTTTCTTCAAAATGTCGTTCCTGGATTATATTTGACGATCGTTTGAAAATATTTTAAAATAATAAGGTTAAATCCATATTTTCTTAGGCCCTAGAATTTAGCTGAACTCCGTTTTTTTATGATATTTCAACTCACCCACTTTTAATTGACAAATAATTCTAGAATGTTCGATTAGAATGTCGAGGAAATGGAACATAAATGCATTTTTAAATTGTTATTCTATTAGAGATGTCGTTATGGATTCATTTTGATCATCAATATGATTGTTGTCTGAATGTTTTGACTCCTCCGCATGCAAGTCTTGGCCATAATTTAAATAAATATGAGCTTTCATTTCAATAACACGACATAGTTGAACTCTTCGACGAACAGACAGTGAAATTTATTTATTATATTCAGAAACACGGTTGCAATATGAAAAACATAATAAAACCCTAGAACAACCATAATTCGCTCATAAATTCATTATTCGTTACAATGTCATAAAATTACCATGATTTATTATGGAAATCTTTCAAAAACAGTGTGTCTGTCAATTGAACAGAATTCTATACTTTATAATATTCAATTTGGAGGTGTAGAATCGACAACTGAGTTATGCCGATCTGACGGACCAGACGGCGGAACCGGGTTTCCTTTGGGGAGGAGGCTGAACACTTGTCCTCCATTAAAATCAATCATTTGGCAGTGATTCTTTACTTCTGCGCAATTCATATGATACCTCTCAGCTGCTCCGAAGGGCCTTACTCCAGTGCCAGAACAAGAAGGAAGAAGAATAGTTATAATAAGAACAGAACGGAACCAATTGGATAAAGATCGCCGGCGGGGAGAAGAGGAATCCATCGGAGACGGAAAAGAAAGAAAATTTCAAGTATTCCGGCGAATGATATTTTCAGAGATGAGAGAGTAGAGGGTGGTTTATATACTGCATCCACCATTTGGGTCCTGAAAATTGATCAGAAATTAATCGAATTTGAATGTCAACACGGCTGTAGATCTCGAAATAGTCGTAAAGACTACTTCTTGTGATGATCATTAGGGTTAATTTTCTAGGTATGGGCGAAGTTGACTTTCTATATCTTTTTTAATAATAGTGAAATTAATAAATTAACTATTACATTATAGGACCAATGACAAGTCAAATATTGAACAATTTTTGCTAACTAATAAAATACTCAATTATAGAAAAAGAACGGAGTAAACATCACGATTACGTTTTCTGTTAAAAAATATTGTCTTTCTGCTGCAGAAAGTGAGTCTTTGAAATAAGACTAAAAAAATGATTTTCCTTAGAGGAAAGACGACGTTCTGTAAAGGAAATACGACTTTCTACTGCGGAAAATAAGTCATTGAAATAGTACTCAATAAAGACGACTCTCCGCAAAGGAAAGACGACGTTCCGCTGAGGAAATACGATGTTCTGCCGCGAAAAGACGACTTTCCGCATAAGAAAGAAGAATTTTCTCTGCATCTATCCTCTGCAAATAAGGAACAAATCCATTGTCTTCTTCGTGGAAAAACACAGACAAGTTATGATTCTTTCATGAACAGAAAAATAATTTTAAATCATCCCACATCTAAAATATTATATATTCTTTTACAAAATCTTCTAAATTATAAAACTAAAAAAAATTAAAATCAACTTATACAGTATTTTCTCATATCCATTATTCATAGGTATTAGCTTTTTTACATTTAAAGTCTCTGAAATCATGAGTTCTTGCATTTTTTTTCTATAGGTATTAGCTCTTTTTCACTGCGAGACTAGCTGAGTTGCTGTAACCTCTACTTATTCCTGAGTAGAAATGAGATAAAATTACTATAGATTTTGTGACTGAATTGCCAAAGAAAATGCAGAAATTTGATGTTGTATGGGTGATCGTTGATATATTGATGAAATTTGCACATTTCATTCCGTTAGAATGAATTTCTCTTTGACGAAGCTGAGTAAGTTATAGAGAACATCTTTCTTCTTCATGGTGTCCCATCAAGTATTTTTTTTATAGAGATCCGAGATTCATGTCAAAATTTTGGAGATCCCTTCAAAAAGCTTTGGGTACAAAAATAAATTTGAGTATAGCACATCATTATCAAACAGATGATCAGTTTGAGCGTACAGATTCTCGAACATATGTTGAGATCATGTGTTCTGAATTTCGATGATAGTTGAGTGAATCACTTATCTTTGGTGAAGTTTATTTATAGCAACCTATATCAAACCAGTATCAGTGTTTCACCATATGAAACTTTATATGGGAGACCATGTAGATCACCTTTATGTTGGGCTGAGACCAAAGTGTGTGTCACTCTTGGGTCTAATTTGATTCAAGAAACAATAGAGAAATTCCAATTGATTGAAGAATGACTGGATACAGTTTAGAGTTAGCAGAAGAGTTATGCAGATCTCTGGAGGAGGAAGGTAGAGTTTAAAGCCAATGACTTTATGTTTTTAAAGGTGTGATTCCATCATGGTATAAGTCACTTTGGTGTGAAAGAAAAGTTAGCCCCAAGATATATAAGTATTTTTCAAATTATTGAGCGAATTAGTTTAGTGGCTTATCGATTGGATTTACCGCCACATCTAAGTTATATTCACAATGTGTTCCATGTCTCTAGGCTGAGGAAGTACATTCTATGTTATCTCTTGGACTGAAGTACCTATTCAGGAGAATGTGTCTTATGAAGAAGAACCTGAGAGAATTTTGGGTATGAGATCAGAGTTTTGAGATTCCTTTGGTTCAGGTTCAATGGAAAAACCATAGTGAGGGAGAAAAAACTAGGGAAGTACGTATTCAAGAGGATGTGTCTTATGAAGAAGAACTTGAGAAAATTTTTGGCATGAGATTAGACTTTGGCGTAACCATGAGATACATTTAGTTCAAGTTCAGTGGAAAAATCATAGTGAGAGAGAAGAAACCTGGGAAATTGAATATGAAATGATGACTAAGTATCCTCATTTATTTGAAGGCACTCTTGAGATTGTTCTAAATTTCAAGGACGAAGTTTCCTAAGTAGGGGAGAATGTGATAATCGTGAACGAATTAGGGAAAAATTTATGGGAATTAATTTCCTTCCCTAATTTACGGGTCTGTTACGAATCAAGGAAGGAAACTTCCCCCATTAAACACCCACTATCAGCCAATCCACCCTCCTATCTCTCTTCCTCTTTGAAAACCACTCTATCAACTTCTTCCCACAAACAAACTTGTCTCTCCAATTTTGGGCAATTGTTCACTACTAGTAAGCAAATTTTAGTGCGATTGAAATTGTGATTTTTGTTCTTTAACCATAAGAACTCAAACTCTAATTTGGCAACTTCGCAGATTGCATTCCTAACACAAGCAGATTCGACACATCAAGATTCATCACCTTGCATTCCAAAAGCTCTAATGAACATCGTAGGTATGAAACCCTAGAAGAAATCGAATATGTTTGTATGGGATATTGTTGGAAAATTTTAGTTTTTGTCTTTGTAAAACTAGGATGAATCTAAGGAGAAGATTTAAGTTTTTTTTTTTTTGTAATGTATATGTCAAAACTCTATGTTCAATCAAAGTAGGTGAATGGTTGTTAAAATCAAAAAATTTGGTAATGGAAAAACCAAGAATTTCATCGAATTTGTGTAGAAATTCGGAGAATTCGTCTCAAATGGCATCAGGGGAAAAGACGCCAAACAACAATTCAACAAACGCTAAGCCGCGATCTGAACCATCCTCTTCGACCTTGGCTAGTTAGGCGATAGGCCGAGAGTTAAATTCTCGGCCAGAGACAAGTCACCCGCATTGGGGAAGACAACGCCCGTAATGCATAGGTCATGGCTTGGCCAACTGGGCCGTTGTCTTGATTCTTTCTTAGGCCTTAGTTTAGCAATTGTTGGGTTGCGGTTCACACCTAATTTGGATTGCATTTCAACCCTATTTGGGCTATATTTCAGGTGCTATTTTTGGCTCAATTTAAGAGTTTTCTACATAATTAATTATGCATTATTTTAAGGAAAAAGTAGGAATTTATTGTATCAAAATTTACCCCAAAAATTAATGATTTTATTTTTGGTTAGGTACCAAAACTTAAAGTTTAAAAATCATGGACTTTTGAATTTTAGGCTTTGATTAGTGGTAGGCCCACTTCGAGATAATGATTTAATTTTATGTACAGCATTGCACAATTTTCTAAAAATAATATTTTGAGACATATTCTCATATAAAATGATAAGTCCATTTTAATAGTTCATCGGATTGTTAATTATATCATGTAATTTTTCACTAAACATATTTTATTGAACATGCACATAAATCATATGGATCAACTTGGTCTTGTGAACAAAGTTCAATCAACCGATTTAGGGTCTTGTTTTATTTTACGCACATTCAACCATGGAAGTATATATTTTTTTGCTATTAACTAGAGTAATTGGATAGCTGTATGTGTCATGTACCTAGAAACCCTAAACATTTCTTTGGCTTTTGCAATCGTCGAATATCGTTGTTATTATGTGATATGTCTATAGCATATTATGCTCAAAGTCCATGAGTAGCTCAATTTTCACTGGGATTTTATATGGTACAACAAATGTCTATTTTAATTACTTGCCATATCAAAGTGAGTTATTTTAAACACGTGTCTTTCTGTACAATTTTCTAAAATGAATTTATGAAATATCATTTATGACCAAGCATGCTTAATCATCATTTTTAACTTTATTGCTGAATATAAAACTTTATCCCTATTAAATTCAGTCAACTCACCTCAGATGACTCCCCTCTTTATCGTTAAGTTGGACTTGTTAAGACTTTTTGTTAGTCTTTAATTTTATTATTGCACATTTATTTTTATATTTATATTACCATATTATCTTAATGTTGCTTGTTGGACATGTTTAGCCTATTTGTTATCTGGCCCTAGCTTTAAATAAATTATTAAGAGTTCCACTGCTAATTAAGAAAATTAAAGAAAAGAGTTGGACGATTCAGTTATTTTGGGTCAGATCATTCTCCATTTTGTCTTAGGTTCCTTGCGAGTTGTGACATTAAGTGCAAGTTGAGTCAAGTTAGTTTAACTCAACTCAACTAGCAAATGAACGAAGTCAGCTCAGTTCATTTACTCCGCGAGTCAAAATTTTTATGTTTTATCTCGATTTGCTTACTCGACACTTCTTCGTTATTTCCTCAAATGAGACTTTTCAAGTAACACTAAAACTTTAACTTGGAATTCAATACAATATATATCTAAATCGAAAATCCTTGCAAAAATATTGTTGAAAAGGTGACGTCGTAATGTTTACACAAACACACTTTAGAGTGTCAATGCGTTAACCATCGTGGAGTCCAATGTTTATGAACTGAGACTCTGGTCATGTTGGGCATCATGGCACCATTGTTTGGCTCCATGCTCATTTAAGGTATAGTTTGGTGATTATTCATAAGCATCATTGAGTTGGGTTTTATCCTATCATGGGATCCAACAAATATTCTAAGAATTTATAAAGTGTACTGATGTGAGTACAACTATAGGTACCAAGAATTCACGAGTTAGACTAGAATCTAAGGGTAATGACTGATAACTCTCTAAAATAGAGTTATCATTACAACAATTTTATAAGAAAATGATATAATATTCTAAGATTATTTATCAAATTTTGTAGAAAATATTATAGTTTTTCAGTGAATATTCTCAACATTTTTCATAATCGATTTTTAATGGATTTTTGTAGATTCTCAATGGATTTTATATTATTTTGCATATTTTAAATTTAGGTGAATTTGGAAAGCTAAATAAATTAAGAAAATCATTATTCACGGAAGATAGTTAAGAAAAATTTCATTATTTTGGATAAAATATATTTGAAGATACAAAAAAAAAATTTTTTTAAATCCAACAAGAGATCTAACTTTAAAGAGAATCTCACAAATATTATAGAAATTTTTGAGAAGTTGTTATTGTTCTCTAATCTATAAAAAGAGCACATAAATGTTAAAGGCAGCGCTGGAGATTAGAGAACACGATAGAAAATGAGATTTTTGATGACCAATCATTAACGATCCGCACGGAAATCACATCAACACACGACAGAACATCGAGATAGAGAGCAAACTAGTTTTATCTCTCTTTTCTCTATTTATATTTTCATTGTGATTTTTAAGAAGATTGTTTATTATATTATTTCTGTTGTTTATCTTCAACTTGATATGAACTAATTTCTTTTTCTAGGGTTGTAATTCGAACTATACATATAGTTTGATTTAATTTTATCTTTGTTGTTAAATAATTTGTGTTGGTTTGTTTATTTTATCTTAAATTTAATATTAATATAATTAAATGGCCTTTAGTTAGGTTAATTTTATCATATGTATAGAATATGAGAAAAGAACTTGCATTTTAAATAGAGACAAAATAACATATGATTATCGAGTGAAAACTATGAATTTATGTTGGATAGAAATATACCTACATAACATATATAATCATGTAAAGAACCTGAACTTAATGAATGGTTGTAGTTTTAATTTTCAATGAAGTATAGTGAATTGAATTTATAACAATATTTCTAACTGATCGTCATAAGAAACTTTTAGATAATTTTTTATTAACAAACTCATGTAAATTAATTAATTGAAAAAGATAGATAGTTAAATCAAGGGAAGTGTACAGGGTAGTTATAGCCAAAGGTTTTATTCATAGAGAGTTATTCATGTTTAATTTTACTTTTTATTTTACTAGAAGTTTAAATATTAAAAAAATCACTATTTTGTTGTTAAATAAAATAAAGGTAAAAGTATATTGGAAATTAAAATTTTATTTATATCAATTTCTTGTGGGTTCGACATCCTATTTATCATTATATTACTTATGGCAACACGGGCACTTGATGTAATACCCCAAAAATATTTTTCCATTTAGTCGATGTAATTAATTTTGAATAATTAATATTACATCATGTTGCAAGACGGTACGCATTAACTTGTGTTAGGAAACTATGAGTTTAACATTGGAAATTAATTGAAGTGTGAAAAGTTAATGAAAATTGTATAAACTGGGGAATTCGGACGCATGCGAAAGACGCGTAGACGGGATATCACGTCCGCAAACACTTTGGGACGACATGGGGACGAGGTTCCGCATCCAAGTCAATTCGGACGGGTCCGAACAAGGGGGGACGCCTGCAAACAGGAAGATTTTGAAGCTGTACAAAGTTTGGACACTTTCGGACGAATGCAGATGAATGATGTGGACGCCTTCCTTTGTCTGAATATGATATTCGGACGAATGTGGACGATTATGGACGATTGTGGACACAAAGATTTTGAATCTGTCCAATTTCTGGACAGTTTCGGATGAATGCAGACGAATGGTGAGGACGCTTTTCTTCGTCCAAAATAGTCATTCAGACGAATGCGAACAAGGCACGGATGACTTCCCCTAGTCCAAAAGGTCAAAATTAATCGAGAAACCCATGTAAATCTAACGTTCTATCTCTCTCAAATTCATTTCCCCCTTTGATTTTTCTTCCCCTGCAACACATCTCTTCTTCTCTGGAGCTTCCACGTGGCTCGAATACACTGGACCTCCCTCCCTTGGAGTGGAAGTTCACATTTTCACCGCTTCACCGCTTCTCCCTACAGAGAAGATTATCCTCTTTCTCTCCCTTTGTCTATAAGATGCAGATGTGGGTTGCATCTGGAAGACTACTCTGCGACTTAAGTGTGAGGTGAGTGCTTAAGAAATTTCGTTTCCCTCATGTTTGTAAAATTAGAGTTATTGGCGTGTTTTGCTGCTAGAAAGCTACTCTGTCCAAGTTCAGTGGTTGTTGTGTAATGACTTCTACAATCTACAATCCAAGGTAAGAATTAGGATGATGTAGTTGACCAGAGGAGGTCCTACATCCTGGGGTTTGTTTGATAGTTGTTTCTTGTTATGCTTTTTATTATACTCTGTGAATTGTGAAATAAAGAAAGAGAATGGTCATGTTCCTGGTTTCTTATTCGGCTCTTACAAACCGTTGTTGATAGATAGAAAATATGTTGTGAATTGCTTCAAGTATTATACATGAATTGAGTCATGTATGCAAGGGTACTATGCTCAGTCATGTTTACAAGGTAATTACATTCTGCTGATGTTGAAGTTGGAAAGGAATTATTCCACCGATGAATGAGTAGTTATTGGTGACTGTTGCGGTGGAATGAAACTGAACACGGTTAATTGCTAAAGATAATCCATGCTAGTAGGTTATCATAGTGGAATATTGTCTCTGTTAAGGATTGATGTTGATCTATTCTCTATTATATATTAACTCATGTTAAGAACCTCGTTGGATTCCCTGTTTGTTAGATTATAGCTCTTGGTTGTTGAATACAATTATAATGTCTGTTGTGAACTTACATGGTAAATTGCTAAGATGTGTAGTGGTTTTCATTTAAATTGTTGTGTAATCACTCCATATGATGTGAATAATACTTGACATCTATGCATCATACATAGCATTTATGAAATTGTGAGCATATTGTATACCATACCTAATATATGTAAATAGGCATATGGGGGTTCAGAAAATCGGTGACTTTCCATCGGTAGATTACTCCCACATAGGCAACAGTGAGGAATGAGTTAGCTAAATGGAATCTAGGGTTCATCCTTCTCCCGTTCTAAAATCCCCAACATCTTTAACAAATGAATGGTTACTAGCATGTTGAAACACCCCTAATGGATATAACTCTTTATCGGAGTGACTAGTTAGGCCACATGAGCCTAAGGTATATCTCACTTTTGCCTTCCAGAAGGGATACAGCTCCTTTCTGTAATGCATTGTATGATCATGTATAACACTCGCATTGCATTTTATTCTGATTCTTGTTGGGCTTTAGGCTCATTGTTTTTACCCGTGATGTAGGTGACATTTTTTATGCATATGATATTTCAGTTGAGAAGGAGGCATTTCAGGATGATCCCTTGGGTTATCAGCTGGTTTGACCTAATGGTTGTGGCTCACCGGATGCTGGTATTTTGGTAATATTATCACTTTGTTTTGAAAAGTTGTAAACGATCTGTAGGCATGGACTTTTGGGAAAAACTTAACTACGTTTTGACATCTCATTATCTTTTCCTCTCAATTTACTCTGAGGTGTTTCCTTCAAATTGAAATTACGAAAAAATTTTATATGATGAATTTAAAAAAAAAATAGTTTCAAATAAATAGGGTGGTACAGTTGGTATCAGAGCACAACTAGGTCAAACTCAGTTCTGTAGACTGGTGATAACACAAGGCTCATCGTGGAATACTCCTACCACTGTAAGTAAAGTTTTACTTTCAAAGTTAATCATATTCATTAGACTTATTACTCTTTGATATATAATGTCGAGAGAATACTAAAATGGCACAAAGAACAAGAAATAGTATACCAGTTCCTAATGAAAGAGATGAAGCCCTTACTCGTATCGCTGATGTGATTGAGCGTCAAGCCCAGTTTATCAAAAGGCTCATGAAGTGCAGGAATGGCGAGAATGACAATGACAATGGAAATCACCGTGCTATTATAGTATCTACGGAAGCCAGCTAGGAGAAGTTTAAGCGACTTAAACCTCATAATTTTGATGGCAACATTTCTGATATTACTAGAGCTGAAGCATGGATACGCTCTATCGAGAAGATATTTGAACATGCTGAAATACGAGAGACTGAAAAGGTGAAATGTGCCACTTATCTTCTGATCCACGAGGCACAATTTTGGTGGGATTCTATGTAAACAACATTGGACCTTCGTACGTTCACATAGAAGAATTTCAAGGAAGTGTTTAATTAAAAATATTTCAGCTTTACAGTCCAGAACCAGAAGTTGATAGAATTTATGAGGCTGTGACAAATAAGGATCGTATCTAAGTATATCCGTAGGTTTGAGGCACTATCGAGGTTCGCTCCACACTTAGTAAATGAAAATAGGCTTAAGGTTCAACATTTTGTACAGGGACTGAATATAGAGATATTGCGAGGAGTTAGATTGGCTAGTATTTGGGGTGTTTCCTATGCACAGATTGTGGCCAGGGCACTGGATGCTGAGGATGTAGAACCTATTGCTATAAGACAAAGAGATTTTAGTCAACAGGTTGGACGGAACAACCCAAGTTTTCAGCAACGTGGGGCTCCACCAATAAACCGTGGAGTAAGGAGACCACCCGAATGTGACATACAGCAAGGGCATGACAAGCGTCCTGTTATCAAAGAAATTGCTGCTGCACCTAACTTATGCCCTATATGTTGGAAGGGTGACTCTGAACCATGAAATGTGAGTACTAATGTGTGCTTTAAATGTGGAAAGTCTGTGCACATAGTAAGGAGTTGCCCAACTTTGACTGGCGATGTAGCTTTGAGTGTGTTTTCGCTGCAAGGGAATGATAATGAGGAGGAGGAATTGTCGGCGGTTATATCAAGTACTCAATTTTTAAACAGTTGTTATTCACAGGCCTTAAAAAAATTTATTATTTCCCATAATCTTAGAAATTGTGTACATCAATAAATCATTTTCCTGATCACCCTAGGTACAACATATATTAATAATGTAGCCGCTTATACTTTATTTGACACTAGAGCCACTCATTCTTTTATCTTGACCCAATTTTGCTCAAAAGAAAATTGTTCCCCTAGTATTCCAAAGAATGGATATAGGGTACGCATACCTTCAGGTGAATATTTGACTGCTAATGGTATCCTCGAAGATTATGTAGTCCAGATAAATGGTCAAAAATTCCACGCGAATTTGATCATTATGAACTTAAAGGGATTTGATATTATTTTTGGCATGGATTGGTTACACTTGAATCATGCATTTATTAATTGTGCAAGACGAGAGATTCGTTTCCATCCTCTCGATGGAGAACCACACGTTTTTCAAGGAATCAAGGAGAAGGGCAAGCTAGCACTCATTTCTATACAAAAGGCAGATTAATTGATGAGACACGGATGTGAAGGATTTCTCATAAATGTTATGAATACCACGGTCAAGTTAGAGTCAAAAGTTGAGGATGTAATGGTGGTTCGTGATTTTCTAGAGGTTTTCCTAGATGATCTTCCTCGATTGCCTCTTGCTAGGGCAATTGAATTCATGATAGATCTGCATCCTGGCGCAGAACCAATTGTAAAAAAATCTGTACTGGTTGGTACCTGCAAAATTACCTGAATTAAAAACTCAGCTTGAGGAATTGGTCAATAAAGGGTTTATTCGTCCGAGTTTCTCACCTTGGGGAGCTCCGATTTTATTTGTGAAAGAGAAAGATGGGTCGTTACGAATGTGCATGGACTATTGTGAATTAAATAAAGTGACGATTAAAAATAGATACTCTTTGCCTCGAATTGATGATCTATTCAATCAATTACATGGTGCTTGTATATTTTCAAAAATTGACCTCCACTCGGGGTATTATCAGTTGAGAGTTAAGCAGGAAGATATACCCAATATGGCGTTTCGAACCAGATATGGGCACTATGAATTTCTAGTAATGTCTTTTGGGGTAAGAAATGCCCCTGTAGCTTTCATGGATTTAATGCATCGGATATTCAAGAATTATTTAGATGACTTCATTGTTATCTTTATCGATGATATTCTTGTGTACTCCTGGTCTGAAGAAGAGCACACTGAACAATGAAAGATCACCCTATCTATTCTAAAGTTGCACCAACTCTATGTCAAGTTTTCTGAGTGCGAATTTTGGTTGAAGGAAGTCAGTTTCCTTGACCATGTTATCTCTAAAGATGGTAATTCTACTGACCCTGCGAAGATTCAAGCAGTTGTTGAGTGGGTACAACCAAAAAGTGTGAACGATATTCGAAGTTTTCTTAGTTTGGCTGGTTATTACCGGTGATTTATCAATGGGTTTTCACAATTCCTATGCCTCTCACTAGTTTGACCAAGAAGAATCTGAGATTTTGGTGGTCCGATAAATGCGAAGAGAGCTTGCAGGAACTAAAACGTCAGTTGACATCTGCACCTGTGTTGGCCTTGCCAGTCGAAGAAGGACATTTCTATATATATTGTGATGCATCCAGATGTGGACTTGATGGTGTATTGATGCAGAATAGAAAGGTGATTGCTTATGCCTCGAGACAGCTTAAACCACATGAGACGAATTACCCTACTCATGATCTTAAGCTCGCTGTTGTGGTCTTTACACTAAAATCTAGAGACACTATCTGTATGGGCAACGATGTGAGATCTTTACAGATCATAAAAGTTTGAAGTATATTTTTACACAAAAGGAGATAAATATGAGGCAGTGACGCTGGCTCAAATTTGTGAAAGACTATGATTGTGAAATTAAATATCATCCTAGAAAAATAAATGTTGTAGCAGACGCTCTAAGTAGGAAGGTTGCTTTGATAAGTATAACATGCAAGGAGATGCTAGCTAGATTGAAAAAGGATATGCAGGAATTAGATGTGCAATTAGTTTCGGAGCAATTAGCAGATGTTTTATCAGCTTTAACACTTAAACCTTCGATACTGGAGAGAATTAAGGAAGCTCAATGGAAGGATGCCCAATGTGAAGATTTCAAACTCAACCCAACTCTCCCTAAGTTTTAAGGTTACTCCTTATCTGCTGATGGGATTGTAAAGTTTAAGAATAGGAGGTACATACCTGACACGCTTTTGCAAATAACAATAATGAAATAAGCACATTCTTTTAGTTTTTTTATCCACCCCGGGTGTAATAAGATGTACAGAGATCTTAGAGTACATTACTATTGGCCGAGAATGAAGTTTGACATTGCCTTCTATGTTACTCATTGTCAAATATGTCAGCAAGTGAAGGCCGAACATCAGCGACCAGGTGGAATGCTCCAACCAATGCCTGTACCTGAATGGAAATGGAAGCATATCTCTAAGCATATCTCTATGGATTTTGTTACTGGATTGTCAAAGACTGTGAAGGGACATGAATCGATATGGGTGAATTGTGACAGATGACTAACGTTGCCCATTTCTTAACAGTACGAATGACTTCCAAAATGACCCAGTTTGTAGAATTATATGTTAAGGAAATTGTGCGACTCCATAGGGTTCCTGTATCTATTGTATCTAATCGAGATCCACGATTCACATCGATGTTTTGGAAGAGCTTGAACAAAGCTATGGGTACCGAGTTGAAGTTTAGTACTGCTTTCCACCTGCAAACTGATGGTCAGAGTGAGAGGACAATCCAAATATTGGAAGATATGTTACGCACCTGTGTCTTGGAATTTCAAATCGGATGGGAGAAGATCCTACTGTTAGCTGAATTTTCCTACAACAACATTTTTAGGCGACCATTGATATGGCACCTTATGAAGCGATATATGGCAAGAAATGTAGATCCCTCTTTACTGGAGCAAAGTCGGTGAAGATAAGTAATATGGACCTAATATGATACAGCAAATGGTTGAAACTGTGGCCATCATCCGACAGCGAATGCAAGCTGCCCAAAGTTGCTATAAGAGCTATGCCGATAATCATTGTCGAGACTTAGAATTTGATGTTGGGGATTGTGTCTTTCTAAAATTATCATCATTCAAGAGTGTTATGCAGTTTAGGTGAAAGGAAAAACTTAATCCACGTTATATTGGCCCTTTTGAGATCACTGAAAGAATTGGCAATGTGACATATGATTATGCCTACTGGATGCTATGGTGGGAGTGCATAATGTATTTCATGTATTGATGTTAAAAAAGTGCCTCAGTGAGATCATTCACATGAGACCTCAGGAGCAAATTAGAGTACGGACTAACTTAAGTTACGAGGAGAAATCGCTTCAAATTTTAGACTCTAGTATAAAGAAGCTACAGAATAAGGAAGTTCCCCTCATCAAAGTGTTATGGCAGAACCAAATCAATGAAGAAAATGCCACATGGGAAAGAAGAGATGACATGGAAGCCAAGTATCCACAACTATTCACGTAACTAATTTTGGGGACAATTTTTGTAAGGTGGGTGGAATGTAATATCCCAAAAATATTTTTTCGTTTAGTCGATGTAATTAATTTTGAATAATCAATATTACATCATGTTGCATGAAGGTACGAGTTAACTTGTGTTAGGAAACTATGAGGTTAACATTGGAAATTAACTGAAGTGTGAAAAGTTAATGAAAATTGTATAAACTGGGGAATTCAGACACACGTGGATGACACGTGGAAGGGATATCACGTCCACAAACACTTTGGGACATCATGAGGACAAGGTTCCGTGTCTAAGTCAATTCAAACGGGTCTGAATGAGGGCAGATGACTGCGGACGGGAAGATTTTGAATCTATACAAAGTTTGAACACTTTTGGACGAATGCAGATGAATGATGCGGACGCTTTCCTTCGCCCCGAATACGATATTCGAACGAATATGGAAGATTATGAATGATTGCGGACACAAAGATTTTGAATCTATCCAATTTTTGGACAGTTTGGAAAGAATGCAGACAAATGGTGAAGATGTTTTTCTTCATCCGAAACTGTCATTCAAACGAATGCGGACAAGGCACGAATGACTTCCCCTCGTCCGAAAGGTCAAAATTAATCGAGAAACCAATTTAAATCTAACGTTCTCTCTCTCTCTCCAATTCATTTCCCCCTTCGATTTTTCTTCCCTTGCAATATGTCTCTTCTTCTTTGGAGCTTCCACGTGTCTCCAATGCACTGGACCTCCCTCCATTGGAGTGGGAGTTCACCATTTCACCACTTCACCGCTTCTCCTTGTAGAGAAGCTTATCCTCGACTCTTTCTCTCCCTCTGTCTACAAGATGCAGATGTGGGTTGCATCTGGAAGACTACTCTGCGACTGAAGTGTGAGGTGAGTGCTTAAGAAATTTCATTTCCCTCTTGTGTGTAAAATTAGAGTTATTGGCGTGTTTTGGTGCTGGAAAGCTACTCTGTCCAAGTTCAGTGGTTGTTGTGTAGTGACTTCTACAATCTACAATCCAAGGTAAGAATTGGGATGATGTAGTTGGCCAGAGGAGGTCCTATATCATGGGGTTTGTTTGATTGTTGTTTCTTGTTATGCTTTCTATTATACTCTATGAATTGTGAAATAAAGAATAGAGAATTGTCTTGTTCCCAATTTCATATTTGGTTCTTACGAACCATTGTTAATAGATAAAAAAATATGTTTTGAATTGCTTCAAGTATTATACATGAATTGAGTCATGTATGCATGGGTAATATGCTCAATCATGTTTACTAGGTAATTACGTTATGCTAATGTTGAAGTTGGAAAGGAATTATTCCACTGATGAATGAGTAGTTATTGATGACTGTTGCGGTGGAATGAAACTGAACATGGTTAATTACTAAAGATAATCCATGCTAGTAGGTTATCATAGTGGAATATTGTCTCTATTAAGGATTGATGTTAATCTATTCTCTGTTATATATATTAACTCCTATTAAGAACCTCGTTGGATTCCCCATTTGTTAGATTATAGCTCTTGGTTGTTGAATACAGTTATAATGCCTGTTGTGAACTCACATGGTAAATTGTTGAGATGTGTAGTGGTTTTCATTTAAATTGTTGTGTAATTGCTCCTTATGATATGAATGATACTTGACATCCATGCATCATATATAGGATTTATTAAATTGTGAGCATATTGTATACCATATCTAATATATGTAAATAGACGTGTGAGGGTTCGGGAAATCGTTGACTTTCCATCGGTAGATTACTCCCACATAGGGAGCAGTGAGGAATGAGTTAGCTACATGGAATCTAGGGTTCATTTTTTTCCAATTCTGAAATCCCCAACGTCTTTAACAAAGAAGTGGCTACCGGCATGTGGAAACACCCCTAATGAATATACCTCCTTATCGGAGTGACTGTTTAGACCACATGACCCTAGGGTGTATCTCACTTTTGGCTTCCAGAAGGGATACGGCTTCTTTCTATAATGCATTCTATGAACATGCATAATACTCGCATTGCATTTCATTCTGATTCTTGTTGGGATTTAGGCTCATTGTTTTTCCCCGTAATGTAGGTGACGTTTTTGATGCGTAGGATATACCAGTTGAGGAGGAGGCGTTCCAGGATGATCCCTTGTGTTATCAGTCGATTTGACCTGATGGTTGTGGCTCACCGGATGTTGGTATTTTGGTAATATATCACTTTGTTTTGAAAAGTTGTAAATGATGTGTAAACATGAACTTTTGGGAAAAACTTAGCTACGTTTTGACATCTCATTATCTTTTCTGCACAATTTAGTCTGAGGTGTTTTCTTCAAATTGAAATTATGAAAAAATTTTATACGATAAATTAAAAAAAAAGTTTGAAATAAACGTGGCGCTACACTAAAGTTGTGTATTTTCACCAACATTGGTTTTCAATTGTGTCCACTGGTAGACATTGCCAGATATATAGGTTTTCTTTATTATATTACATTGTGCATCTCCAATCTTATAATCTTATTTTGAGATATTTGACATGTCATGCCCTAAAACATGTTAGTTTTTGTGGTACCCAGCAGCTACCGACTATAAATTGGACAATTAAAAAATTAAATAAAATAAATTCAATTTTTGGGTAGTTACGAATTCTTAGATGGCGAATTTGGAGGCTTGACCCATATAAGAAACGTACTTCACCAAGCAAAGGCCTTTATTCCATATTTGTCTTTGAACCTGTCATCGTGACAAGGTGGTCGAGTACGGAGACTTTCTATCATCTGAAATTCATGAAGTGATAGAGTGCTAGTCTAGGAAATTTATCGATGAACATTTTATTCACATTAATGTTGTTTTCTTGTCCAAAATTCTTAAAGTCTGATGGAGATCCTTGATCGTGGAATGAAGGGTTGGAGGATAAGCACCAAAATGGAATTCCAAGGAAGGTTATTGGTGGGGAGGAGTGGAACTTTGGTAGGTAAGAAGAATTTTAATTGTTTTCGTTAGGCACTTATATAAAGTTTGGATTTTTATGCGGGAAATTTACTGTTAGCAAAGCCATTATCATATTTAAGCATAGGAAAATCGTGATTCAAGTCGCTAAAACTTCAATCTTTGAAGGTATGTACGAATTAGATTTTGTGATGATCTGGACTATGAATTAATCCTAATAATCATGTTTAATATAATTAAATGTTATTAAGTGAGAAAATGTGATTAGAAATTATAAATAATCCTTAGCATATTAAAGTGGAAATTGTTCTAATAGAACTTATGTTAGTATAGTATAACTCCTCTAATAATAGGTGTGGTCATTGTATTACTCTAAACTTTTGTGTTGTTAAAGTAGACACATAAATAAAGATAATAGCTTTTAATTGAAAGGATTTGAATGTATACAATAAAAATTATGTAAGTTTGAAGCTGAATGAATAACATTTCACCTAAAACTATACTATTTTGGTAAATGTCTTTAAATTGGACTTTAGAGTAGGAATTCAGAGAAATTTATAAAAGCAGAAATGTTCCTAGCACCTTAAAGGATTAGCCATGTAATAATATTGGGTAACCAATAAGATTAAAGGGTAATTAGTGAATGATTAAAGTTAATTAATAATGATTAATTATGTTAATCTTAGTAATTAGTTTAAGACTAATCTAGCATTTTTAAAAAGCATTTTTTTTAGAAATCTCCCATAAAATTAAAACTTTTGCATCGTGAAAGACTTTTAATTCTTAAAACTATTTAAAGACAATAAATAAAATCGTTTTCTTAAAAACCTTTACAACTTGGAAAACTTTGTTTAACTTAAAACAATAATCACTTTATACATTTATCAATAACTTTGCAAAACCTTTTACATTTCCTCGTGATCTTTAATCGAGTCAGCCACAAAGTCCACACGTGTAAATGCTTCATCAATTGCTTCGTAACTCGATCTCGCACGTACCTACATCACAATACTTAACTATGAGCCTAAGGCTTAGTAAGCGATATAAAATATGGATTGCACGTGCCATGCAACTTTTATGTATGCAGTTTTCTATTTTTTTTTTCATTTTCCTTTACAGTTATCTTGACTTTACTTTACCATTAACTTAACTTGAACTTTACTTTACCTTTAACTGGACTTGAACTTTAATGAACTTTAATTACATCAGTGAACTTAGGTTGTATCGGCGAACTTAGGCCCTGGCGGTGAACTTGTCCCATGTTGGTGAACATGAGCCAATATAGTGAACTTATACCACAACAGTGAACTGGTATCATGATGGTGAACTTATGCCATCATGATGAACTTATACTGTTTCCTTTCTACTAACATCTCAGGAATGAGCGGTGAACTTTGAACCAACTCAAACTCTTCTCATTTTCTTTATGTGTTTCTCTTTACTCTTTTCTTTATATAAAAAACTTATACGAATAAAACCATTTCATTTTCAAAACATATGCTTAAAACTATTTTCGTACATTTTAAAATCCATGATGCATGAATGCATACAGTTCTAGCATATCATCAATATAACCTTAGAACATGGTCAATATTAAAATACTTAACTTAAAGAACTTAAATCTAATAAACACACCATTAAAATAACAAACAATCATACAACAATACATCCTCAAACGATAGCAAGATCACAACTTAATAATAGAGTAAACATAGGCAACAAACAAGTCCTAACTCTTGCGATGTCGGCCCTAAAGACAAAATACAAACAATATCACTTACATGAAAGCTTTAGGGAGTTTAATAGGGGTGTTCACGGATCGGTTCAGTTCGGTTTTGATATAGTACCGAACTAAACCGAGTATCATGCTAACTGGAACCAAACCAGAACCGGAACCACATTTCAATTTCGGTTCCGATTTTGCATCCCTCAAGGCTCAACCTGGGCTAGAATGGACGTCCGTGAACCTGGAAGGGATATCCCTTATGGCTTATAGGTTAGGTATGAGGCCGAGGGACGTCTGAGGCTTGAATGGATGTCCCTTACAGGTTGAGTCATTGAGGGACGTCCCTTAGTCTTTACAGGTTGAGCCATTGAGGCACATCCGTCAAGCTGGAATGGACGTCCGTCGAGCTGGAATGGACATCCGTCAAACTAGAATGGACATCCTTCAACCTGGAATAGACTATAGAGAGTATATCCAACACCAATAGAGAGTATATCCAAGAATAAGTCATCAACATCAACAGAATGCCCAACATCAACAGAGGGTATATCCAAGAATAAGTCATCAACATCAACAAAAATGGAATGCCCAACATCAACAGAAGCTTTACCCAAGAATAGAGAAGGTCATTACCTGCAAACTTCTCTCCTTCACCATTCATGGCCGAGACGAGTAGGACAGAGGCGACGAAGACGAGAGAACAAACAACGAGTGGCCAGGGTGCCGAAGACAAAACAAACTAACAATGAATAGTCCGACTCGAAGACGAATGATGGGAGTCAATCTTGGGAACAGGAACAGAAGTTATAGAACTAAAGTGCAGTGAGTGTGCTGTTTCGGTTAAGTGCGGCTGCGGGAACTCAAAACTGGAAGGACAGAATAGAACTAAAGTGCAGGAAGATGAGAAGTGAAGACTATGAAGTGGGAACTCAGAACTGGAAGGAAGGACCGAATGGCGAACTACCCTAAAGTTAAAGCCTTCGGTTCAGTTTCGGTTATTTCGGTTTTGAGAAACCAAAATCGAGAATCAAACAAATAATTCTGCTTCTCACCCTTTATGAACCAAATTTTAGCTTTTTCATTTACAAACTGACCAAAACCGAACCAACTTGACTGGTTTCGGTTCGGTTCTGCACACCCCTAGAGTTTAGTACTTCAAGTTAGCCTTCACAATACCTTCACAATACCTTCACAAATCAATGAAATTTAATTGTCAATAATTAATCAACTATCCCAAATCCTTTGACCTATAACTTGATAACATTCACATCCATTAAAATTCTATTCAATGAAAATCGAAACTTAAACCATATCTAACCATCTTCTAATCTCTAAATTCTTCCTCTCAAATAAACAGGATCATTACCCTCCATAGAATCAACTAATCAAAGATACAGAGAACATCCCTCCAACTAACCGTGAAGAATTCATCCATACAATCAACAGAACAGACAACATATTCCATATCTCATCATTTTTCTTCACTTCCCTGTTTATCATATTCGTATACCATAGATAACATAAACCATGCAAGCATGCATCAAATACAACAACCAAAATAACAAAATAAAACTTCACAATATCAAGGAAGCAACACCAAAGTTAATTGAACAGAAAAGATCATCGGGTATATTCAACAACGCATTTAACAAAACCAAATCATCAACAATGGCTACCATCAGTAATACCGAAACATACAGTACTAAAATCAAAAAACAACACACTATATTCTTAATTCTTTTATCTTCTACTTTTAGCAAGATCCTTTCATAAATCCATAACAAGAAAGAGCTTGGATACCTGAAGACCTCGAGGACCCAAAAGAATCGATCTTCCTTCTACTTATTCTTTCTTCTTCTTCTTCTCACACTTAGGCTTTTGTTATCTCTTTCTCTCCCTTTCTCTTCTCTTCTCACTCCAGAAACTTCCCCAGAAGCTTTCCTCTCCAAAGAACATCTCCTTCTCTCGGTCTCTCTCTCTTTATCTCTTCTCCTTTCTCTCGTCGCACTCAGCTTTCTCAAGAAAGCTTCCTCCAAAAGCTTCCACATATATCTCACCTAACCCCTCATTTATACTGCCATTTGTTAAGGAGGTCCATGGAGTGATGCAGAGCATCCATTTCATCCAATCGTAGACCGCATCACAGCTGATTTTAGGTGACAAATGAGGTTCGCGATCGATCATCAACACAAGCCATGATTGGCCAGAACAACGCTTAAAAAAAACACAGTTTCTGAAATTCTAGTGGAGCCGATCGATCTCCTTCATGAGGACGATCGACCGCCAACCATCCCTCATCAGCCGCAACTCAACATTCCCGATCAATCGTTCACGTGGGCCATGATTGACCAGAACAATACTACACACCAAATATGATAACCACTACCATTTTTGTGGTCGATCATTTGATCACTGATTCCTTCATGTTTTGCCATTGCATCTTTTGCCACACATATCTGATTGATTAATGCCCTTAATTGATCAACCGCTTCTTCTAAAAATTCCCTTAACACTATATCTATTTCGCTCCTTCTTAAACACACACTAAATTATATTATTCCAAAAATCACCCACAATTATACCAAATTATTACATTTACTAAACTTATTTTCGAGGTATTACAATCCATAATAAAATCATTTCCATAATCTCCAATAATTCACAATCATTATCCTCCTTAGTCTAAACTTAATGTAACCCGAAAATTCCAGGTATTACAAATTGATCCTCAAGCCTTGAATCAAAGTTATTCCTCATTTCAAGAGGATTCTTTTGAGCTAAAAATTAAGACATAGAAGTGAGATAAGAAAGAGATCTCAAAGAGGTAAAAACCCTAACCTAAGTATTTTCTAAATCATGTTGAATATTGCATGGTTGAGGTGAGATGAGTTGATTTATAGGATTATAAGTGATATTCATGGATAGTATTTCAATAATCATTGGTGATTTTTGTTTTATTTAGCTTCAAATGAATGATATGATGAAGTTGGTTAATTTGCTGAATTATTTAAAAAGCTTAAATAATTACATTAAACAATTGTATCCAATGACGCCTTTAGGATCACATTATATGAAATTGAGATTGTTGATGATTGGTTAAAGACATGAAAGTGGTTATATTGATTTGATATAGATTAATTAATGCATGCATATACGATATTGCATAGTTGGGAAAGCATGAATGAAATATAATGCTTAAGTAAGTTTAAATTAAAATATCTTAATTGAGGATTATATAATATGAATATAATCCTAGAATGATTTGGTATTTGTTTAGAATGGAAAACATAGTAGAATTATGAGCAAAATGGAGAATGGGACACAGGAGCAGATATTCAGTCTTTGAGTTTGAACATTTTGAAGTGAAAAATCAAGAAGAAAATGTCTCAAGATTGAGATTTGGAGTCTAGGGTGGACGTCCATACGAAAAAAATACAAAGAGAATGCTCTCGGGACTAGGTTTCCAGAAACTAGGGCGGATGTCCAGAAGTATACTTAGAAGTGTAAAGCTCTTGGGACTGGGTGACCGAAGTTCAATGCAGATGCCGAAAAAAGAAAAATGTAAAGGAAACACTCTCAGGATTGGACGTCCGAAGTGTGAGCGGATGCCCAATGCAATGTATTCTCTTAGGTTTGGGCATCCAGGGTCCTAGGTTGATATCCAGAAAGGCATTTTGTCCTTTTGTAATGTGTCTAGTGTTAACACCTGTAGATGGGCTGAGGCCAACTACAAGTTGTAAATTTTGAACATTATCCTTAGGCTTAAACCTAATTGTTTAACTAATGCATAAGTCCTTTGAGGATGATTTGAGAAGAATGTCTAGACATATGTGTTACATCATTTCATGCATCATTTATGCTGCTTAATAACAAGATTCGCATGATTCATATTACATGCATTATTTGTATGTGTTATGCGCATTCAATGTATGCATAGAATGGATGCCTAATAATGCATCATGGAAATATATATATGTAACACCTCAAAATTTTTCATGAACAATTTCAAGTGTGACATGACATTTTGTGGTACAATTGAGATGAATAATGTCACAATAGAAAATTTATATAGTGTTTAGTGAATAATAATCTTGTAATAAAAAACAGGATTTATTTTATCAAGGCAAAATGCGAAATTATAAAGGCAAGAGTGAAGAATTATATTTTAATAAAAATATTAGAATTATTAAATAAGTCACAGAATAAGGAAAACTAAAGTGAAGGATTTTATTCTTATGAAAATATGAGTGGAGTAGGAAAGTTGTGTGGAAAATGTTCGCTAGAGGATTATATTTTAATAAAAATATGAGATTTAAAGTAAATTAAATAATTATGAAAGAATAATGCGAAAATTGTTGGCGTAAAGGTGCCTGAGGATTGGAATGGGTCCACGGAAGTGAGTTGTCCGCAAAGAAATTGTATACGTGGCAGACAGCTATTGGCAGACAATGTGGAAGAGTGGTGTTTATGAAAGTGTTGGGATCTGCATAAGCGTTAGTGTCCATGGAAAAGAATGTGTATGCAGAATGGACGATGTCATATGATAAAAAATGTCTGCCCATGGTGAATAGTGAAGTTGCAGAAAGAAACGTGTCTGCAAATTGGAATGTGTCCTCAAAAAAGAGAAAGTTCGCAGAATGGATGGTGTCATATTATAAAGACAGTGTGTTGCAATGAACATTGAAGTAATGAAAAGGAACATGTCTGCATAAAGGAACATGTCCGCAGAATGGACAACGTCATATTATGATAAGGAATGAATCCGTGGAATGGAATTGCATTCACGGTGAATAATTAAAGAGAAAAAAACATCATCACTCAGATTGAAGTAAACAGAAAATGAATATCTACGAAAAGGAACGCATCTGTGGTAGATAAGTAAAATGAGTAAAACATCATCATTGAATAGAAATATTCTTGAGTTGAGGTATTTACGGAAACGTATGTATCAACGGAATTGTTGGTGTATGCATGAGAGATATCCACAAAGGGATATGCGTAAATAGCAAACTGCAATTAGTAGATATTTTACGAGGGATCTGAGAGATTAGGAATCCACAAAAATGTTGGCTTTTACGAAAGCATTGGTGTTCATAGAAACGTTGAGGTCCACGAAAGTAAGATTAAAATGCGAAAGTTGCAGAATGTTATTAAAAGAGAAAGTGAGCAAATGTCTGTAGCAAAAGCCTGCACGTCCACTATAACTACTGTACAAATTTAAAACATGATTTTTCACAAAATCTGTGAGCTATGATTTGATTTTGGGACTGATAAGGAAATGATAATATTAAGTAGTTTCTCCACAAGATTTATAGATTATCGGTCTATAAATAAAAAGGATTGGGTCAAAACCCTAATCACCTTTGAGTTACGAAGTTTGGAGGTTTCGCTCTCTAGCTTTCTAAAAGTATGTCTTTTACAGTTAGGACTTCGTATTTTGGAAAGATGATAGTGATGAACGACCAAATAGTGAGAGTTGTTTCTAAGTTTTGAAACAGAGTGTAGTTGATAAAGTTTCACCTTTTCTTTTATTAACCTGATTCTCTTTTTTAATTTCAAGGGAAACACACATGTTGGAAAAACTGGATATTATAGACTCCACTAAGAACTTCACGTAAGTGATGTTTGCATGTGTTTGTATAGCAGTTCGCCTTGTGAAGGTAAGAATGGCCCAGATGTAGGTCTAGCTTATATCAGTGGGAGTGCACAATCCCATATCGCTTAGGAGAGTGGAAATGCATGGTTTATAAGTAAGGTTCTCCTCCCTATTTAGTACAATGCATTTTTGGCCAACCCCAAAGACAAAACCATGCAAGCTTTGGGTCAAAGTAGACAATATTGTACTAGGAGGACAAGGGATGTTACAAATGCTATCAGAGCTAAAGCCCAACCAGAAGTGTGACTAATGAAAACGTCAAGCCCCAAAGGGGAGAGATTTTAGCAACCCACCTAGTGAAGGTAAGAATGACTCAGGTATAAGTCTAGCCCATATCAGTAGGGGTGCACAATCTCACATCGTTTGAAAGAGTGAAAAATTCATGGTTTATAAGTAGGGTTCCCCTCCCTACCTTGTACAACGCATTTTGGGCTAACCTCAAAGACAATACTATGTGGCTTTGGCCTAAAGTGCACAATATTGTACTAGGAGAACTAAAGACGTTACAGTTTGTTCTTTGTCCTGCATCACAAAGTGCTAAGGTATTAATGCTTATGATAACTATTCTGTTTATGATGCCTAATGGTTGTTGATCGAGGAGATGTTTCTGCTTTGTTTATGTGAACGTTGACCGAGGATATGTTTCTACTTTCTTTATGTGAACGTTAACCAAGGATGTGTTTATGTTTTGTCGATGATGATGTTGACCAAGGATGTGTTTATATTTTATTTATGAGATGTTGATAGAGGATATGTTTACTATTTGTTGTTTACTGTTTATGTTGAGACGTGGATCAAGGATATGTTTACTACTTATTGGTTACTATTTATGTTGAGACATGGATCAAGGATATGTTACTATTATTATGTATTATGTTCATACATATCAGATTGTTATTATGTGTCAAGTGTATGTCTTATGCATTATGAAAAATATTTTTACTAAAAGAGATTTTCATGCATATGTTTTCATGCTATAAATAATGAAATAAAAACAAACATATGATATGCCACGAACCCGCCTAGCTTTTCTTTTAATTTTATTTATCTTATTTTGTTTTATTTTAATTTGTATTAGTTTTAAATATTATGTTTGGGATTGTTTCAGCTAGAGTTGTTCTAGCCATAGGTAATTGTGTTTGTTTAAGGGGGTTATTTTCGTACTTTAGTCATTAAACTTAATCATATTTTGTGTCAGTATTTATACCCCCAATTAGGGCCTTTGCTAAGGGATTTTGATAAATAGAAAATCCCAAAATTAGTGGCTGCTACCTTCCTTGCGAGTCTGCAAGAAACTACGTCTCTCTCGGATTGTTTGAAATTTTATTTGAGTGTCTTCGATCCTTGCTCTTTGTGAGAGTTGAGCGAGTGTCTCCTTATTGTAGTCCTTTTCACTTTTCTTCCTTGAGAAGTGAATATTCAGCAAGGCTGCAAAAACTCACAAGTTATCAAGTTGGAGCGCCTCCTTGTTTCTTATGGTCGCCATTGGAGTTTGGAGTTGTTTCTAGGCAACTTCCAGACCAACTTGTTGTTCTTTGGTTTGATTCATCTTCCATTTCATCGCACCATCAATCCATCATTACAACAATTTTGTAACTTGAATCGGGTGTATGTTCCTTGTCTATCGGCCTACGACGAACTGAGGGGTTTCTCTGTGGAAATAATTGAATTGTTGTCCGCTGCAAAAGTGTGGATTGCATTGGATATCTGGTTCACATATATAAGATTTTTTAAACTCTCTCGGCACCTTGCTCTTCTACTGGTAATCTTTCCTATTCATGGATGCCAAATACTCCCATTCAACAGATGGTCTTTCTCTTACTTGATCCATCAAACGGCCATCCTATTTCATTAAAGTTGTGTGTGTTGTGCACGTGACTTCTTCTCTATGTGGAAGCCTCTACTACTGCGGATACCCAACCCAGCATTGCCAGTCGTTCACATGTCCCAATCTTTTTCAAGGACACTTTTTCAGCCATTCAGTTTTTTTCTCTCCTTTGGCTTCTTTTCACTCCCACTAGGAATCCTTCCTATTTGCGGACACCAAAGATTCTCATCCAATGCTCAATCTTTCATCTGCCCAATCCATCGAATGGTCATCATGTTTCATTAAAGTTACGTGTGTCGTGCACGTAACTTCTTTCTTGCCATGGAATCCTTTGTTGCCACAAATACCCAAACTACCATTGTCAGTCATTCATGTGTCCTAGTCCTTTCCAAGAACACTCCTTTTAGCCCATTGATTCTTTCCACGGAAGCCTTTCTATACACAGAAACCCGTTCTTTCCACACTGTGGATACCCATTCTCATCTAATGGCTCTCTCCTTGATGTAGGTGATGATGATCTTAGTGAGGAACCTAAGGATGTGAATGAATGATAAATCTTGTTAATGGAGAATTCTCATGGGTGAAGCTATGCCAATGTTGGACTGAAAATGACCCATGGATGATGATTGGAGAAAAAAAATAGATTGGAAAAAGAAAATATTTTTTTTATTTTAATTATACTTTTAAGTGTTTGAATTTAAGTTAAAATATTTTACGAATATTTATGTTTATTTATGTTGGGTTTTACTACATTTGAATCTTAAATGAGATTTCTTTTAAGACTTCAGTTGTATGATTTTAAAGGCATGGTTTCTTAATGAATTTTAAAAGAAAAATGGCAAGAGAAAAGATTTACGCTACGAGGCGTTACAATATATGTATGAAAGAGTATTATTTGAGTGGTATGATTGGTCACATTCAAACCCAATATACCTTACCAGGCTATGTATTGTGTGACATATGTAAAGTGAAAAATAAAAGAAGAATGACTGTGGGTCCCCCTTGGGATTATCCCTAGCCCTTTGGAGGTATATTTGTTTCATGAACACACCTATTAAGAACAATGAGCAGTATGGTGGGGTTACATAGTTGTGTGCGACTTTACATACGATAGTATATGATTATGCATATTGACATTCATGAACCTTTTAATATGGTACTTTTTAAATAACTTCACTATTTAATTAAACGGACATTGCATTTATTCATTTATTATTACACGATTGTGAAAGGAAAGACCATGTGTGATATTCATATACATTTCATACATATTGCGTATATTTGGTGTCACGCCCTAAGTGTGAAAACTCTCTTTTACACACATTTTTTTTATACGTACATTTTTACAATGCAAGACTTTACCATTATACACTTGAAAATCCATTCTACATATTTATATATATTCTTTTTATCCCAGTCACAAGAGTTTATCAATTCAAATTAACTTATAAACTTTTTCATCAAAAACATGCGCGGTTAAACAATAGTACATCTACATCATAAAACATTTTCGAAAGGAGAAACTATCAACCCTTTTTCATTCACTCTTTTCAATACATTGTCCTTCACATTTATAAACAAACATTAATCATAAACCCATATATTTATTTTTGTCCTTGAGTTAAAAACTCCCCTCATGTGCCATCCTCCTCTAGTTTGTTCCATTGCATCAAGCCATGCCTCAACCCATCTCAGTACCTCCTCAATACTGGTGTTAACCATGTCAATCATTACGAAGAGTTTCATCTTGTTCTTCTCTTACATCACAATACTTATCTATGAGTCTAATGCTCAGTAATTAACAATTCAACTTTCTAACATTAACATGATGCAATATAAAAACATGTAGAACGATATGTGTTTAAGAAAACATAACATCTGTAAATTGTCTTTTGATGAAATTTGTAAACATGCAGAACCATATGCATTTGTGAAAACATAAAACTTTAAAATTGTCATTTTCTTCTTTTCTTTTCTTTCCAATTTTTCCTTTGATTGTGAGGACACCGTCATGAGGTAGTAGACATCATTTGGTATGCCTCTCAAGATAGCCTACTTGAGATCTGGGATGAGAAGACACCATTTGGTCCTTCTCTTGGGACAACCAACTCAACTCTGCCCACAACAATCCTTTTACGTATCATTTCTTTGTTCATTGATTCTAATCTTTCTTAATGAAAACTCATGCAAAAAAAATAGTAGCATTTTCCTTTTTTGAAACTCATTTTCATGATGCATGTCAATGTGGACTGTAAAATTTACATGTAGAAATGATCCTAAAATAGATTCATAAAAGTCACAACAACCATACAATAAGCATTACTTTTTCCACTCATCAATAACATTTCATCAATTTAAACCAACAGTTCAGTATTCTACTATTGACAATTCATCAATTTAAATCAACAGTTCAACATTCTTCTATTGACAGTTCATCAATTCAAACCAACAATTTAATACTCCACCATTGTCATCAATACATATTAACATACCATTTCACAATTCTACCTAAGTCCTAACATCTTGTGATGTAAGCTGAGAGGCCATACACATGCAGAGTTACTTACCTTAGCTCTGTTTCATACCACGATGTTAGAAGCATGCTCGCGGATCTCTCCCTCTCCTTGGTGCTTCCACGAAGTGAGATGGCAGTCATTGTTCCTTACAGTTTGACTAGCTCTCCAACTGAAGAGTCTCTATTTATAAGTTGCATGCAGATGTGAGCTGTTAAAAACTTGACCAACAAATTTTTCCACTAGCTTAAGCGACTAAATCATTTCACAACACCTCCATAGTCTAGGAGTTAGGCAATCCTTCATCTCCATTTCATAAGAGGCCGATTGATCCAGGTGTTCATCACGGTATGACTAATATTTGGGTGTAGCTTAACAGCATCGTTACTCATTTTTTGAGGACGTATTTCTATGTATGGACGCATATACTGCTGCAAGTCCATTGTTCAATGCACATTTTTTTGTCCAAAATGACTTCGTTTAACATCTATCGCAGACGCCTTTCTGTCCACAAATGTTTACACTTTTGTAGTTGCACAATTTATCGTAAGCTATTTATCCAAAACTACTTCATTTCATCCTACTTGAACAGTATCGTAGTTACATTTCCTTTCGTGGATACTTAACACTGTTGCAAATACGTTCCCTACCATAAATACGCTCCTCTAAGTAAAACGATGTCGTTTCCTTTAATTTTACTTAACATTATCTCGTGTGACATCTTTCTCTTCCACGAAAGAATCTTTTCTCCGATGCAACGATCTTCGTTTTGTCTATCCTACCCATTTGACGATCTCCATCCATCCCACAAGGAATCTTTCTCTCCAACGAGGCATCTTCTTAACCTGTCATTCAAATCTAACCGCTATAAATTCTTCCTTCCATTAAATCTTACGGCCCACCTTTCATCTGCACTTAACTTTGTTCTTCCATCCTTGCTCTTTACTCCATCCTTAATCTTAACTATTCCTTAGCCTTATCCAAAGGTTGTTATATAGTTTACTCAACCTTACATCCCTCCTTAGTACAAAAGTACATCGTTTTGTCTATGCATTTATTCTTTTGTTGATCTGTTTGCTCTCGTGGACATCTTCCCAAGCACCACCGCGCCCGCCCCCCATTAACACAATGTTGTTTGCTTTATTCTTATGCCAAACAAATTGTGATTTCTTCTATTATTTTTGGTGGTTACTTTAATATTTCAAAACCATAACAATTCATTTAAACTCTGGTAACTAAAATTCAAAAAATCCTTTAAACCATTAAATTGAGGAAAACTTTGGGGTGTTACATTTGGGTATTTGATGACATGGTGAGTTGTTATGTGAGATGGGAAATTAGGACATCTAGGCAATGATTGATAATGTCAACTGCCTAGGCATATTTGTTTATGCATCATAAAAGTCATTCATATAGAAGATTATGATAAAGATGTGATTAAGATTAGACATTGATTAGAAATGTCTATATAGTGTTGGTTATAAATAAATCGTAAAAGAGTATGAGATTCATGATATAGATAATCTTGTTAGATATAAAAATAATATATATATATATATATATATATATATATATATATATATATATATATATAGTAAATTATTCATGAAGTGGTTGTGCTTTAAAAGATATTGCACATGAGATCTGTATATATATATATATATACACACACATTTGAGATTAAGTTGTGTATGAAGAGTAATTGCACATGAGAATTAGGTAAGGTAGGCTATGATTACCTAAATCATATGTCTTAGCATTCACATACATGCAATATCTCTTCTTGAATAAAGAGGTGTGACATATAGATATGATATTAATTAGAACTATCTAAAGTTTCAGAAAAACACAGACCATGGGATGCGTGATATTGAGAGTTGATCATAAACTGAAAATTGAAGTTAATGTTGTGAGTACAAATCATGTAGGAAAATAGTACATGATTAGACATAATATTTGTATAGTTTATTGGATCTTATATTAGGATTCTTATTGAGTTCAAAAAGCTCATTCGTTGTTCCTCCAATTTTTCAAGAGCAAGTGGTAGCGACTCTAGAACAAAAAATAAAGATTTATTGGACTAAAGAGTTTATACAGCATAGACCTATGAGAAAATTTTGGGTTGATCTTTTATTGCATTTAGTTAGTTTTGCCCATATTTGTAAAATAAATTCAGATAAAGTTTTATAAATAAATAATATTATAATTTTCTTATTTCGGTTGAATTTTATATTTATATAGCTCAATTACGTAAATGTAATGTTTGAGTGTGAGCTTCCACTAATATGCACCTTCTTCATGTAGAAAATATTGTTCGCCGCCCCAATTCATGAGGGGAATAGGTCGTGACAGATTTCCTCTCTCATAATCTTTGGATCAACTCTCAATGTTGGGTATAAAAAAAAAACAAGATTTTGGTTAGAAATCTATGGATGAAAAACATGTTTAAATGCGCTTCTGTAAAATATGGATATTTTGGATTCAAACATGGTTGGAAACCATGGTTAAAACAGATGGGAAGTCAAAATTTATAATGCTGGGCATTCTGGATTTTTACAAGATTTTAAGTCACACCTTAAGTTTTATTAAAGTCTCAGCTCAAGCTTATTTGGGATTAAAAATTGAGCTTTTTAGCCCATTTGTTCTTGAGTTATTTTTTTTATTATTACCGTAAACATTAAGACCAATAAAAGGTATGGGAATCCTACTTTGGTGCTAATTGTAATATTATGATTAGGTATTAGGACTTACAATCTTTATTGGACTTGATATGTTAATGAGCTTCTTTGATTATTAATAATGCGCTTTGGCATCAATAGGCCGAGTTGAGGTAGATATTTATTTTTTAAATAAAATCAAGGTAAAAGTCTACTAGTAATTAAAAATTTATTGGTATCAATTTCTTGTGGATTCAACATCCTATTTATCACTATATTACTTATGGCTACACGTGCACTTGCGTTGTGTATTTTCACCAACATTGGTTTTCAATAGTGTCGAGAGGTAGACATCGCGTGATATATAGATTTTCTTTATTATATTAAGTTGTGCATCTCTTATCTTATAATCCTATTTTGAGATATTTCTCAGACACACTCTAAGATATAATGTCTTACAACATGTCAATTTTTTGTGATACCTAGCAGTTATCAGGTAACAATAAATTGGATTATTAAAAAATTAAATTAAAAAAAATTTCAATTTTTGGGCAATTACGATATTCTTAGATTGTGAATTTGAGGGTTGACCCATATATGAAACGTTCTCCACCAAGCCAATGCTTTTATTCCATATTTTTTTGTGAAGCAGCCATCATGAGAACATGGTCGAGTACAGAGACTTTGATTATCTAGATTAAAATACCATAATAATCATATTTACCAAAATTAAAATGTGATTAAATGATAATAACTCATGAGATGAATTTGACGAGGAAATTGACCAATCAATTGAGGATAATTGTCCAAACTAAAAATAGGTATAATATTAGATACCTTAGATTATGAAATGGTGATACAACTAGATCAATTGATTGTATGCTCATTAAGGTATGAATTTTTGCAAAAAGTGAATAGATGTGTTGTATATGAGCATAGTCACTATTTGAGGTAAATTGAAGATGTTATTGTAATTAGTAATTCAAACCATTTTAAGGTCATAAAATAGACCCTCAAATGAAGTGAGTGACTTTAGATTGAAAGGATTTTGATGTATGCAACAAAAGTTATGCAAGTTTGAAACTAAATGAGTCTAAAACTACATTGTTTTGGAATATGTCTTTAAATTGAACTTTAGAGTGAGAATTTGAAGAAGCTTATGAAAGGAGAAATGTTTCTAATATATTAAAGTATGTGGCAATATAATAAAATTGGACAATTAATAGGGTTATGTCATGTGTCACCTAGAGGTTAATGAATAAGTATGTGATTAATGTGTAATTAAAGAGTAATTAAGGTTACTTAATCATGATTAACTATGATAATCATGGAGATTAGATTAGACTTTTTTATGCGATATTAAACTTTTTCATGCAATATTATAATTCTATTCATGGAGACTAATTAAACTTTTTCATGCGATATTATAATTTAATTCTCTAAGTGATTTAACACAAATAAGTATGCAAACAATAACAAATATAAAAAGTAAGTGATAGAGAAATGCAAATGCGTTTGTTAACGTGGTTCGGCAAAATGCCTACATCCGTGCTTCAAGGTCCCTCCTTGAAGATTCCTTAATCAACTAAGTGTCTCAGTTATTGATAATTGAACTTCATGAGTGTCAATCAAGTCGTACAATAACTGCTCATGGGGCGTCCCCCTTTGATTGATCTTCACGGGCGTCAATCTAGCGTTTTATAACTATTTCAAGATGTCACCATTTGTTCTCTATTTAAGTACAATGAATTGGCAAAACTAAAGTTCTTAACTCTCACAAACATAAAATCTCAAGTTTGGGAGTGAGAAAGTTAGGTTAAGCACTTAATCTAGAAGAGAAATATCGAGTAAGAAATTTTCCTGTGGTTCGATATGATTTCTCTCAGTTATTTCTTCCAATGGCAAGTGCTTCTATATATAAAAATTGTTTAGTCGTCGACCACTCAACATTTCTAGTCAATCGCTTCCAGACCATTGCATTGTAGTTGTTGTGCATCCAGTCGACCGCTTCAGTGCAACTCAGGAACTATCTCATCTTTGTCCAATTTTTGGTCGGCCACCATTCATCCCGTTCAACTGTCATTCATCCCGATCGACCGCCATTCATCTTGGTCGACCGCTCGTTTGCACTTCAACATATGTCAAACAATTTGTAATATTTTTGGTCGACCATGTCTCCTTCTCTAATCGACTACTTCCTGTTGTTTTGCTCTCTATAGCAATATGGTTGACCGCCCAGTCGACTTCTACTCCGTGTTTTACACATTTTGATGCTTTTAAGTCCCAAAACTTAACCATTAGCTACGTGGACTTAAACACAAATGTGAGTAAGCATAAATACCCTTATTAAGGGATATTTTGAATGAAAATCATAGTTAAAGAAAAAAAATATAGCACATTCATAAATAACTTATAAATTATCAATATAAAATATCATCAAAACAAATCAGCCTAATATCTATAGGCTAATATTGGATTGGTTGAGTTTTGGTTGTAATTATTAAACATAAGCATCAAATAGATATATTTTTATGGTTGAAAGTTTTTAATACATAAAATTCATAACTGCAATGTGTTAAGCTTTGAATAATAAAGCTTGTATGATTGAGTTAAATTGTGTGGGGAAAAAGAATAATGATGGATTAAAGGCATGAAATTGATATTTAAAATTGATGATGAATAAATAAAAGGCATACATTTGTATATTGCATGATTGAGGAAGTAATAATTGCATACAATAACTTGATGTGAATCAAAAATGATATGGAAATATCCATTTGGGTGATTTTGAGGTTATTGTATGATTGTAATGGATTTTAGTATAAAAAGTATACTTAAATTGTGAGAAAATGTGAGGTGAGACACGGGAACGAATGCCTTATCTATGGGGCAGGACATCTGCAAGGCAAAATAATGAGGGAATATATCTCAGGAGCAAGCATCCTAAGTGTGAGCAGACGTCTGGGGTAATGCATGTTCTCGGGAGTGGGTGACCAGAGTGTGAGTGGACACCCAAAGAAATGCAATCTCTGGGGTTTGGGCTTCTAGGGTCAAGGGCGAACGTCCGAAAAGATGTTTTATCCTTTTTAATGTGTCTGGAGCGAATTCCTACAAATTGGCTAAGGACGTTCGCAAGTTATAAATATTGTGCAATGATTTTAGGTTTAGTTTATTTGTTTAACCATTGCATAAACTCTTTTGATAAAGAATTGAGACATGGATAGAACATGTCTAGATAGATGTATGACACCATTTCATGCATCATTTTTGTATGCTTAATAACAAGATTTACATGGTTAATATTACATGTATTATTAGTATGTATTATATGCACTCAATTTATACATAATGTGGATGTCAAATCATGCATCATAGAAATTTATATGTATGAAAGGTATTATCCGAGTGGTATGATTGGTCACAGGAAGTCAATATGTAAAGTGGGAAATAGAAAATGAGTGACTGTGGATTCCCCTTGGGTTGCAAAACAGTAGCCCTCCAAAGGTATTTGTTTCATGTACACACATATTAGAAACATAGGCCAATATGGTGGGGTTACATGGTTGGGTCCGACTTTACATACAATGATGTTTGATCATACATATTGACATTCACATACATGTTAATATGGTACTTGTTAAATAACATCACTAATAAAATAACATGGAGCATTACATTGATCACCATTATCACTACATAGTTGTGAAAAGAGGCTCAATATGTGATAAACATATTGCATACTCATTTGTACATTGTTGAGGTCCTCCATATTGGGGACAAGAGTGAAGAGTAAAAGGGTACGTGGCATCTAGGCTATGATTTACTATGTCATGAGTCTAAGCATTCATGTATATGCACCATATAGATTTCTTCATATAGATGAATAAATTGAGATAGACATTAATTAGAACTAACTAGAGATGGTTTGGGATTAGACATACTTTAGAAATGTCTAGATGGCTTGGGTTAGACATGCATTAGACATGTCTAAATAGGAATGGTGATAGATAAACTACAATAGAACAAAAGATCCATAACATAGAAAATCATGTTGGAATTAAGAAAGGAAATTATAGAGCAAAATAATCCATGGAGTGTTAATGTGCTTAAAATGGAAAAACACATAAGAAATTGAAAATAAGGTACTTAGAATAAAATTATGCACAAAAAGTAATTGCACACACGTTTGAGAGTTAGATAGGCTATGATTACATAAATCATAGGTTTAAGTATCCACACATACACATTATCACTTTTAAGGACTAAAATAATATAAATTATGGGATGTGTGATCATGAGTATCAATCAAAGATGAATGTTGAACTTAAGGAAGTGAGGACTGATCATGTAGGGTTTAGTACATGGTTAGTTGTAATATTTGTAAGGTTATTGGATCCTTATATTAGGATTCTTACTGAGCTCAAAGAGCTCAATCGTTGTTCCTCCAATTTTTTAGGAACAAGTGGTAGCAGCTTTGAAGCAAAAAAGAAAAGATCCATTAAGCTGAAGAATTTGCACAGCATAGGCTCATAAGAAAATTTTGGGTTTGTTCTTTTATTATACTTAGTTAGTTTGGCTCATGTTTGTAAAATAAATTTGGATAAAGTTTTGTAAATAAATAATGTGTATAATTTTTTTATTTGGTTTAGTTTTATTTTATTGTCGTTAATGACACAAATATAATAAATAATTATGACTTCCACTAGTTTGTGCACATTTTGTGGGCAAAGAATCCTACTCTCCATCTCGATTCCCAAGGGGAGTGAAGTCCAGGTCATGACAAACACTTTCCATCATCGGAAATTCATGAAGTGATAGAGTGCTAGTCTAGGAAATTTATCAATAAGTTGGAAAGTTTTCATTCTTGTTAATAATTTTTTCTTGTACAAAATTCTTAAAGCTTGATGAAGATCCTCAATTGTCGAATGAAGGGTTGGAGGATATGCACCCAAACAAAATTCCGAGGAAGGTGATTGGTGGGGAGGAGTGGAACTTTCATAGGTAAGAAGAAGTATAATTGTTTTCTTTCAGCACTGATATAAAGTTTGGATTTTTATGTTGAAAATTTACTGTTTGCGAAGCCAAAATCATATTATATAATAGGAAAATAGTGGTTCAAGCTGCTAAAACTTCAATCTTTGGAGGTATGTATAAATTACATTTCCTCTCTCATAATCTTATGATGAACTCTCAGTGTTGGGTATAAAAAAACAACGATATTTTGGTTTAAGATTAAGAAATCTATGGATGAAAAACATGTTTCAATGCACTTCCATAAATCATGGATACTTTGGATGCAAACATGGTTGGAACCATAGTTTTGGATTTTTACACTAAGTCGTGGCTTACCAAGATTTTAAGCTACGACTCAGGCTTAATTAGATTCATGGCTCGGATTTTATTAAAGTCGCACCTCAATCTTATTTTGGGGTTAAAAATTGAGCATTTTAGCTCATTTGTTCTTGGGTAATTTCTTTTATTATTATCCTAAAAAACTAAGACTTATAAAAGGTATGGGAATCTAATTTTAGCGCTAATTGTAACATTATGATTAGATATCGGGACATAAAATCTATATTGGACTCGATACATTATTGAGCTTCCTTGATTATTAATAATGTGTTTTGGCATTGATAAGCCCAGTTAAGGTAAATGTTTATTTTTATATCCAACATTGCATTGTTTTCATGAACACTTATTTTAAGATGTGTTCTCATATAATATAACATGTTCTGTTTTTATGACTTGTTTATTTTTATAATATATGTACGTTTTTCACTGGATATATTTTATCAAGCATGCACATTATTATTTTATTGATCATCTTGGTTGTGTGAACCAAGTTTGATCAACCCATCTTAAAATCCTATTTTGTTATGTACTTTCGACCATTGGAGGATTTGTTTGTTTGTTAACTAGAGTAATGAGACAATTGTACATGTCATGTTCTTAGATGCAAAATCTTAAACCTGATCATGGTCATTCGTGGCTTTGCGATTGACTAGTATCACTGTTATTATTCTATTTTCCTATGACATAGTGTACCCAAAATATGTGAGTGTCTTCATTTTCATTGAAATTTTTATGTTATACAGTAGATGTCTATTTTATGTATGTACTACACTATAGTGGAATATCATAACATTTTCCCTACTATATATTTTATGATTATTTTATAAAATATTTTATACTAGCATGCTCACTCATTTTTCTTAACTCTACTCCAACGACACCCTCCTTTCAGATCTTAGTCAGGGACACCATCAACTATTGACACAAAAGTAGGCTCAGAGATTCACTTACTTAGCTTTGTTACATTTTCGTGGGTTTTAACTTGGTGAGATTAGTTTTTTATTAGATTATTTTAACTTTAGCTAGATTTCCCTGTTATTTATTTATTTCGCACAGTTTATTAGATTTATATTATCACATTGTCATTGACGTCATTGTTGGACCTCACTTTAGCACAGTTCTATTGGGCCCAAGTTCTTAAGAATATTTATAAGTTTTTCACTACTTATAATAAATTAAAGTTAAGGGTCAGGCAGTCTAGTCCATTCGTGAGCTAAGTCATTCTCCGTTCTGTCTCAGTCTCTTGCGGGTGATGACAGTTTTACTATACATGTATGTTTTCTTGCATGTGTGTTCTGTGCATGCATTTTTTTCATTATTTATATATAGCAAACGTGGATATGGTTTTGCTTGACCAGCATGGGGTTGATGCTTGTTGTGTATTTATGACGGTTGAGTATGTGTTTACACATTACATGATCATATTATAGGATAAGTTACAATGTTGTGTTCCAAAGTGAAAATCTCTAAACCTAGTTACAATTTTTCTTGTCATTTTCATCATCGTCTTCTCTCTCATACACCTATAGCACCATTGCTCGAGATCCATGAATGACCTCTTTTTTACTAATGGTTTTCTATTATAACAGTAATGACATTATTTAGTCACTTCTTACATTATAATATATTATTTTACTGTGACACCATTGATGGTTTGTATACCTTGTTGTTCAATAATTGTGTCATCTCTATACTTGTACAACTTGTTTTAAAAAATTAGATATTGTATTGAAAATTCCTATTTGAGTATGGTTAGCTCATCCTAAATAACTACTTATTTTTGAAGTCATATGCAAGGGAGATTCAGAGTGACCGAAGCAAGAGTGAGCCAATCATCCTTAGGTTCATTTCCTTTGAGTGATCTATTGTGAGTGATTCATTTACAATGTGGATATTTACAAGGATTAGATCATTTTCTGTTTCCATTATAGCTCCCTTTCGGATCGTAACAGAATCAATCATTTAACAAAACACATAGTTTTTAGGTTAGTAGTCTTATAGTGTAACACCATGTTATTTTATAATATTAATCAAGAAGTGTTTATATTAAATTTTGTGTTGATATATAAATTTATGAAAAATAAAAGATATTGTGAAAAAAAAAGAACAAAAAAGAGAACTTGTTAAAAATTGATGAAGTGGAAAACAAAAGAAAGAATTGGAATTAGAACTTCATTGTGGGCATCTAGGATTAAGTGCAAACATCTAGGCTTTGAACACTTCTTGGGTGTAGAAATTTTGGTATTCGCAAAAAGAAACATAGCTATAGAAGTGTTGGACACATTGCAGCAAACATATTGGCATCCACAGAAAGATAAGCGTCTGCAGATAATTGGTTTCAAAAGGACATGTGCACGAGGATCTGTTAGGGACCGTGTGATATGAAGAGTGGAGGTGTAGCTGTCCGCAGTGAATACATAGGTTTTTACAATATTTGCAGATGTCTGGAGTTTAATTTATTCTCTAAAAGATGAAGTACAAACTTTTAATTTTTGTCACAGGAAACACTAGTGTGGATATATGAGAAAAGCATATATCTGCCAACACTATCTAGGCATCCGCAAAAGTATGAATATCCATAGCGGACATTCGTTAATTAATTGGCCTTTGTGATGAGTTAACGTTTAAACAGAAGATTAAGAGCCACCAATAAAACTGGGGTTCAGGTGTTGAAAACACCATGATTAGATCTACGATCTTAACCCATGTAGATTAAGGTATCCAAATAGTAAAGTGGGTACGAATCCGTGGCTAATGACTCATTAGTTGAATCATCACCTCCCATCCCTTTTTCTATACGCTATAAAAAAAAAAGGTAAATTGATTATGAAAACTCTCATCGTTCTCTAGAAGAACACCAAGTTGGAAAACTCTCTATTTCCCTCAAAATAAGTTGAGCTCCTCTATTAATGCTTATAAGGTTTTTAGTAGGAATAGTTGGATACTAAGATGAAAGAATATTGAGAAATCAGGTTTTATGCAATAATGGGTAATTTGGATTTTGAAACTATTATTTTGATTTTATTTACTGTGCTTAAAAGTTGAGAAGAAATAATTTAAGAATATTGTACGTTATGCATGGAATGAACGATGTTGAAGTAAGCATGTTCATGCATGAGAGGTTAAGTAAGTTAACAATTTGTACAGTTTTAGATTATAAGTTGGTTGCATGCCATAATAAAGTCCAAATTTAGAACCGTTTTAACCTATGATAATAGACATCTAATGGAAGATATGGACCCTAGAATTTTATGAATTGAATTAGTATAGTAAAAGTTCTCAGTTTTGGAAGATAGAACATTGTAGTGAAGAGAAACCAAGGATATGATGTTGAACTAGTTTAATATACACTAATTGAGCTTAGAAATATTCTTACAAGAGTATGATATGGTATTATATAATCTTTAGAGGAATTATATGTTCTAGAATCAAAGAATTTGAAGGAGTAGATGTAAAGTTATGCATGGTTTAAGAAAGTATGCATGCATGGATACTAATAAGATAGTTATGTGTTTTAGATGATTCAACACAATAGTAAGTAATTGATCAATTTATTGTAGCAATGTAAGATCTCTAAGTAAAAGGTGTTGCATGTGTGTGGCTTTCAAGCCAACATCACGAAACACCAGGACTAAAATGGTTAAGGAATTATATCATGAGCCTTATAATATGCTTTATTTGATTTATAGTAGAAAATTTGAAGTATTTAAGGGTGATGTTATTAATTACCATGTGGTTACATATGATGTTAAGGATATGCTTTGATGTTATGTTATGTTTACGTGTTATTGAGATAGTTATGGTTACAAGCATCCTTTATATATCATGAAATTGATTTTTCAAGGAAAGAATGAAAATGTTTTTTGTGCATGGATTTTTCATTAAGAAAGATTGAAATGTAAATAGAAAATATGTAACGGGTTGTTGTAAGTTGGGTTGAGTTGGGTTGTCCTATGAGAAAGACCAAATGGTACCTACTCTCCCTAGAGCTCAAGTTAGACTGTCCAACGAGGTTGACCAAATAGTGTCTACTCCCTTCTAATGGCAACTCCAACGATTAAATGATCAAGTGAAAAGAGAAAAGAAAAGAATATATGACATTAGACATTTTATAAATGAAGTTTGCATATAGCATCATGTTCATATTATACATGCACCACTTACTGAGTATTAGACTCATAATTTTAATTTCGTGATGTAGGTGAAAACGACAATAAGAATTTATATGAAAATATACATAACTATTGTGAATGTGGAGGACGTATTTCCATGGATCCTTGATTGGCTTGTTACGACTAAATCGACCGATGGAGCGTTGTTTGCCAAAGGTGTCTAGCAGGACAGAAGTGTAATTGAGCAATGGGTTTTTAATTAGAAAAGTATGTTAGTAGGTAGTTTTTGTAAAACTTGACATTATGCTCACATGGGCCTATTGGTCAATGGTATTTTGATATGGACCACCTTTACTTATATTAATTTTAACTTGAATTTTTTTATATGTTGAAAGATTCATTAAACTCTTCCACTACGCTTAACAATTCAATAAGTATTTCATATGTGTAGTGTTTTCATAAATAATTTTGTAAGCATGCAAAACCACATTAAAAAAATGGGGTCGGTACATTCAAACATCAAATAAAGTATGAAGATGTTTAACGTGTAGAAACTAAACATAATTAACCATTGTACTATAAGAGTTATGATTATTCAAACAATCATTTCTATTTCCTTTATCTCTCATCTTCGTTAAGGTTGGGCAACTTGGTTCTCGGTTTTGGTTCCGAACCTTTCGAAACCGACCGTTCGGTTCTTGGTTCCGAGAGTAATGAACAGGAACTGGAACCACAAGGAACCAAAACCAGAACCGAGAACCAAACTCGGTTCCGGTTGGTTCCGATTCCCAGATGTGCCAACTCCCATTCATAATGCAGTAAACTCAATAGCAAAAACTCATAAATGAATACCAAATACACCAAACATTAACTCATCTGCTAAATTTGATGAACAATCCAATACATAATACTGACAGCAACCAAATATTCAAATCCATTTTCACTATTTGAAACAAGCATACTCCTTCAACTTAAACAAAACCCAAAACCCCATTTATTTGCAACACATTATTCTAAACCCCAATTACTGAGCTCCATAGGCCAAAGTAATAAACTTTCCAACAACAATCTATGAGATAAGCATTTTAATTTCAGAAATCGACAGAATGAGTAACAAGCCCACATGGGTAAGCTGGAATTTCACAAGTTTCAAGTACCTGAAATACTAACCAAGTCACTGAAGATTAAACAAGAAACAAATACTACCCAAATAAATTAAAAATCTTACTAGACTTACTTACAGATCGAATTCAGAAACAAAAGCAAATTTCATCAGATTGCAATGATATATGCAGTTTAGAAATCAAAAATCAGATTCATCATAAATAAAAAAATTGCAAAATTGCAAACCCTAAAACAGATTCATCATAAATCAAAAACAGATTCATATATCAGAAATCATAAAAACTAGATTCATCAGATTTGCAAACCCTAAACAATCGGAAACCCTAAATCGCAAACCCTAACCCCAAAAATTGCAAACACTAAAACAGATTCATCAAGCATCAGAATCAAAAACAGATTTCATATATCAGAAATCAAAATAACCCTAAACACTCGGAATTAGGGGAGCAATCTCGGTCTCGGACCTCGGTTCCAGATTTTGTAGTCTCAGTCGCCTTTACAATCGCAGCTTCGCAAATCGCAGTAGCAATCGTCGTCGCAGCTTTGCAATCGCAGTCGCAGTCGCAACTTCACAAATCGCAGTCGCAACTTCGCAAATCGCAATCGCAATCGCAAATCGTCGTCGCAGCTGTCGTAGTTGCAGCTTCGAATCGCAAATTGAAGTCGAGGTCTCGGTTCCAGCTTTCCAGCTTTGTTTCGCCGACCCTTGCGTTTTAAAATCTTTGGTTCTCGGTTCTTGACTTATGGAACCAAGAACCGAACCAGAAAATATTAAAAAAAAAACAAAACCAAAAAAACATAAAATTATAGGAATCCAGAACCGAGAACCGACCCAAAACCGTGCCCAGTCCTAATCTTCGTAGAGAATATAGAGAGTGAAGAAACTCCGAAACAATACAGTTTTTATTTAGAATATTGTAACCAGTTGTTCTAGTATTTACTTTAAGTCTTGAAAATCAAATTCTAGACGATTTCATGAATTCCCGTATATTTCAAATTAAATCTATCTTGGTGATTGCAACATAAAAAATTTGTTCGTAATCAAACTTTTCGATGAAAACCCTAATTAGTTTCTAGAGAAAATTAAAATGTGTTCTAATCATTTTGATATCTCAATAGATACCATTAAACTCAACTTGTATTTAAAAACTTTGATTAAGGAAACTGCAAGATAACAACAAAGTACTAGATCATTCCAAAATTTTAAAAAAAAATATTCACTTAAAAAGACAAATAAAAACGAAATCAACATGTAAATAATACAACATATTAAGAACTATGAACAATTGAATAAATATCAAATTAACACCATGTGTGTAGAGACTAAACATAATTGATAACTATGTTATAAGAGTTATAGTTCCTATATAAAATGGTAATTTCTATTCTCATCAACAGAAATGTAAATATCTTAAATGTAAATATCTATAAAAGGTCATTACCTTTTAAAATTTTTCAACCAAGTTTTTTTGTATTTTGGGAGAGAGAGAGATAGAGAAACTAGAGTAAAACATTCTTTGAAAAAAGTGGTTTTCATCGACGAAATCGTCGAAAGCTTTATCGAGAGTAAGTCTATTCTCTTGTACGTATCGCTTTTCTTCCTGAAATTTTGGATATATAGTTAAATTTTTTATTTAGTTTCAGAAATTAGGCAAAACTAAAGAAGAGAGAGTCCTGCCAGATTTCTATTAGATAAGAATTGAAATGATCGATGGTAAATTGACATACAAAATCCTCCTTCTCTATTTCATTAGAAATTTAGATTTTTAACTTAAATTTTGGGTTGGATTGTAGACTTCACTGATCATCAGAATTCTAAGCTTTGATGGTAAGTCGGATTCTTAAAGGACTTCATTTAATTTATGTTTAAATTCAAAACTCCTAATCCTTTTTATTTCAATTTAATTTTGGAATTTCTTTGGACATCATTGAATCATCGAATCAATCGATCGACCCAAATTGGATCAAATCGACTCACACCACACTAGACTGACTTAGAGAGAACTGACTCAATCCAACCCGAATCGATCAAATCAGACCAACTCGAATCGAACCAGACCAAACCAACCTGACCCAGACTAGAATATACCAGACTGGCCTAACCTAAATCGAACTAAACCCAACTGACCTAGATCTACAAAGACCAAATCAAACTAGTTCGGTGGTTGACCAAATAAGTAAGAACCGTGTTTTTGGATCAAATCTTCAAAAGATTGTTTTATAAATTTTTAAGAGTTTTATAAAGATACTGATTGGTATATATTGATAAGTTTCAAGGCTTGACATGATATTCGGATTCCTTGGATTTTTGGATACTTGGACTTATGTTAGCAGTAGACCCAATTTGAGGTTAAAGTTTATTTTTATATCCAATATTGCATTTTTTCTAAAATATTATTGAGACGCGCTCTCATATAAAATGACATATTTATTTTATGAATTTTTAGTTTTCATATTATATATGTATTTTTCATTGAACATATTTTTATTCAAGTATGCACATTAATTTTTATTTATCATCTTGGTCGTGTGAACTAAGTTTAATCAAGCCATATGAAAGTCTTGTTTTTGTTACACACAGTTGATTGTTGGAGGATGTGTTTGTTTTTTGTTAGCTAGAGTAATTCGACAATTGTATGTGTCGTGTCCTTGGGCGCAAAACTCTAAACCTAATCAAGGTCGTTCGTGGCTTTGCGATCACCGAGTATCACTGTTATTATTATTTATTCATATGCCATGGTTTGCTCAAAGTCCATTAGTGTCATGCCCCAAAAGAGATCTAAGACAGAACGAGAGCAACCAGGCCCAAGAACAAACTGAGTTGCTCGACCCATAACTTTAAATGTTCAATGTAGCAACATAAGACATAAATAAAATAAAATCATTCCCAAAACTACAATGTGAAATACAAAGTCTAACCTCATAAAATAAACTCTCGAGTGAGAAAGTACTAAATAAATAAAGATCCCATCGAGCTCACTCCTACGTCGGCAATAGATATTTTTCCTAACTAAAACCTAAAAAGAATGTTGTTTGGGGTGAGTCAACTAAACTCAATAGACATAGAGTTTTACGTTCAACATTAAAATTATAATAAAATGGGAAGCGTTCCATATATAAAACAATTGTCATCAAACTAGTTTGTAAAACAAAAAGTAGTACAAATGATACAATACTCTATTATAGTGTGGTACATGTCACGACCCGGAAGTGTGCCTAACAGAACTGTAGGGTCAAGCTACCCGATCCTCGAAGAGAACCAGATTGCCCAGTCCAAGGCTAGATTATTAGCGAAAGACTTTTTATAATTTAGCATGGCTCAAGAGTTATGGGCCTAAGTCCATATAGTGATCACGGGAATAACTGTGCATAAAATAAATAATCTAAGTATTGTGCAACATATCCAACCAACAGTATTAAGTTATACAAATAATAGAATTATCCTCACCAGGAAATAAATCTAAATACTCATAAATAACTGAGGAAAAGGAAAATCTTCAACTCCAAATCCTCTAGCTGCTCTTGTCTTTACCTAGAATGGGAGGGGGTCGTTTAGGGTGAGTGACAAGCTATGTAAGGTAATCTAAACTAGATACAATGGACGCGAAAGACTAGTCTTTCTCATCCTTAGAAAACAATATCATGCTTCTTTTTTTAATGTACATGGATTTTAATTCGAAAACTCTTCATCATTTTATAAAATAAGCCCAAAGTCGTCAATGAGGCTTTTATCGAAAACATATTGTATACATAGACAGCTATATATCGAAAATATGCCAACGTCGTTTTCCAATCCAAAAACGTCATTAGTGAAAAGGGATGATCACATAAGGACTTATCTAGCACTCATCAGAGAATAGGTGATCATTTGTCGATAGCAACACCTCATGAGGTAGAAGAATGGGATGGTACGCGCATTTGAAGACAAGATAAAGTACCCATCCACGATATCAAAACGAATGAGGTTGCTAGTGTTGGGTTGCTCCTCAACTAGCCACATACTACATCAAAGTTGATGAGGGTTGCCAGTAAGCAGAGCTACGAGCAGTCACGACATCCGTCACTTGGAAAGGTGCTATGCAAACAATACCAGTGACTAACAACCTCCAATCCGTGTGACTAAAAACCTAGTCAAGTTCTAGGGCTCGAAACCCAAGGACATGTTATCACCGTCTTATCACCCTTTTGACTTTTGAGACTCAAAACAAGAGGACATGTTACTGATGCCCTATCACTCTTTCGTACGTACAAATAATAAATCTTCTCGCAGTAGAAGATTGTACGAGATAACCTAGTGATACTTTAGTTCCAAAACTACTTAAAGCATCAAGAGGATTTATCCTCCCAATATATATATAGAATATCAATTAAACCATGTACAAAAAATAAACATGAGAAAACATACGTATACATAAAATGGACATGTTGTTGAGCAATCTCCATCGGGTTTTCAAGTGTAGTATCCCAAAAAATATTAGTTTCAAAAACATGTTATGATACATTACAAAAGGTATAGAAATCCCTACCTTTACGACGTTCTCTCTTGCTACTCGGAGCAACGGTCTCCTCGGGGATAGTTTTGAAATCTCCATATTCATCCGATCTTTAAAAGCACGTCAAAATACAAGAATTCTCATCAATAAATCTCAAAGAATAGGGGGAGGGTCTTCTACCAAGATTAGGAACCCAATCGACGTGTAAACAACTCAAATATATGCGGTTCTGCACTGTGTGGTTGATCATGAACAGTATCGCAGTGGACCAGGACGATTTTCACAATCTTTCCCATTTTTTGTCGACAAGGAACAGTAATCTGGTCGACCATGAACAATGTTCAGTCGACTAGGAACAGTATTCTAGTTGACCAATGCCCTTCCTTATCAACCAGCACGTCACCCGCATGAGTTGGGTCCCCACGCTCGACCAAAATTCATACAGTGGTTGACCGGAACAGGACTCTGGCACTGTTTCCTTATCGGAAACGCGTTGCTTTCCCCATTTTTCTCCTCCAAACAATAAATGCTCCTACATTAACTCCAAATAGACTAATATAATCCATCAATGTCCCTCGGATTCAAGTTTTTAAGTTTGAATCTGAGGCCAATAACTTTCAAAACTTCAAACTCAAATTTGGAGATGAAAAACTAACCTATTCGCGAACCGCCTTCACAAAGGTTGATGGTCACGATGTCGGAAATCCAAATTCATCGTCAAACATCCTCGATTCGTTTGTTCAGTCTCCAGCACTCTCCCGCGTTTCCCTCACTGTCAGTGTGCAATAATAGAGAAGAGTTTTCTCTTCTCTGTTTTATCTCTTTTTATTTTTCATTTCTTTAATTATTTCTTTTTTTTATTTTAACATATAAAATATATATTAATATACTTTATATATTAAATAAACTCAATCCTACTTTCGATTCAAATTCTTATTCATTCCAAATGCTAACCCACAATGATTCTTTAGTCAAAATAATTCACCAATTTCATTTCCTCAATTAATTTATGGCTCGATAATACCCAATTTTATTGATTTTGACCATTTGACCAAAAATTCACACATGACCGCTATGCGATAAATCATGTCAACTTGTTTAACACCTTGACCAATTATTACGTGAAAAATTAACACATGGAATTTATTATTATAAAATTCACGGGTTTGACATCTTAACCTCCTTAAAAGAAATTTTGTCCCAAAATTTAAAATAAACCAATTACATATCAAAAAAGGTAAGGATATCTCCGTATCATGTCAGATTCAATTTCCCAAGTTGCTTTTCTCTTGGTGTGATTTTTTCACAACACACAATCCAAGAGAATCTCTTTGCGTCGAAGGACTTAAACCTCTATACTAAGGATCCACTTTGGCTCTTCTTCATACAAGGTATCCTCTTGGATAGGAATGTCAGTCCAAGAGATAACGTGAGATGGGTTAGGCGTGTATTTCCTCAATTGAAATATATGGAAAAAAATTATGGACATACCCAAGATGGGGAGATAGATCGAGTTGGTGGGCCACATTGTCAATCCTTTCAACTATCTGGAAAAGGCTAATGAACTCAAGGATAACTTTCCTTTCACCCAGAAGCGATTGATACCACGCCTCGGCTGAACTTTTAGAAAAACAAACTCTCCTGCGTCGAATTCAACTTCCCTCCTCCTTAGATTAGCGTAACTTTTTTGTCTACTTTGCATTGTCTTAAGCCTTTCTCTAATTATCCAGATTTTGTCTGTAGTCTCCTAGATCATATCTGGCCTAAGAGAAACCCTCTCTTCTACCTTGGCCCAACATAGCAGAGAACGGCACGACCTCCCATACAATGCCTCATACGGAGAGAAGCCAATGCTGATCTAATAACTGTTGTTACAAATGAGCTCCACTAACGGCAAATGATTTATCTAGCTATTGCAAAAATCCATGATACAAGATCGTAACATGTCCTCCAGAATTTGAATAGTCATTTTTGACTATCCATTAGTCTAAGGATTATGTTCGGTGCTGAGATCAACTTTGTTCCCAAAGCCTTCTACAAAGACCTCAAAAACTTGGACTTGAACCTTGGGTTGCGATATGAAACAAAACTTGAAAAGATGCCATGGAGACAAACGATGTTTTCAATATAGAGGTGGCTCAACCTCGATAAGGGAAAATCCATTGGGATTGAAATAAAGTAAACAAACTTGGTTAAGTGATCCATGATGACCCACACCGCGTCCAACTTCTGCGTAGTTCTCGGAAGACCCGTTACAAAATCCATGGTGATCCTATCCTACTTCCACTCTAGAATAGGCAAGGGTTGCCACAATCTTGTTGGTCTCTTATGTTCAACCTTTACCTACTGACACATTAAACACCTAGCCACAAAATCTTCCACATCACACTTTAGACCCACCCACCAATATTGTATCTTCAAATCATGGTACATCTTTACTGTCTAAGTGAATAGCGAACCTCGACTTGTGAGCCTCTATGAAAATCGCTTGCTTTAACTATAAAGGCTCAGTACTGCTACCTTACCATGGAAGAGAATAGTTCCCTTAGTGTTGACTTCCCAACCATCTTGCTATTCACCATTTTGAAGTTGTTCAAATTACTATCGAATTACCTCATCCTATTGTTGTAACAATTTTATCCTCTGGAGTAAATATGGTGTAGCAACAATATTATACGCACAAGTTGTATCGTCTGTCTCATACTACTGCAGGTCGTACTTCGAGCTGGAGATTGGAAGACCTGTATAGGATGGTATAGTGGGTCGGACCTAACCTCCTATGGGCAACTAGGTCCCGTTCCCGATAAGGTAGGGGCATTTCCTAATTGCCAGGCTAGGACCGCTACCCATCCGCCTCCCAACTCCCTTAATTCCTTTCCTTCGTCTTTTCTTATCGTTTTGCTTTCCTCACCATGCATGTGAGTACCACCCCGAGGGGGTACTCCCTACTTTGTTTCTATATGAACGTATCAGGACACACCTATCTAAACTAGCACATACATGAGTATCAAATAAAGATACTTTAAAGAATCTACAATAGCATAACATAACACGTAAGGAAAACAAGGCATAAAATGCTACGATATCATGCCAAGATTAAATTAAAATTAACTAAGCCTAATTATCCAGACACACAAAGTTTAACCATGCTTAAGGAATGGCGAAAATCAACAGCATGCAACTATCGAAATAAAAGCAAAGGGAACATGCTTCTTAGAGAGGAAATTAACAATAAAATCTCGCAAAAGAAAATAAAGCGTGCAATTTACGAATATAAGTCTAATACGGCAGCGATGTATCACAAAACAGAATGGTAAACTTGCATTTTATTGATCAAATACAGTAGCGAAGAATAAACAGAGAGGCATGTTTCTTAGATGATGCTAAATGATAGAAAGTAAATGTTAATCATGCTTTTAAATCGACTATTAAGCAGCGAAATGTTAAAACAATAGGACAGCAAAAATAGAACAATGAAGCATGCTTCTTAAAGAGGAATTAAACAGCTGCGATATGTTAAGGCAGGACAGCAAAACGTGCAATCTAATGACTATATACAACAGCAAATCTAACATGTTTTTAACCCACTAATGCAGTAGCAAATTTCAACACCTGAACATGCTTTGAATCAATCAAAATAGTATTAATTACAACATCTAGACCTACTTTTAACAATTGAAGACAGGGGTGATGCACGACTATATAAACTATGAATCATACTTTTTGAATGACTACCATGACAGCAAAATATTGAAGGTATAATAGCAGAACGTGCTTATTGACGATCAATCTTTCCGCAGGGTAGATAGTAACAGCAACGAATAAAATTGAATAAAACAGAGAAATGTACATAATAGCAAATGGGAACGAGACAGCGAAACATGCTTGTCAAACGGTTATGAATACAACAGTATTAGGAATCAAATGAACGGTGAAACATGCTTATTAAATGATTAAATCTAGCAGCGAATTACGTCAGAATTTAAACAGCTAAGCATGCTTGTTAAACACATGAAAGCAAACGAAACCTCGGAAAGAGCAGCGGCGCATAATAAACGATGAGGCATGCTTCTTAAATAATGATGAATGGCAATAAATAAATGTAAATCATGCTTTTAAATCGGCCATTAAAGCAGCGACATGTAATAAAAAAAATAGAACAACGAACAGGTATCAAATCGATCATATGCAGCAGCGAGATAACATCGAATAGGCACAACGGGACATGCTCTTCGAAGACTATAAATAGCAGCTAGAAACTTAATAGCAGGGAACCTATATGCTTTGGGTTATCATTAGTTAGAGCTGCTTGGGTTGAGGTTTAATATGATGTGTTCTTATAGCAGTAACCACAACATAGATGCAAGGTATCTATTGCAACAATATAACAGGAGAGATGAAAAATATTAAAGCGATTATGCTTAGAATGAAATAACAGCGGAGAGCAGTATACAGTGTGGCAACAAAGCATAACAAGGAAATGTCACAAATCTGAAGTTTTGTAGGATAAACATTCACAGTATAGGGCAATACAACTTTTAGTTCAACTCATCTTCATAGAAATCATTCATGTCTCATACTTTTCTTTACTAAGCTTGTCATCATAATCTAGTTTCATCATCGAACAAGTATGAAATATTACGACAGAGAAAACTCAAGGCTTATTATCTAGAGCACGTAACTAAGTCATACCAACTAGTGAAGGATAATAAAAACCACAGCAAACAAAACTACAACAACAAAAGAATATAAAAAGAAATGGCAAAGCCAACACAACACACATATTATACTTGTGGGTAGGGCTTCCTCAAGCCAATGACTACCCCCTTCCTTACCTTCACTGGCGTCACTCCTTCTTCAAGCACAGTAGCTTTCCTTCCACGCAGCTCCCGACGAGTAGAACTTCACCAGACCACACCCAGCTCCAGCTAGAACAACGAAGAAGGGAGGAAGGATTGCAGAAATAGGCTCTCCTGGGGGGACCATTCGTACTGTGGTAGGAGGGGATGCAGGGGACAAAGCTATGCAGGTCAGGATCGTGGGAGTGAGAAGCGTCGGGCTGTCTTTTGATTGGTTTCCCCGTCATTTTGGTTCTGATTTTAATTTATTCTATCGCTGATCTACTGCGATTCGGATGGGTGCAGATGACTTAGTCTTGTCCACATGTCATCTGCAAGGCCAAATTCCTTAGGCCAAAATGGGACCTTGGACGGGAAATGGCGTCCCCATTCCATCTGTACTGTTCAAATTGGGATTTGAACGGCATTCGGCATCCATATGTCGTCTGCATGTATCATCCAAATGTGTCCAAAAATCAAACAAAGGCAAATCGGACGATGTCGCTACTCATCTGCCGGCCTCCGGACTCGTCCGAAAGTCTCTAGACTTAAACAGATTTGATGCGGACGCATTCTTCCTCGTTCGTGTTGTCCGCAAGGTTGTCCAGAAGTCAACGTTGCACTGAAGTTCGGATGCATCATCTCATCCCCGAAGTTTTCCCAAGTTGGGGCGACATTCCAGGTATGTTACAGACGACACTTCTCATCCGCAACGTCATCCTCAAGCGTCCGAACAGACGGCAAGTCCATTTCCTTTGCATTTTTGAATAAGTTTTTATCCAAATCGGATTCCCCACAAATAACGAGTCACACTCAACACATATAGGGACGATGTACATATATATTACGTAGATTTTTACTTCCAAATTTTGATTACATCGTTTAACAGAAAAAGTTAGGATCGAGTTGTTACAGTAGATGTGGAGGTTATGCTATGGACTCTATTGAAGAAGACGAAAGATTGAATATTTCTATTCCATTTTTTAGAGGAGCCAACTAGGAAGATGAATACATAGAATGGTAAGAAAGGGTTGAAAAGATTTTTGAAAGTTGTCATTTTTCAAACAAGAACAAAGTGAAACTTGCTACATCAAGACTCACAGAACAAGCATCTTTGTGGTGGGGAAACCTTAATATTGAGACAAGAAGAGATGGAGAAAAAGTCATCAACACATGGGACATAATGAAAAGATTCATGAGAAGAAGGTATGCTCCAAGTTATTTCAAATTGGATATGTCTCTTTACCTCCATCTACTTATTATGAAAAGGTTAAGTCAACCAAAATATCAAATATTTATAATATAAAGAAGAATGAGTCATCGTTGATGTCCATACTAGATGCTTCAAGTGTTTTTGTTTGGCACAAGCTTATACACTTTGTCTGAAGCAAAACAAAGAAGAAGGGAAGACTACTTCAAATGTTGTGGAGAATGAAGAGTTAGTTCAAGAGCAACCTTTGATGGAAAGAGAAGAAATTTGAAAAAGATATTATATTATCTAATGAAGGGCCACTACTTATGATGAAATCAGTATCTACGAAGCAATTGGATGTTCTCCCTTAAAGTATAAATGGTTTGGAGTATGAATGAAGGGAAACTCCTTAAAAGTTTTGTTATAATTCTTTTTGAATTTCATAAAATTGTTTTGAATGTTTACAATTGGCATAATTGACTTCTATGTAAGCATTTTTTGTGTACCATAGAATTAGATATCTTTAATCCAACAATTTATATTTTTTAATCTTTCAATTGGTATCAATCATATATTTGGTATCAAAAATTTGTTTATTAGATTGATTATAAGTGTCTTGATGATCTATCCCCTCATTGATTTGTTTTGATATAATGTTAAAGGGGAGAGATAAGTATAGGTTGCGTTAATAAATTTATCCCAATTTATTTGAATTCGAATATTGATAAAGGGAGATAGACTTTATTGAATATTTTGATGATTTTGATGATAAGTTTTATACTCTCCTTGAATTTCATGTTGAATAATATTTCTAGGGGGAGAGACTTTAATAAATTTTTTGATTATTTTGACATGAATTAAATTTTTCCAACTATTTATTTGTGCATAATGTCAAAGGGGGAGTAATTTAATGATTCTATCTTATGTTGAATTAACTTAATATTTGGTTTTTTTCACCTCCCCATTGAATTCTTTTTTATTATGCCAAAGGGGGAGAGAGTGGTATAAGTTGTTAGAAAAGCATATATAGCGTATACTAAAAAGGGAGAAATATATTGCATAAACTAAGGAGGAGAAATCAAATTATACAATACAATATGCACATGATTAGGGGGAGAAATAAACAACTTATAATCTATATTTTTGATCATCAAAAAAGGCAGAGATTGTTAACCTAAGAGACTTTAGGCTTATTTGTTTTAATGGTGAGTGATTTATTTGTTGATAAATTGTTTATGAATTGAATGAGATTTATATGTTTGTCATTATGTTAAGTTTTGTTTCTTATTGGAAATACCCTCTAACAAGGGTATTAATCTTTACTAATATATTTGTCTAAATTCATGTAGCTTATAAGTTGATTATTGGGACTTAGAAGCTTGAAAATGTGCAAAACACAGAGCACAGGTCGACTGGGAGGTCAACTAGAAAGGCTAAAGAGAGCCAAACCAATGGAAGAGGTCAACTAGAATCAAGACAGATTGCTCTATATTCTGAAGAAGCAGTAAGCGGTCGACCGAATAGGATATGCGATCAACCAAAAAATGGACAATTAGCAAACTCTGTTTTGGATTTCATGGATGCGGTCGAACGAGGCTGATAAAGCGGACGACCGGACTCATAGAAATCATAACGGTAACATTTCAACAGTCGTATGTGGTCGACCAAAAAATGTTGAGTGGTTGATCGCTAAGCTGCTTTTATAAATAGAAGCTACTCTGAATTGCAAAGCAAAAGAGCGGAAAATCCATAACAAAGTGCTGCCAAATTCACACTAGATTTCTCCTCAACAAATGAGTGCATAACCCTAACTCTCTCTATCTTTTCACTTGAGATTTTATATCTTTGAGAGTTAGTCTTCTAAATTGTAATCTTTATTTCCAATCTTTGTACTTAAAGGGTAATCAAAAGGTGATACCCTAGAACAGTCGTAGGAAGCTTTATTGACCCCAGTGAAGAGCAATCAAAGAGTGACACCCCGCAATAATCAAACTGTAAAGGCTTGATTGACACCCATGAAGATCAATCAACAATAACTAGGGAGATTATTGGGTTAAGGAATCTTAAAGGGGGGACCTTGAAGTGCGAACATAATTGGGTTTGCTGAACTGTGTTAACAAATGTGTTTGCATCTCTTATCCCTTAACTCTTTATATTTGTAATTGCTTGCATATATTTGTAATTACTTGCATATATATTTGTGATAGAATAGTTAGTGATTAGAGTTATAATATCGCACGAAAACGTTAGAACGCCTAATTCACCCTCTCCCTCCTCTTTAGGCGTATATCAGTCCTACAAAAATGACATGTCCATTTTTATGATCGTTTGTTTTTATGTTATATCATATATTTTTCACTAAACATGTTTTATTTGAGCATATATATTCATTTATCGTTCTTCTTGGTTGGGTGAACCAAGTTTGATCGACTTGTGAAGAGGTCACGTTTTCTATATGCACATTCAGCCATTGAAGGATGTGTTTGTTTGTATTAACTAAAATAATAAGATAGCTAACTGTGTCATGTCCTTAGGTGCAAAACTCTAAACCTGATTAAGATGATGTGCCACGAGCCCTACCCTAGCCGTCAATATTTTTTTTTTATTTAATTTTAGTTGTTGATTAGGTGATTTGACTTATTTATAATTTTTGCCATCATGATGGCTATTTTAACCTAGGATTAGGGTTTGTTTAGGGGTTGTTGAATTTTTAGTATTAAATTAAAATTAGAGATTTCTCCATAGTGGGTTCTTAAGGGTTGACTCTCGGAATCGTTACCTTACATTCAAAAGTGAGTGTGGTGGTTTAGTGGAATCTCCATCTAGCATGTTTCACGGGTAGAATGAAAGTGAGTTTCTATAACTCACCTTCGTTTATCTATTTATTCGTTAATCTGTGGATTCCATTTCGTTGGAATTTGGAATTGCACTTTTGGGGTTTTGAAAGGAGTTCTGATCATAGAGAAGGAATTCCTTGGAATTTTAGGGTCAAAGCTTGATTTGGGAAATCCGAAAGTCTCCCAAAAAGTTGCAAAACGTGGGTTTGGATTTACAATTTGCTGTGTCCGATCGACTGCTACTACTCATATAGTCAACCGCAAATCGTCCAAAAGCTGACTATTTTGAAGTTTTTCATCTTCGATCGTCCGCATCCCAGCATCCAGCCAATTGCATCTAGTCCAGAAGCAGTTTAATTTGAAGTTGTATGATTTATGGTTGACTGTAATTCCGCTACCGGCAGGCGTTAAGTATTCAGTTAAATTTAACATCTTGTTCATAAACAAGAAACCCTTATTAGTTTCTAGAGAAAATTAAATAGGGTTCTAATCATTTTGACATGGTCAACAAATACATTAAACTCATCATGTATTTGAAAACTTTGATTGAGGAGGCTCTCTAATAACAACAAAGTATTACATCATTCCAAAATAAAAATATTCACTTAAAAGGAGTAGTCAAAATGAAATCAATATGCACATTAGATGTCATATTAAGAAATAGGGAAATTAACAAGACAAATTTTATAGTTTGTGGTCAATGATAAGTCAAATTTTAAAAAATTTTTACGAACAACTAAATCTCAAACAATGAAAAATGAAGAATGCAAACTTCACAGTCACATTTTCTATTAAAAAACACCAAGGCAAATGGCAGAGTCACGTTTTCTGCTTAGAAAATGCCAAGGACGTCACCTTGACCTCCAACAGAAGTCCAAGGATCAACCTTGGATGTCCTTCAATAACGAGGGATGCCCAAGCCTGATCCATGAGGAGACGAAAATTCATGGTGGCTGCTGAACGAAGAGATGAACGTTCTACAAAGAGGATGGATGTCCAGGATTAGAGGAGGGGCACTGAAGGAAGAACGTTCATGGTCATTGGATGAAGGGGCAGATGTCCCTCAATGAGAATGGACGACTAGGATGGACAAAAGGCATCCTTAAAGGCACTGGGGACATCGGTCCTAAGCTAAGGGACGTCTATTTCAAGTGAGGGACATCCGTTGTAGGCTTAGGGACGTCTGTTATAAGTTAGGGACATCCATCATAAGCTGAGGAACGTCCATTTTAAGCGAGGCAAGTCCGTTGTTAGCTAAAGAACGTCTGTTTGAAGCTAAGGACGACGTCATCTTTCAATAATCCATCATGAACGTCCATTTCCAGCAACTGACGTCCCCTAGCTCTAAAGGACGTCTGGCTCATTCATCCAACGGTCAACAACCTTCGTTTGTGACTCTGCTCCCATTTAAAATAGTTTGTCCCTTGCACATGACCCCTTTCAACATAACGTCCACAAGCACATTTGGTTCATTATGGTTATTTGTTCTCATAGAGGGACGTTCGTGTAACATTCTAGGATTTAATCCATTTCGAATTTAAGTTAGAATTTTATCCAAAGTAGATAATTTTCAAATTTTGAATCAAATATTAGCTTTTGAAATTAAAATCATGTCCTAGCAAATTAAATTTCAAATGTTGAATTTAAAATTTGAATTTTTCCAAATTAGAGCCAGATTCAACTAACTTCGACCACAATCTGTGAATTTTCCCTAAAAATCTCCTCAAAACCGTGAAGAAATATGATCTCCACATCAAAATTGTTATCTTCCCTATAACTTAACAAATTCAATCTGTTAAGAAACTCGAAACCAACTCTATTTGTTGGTGTTTCGGTTGAATTCCTCCTCTATAAATAGAAGGTTGAGGCGAAGAAAGAAACTCACATCTCAACTCATTCTCTGCATTTCTCTCTGTCTACCTTCCCAACGAAGAAGAAATTTCCTCCATCAGTCGAGCTCCCTTCTAGCGAGGCGAAATCCCTCCCTCCAACGACCTCCATCGTCAACGAAAATCGATGAGAGAGAAGAAGTCTCTCTCAAAACTATCGGGCACTCGCGAAGAAGAAGAAGAAGAAGGAGAAGAACTAGACCAATGAACCGAACCAGACCAGACTAGGCCAAACTGGACTAGACCGAATCTACTGCACCAACCCAAACCCGACTCGGTCCAAATGCAACTCGAAATTCTCTCAAATTTTTCTAGATCAATCCGATTTCAACTCCATTCCAGTTTAAGAATTTTATCGGTAAGGAATTTATGCCCAATTTCTTTCAAGGATTATTATTTTAGAAGGAATTTAACCACAATTAATCCTTTAGGAAAGCTAAATTATTCGAAGGCTATGGAAACCCTAGAAATTCTATTTTCTCATAATCCAGGAAAGTAAAAATATTGGTTTCAACATTTTGGCCATTGGCCCTACATCACAAAGCAAATTCTTATTTAAATTATTTTGCGACTTTATTAGAATATTTTGATCCTGATATTTTAATTTGTACAAGCATGATTAGATATTGATATACGATTTAATAAAGATAAAAATTGATAGGTCATCTTGTATGCTAGTGAATCTGATGGAATTGACAGAAAGTATGTTGTGATAGCTAATGAGAGCCTAAACGCATAGAAATTTTGAGATGGCTAATGAAAGTCTTAACACATAAAACCTTGCAATGGCTAATGAAAGCCTGAAGCATGGTAGGATTGGAAAATGAATTCCAACCAATATGTAACTTTGAGCATGGAAATTCAGTTATGCATGAAATTAATTTAATTATTCACATATTTTTACTTACTGAGTTTATCTCACCTCTAGTTCTGTGATGTAGGTGAAATTTTAACAGAAAAAGAATTTGGGCTGATCGAGAATATTCTAGAGGCAGATGAGCATATAGAAGAAGGTGTTATCGAATCAGATAAATAAGTTTAATGTTTTCATATTGTCTTCCACTATAATTTTTAAGAATATTGCATTGATAAAATGTTTATAAAACTTAATTTGATAATAATAAAGTTTTTGTTAGATATTATTTCGTATTTAATTTCGTTAGTTAATTAAATTTATTTTGGTTCAGTATTTGTAATAGAATTGTTTAATGAAAGTATTTTATTTAAAGTTAAATAACAATGAATTAAATAAATACTTCCTAATAGTTAATGTTCAATTTTCTTGCTTAATCAATGATTTTGAAAATTTTAAGAATTTACAAGTATTAATTAGGGTTTTACAACGAGCATATAGATAAAGATATCGTCGGATCATAAGAATGATTTAATTGTTTAAATATCATTTTTAATGAATAAAACCTAATGGGAATTTTATTAGAATGATATTGTTGTAAATTTATTTAATTTAGTACTTTCATTAATAAAAGTATTGAAACATATTTTGGTATTTAATATTGTATTTTTAGAAATTTTCAACTCTATTTTTGTATTCCAATGTAGATATTTATTTAATGTTTGACTAAAAATAAATTAAATAGATATTCCCTAATAAATGTTTATTTTTCTTCCTCTTAATTAAAAATTTTGATTATTTCAAGAAATTCTAAATTTTTAATTAAAGTTTTAAATAAACTAATTTTTCAATCAATTTAAGAAAAAATTTAGGGTTTTGAAATTTTAGGGAAGATGAATTTTTGGGTGTTACAGTTCGTCCATTAATCCAACCTCCATAAACCTTCATCCGCCAATGCCCCTCCTCTAATCCTGGACATCCATCCTCACTGCAGAACTTATGTCTGTCACGACCCGCAAGGGACCCAAGACACAAAAGGGAATGACCTGGCCCAAAGAGCCAAATCGTCTTACCCTTTTTCACTTTCATTTTTATTTATTAGCAGAGGAAGACTAAAATTAATTAATTAAAAGCCAAGGTCCATTGGACTTAAATGTTCAACAGTGATATCAGATAGTATAATAATACAATCCAAAATGAAATAACTGTGCAAAAATTAAAAATAAGGATTACAATTATCCTTAACAAAATTTACCTCACAAAATGGGTCTCTTAAGAATAAATTATTAAAGTACATAAATAAAATAAAATCCTACTGGGTCTAATCTTAACTCGGTAACTAAAAGTCCAAATGATAAAATCTTGAAATGTGTCATTGGGTTGAGTTGACTAAACTCAATAGGAATTTAATAATTTTAATTAAAAAGAAATATTGTTTAAACATGCATGAATTTAAAATTATATTTTATAAAAAAAAAATTTTAAATGTGTACAAAAAAATACATGTTTAAAACCCCCCACTAATATGTGATACATAATTAAAATAGACTCTTGTTGTACTAATTAAAAATCACAGAGAAAATTAGTCACTTACGGACTCAAGGCACACTATGTCATAAGCATATAACAGAATAAAAGCGATGTTCGGCAATCACGAAAGCCACATAAATACCCTGATCAGATTTAGGGTTTTGCGCTCAAGGACAACACATACACTCATCTCATTACTCTAGTTAACAACAACAAACACATTTTGCATAGTCAAATGAGTGAAAATAAAACAAACCCCAAATTTGGTCGATCAAACTCAATTCACATGATCGAGTTGATCCAAAAATTTTAATGTGTTTGCTTAATTGAAACGTGTATAGTGAAAAGTTAAATATAACTTAAGAACCCGACGGCCATAAAATGGACACATCATTTTTATATGAGACATGTATCAAAAAATATTTATTTTATAAAAATTGTGCAATGCATTGCATAAAAATAAATCTCTACCTCGAAGTGGCTCACACTGGCTGAAGCCCAATAATTTGAATAGCCCAAACACAACGTCCATGGATTTTTAATTAATTATAGGTACCTATCCAAAAATTGAAGATATTAATTTTTGAGTCAAATTTGTATATCTCAAAATCCCAAATTTTCATTAAAATAAATTCATAATTTTTATTGGGTAAAATCCTTGAATTGAACCCCCCAAAACATATCCAAACAGGCCCAAAAGTCTGGTTGATCTGCGGCCCACTGATCTGCAGTTTGCAGACCCAGACCAAGGCCCAAAATAAATTTGGGCCACCTCTCACTGGTCTAGTCTACAGTTTGCATACCAAACCGAGCCCAATTCACCTTCCACGACACACAATTCACGAATGGCTCGGAATTGTGGCTAAGGTTCGCAGACGTTGTTGTCCTTGTCACGAATGGTCACGTCTTCGACACGAACAACCCTGACTCTAGCCAAGACTTCTTGTCTCGGCCAGTCATCCAATTGACTAGAGTCAAAGGTTTCCTATATCTCCCACCATTTCCAACGCTGCGAACTGTCGTCCTTACCAACAACATAATTCACTCATTTCATGCCAGAATTCATCAACTCAACAACCAGAGACTCCCAAATCAACAATCTAACTTCACGTTCAAAAATCTCAATCCAACTCTAGCACATAGAGATGAAAACAAAAAGGGAAAATTTGATTTTTATAACTCTTCAGGCCAATGGCTTTCAATTATAGTGACTATTGTAATCTCCTTGAAATTCGACCAATTTTCCCCTTTCTACGCACAGTTTTCCTTTAACAAACCAAACCAAATTTCATAACTCCAAATAAGAAATCGAAAATGAAAAATTGAGAGAAAATGGTCTTACCGAAGGCAAAGGTGGTTCAAGGACAAAGTCTCAAAATTCTTCAAAAAACGATAGGGAAAAATAGTGTTCGATGGAGACAAAATCTTCAAGAGAGAGATGTGGAGATGGAAACAAAGGTTGGGGTTTAAGAATTGAAGGGAAGGGAAGGAAAAATCAGGAATTCCCCGATGATAAGCTATCCGCACTGGCCGGGGGAGGCGTCTTCCAAAAACGTCTTCCCCGAATTAATTTTTTTTTAATTTGACAAATATTACAGTGTCTCTTCATCCAGCAGCCACCATGGATGTCCGTCTCCTCATGGATCAGTCTTGGGTGTCCCTCGTTGTTGAAAAACAATCAAGGTTAATTCTTGGACGTTCGTTGGAGGTCCAATTGACGTCATTGACATTTTCTAAGCGGAAAAGGTGACTCTGTCGTTTGCCTAGATGTTTTTTGACAAAAAATGTGACTGTGAAGTATGTGTTCTTCTTTCCCATAGTTCAAACTTTTAGCTATGCGTAACATTTCTTTAAGGTTTGACATATCGCTAATCTCAAACTATAAAGTTAGTTTTGTTAATTTTCCTACGAAATACAAACAATTAAACAAACATCAACATCTTAAACTACTTTTGAAGATTGTCGATGATTATCTAGCCCAACCCATGTTTAAAATTTGGGAAAATGACAAATCAATCATCGTACTTTGTAGTCAATGACAAATCAACTACTGAATATTTTTTGCTAACAACTTAAACACTAAACTATGATAAATCGATGCTACAAACATCGTTGTTACTTATTGAGAAACATTACTGTGAAGACGTAGCCGATTTTATGTTTACTCTCTGCAAATTCTAATTTTTATGCTAAAATTGCAATAATTTAAGTAATATTAACGAGAAGACGATGTTGTAACGACCCAGATTTTTCTCAAATCGTTAAAATGCGTACAAAAAATTTAAAATTTTCTTTTTAAAACAAAATAGAGTGCGTAAATCTGAATCGCTACTAACTCCTTATGAAAACTCGCCATGAAACCAACTTATTAATTATGCGGAAGCGTTAAAATCATCTATTAAATTCTTGCAGAAACGTTATAAAATATCCTTTTTAAATCATAGCATAAACGTAAGAGTTCTTTCAAAAGAAATACTAAATAATACTAAACAATTCAATCATTTCGTTAATCAAATAAAACTGAACCATTACTTCATTTATTCATAATCTTTTTTTTTACCTTTTTCTTTCATTTATTTCGTAGCCGTTAACTTACATTTGTCTTTGCCTTGCCAGCTCGAATCCATTGCGTGCGAAATCATCCATCTCTGCCTCATTATGCGTTTCTCGTCTTCTTCTTATTCGTTTACTATTTGTTTGTCATTATACCTACACCACAAGTAAGGACGTGAGCTTACGGTCAGTAAGAAGAGGGGAAAAACAATTATGCATTTCTCTCTTTAGTTCTTGTTGGAATGGGGCCACCAAATCCAACTTCTTTCATTACATTCTTTTTCTTTGTTCGTTCTTTAAACTCGTACATTGAGCCTGGAGATTGAGGGTTTTCCTTTGAGATGGCCTTGCTGTATGAAAACTAACCCCCTTGTGGGCTACTAGTCCCTTTCCCGTCTTGGTGAGGGTGTATCCTAGTAGCTGAGCTAGATCCAGACTACCCATCTACCTCAACTCCCTTGTTCCGGCATATACCCGCCTTTTTGGGTTGTTCTTTCTATCCCGGCATATACCCGCCTTTTTGGGTTCTTTCTTTCTATCCCGGCATATACCCGCCTTTTTGGGTTCTTTCTTTCTGTAATCTTTTTCCTCACTTATGCATGTGGGTACCTTCCCAGAGGTTACCCCCTACTTGGTTTCTTTTATCATGAACTCGATCTAACTTTTTCCTGGTAAACAAATCACATATGAGAAATAACATACTTTAATGAAAAGGAAAAGCACATTGAAGTAAACATACTATACTTGAACTTGTGCATATAAAGAATCACAGAAACAATTATACTATCAAAATGTAACAGCGAGCGAATACAATAAAGCAGTAAAGTGACGTACGACAAATTATAATTAACTAATCATGCTACCCAACTAAGAATAAATATTGATATGCTAATTCACAACTCATACTTAAGAAAACAATAGAAAACTTACAACGTTCATGCATCTTATCTCCTTAAACCTTTTCATTCGTTTGATTAGTTAACTAAACCTTTTCCCTTGTTTGTTTAGTTAACTAAATATTTTTCCTTCATTTGTTCAGTTAACTATTCACATCTCATTTATGCTCATCACACATTCTCTTACACATACTATTCTGAATAAAACAGGTAACGATCATACTTTTAAATCATACGGGAACTATTTTACGAACTACATTTAAAATCATGCTTTTCTAAGTTATTTACCCCTTTTTCAGACTTTGCCTATACGAAGGAGAACATATTAGGAAACTATGAACATTCTTATAAGTTATACAACAACATCCTTTCAATCGTAATCTCTTTAGCATTCATTCATACTTCTCGTTCGTGTAGACATTCTTTCGTTAATTTTATTCCTTGTTTCTTTATCACGTTTTCATAACTTTTAACGTCACCAAAGTCTGATTCACAATCTAACAAAACTAACACACCAAACTTAACAAAACATTTTAAGGGAACACTAACAACCAACACCATTACTCACACACACACAAATTACTTGGGTGTAGGGCACAAGGCCAAAACAAACCCACTCCTTACCTGAAGTTTTGATGCATGCCAGCACTTATTCGTTATTCTTCTTCGTCTTTTTCGATACCTTCACAAATTAATAACACTTGTCATAAATCTAGTAAATTAATCAACTTATGAAACTTTTTCGTCGTTTAATAGAGTTTCCTAAACGAAGCCACTTCCTTAATTACAACTCTGCTTAATAAATTAACCTCAACTGATAACGTCTAGAATTGAGTTTAATACTATCAAAAACAAACATGATTTCACCCATGAATTGTAGACTTGTAAATCAAAATCCAATAACGATATCTGAATCAAGTCATAACTATATCACCCAATTTCCATTCATTAATCGGATTAATGATTCTAATCCAAATCCATATAGCGTATCGTCCAAACACACATAGCGTCTTTATTTTACCAAACTACTTCAACAATTACCTGTCTACAAATCAATCCCAACAAGTTATTACTCTAATAAAATTATCCTTCATGTTATGAAAAAGGCATACATAACATTTCCTTAATACCACACGACTTCTCCCTTTTTGACCACAAAACAATCAACTCTAACAGTTGAGTATCACAATTAATATTCAGACTCCATACTGCAACTTAACAATAATTATTGAAGGCATATATCCAGCAACCTAATCCGACATGGCATAACTTCTCACAACAAGCTTAAATCCAAAATAACAACAGTATTTAGAATTACCAAGACTAAATTGTAATCTGCTCAACATAGTGAAATCCACAAAATTCCATAACATAATCTCAATTATTTCAAAGGCAGTAGCAAAACAAGACATTATTTCCAAGCTATATAACATGTCAATCTGAAGCCTACAATAGACAGAGAGCATTTAACCAAGTATTCAGAATTGGACTTCACTAACAGAGCACTAAATCTCAACCATGGCTCACGGCAAAACCCAACGCATCCAGCAGTGCATGACATTAAACAAAAAACTAACACAACTAGATAAATGTTCCAACCACAGAGACTATTTATCCATTTTATCGATCAATAACAGAGCAGTACACAGAAACAAAGGGCATCCAAAACAGACAAAGATCAGACATTCATAAACTCCAGATCAACATGGAGGAATTCCACTTACCAGAGTCACCCGAGAGCAGCCCTCAGCTCTCCATCCATCACTTAACCCTTCTCTGCCTTCTTCTCCTATGTATATTAGAAAGGGGACACTTTCTGGAGGCAGAGAGTGACATTCACAGGCGTGCTCGACAAGAATCCTACAAATCCTCCAGCCTTTTCAGAGTGTTCCCCGCACGCTGGACACGCTGGAAGCACCCCTTTTTGGGCTAAGCTGTAACCAGAGGCCCATCCAAATTTGGCCCAACGGCCCGAGCCCATATCCCCCGCTGTCTCATCTCTCCATCGTCGGTCACTACCCCTGCAACACCATCCCAGCCACGACCAAACCACAGAAAGCCACAGAGGAGGAAGAAATTGACTGAATGTAACTCCATTGTCGCCAGAAATCACCATGGCAGAGGTCCGATTCGAGCACTAGCCGTCGTTCGCCAACCCCTCCTGTCGCTGCTCCTCGTCGTTGCTAGCTAGCCATCGCCATTCCATCGGCGTCGGCATCACAGACCCGTGAGCGAAACCCGAGTGTACGAGGACAAAAATCTCCGCTTCAAAACGCCCGTGATCGGCCGAGCCTCGCGCAAACAACCTGTGCGCTACACCGACGCAAGACGCGTCGCCCCAGTAGCTCGCTGACCGTCACCCTTGCTTCGCCGTCACTCCGATCGCTCGTCATTGTCTCGCCCAAGCGTTGCTCGTTCTCTCTCGATCGAGAATGGCCAGAGGCCAAATTCCTTCGTAGAATGGCCTCTAAGCCATTCTTCTATTAATTTTAATTTTTATTTTAAATTTTAATTTTTATTTCATTTAAATTAAACATTATTTTTAACACGTGTATTTTCATGCATACTACATATGAGTCGACCCAAATTTCGTCTTGCGACTTATCCCAAAGTCGATTAACAATTATTACGAGCCCAATCTAAAATTCCATCAATTAAATCTTAATGACCCTTCAATAAATTTCCTAAATAGTAATCTATCGATTACATCCTTGGTAATATCCCGATAATTACTCAATAAATCCAAATACCACTAATTAATTTCCAATTATTCTTAATAAATTTCAATATAAAAATTTGGGGTATTACAGATGTTAGGAAGCTCCTACATGATTCGGTCCATCATCGTAAATAATTTCTACATTTTCAGTTTTCCGACCATCTTCTCATCATCTAAAACAATTCTCTCTTCTTGATTTCACCGTCTAGTTTTCATCACCATCTTCTCCTTCCTCTTCCTGGTCCATCGTCGTCGTCCAATGTTCATCATCAATGTCTCACTTTTTGCAGAGGAAAATAATCTTTCTGCTGCAAAAAGAGATCATTCTGCGGCGAAAAGTGATAGTTCTACAGCAGACAGTAATTTTTTCACAAGCAGACCATTGTCGTTCCGTTGAGGAACGTTGCAGAACGTTGTCTTTCCGCCGCGGAATGACAACTCTTTTTAACAAGTAGTGGAAAGACAACGTTCCGCAGCGAAAAGACAACGTTTCACTGGAAAACGAGAATACTTTTTAACGGAAAACATAAAAGTGATATTTGCTCCATCTATTTTTCATAATTCAGTGATAAAGTTGTTAACAAAAATAATTTAGTAGTTGACTAGTTATTAATCACAAATCAGACTATTGATTTGCCATTTTCTCTTAAAATTTGGATAGAGAAATGTGCAAAGTTCAAAAAAGTAGATAGTCCCATACCCACAATGTATACAGGCTACAACCTGTAAAATACAACCCTAGACACTGAAGGCTAAGAAAGGGTGGTCTACTCCTCTTCACCCTTCCCTTTCAAGCCATTAAAGATTTACTTCAACAACGGCCGCTGCAAGCCTGCAATGTGTGTTGATAAAACCAAGAAACAATGACCAATCCCACCTCCCATTTATGCTCATTCCTTCTCTCTCTCCTCCATCCCTTCAAAATATTCCCATGCATTTATGGTCGTTAGGTTTGGTTCTTTAATTTTTTCTAGGGAAAATGACAAATCAACCATTGTGGTTTCAGGTCAATGACAAGTCAACCATTG
>CM039478.1:14007441-14101588 GCA_022433065.1 Begonia loranthoides
AGTGGGAGTTCGTTGATAGAGAGAGAGAGAGAGAGAGAGAGAGAGAGAGACCGCACAATAATGCGGTCTCTCAAAAAAAAAAGAGAGAGAGAGAATAATGCGGTCTCTCAAACTCTCTCTATCGAGAGAGAGAGAGAGAGATAGAGAGAGTTTGAGAGACCGCATTATTGTTCTCTCTCTCTCTCTCTCTCTCTCTCTCTTTCTCCAGACGCCGCACAATTGTGCGGGGTCTCTCTCTCCTGCCTCGAGAGACCGCGTTTTATGCGGTCTCTTGGGTCCATGAGAGCGCGGTCTCTCGCATAAAGAGAGACCGCGTAAAAAAATCTTATCTAATTAACTCACGACAGTGAAGTAAAAGGAAGACGACTTTGTGGGAAAATCGCGGTGTCTCCCCGCCGGCGTTCTGATTTTCTTTGGAACGCCCCGCTTTGGGCGTTCTGAATTCAGAACGCCGTAGCTGGGTGTTCCGGTGTTCGGCCGTTGGCAACCAGCTTTTTAACGATAAACGTCTACGGATGTTGGATTTGTTATTTTAACATACGTGAGTGGTTAACTTGTTAAAAAAAATACCATAGTGGTTGACTTATCATTGAGCTCAAACCACGGTGGTTGATTTATCATTTACCCTAAAATTAAATGATTCCTAGTGGAAAATTTAAAAAATCAGATAATAAATAAAAAATAAGCCGAGACTAATATAAAAGAAAACTCATGGATGATATATAATAAAAGTCCAAATATAAAGTTTGCACAAAAACAAAACACTATAAATTGAAATACAAGAACAAACCAAACTATAAAAAAAGTCTCACTAGAAGAAATAGTCTGAAAGAAATAAAATAACATCGAACTTAGTCCCATGTCGGCTGCTTAAGTACTAAACATAGGCTAGATCTGACCTAATTTGAGATTGGATAATTGAACCATAACATAAAGCATAGGTTATAATGATGTGGTCATGACCGATGGACTTTTACTTCTAATGAGTCGTGTCTCCCTTATGCTAGGCACACTGAACTCTTCTTCACCTTGTATAATCAATAGAGTTTGAAGTTAGGTCCATTTCTAACCACAATTCTAGTAGTTTTGAGGCTTTTTGTGATTTATTTAGAAAATTCGGTGGTGGAGTTCAAAGCTCAAAATCACATATTTAAATTTACACATAAGGGACGAATTTGCATTATAATAAATATGAATTGGATTTAATGCTGTTTAAGTTAAGAAATAAGAAGAAACTTGGGTATTAATGAAAATTCAAGGGGCCATGTAGTCAGTGCCACGACATCAAAGATAGTTATAGATCACGTACGGTGATGAAGAACACTACATAACGACACTAGGTTTGTTTTTCAAAATGCATTGGTCCGTGACACATGTTGCAGTGTAAAGACAAGGAGGTGACACCACAACGCGAGTGCATATGCCCATGTGTGGGCACCACGGCACCGAAGACTTGAAGTATCGGTCTTGGCCGGTAATTGGGTGTAACAGAGCTACTATTTGGTGGTCGTGACACCAAGCCTATGTTGGGCATAAATTGAAAAATCCTTCTCTGCAGTTGGATTTTGTATTTGTCCTAGGATCCTATAGTTGTTTTAATAGTTTCAACAATACATTGATGTTAGTACAATCATAGCTATCAAAGAATCACGTATGGACTAGATCTCAAAGTATTGATCTCAATAGTTTCCAGAGGTAGACCATCATTTAAGGTATAGATTTTAATTAGGAAAAATGAAAAACCAACTATCGTACTTTACGATCAATGACAAGTCAACCATTAAATTATTTTTGCTAACAAATTAACAATTGAACTATGAAAAAAAGTTGCCACTAATATCGCTGTCATGTTTGTTGTTAAACGCTTTGACGATGAACCGCAGCAGCTTGATGATGAACCCTGGTAGATTGACGATGATCCGAAACGTCTTGATCACGACCGCGGCGGATTGATAAAAATGAGATTCCTTTATTTCACCTAAAAAAATGGTGAATCTTTGCAGATCGATAATTCTCTCAATTTTCAACGGTTTTGGATGTTTGAGAACTCGTTTTCTATCTTCTTTTCGGGATGCATCGGTAGAAAACATTTGTTTTGTCATTCGGTGCTTATTAGAGCAGATTCATGCAAGAAAACGTACAGAGCTTCACGGTTTTGAATTGTGTGAGGGAAATTGGAGAACAAAGTTATGGCTTTCCAAATTTTTTGAGTAAACGATCTCATTTTTTTCCTACTTGAATCTGCTCTAATATGCAAGGAATGACAAAATTGATCTCTCTTACCTGTGCATCGCAAAAAAAAAATGATCGAAAATGAGTCATCAAGCGTCCAAAACTGTAGAAAATTGAGAGAATTATCGATCTGAAAAGATTCACCGTCGCACTAGGTGAAAGAAAAGAATTTCCTTCTTATCAATCCGTTGCGGATCGTGGTCAATCCGCTACGAATTGTGGTCAATCCGACGCGGATGGTGGTCAAGCCACCGCGGTTCGTCGTCAAGCCGCTGGGGTTAATGACAAAAGTGACAGTGATGTTAGCAACAATTTTTTTTCGTAGTTTAGTGGTTAATTTGTTAGCAAAAATAGTTTAGTAATTGACTTGTTGTTGACAGCAAAGTACGATAGTTGATTTGTCATTTTCCATTTTAATTATTATATTAGATTGTTCATCTCAATATTTTTATATTCTATTTTGAGATGTATCACATGAATAACAAGACATATCTCATAACATGTTCGTTTTTATTATATATATATATATATATTTTTGCACGTCTACGTTTATGCATACATTTCTTATTCAATTAACATATTGAACATCATTACTGGATTTGCTTGACTCGTAAGTTGAGTTGTTGTTTGTTATACACATACGATCGTTCGAGTATATATTTATACATTTTGCAAGCATTTGGGATAGCATAGGATACTGTTTCCCTAAATAAAAATCTCTAAACTTTATTAGAATATTATTATGCCTCGATCTCTCTTTGATTATCGCCTTCTTTTCTTGAACACTTTGTGCCACTGATGTTAAAGGTTTGGGACTGTCCTTTTCATTGATAATTTTCACTATGAGAATGGTGACATTATTTTATTATTTATTACAATGTAGTATAGTTATTTTATCTTGGCCTCGGTGATGGTTCATTGAACTTGTTTTTTGTCAAGTATTTTCATGATCATGCTTGGATAACTTTTTCTACAACACTAGATATAACACATGAATTTTTTCTTTGAGTCTAGTCAGCTGACCTTAAAATAACTATTATGTTTCAAGTCTTGGAAATGGTGACTTTCAGCAATTGGATTAGGAGCGAGACAGATGTTCCTTGCTTAGTTCATTTTTTCAAGTGTTTTTTTGTAGGGAGCACTTGTCATACCTTCAGTTTTATTTGAGATTTTTGTGACTTTATCATCGTGTATTGTTACATTATTATTGTATAAACTCTAATTATTTCTAGTGAATTTGTAAATTATTAAAAATAATTATGCGGAAATTTAATAATAAATATAAATGTATTAATATGATAATGGATATGTGATGTTAAGTTGATCATTTCTCATATAATACATAAATATTTGTTAAAATATTAAAGATTAAATTTAGAAGGTACATTTAAGATTAACGCGTGAATGTAATAGTAGTAATGGGTGTGTGATGGTGACCTTTTTGGGGAAGGTAAAGATTGGTTCAGAGGCTGAAGAAAACAACGCCCACGGAGAAGTAGAAACAGTATTTTGGGAGAGAGTGGGTCCGGGTTTAATTAGGTTTAGGGTTTGGACCAGACACGCACTCTGCCACCACAATTGTGGGTGGAGACTGCAGGAGGCAGCGCTGCTGAGCAGGGCCTACCGCCTGCTGCTGGCAGGCCTCCTAATATGGCTGATATGTCACTTTCTATCCTCCTGCCTTTTTAATCCCCCTCTTTCTCTGTTTTTTTTTTTTTTTTTTTTCTGTCATCTAAATCTTACCATCTTCTCTGTACACCTATTCTTATACTCTAGTGTTGCTGTTATATTTTATTTACTTATTGGTCTACACAAGAAATTTATTACTTTAATTATTTATAATTTATGATGAATAATGGAATCTTAGGCATTAAAATTGTAAAATAATAATTAATATATTTACAGAAAAGGAAATTTAGATACATATTTATAAATTTGATAATAAAATGATACTTAACTTGGTAGATAATCAAAATTATTTTATTTATTAATTATAATCAATTGGTCATTGTAATAATTAAAACTCGACAAGCAGTGTGTAACATGGGAGGGAATGGGAAATCCGACATGATCCACACCATCTTCACACACATTCATTAGCAAAGGCTATGCTTAGTTTCAGCTGAAGTTCAGGAGGGGTGTACGCCCACCTGCTTACTTAAACCCAATTGAATTACTTGACTAAATTTGGTTAAAATCTACAGGAATTACGTCTTCAATCACGGAAAAAGAAGACATCATAAAGGTTTCTTAGAAATGTAATAGGAAGAAAATCTAGTTATACACCGAATAAAGGCGTGAAGGATTGGTTAATTTTTGAGCTTCACAAACAATTATGGCCACAACGCAGTTTATGGGGAAAGATGGGAGATAGTACTCACGTAGTGAAGAAAGTCCAGATTTTTTTACTTATGGACGGTGGATCATCAATCTGCTCCAATTCGTCATACTCCTCTTCATCTTCTTGGATCGGCATCTCCGAAAACGCATCATACTCCTCTTCGTCTTCTTGGATCAGCATCTCTGCCTCGTTTTCCGTTAACTCCTCCCTCAACTCAGTATAATCTGCTGCCGTGGCCTACAAAAGAAAATCCCAATCACTGGCTGAGTCAAAGAATAAAACTTGGATAACAGCTATAAAGATTTATTATAACAGAAGGTGTATGTTCCAAGATCTCTTAATTTGTTACTACCATGTCCAAAGTTTGAGCATTTTTGCCCAGAGCATCTGGTGATGGAATGGACCTGTTATTCTGCTCTCGAGCTATGCTTGTTGTACAGCAATCTCCATCTTTCTCCCCAGCGTCTTTCTCTTCAATGTCGTTTGTCTCCTCAGTCAATGGTTGAGCTGCACTGATTAATGTCTTTGTAAGATAAAAAGATAAAAACTAGCATGCTCAGTAACACATGACCCGTTTGAAATCATAAATGCAGAATCCAATTACAACTTCAGCTGCTATATGTAGCTTAAAGTGCTAATCAATTTCAACTTATAATTTTTTGAAACATAACTCGAGTTTTCCACTAAATGCAAACCCTTTCCTCGTGCATAGAGCTTAAAATCAGGTTGAATAAGCTGCAGTGGCAAAACTAAAGCAGTGCAGATCTAAAGTGAGTTATTTTTGTCACTATTGAAATGTAGCACTATCATTCTCAATTCGTATACTAAATAATAATTGTCTACTCAACATTTTGGTCTGTAATCCATTAAGAAACCAAGGAACTTACGTCTAGTGCGTCTCAAATTGTATCGCATTTGTCCTGGGGTTGGCCCTGATGGAGTCATCGTTTGCCGTCTTTTCCTACTGCCCCCTTCTGTGACACTGCCAGAAAACTTCTCACCATTGCCAGGATCTTGAACATTGTCAGTAACACTAAAAGTTTGTGCATGTTGCCTTTTCCTAGCTGTGTTACCATCTTTTTTCTCAATAAAATTTGAAGGACCTGGGCTCTCCGGAGTTTCCCCAAGAAATACTTCGGCATCTTCAACAACAGCTTTCTCTGAACGTGTTCTGTGCAATCTAGAGTTATACTTTCTTCGATCTTTTCCATTTCCAGTTGCACTTCTCAACTCCAATAGTAGGGAAACTTCGGGATCTTCATCTTTCCCACTAGCTAAGAAGCTGCCATCATCAGTTGATGGGAAATATTCATTATCCATTTCACTGATCTTATTATTGGAGACAATTCCTTCGGAGTCAATCGTTTTATTGTTAATAATAGATGTTATTTGAGGTCCCAACCCTCTAACCCCATCATTAACTAAAACACTAGGCCCCTGCACTTGTATTTCTGCTTTAGACGATTCCAAAGGAACTTCTGGAACATCTCCTAGCCTTTTACCAGGAGATAGGTTAAAAATCCTAGACGTACATTTCCGGAGCCAAGACATCTCACCGCCAGCGTTCAAATTTGGAGCAGTTAAATCTCCATGAGAATTCTTCAACAATCCATCAGCCATTAATGGCAAACGAATGGCTGCCTGATCCTCTATTTCATGCAGTTGGATATCATTTAGTATGAATTCCTCAGCTTTTCCACCACAGTTCTCACAACTCTTGAACTTCTCAAAAAAATTTATGAAATCACCTCTTTCCTGAATAAGGTATTTCCGCTGATGCTTAAGTTTCTTGCTCAGCTTATCCAGTTTATCAATATCTTTATTTATTTCAAGTTGGTCAGTTTTCAGCTGCTTTCTGTCCAATACAACCATCTTTTTCTCCTTTTCAATTCGATATCTTTCAGATGTCAAATCTTCCCTTTCTCTTTGAACAATGTCTTTCAAGCGTTGAATATTAATCTTTTCTTTCTCTTTGTCCTCCTCTAGTGCTTTATCCCTTTCCTGTTGCATTTTATTCCCCTCCTGATTCCTCAACTGTGCATCAAGATTATTTCTATGCACCTCAAAATCGTGAATCATTATTTTATGCTCACTTTCAGCTTTTTCAGATAGCGCCAGATGCTCATGCTTCATGTTAGCTGCAAATGATTCTTTCTGCAGTTTGAGATAATCAAACTCCTTCTGTACATAGTCCTGTAACAAATCATTTTCCCTTTTCATTCGCTCATGGACAGAATGATGCAATTTCTCTACTTTCTCTCTTTCTTCATCGAGACTTCTCATCTCCTTACTAACTTCAGTTCTTTTCTCATCCAAAAGCACCCATTCTTTCTCAAACCTCTCTCTGTCTTGCTGAAGATTGTTACCTTCTTTAAGGAGCAAGTCTTTCTGAACTCTGTATTTCCCAATTTCCTGCTTCAGTTCCAGCTGCAAATGCACGTAATCTGATCTCTCTTTTCTGACCAACCCTAATTTTTTTCTCTCTTCATCAACTTGCTGTTCCAAATGGATAATTTCTGCTCGTAATTTCTCAACTGCTTCCAAAAGGGAATGCAAATTATCTCCATCAGCAAGCATTTTCTGCCTTCCAGTTTCTAATTTTTTGTCTTCAGCGTTGATAGCTTTCTCCTTCTCCATTAGAGTATTCAACTTGACTTCAAGATTTTTTTCCTTCGTTTTTACTCTATTTGATTTCTCATCCAGTGCTTGCTCTCGCTTTACTAACTTCTCTGCTTGATGGTTCATTTCAGCTTCTGTTTGAGCAACCCCGCATACCCTTTCATTAAGTTCCTTGTCCAACCCTTGCCTTTTTTCGTCCCATTCCAACTTAAACTCCTCCTCCTTCCTTTGCAAAATATCTCTTTGATTGTCAAGCAAAATCTCAATTTCCACCTGTAAAAAACATAAAATATCTCAAACATCCATTTGCGAACCTTTCAGGTCTTTGTTATTATAGTTATTTTTTCAGCTACAGATGACAGGACCAAATGCAATTTTCATCAGCAATATAACATTAGGAACTAGAATATAAAATTCTTTAGGGAGTAAGAATTAACTTGTTGTAAACATAAACCTTGAAAAATGATTTAATACAGGCTGTCTTTCCACTTTCCACAAGCTCGCTTTTGTAATATTGGCCACAAATTAGCAGAAATCAGTGATATATTTCTTTGCCAACCAAATTTGAGCAAAAACCAAGCAGAAAAAATATGATAAAAACATCTTTAAACGCACAGTTCAGAATGAATAAAAGAAAAGTGACCTCAGCATTACCCTTTCCCTCCTGCTAAGTTTGTCTTGCAAAACTAGTAAGTCTTTTTGTTTCATCTCCAGCAAGCTTCTCAAGGAATCACCTTCCTGCCACCCAATCCAAAAATCATCACATTACTCTTAGATATCATGAACCCATAAAAGCAGTTCAGTAAAACTCAAAACTCACTTTTTCTTTGACTTCTAGATCTGCAAGTTTTTTATTGATGTCATCTTCTTTTGCTATCAAAGATGATCTTGACAAATCAATATTCTTTTCAGCCTCTTCTAGACTCATCTCTTTCTTTTTAGCAAGCTCATCATTTTCATTTATCTTCAGATCTCTATTGCTAAAAATTTTCCGATTCTGACTTAAACTTTCTTCTCTATCCTGCAAATTTTGCTCCCAACATCTTAATTCTTCCCCTTCTTTATAGAAGGTTTTTTTCCAGGTTTCTTGCCTGAAGAGTGTTAAAATATGAAAAATTAACATAAAACACCATTCAATTCAAAAATATGTTGCAACGTTCCACTGTACTGCAAAAAAGTGTAAAGCATACTCTTTACAAAGGGACATGTGTTCTCGTTGAAGCATGCTTTGATGAGCATCAATCTCATGTATCTTCAGTTCTATTTCTGCACTCTTCCGATTAACCTCGTCAAGCTTAGCTTTGGCGGCACATAGGTTTTCCTCCACAACTAACGATTTTTCTTCAAGTTTTAGCCCCAAAACTTTGGTGTCAACCAGTTTCTTCTCATATGCAAGTTTGTTTTCTGCATGCTCCTCATCCACACAATGCAAGGCTTTTTCAAGCTACAATCAGGTAATTTATCATTATCAACACGGAAACTCTAAACTAGAAACTTTGGCTTAGATAATATGTTGATGAAGAATCTAATTTAAAAATTTCTACCGATCATATAATAATAGAGAATCATTGGAAAATAGAAATCAAGAACTTCATAAAATATACTATCAAACTTTCTTCATAAAATTTGTTAGTAAAAGGTGGAGGATTCAAAGCTATAAAAGCTCAAAAGGAAATCTAAAGGCATGTTTCGGCTGGCATCTTACATCGCCATAGACATAAGATGCTACATTTCTCATAATCGTAAACATATTTTCAATCAAGTCCAAGGAAAAATTATATACATGATTCTTGCAAAGAACAATACACAGCTTGCTTTTTTAAAAGAAACAACAACAAAGCAACTTATACTATATCATCATTTTGGCTCTAGTGGTCCTAGCAAAAAGAAAGACAATATCCCACAGATGCTCAAATGTGAAAACAGCCACGAAAAAGAAAGAAACATTAACTCTTCAAAAATTTCTTATCCTTATCATGGAATGTCTTATCATAGGAAGCTATAAATAGTATTTAACATACTCAATAAAGTTGATAAAAAGTAAGCAATTTCTCTGATAAACCAAAAAGTAAAGGAATCTTCAGAAATCTAATTTCCAGAGAGACCATAATGCATATCCACAGAACAAGGGCACAACAAAGAAAAGTAATCACAATTAAACGCTTAATGCTAGAAATAACGATGGCAAGCAGAAGAAAAGGTAGCACACATCAGCAACACACTGCCTTTCAGAAGCTAAGGCTTTCCTCATATTCTCCTCTCTCTTCTCAGCTTCAGATAGTAGCATTAGATGAGTTGAATGTTCACGTTTAATGATCTCCTCAGTTTCTGCAAGCTTCCGTTCAATGTCTTCGTTCTTTGAAGTCCACTCTTTCTTCTCCATCAAGAGAAGGCCCATACTATATTGGTAATTAAAAAGCTGCACAAAAAATAAACTGTTAGGTTCAGCGGTAAAAATGCTCAGATACAAGGAAAAAAATTCCATACAGAAGATTATCAACATAATGTATCAAAAGTAGAGCATGACAAGCAAAATATAAAGCTATCAGAGGCTGCAACAACAACATTTCATCCATGAAGTAAATCTTCGATAAAAGATTAATTTGACCAACTCGCTAGACATACTACTCCCAACTCTAGGGGGCAATTCTAATCAATCCCCACTTTCTAACTTTTCAAATGAAACTTGTATATGTATCTTAGTAACTTTTACTTCGAAAAAATGAGAAAAAAGAAGCCGCTTTGTAGAACTGTGACCATAATAATCAAGCGTTTTGCATATTCTGACGATAACAATACCGTTTTTGGCTATAATGAAATACACCTCAAGAAACAAACAGGAAATTTCCTCGTCAAAATGCCACAGATGTTGATAATTCTGATTGATAAACGTATATTGTTTAAAGCTACTGACCATAGGAGAATATGAAACTGCAAAATTTAGATATAAAAGTAGTATAAACCTGGGAAGAAACTTTTCTAACCTCATTTTGAAGCTTCGAAACCTTCTCAACAAGAGCTTCCAGATTCTTGGACTCCAATGTCGCTTCATCCAACAGCCCTGCCTCTCTAAACCTCCTCCAATCCTTCATGTCGCCAGTATCCAACCCTAACATCGTCTTCTCTTCCTCATTCACGCCCAACGTACTTAACGGCGGCGGAGGGCCATCGAAAAAAGCCACGGCCTTCCCTTTTTCAATGCCTCTAGCGTTCGAACGCAATTCATTGGATCCATTTTTAGGCGATAGAACTAGGGCAGGCAACGCCCTTCTTTGCGGAGTGAACATGAGAGAAATCTATGCGAAAAAAGTCAAATCGTGATTTGTAGAAATGAAATCACGTACAAGAAATCCGATTCGAAAGTTAAAAAACTCTGGACGAAATTGGGAGGAGACCACTGGAATTAGCATAAAAAATGAACTTTTCAAGAAACAAGAAAAATTGGATTCTCTCCGAGAAATACAGAAAGATAAAATGGCATTATCATAATAGTATCGTTTATTTATTAAAAAAATAATTAATGGTTTTATCTATTTATCAGTGATAATTATTTGACTAAAGGAAAAATGACAAATCAACCATAATTATTTATTATTGGTGACAAATCAACCATCATCATTTATTATTAGTGACAAACCAACTATTATTTTTTTTTCTAACAAATAAACTACTAAACTATAAAAAATTGACGCTGCTACCATCACTATCACGTTTGTCATTAATGCTTTAATGACGAACAATGGCGGTTTGTTCGGAGATCGCAGCGGTCTCATGACTTGTAGTTTGTTAAAAATTTTTGATCGCAAATTTGAGGACTTAAACTTGTGATTTAGGGCCCGAGAAAGGGGATTCATGGGGTAAGACCAATGACAAGTCATAGATCTCTCAGAGAGCTTCGATTTAATACATTTTGGAGCCGATTCTGACACCTGTCACCAAAGTTATGGTCTTTTGAAGTTGAAAAGGTAAAAAATATAATAAAATGATTAGATTCGTAAAACATATACATAGAGACTTTGAAGCAGCCATGAAACTCTCTGTTTCTCATGGCTACTTCAAAGTCCGCAACAATTCTCAGTTTTTAGTGTTTCATGACTACTTCAAAGTCCCTATGTATATGTTTTACTAATCTAATTCTTTTATTAGATTCTTGACCTCTTCAACTTCAAAAGACCATAACTTTGGTTACAAGTGTCACAATCAGCTCCAAAATATATCAAATCGAAGCTCTCTCAGAGATCTATGACTTAAATTTAGGTTTACCCAATAACCTACCTTTCTCGGGCCCAAAATCACGTGTTTAAGCCCTCAAGTTTGCGATAATTTTTTTTTAACAAACCGCGAGTCATGAGACCGCCGCAGTCTCATGACAAACCGCGGCGGTGTCTCGAGACACCGTGGAGGTTTGGTATCACACCGCGGCGGTCTCTTGAGACCCCGCGGCGGTTCAGGCCAAATTTGGCTTTCTTTTCTTGGAAAACCATGGAGCCGTGACGGTTTGTCTACGAATTGCCGCGTCTCCACATCAGCTTGTTAACGGCAAACGTGACAGCGATGCTGGCTTTGTCATTTTTTCATACGTTAGTTGTTAATTTGTTAGAAAATAAAGGATAGTGGTTGACTTGTCATTGATCGCAAACAATGATGGTTAATTTGTCATTTTCCCTTGACTAAAATATACTTCTAGTAGTTCTTTTTGCGTCTTTCTAATTTAATCTTAATAATTTTAATTTTTTATTAAAGTCTTTACACTCTCACACTTTAATCTAATTTAACATAAGGTTCAAGGAAAATTAACAAATCAACCACTATACTTTATTATCAATGATAAGTCAATCACTAAAGTATTTTTGCTAATAACTTAACCACTAAACTATGGAAAATAAATGGCTCAAATATCGCTGTCACGTTTACCGTTAAACGTATTAATTTTGTTCTGCGATAGAACACTACATGTTTCACTACAAAATATCAATGCTAGATATGAATATGCTTGTTTGTTGTTCCTCCACGGAATGTCCTTATTCGCCTGTGGAACATCATACTTTTTGTCATGAAACGTTAAGTTTCCGCTGCAGAATGACAACGTTCCGCCGTGGAACTTCATGCATCATCTGCCTTATATAAATCACACTACACTCATCGCGATCTTCTCAGCTATTATCGAACCCTAGAGATTTCTGAGAGCTTGAGTGTATTGTATGTTGACAAAATTAAATGGTAAGTAATTATTGAACACCAATGGCGTCTGGAAGTGTTGAGAAATTTGTTAACTGCCCATTTGAAGTAGAGCCCATGTCCACAGTTTTGGCACATGATGTACGTGCAATTGCAGACGGAGCTGTTATAGTGGTGCATTCTGTCTCGGCAACTCTAGACGAGGAGGAGCTCCGTTCATTATGTGAATCAAGTGACGAAGACATGGACATGAGCAAGAGTATGTCTCAACGACCGCCACAAGTAGAACGCACATTTGGTGGTATGTGTCTTAGTAAGAAGTATAGTTTATTGAATAAAATTAGAGAAAAAATCGTCGATCATGCGTTGAAGAATGGGTATGGGATAAAAGTCACTGCCAGCTACTCTCATCGGTTGAGGGCTACTTGCTAGGAAGGATGCACGTGGCTGATGCAAATCTAAAAAATGCAAGGTGAAATAATGCTTCAAATAAAGAGCTATAACGACATTCACACATGTTCAAGAAAGATGGAAAGCTATTATGCCTCTATTGAATGAGTGGCAACACATTACTTGGATAGGTTTAAAAGTCAGGGCGACTGAGACCTTCCTTCCATAATTGACACAGTCAGGAAGAATTTTAACATGAACATTACACTCAGCCTTGCTAGAAGGGTAAGAAATACGACAAGAAAAATGAATAAGGGGATGACAATGAGCAATACAAACTTATATGGTCGTATGTTGAAGAGATTTGGAGGTCTAATCCTAGAAGCTCTCTGCGTGTTCAGCTAAAGATGAGTACATTTAAAAGGATGTGCATATATTTGGCTACATGTAAGATGAGGTTGTTGAACTGTGGTAGACCGGCAATTTGTTTAGATGGTTGCCACTTGAAGGGATTGACTTTGAGCCACCTGGTCGTAGAATGTAGGGATTCTTGGAGCTGGTTTTTGGAATTGTTGCTTTAGGATCTAAACACCCCATCTGCCAATGGGTGGACAATTATTTCTGATTGACAAAAGGTGTGATTCATTGCTTTTGTCATCTATGTTTATGTTATGCGTTGGGTATCAATGTTTGACTCATACTGTTAATTTTTGTAGGGGCTGGTGGTAGCTGTCAAAGAGTTTGCGGGGCCAGTGGAGTATGATTTTTGCATCTGACACTTATATGAAAATTTTCAAAAATAATTTAAAGTAGGTTATTCAAGGATGTATATGGGAAGTTTCTAGAGCCACAATATCAATGCCCTTTGAGAAAGAGATAGGGAAGTTATTTTTGCTTGACCCTGTAGCCCACACATATCTATGAGGAATAAATGCAAGATTCTGAGTCAAACATGTTTTCAGCTCCATCCCAAAGTGCGACATAAGTCTGAACAACTTGAACGAGTCATTCAATGCCTGCATCCTACTAGCTAGGGACAAACCGATTCTCAGTATGTTTGAGATAAAAAAGGGCATCATGTGTAGGATCATTAAAAAATATGAAAAGATGGTGTATTCGATGGGCCTTTTGTGTCCATAAGTTAAGAATCAGCTTGCTAGACTACAACATGCAAGTCGAAATTAGAGTCCTGTTTTTTCAAGCACGACCCAGTTTGAGGTGAGCAATGGTAACGAACAGTATGTTGTTGATTTGGACAAGCATACTTGTAACTGTTACCGTTGAGAGTTGACTAGCATCTTGTGTATCCATGCAGTCCCGTGTATGCAATTTATGAGGAGATCTCCTGAGGACTTTTTGCATGAGTGCTACCACCAAGAAACATATATGACGATGCACTCCCACTTTGTCCACTCGATCAACAGACCTTGATCCAATTATGTCACTGCCATTCTAGAGACATCCCGGAAGATTATGAAAACAAAGAATAAGGGATAGTGCTGCTCAAGAGACATCTAAACATGATGTGTGGGTGGTGTGGGGGTGTGAGGCACAATTCCCCCATGTGTGAAGGTGGAGGTTCAGAGTTAAGTGCGTGTACCAGCCGCAGGTCTAGAGGTAGAGGCACCAAATGCGGCAGAGGAAGCTTGCATGGCACATTTATGGGTTTCACAGTTCCTGACATAGTCCTCGAGACAGTCCATAAGACAGTTCCTGACATAGTTCCCAAGACGCAGGTGAACACATTATTACATTTACGTTTTAATGTGTTATTTTAAGTATGCTAATTTTATTTACAATGTGTTATGCAGGAGTATGATGCGCAAGGTCCACAAACACAAACAAATACAAATGTGAATCTTAACCTTCTTTGAAATATGCTACTTTTCCAGCATTACAAGCTTGAGCTTGAGCTTGAGCTAGTATTACTAGCCCAGGACACATCGATTGATAATTTAGTATGTGTCTTTGATGTATACATGATATAGTTGTAATTGAATTAATAAATTGTTTTGCATTTGCAATGCATAGGTACATTATATAGTTGTAATAGAATTGATAATTTGGTTGTTGAAGTTGAATGAAAATTGATTAGAATGAAAATGCAATTTTTGACGAATTATAATTGAGACAGATTAGCACCAGACAGAGTAAGGGGAATTGCAGTCTGCTGGAACCAAAGTAAGCGTCCACGTTCTGCCGTAGAATTCTGACGTTCTGTCAAGGAACGTCAACATATTCCGCAGCAGAAAGTTGACATTTCACGGTGAAAAGTTGACATTTCACGGAACGTCAAACTTTTCATAGCGAAACGACTTATTTCCACTACAGAACGTCAACATTCCTCGACGAAACGTCAGCATTCCTCTACCTTATATATTTCGGTGTTATGCACATGTTGCTTAAATTGTTGCAAGTTTGTTAATGATGAATGAAATGGATAATTTGATTTGAGTTAAAGTTATTTTCTCTCTTTCAAAAAAAATGAAAATTTTACAAGAGTTTCCTTTGTTTTAGTCTATTCCCCCTGTGACATTACCAAAGCTAGAAATCCAACGCAGCTAAATATTTTCCAAACATAAATATAAATATCTATTATCCAAGTCAAAACAATTAACTACACAAAGAGATAATGAAGTACACAAAGAGACAATGAATTTTTTATTATGTACAATAAAATCAATATCTCAATCTATATCCCTACATATCAACTGCACTAAGTTGGCGCCGCCTTATTCTTGTTAGATTTCTTTTGCAAATCGGTGATCATAAATGACAACTGCGGGTTCACTTATAGGGTGGACCATTTGGTGAACAACAGACTCATATCAGGTAGATCTTCATGATGGTGGAAGTTGGTCTCCTTACAATTTTGGAGAATCCCTAACCCCACACTCATACACTGAAAGATGTCATGTGAGCTGAAATGAAAAGGGAAAAATCAGCACATAATTGGAAAGCAATATGAATCTATGCAAGGGAAAAGATATACCACTCTTTATCCATTGGCGCTACGACGATCACAATTGCTTTAGGCGGCAACACCTAGTAAGCGTAGAGAGTGTGCAAGTCAACGGATGACATAAAACACGGTTGCTTTGGGTGTGACTGAAATGTAAAGCAAGTACACATTAGAACTATTCAAACATGAAAGACTAACCGAAAAAGTAAGATGTTTACTTACATGAATCCACCTAATGTCATTCGCAATTTTTGAAATTTAATGTTGAAGTATTCTTCTTCGTCCAACGCAAAGCACTACATACAAAGATTGCAACGCAAGGATGAGTCTAAGAGAAAATCTTTTGAACCACTTAATGTAACATAACATAATTCTCACCATATCTGACGTCACTTCTTGCATCAGGAAGATGATCTTAATGATGTGGTACTCACCCTCAACTTGAAAAATGAAAATAGCATGCAAAATATCCTAAGTATCAAGTCCAAAACACTTAATGATACAAAATGAAAAGGTCTATTATAATTTCTGAAAAACTTGTGCATGTCTCCAGGTTCTTCTGGGTATTTGCACAAACAAACTTCGAGAAAAGATCCATCAATTGACCTGCCTGAAATAAACATTGACAAGTTAACGTCAGACTAATAAGGTGAGAAAAAGTGTAAACACTTAGATAACTAAATTCAAGACGTAACACGCGCACAGGTTTAAGTGGCGGAGGCTGCGATCCACCCGATGCTGCTGTTGATGGAGGAATGGGAATAACTATCTCCTACACCTTAGCAAGCACAACAAGAGGAGAAGGTTGGCATTTGAAGGCAATGGTTTTACAAATTTGAGACACGTTATTACGTCGCATACAAATAAACTAAATAATGGACTTTGTGTATAAATTAAATAACTTACAAACAATCTGTGCATTTAGTTGCTGAAGAGGACACTAGAGAGAACGCTGAAGAGGCTGTTAGAGGGGTTGCTCAAGAGACTACTAGAGAGGATAGTAGAGGAACTGCTCGATGCTCCATTCTTTATAATTCGGCCAACATGTCATGATGGCACTCCTCGGCTTGCTCCTCCATTCTATGCATTTTGAGCAGCCCCATTTGATGGTGATCCTCCATCCATACAAGTCGGTCCTCCATCCTTCAAACTCAATCCAACACTATTTCATGCCGCTCCTCTACTTGTTCCTCCATTCTTTGCATCCAGCCGACAATCTCCTTAGGCATTGACGTAAAGTGAGATGATTGAGGAGAGGGAGAAGTCATCGGCTGTGGAGTATCATTCTCCATGTGCTACAAAGGCGATGATGGAGGTTGTTCCTTCAAGTGGGCTAGAGGTTGTACAACTGAGGGGGGTGGAGGCTGTACGAATGATGGGGGCTGGCAGCTGGGAAACTTGAGCTTGATTCTTTGGGGCGGACTTGGATGGAGTCTTGCATACCCATACCTCTTCAACTTTGAAGATCTCCATGCGGTCCACTTTCAATTTGTTGTAGACGTTGATGGCCTTCTTTTTGATTCTCGGCTCCTCATCCGAGATTGGTATCCCGTAATACTCAATAATCCTCTGAATGAGCCAATTAAATGGTAGACTCTTGACCGAGTTGTTGAGGACCTCATACATGTGACTTAAAATCACATAGCCGATGTTCACTTTCTTTTGGCTAAAAACCTTCTCCAGTATATAAAGATCCATGCAGCTAACACAGTCTAGATGTCCATCACGAGACAAAATGGTGTGCGTCATGATGGTGTGGATCACTCAGGCTTTCACATACAAGTCATTTGACTTTGGCTTCTTAAACACTGCAATGTTGGGATCATGGTGCAATTTTTTAAGCACGGCCAGACTTTTTCCTCGTCTGATGAAAGCTGGCCGAGACACTTGGTAATATTGCTCACTTGGTTTCTCCGTCGAACATTCAAGCCGCAAGTTAATATCCTTGGGAGTCATTCGCAACTCCCTTCCAAACACGTAAGTTCGGACCTCTAATGGTTGGTGGACAGTTCCAAATTGGTGTAAAACAATTTCACAATTTGTTCACAGAAACTTACACCCAACCTACATAAACCAGCTGAGCCAACCCCCCTCAACAAATTCTTTTATTTCCAATTCAGCCAATGACTCAAGATCTACTCTTCTAGATATAATAATTGAACGATGTTTAACATCAGCTTCATACCGATCATTCGCTTTCGGCAATCCTGAAGAGTGGGAAGTGGAACCTATCTTTAATAGGTTGGAAACAGACCAATTGACATGCTGCTGGTTGTTGTCGAGGTTGAGGTTGAGGTTGAGATTGTGCTTTAACCTCCGGTTGTGTAACAGGGTCCACCGCGGGTGCTCCACCTTCAACTGCAACGGGTACATTGCGGTGAAACTGACTGACAAAGAAATTAGTTGCAAGCCATCTGCGTTCACGGCCCGAGTTCGTTTCTGCTTGGGGTTGCGGCTGAGACTACGATGGAGCAGCCTTATGCTTGAGAGTTAATTTCTTTGTCCTAGAATCCATTGGAATAGATGAAATAGTGACGAAATTCGCTCTAAGAGTACGAAGGTTTGCCGAGGAATTTCTAGTTTCTGAGGAATCAGTGAACTCACCAAAGCTCCATTATATACTAGGGCAACGAAATGCAAAACGATGCATGACATTCCGCAGCGGAAAGTTTTAATTCCTCAGTGGAAAGTTGTCATTCTGCAACACAAAGTTGTCATTTCGCAGCGGAACATTATAAATTTTAATTAATACTGACGTTCTGCGGAGGAACGTGTAGTGTTTTGCCGTGGAACAAAAATTAAAATGTTTAACGACAAATGTGACAGCAATGTTTGCTGCGTCTATTTCTCATAGTTCAGTGGTTAAGTTGTTAGTAAAAATACTTTAATGGTTGACTTATCATTAATCACAAAATACAGTGGTTGATTTATTAATTTCCCTAAGTTTAACAGAAAAAAAGAAGCTAAATGACAATTTTTTAAGTATAACAATTTTATTCGTAGCTATTATACTTAATTGTAATAAATCAATTGACATTGGTTTAATTATTTTTAAATTAAATAATATTTTGATTAATTCAATTTAAAATTGATTCATATATAAATAAATAATAATTTATTTATATTTTAATTTTAAATTCTAATTCTATCTCCCGTAACACTAATTATTTAGTATAATAATTAAGATATAATATTTTAAATTCATAATGAAAAATTAAATGAAAATAGAAATTAAATTTAATGACTAGATGATATAGAAAAGAAATTGTTGCGTAACTTTTATCTTATTAAATTTGATAACAAAAATAAATGAAACGATTTTTCATAAATAAAATTAAAACTATAAAAATTTATTGAAAAAATTAAAACTATTGTAACTAAAAGCGTAATTAACAAAAAAAAAAACTCTAAATTTTGAAGTCAGCGACAAGTTAAACCTTAAACTAAATTAGTTAACAACTAAAACTCTGACCTACGGAAAATGAATGACGTAAACCTAACAGTCAAGTTTTTTGGTAAAAGACATTTTATGCACATATGCGCCACCTAAGAACGTCCGATATACCCTCTTAAACGAAGGCAGACGTCCTCTTCCTAAGAAAGACGTCCGTTAATCTGTAAACATTCATAGGAATGACGTCTATACTTTCAAATATATAAGTTTGTGCATTTTTTTATAAGGGCGGACATCAACACATAAAGTGGATGTCCTTTCAACTCCATCTATATTAGTTGAACCTTGAAATGACATCTGCTGTGAGCAAACAGATTGACCTAGGTGATTCTGATCGATTTCCCATAAACCTTCCAAGTTATGAACCCTAAAATGACATCTATGGATGCAAAAATTACCATAAAGCGTAAAGTTGCTCCCTCTGTAGCTCAACGTCAATCACAAGATGATTTGACCCGTCCCCGTTGGCACATGCATACCTTTCACCGAAATTCAGGATGACGTCGTCCAAGGAAAGGTACGACAATGATATTTGACGTTCGATTATTATCTCTAGGAGGCTATAATTCCACACGTTCACAAATTTTAAAATATAAGATATGTTAAAGCACATTTCACTTGCTGGGTTGTGCAAGATTAAGGAATATTATTGTGAGCGGGTTGTGAAACTGTTTTACACAAATCTGAAGTTGGGCAACCAACTCTTGGAGCTGAGGATGTCTCTGTTTGGGCAAGAGATTAGGATAACTTTGAAGGTGTTAAATGAGTTGCTTGGATGCTCCATGCAGGAACTGACCAAGGAGTATTTTCACGTATCCAAGAATTTAGATTTCATTAAACAATAAGTTCTAGTATTGCTGCAACAATTGCACCGCAATCCTGACAATTTTATCTTTCTACATGCCCAAATTCAAGAACCTAAATATTAAAGCTAGAGTAATCTATTATATGATAACTCACACAATTTTGCCCTTGTGATGGACATAGAGACCATGTCAGCTGCATGGATCTCTATGTGATGGAAAAACTATAACGCCCCAAAATTCTAGTCCATTTTTATAAAATACACGTATGCTTTTTTGTTTAAAAAAACCCTTTGGCATATTAGAAGATTTTTTCTTTTTAAACATCATAACCATACATTGATCGTCATAAAATTCCTTAACATAATTTTAACCAAACATTCATATATTATTACATTATCACTTTCAATTTCTTTCTACAAAATGTGAGTAATCTCCACAAGTTAATTTTGTTGTAACAATCAAGTGCTCCCTATGAGTATGCATCATCAACTATCTGGGTATCCATTAATAGTCATGTCGTCTAATACCTTTACCTACAACACAAGATTCATCTATGAATCTAACGTTCAGTAAGTAATGCATAATATAAACATGATATGCACTTTTTCATAAAAATATTTTCATTTCAATTTTCTTTCTTTTCGTTCTTTTTCGTTATTGTTCTTCATTTTGACATTGGAACACGGTACTAAAGCTAAAAATCATTGGGGGACAAGCCCACCAAAGCTCTAATGGGGTCGAAGTCACCAAAGCTCTATTAGTACTGTATCACCAAAGCTTCTTACATATCTTTTATTTTATCATCAATGTTTCATGACATTAGACACAACACTAAAACTAAAAATCATTAGGGGACAAGCCCATCAAAGCTCCAATGGGGCCGAGACTGCCAAAACTCCAATGATACTTTTTCATCAAAACTTCTTAGGTATTTTTCATTTATGTTTCAATTTTTCTTATTTAAAAACATATGTATGTAAACCATTTTTGCTCTTTTTTAGAAAACATGATATATGAACATGAATGCATAATCATAACATATCCTTGAGTGATAATAACACATTACATCCTCAAACAACAAATTATCATAATCATCATAACATTATCATAAAGACATAACACAATATAGCATATCCTCAATCAACCTTGTCATTGCTATCATAACATGTATCACTCCACATTAACACTAATATCACAATACATCCTTGATCAATATTATCATACTATCATATAATAACAATTAATGAAATCCTAGTATCTATTGATGTAGGCTAATAGACAAAATATACACATGATTACTTACTTTGGAGTCTTAGCACAATTCATAGCAAGCTATGAGCTGTGAATTACAATTACATGTTAGCATCCAACTACACATGTTTATATTAAATATCCATAACTTTTTGTATTCTTTTCCAATTCAAGTGATTCTTGAACTAATAGTTCCCTTAGATGATGCTTATTAATATATCAAATTAGTTTACAAATCCAACCACATTTGTCATGCATAAAGCATTCAACACAAAACTTTTTTTTCGTTCAATAATCAACTTTTATCTCGCAGTTTACTATCAACTTTCAAAATTCATAACTTCTATTATATGGGTTCAAATGGCTTGATTCCAATACTCATATTTCCATGAAAATATCTATTTCAACATGCTAAAATAGTTCTTAAATTGGAAATCCTTAAAGTCAGTTGGTGCTATCAAATTCAAAACTGATTAGATTCTCTCAGTTTTTAACCAAGCAAGATATTAGTGCATAAACATCACATTAATTGAGAAATCCTTCAATTACTTATCACCAACATGTTTATAGATATAAATAATAATATTTAAATCATAAAATCTGAGCATAAAATCTTCAATCAAACGACGATGTTTCTTTCGCCTTACTTATTCGTTACAAATATGTTCCCTTCCGTAAATACATGTTATCCATGAATCCCTTAGTTAAACAACAATGTTTCTTTTATCCACCACGGATGCATTCTTTTTTGCAGATACCCATTATCCACGAATCCTTTAGTCAAACCACAAAATTTCTTTTATCTGCCACAAATGTGTTCTTTTTCACATATACTCATTATATGCAAATCCTTTAATCAAATGACGACGTTCCTTTTATCAGCAATAGACGTGTTCCTTTCTTCAAATTATCAAATTCTTCAATCCAAACGACAATGTTTAACTCTTTACTTATTTGTTGCGGATGCATTCCTTTCCGCGCATTATTGAATCTTCAATCCAAATGACAACATTTTTCTCTTTACTTATCCACTGCAAAGGCATTCCCTTTTGCTGATTATCGAATCTTCACTCCAAATGATGACATTTCTTTCTTATTATTTATCTACCATGAATGTCTTTCCTTTCAAAAATATGTTCCTTATCCTAATACAACGTCGTCCATTCTATGGATACCTTCCTTTCTGTGGATTCATTTCCTTCAGCAAAAAACATTTCCATCCACGAATGTGTCATCCCATAACCAATATTCTGCAATCACTTTTTGTTTTGCACCCAAGAAGAATCTCAAAGCTCGAACGTCCATTCTTATTCTAGGATTCTCGTGACCACACCAACTCATAATTATACAAATTCTTAAAATTTTCATTTGATTTCTCCACTAAAATTCCATCTTTTCTCCAACTTAATAATAATTATTTATTTTTAAATTCTTGAATACCATAAAAAATATTACTTTGTACCAAAAATCTCCCTGATGTTACAAAAGCTCTACCAAGGGAAGAGATTAAACATTAGATACGTGATCATGAATCTCATGAAAGGCATCTTGAATACCCCAAGGAAGAACTTCCTCTACAACTGGCTTGTTTAGAAAATTGTTTACAGTAGTGGGTTGGCGCTCCCTCCCAACGCACCAAGAATCAATGAAAAGACACTTGATGTCTCAGATGGTGGCTAAAATCATAGGGGAGTGGATATTCAAGGGAGGCGCAGAGACTCCATCCGCGTTGGTTGCATAACCTCCTTTGACGTCAGGTGCACTGTGCTCAAATCAAGTAGAGATAGAGGATAATATTATTTATCCCACTTCTCAGTCCTCTCACTCTATGTCGATGATTGAGAAGAGGTGGAATTGGATTGTAGGCTGCTTGGAGAGCTTGACTTCCTTGGTTGCAGCCTATGATAATCGAATTGAAGGAATGAACAGGTAAATTGAAGAGCTTCACACCACTCAATAGTTGCTCATGGATGAGCTGAGGAGGTGTGTGGATCCTCCACCAGTCTTGCTAGTAGCCTTGCCAGTAGCCCTTCCATCAGCTCCTCCAGCAGCCCCACCAATAGCCCCTCCATTAACTCCTCCAGCAGCCCCACCAGCAACCCCTACATCTTCCAATGCCAGACCAGATGGATGTCTATTAGTATTTTAATTTATATGCACTTTCCATCCATGCATTAATTCATTGGTTTATAACAATGTGTTACAACTATGTAGATCTCTTATCATTAGGCAATCGTCCTCTCCTCCAACACTTGCCAAAGTTAAGAAGATGCTGACAACTGGTCCTCCATTGCTTGAAGCAATTCTAGGACCTACTTTGCATAAAAATTTGCATGTGGTATGTCTTCAATTTGCTTTTGTGCAATGTATCGAATTTACACTTAGTAGTTTGATGGTAGTGCTTAAATTGATCATTGTATCCTTTTTCATTGATGGTGGATTTTATGAGATTGACTCGTGCAAATACAAAAGGAACCTAGAGGCATTTGATATTCGTGTAGGCATTATAGTAAAAAACTATATCATTTCAAAGTTATTATCAGTTTTGATTGTATGTTTAAAACATCTTGCTTCATATTGTATTTTTTAGAAAAATAATGTTTTGAAGATCAAAACTCTAAAAATTCTGAAGCAAAAGTCAACATCTAACTTGGTGAGATTAATTTTTGGGTAAATGACAAATCAACCATCGTGGTTTGCTATCAATGACAAGTCAACCACTATGGTATTTTTTCTAACAAGTTAAACACTGAAGTTTGAAAAAATAACAAAAAAAACATCGAGCCGCGTTCTCTACTCCAGAGAATGGGATATGATGTTAAATGTAGTATGACGGCTCAGAGTTGAAACTCTAGAAGTTGCCAACACCATTTTTAAAATTGATTGTAGTTTCTAGATCAATTTACCATTCGACCATCCAACACAAACTCTAGCTCTCCATTCACTCACCAATCAAGCAAACAATCTCCAGCTCCCCAAGTCCCTCTCCCTCTCAAGTATGATCAAACAATCGCATAAACGTCAATTAACATTTGGATGTCACTTGAACCAATCATCCATTAAAGAATTCTTCAACTACTAGAGTTCTACATTAGGCTCTGTATTGATCTCATTGCTGTAAATCCATAAAAGAAAAAGAGGAGATTTTTCTCAAAAATTGGAAGCAAAATGTCCATTTTTTTTATGATCAACCATGCTAGGTGTTTGCTTCCACCACTACCGGCAATCAAGTTGCCAGAAGCCAGTGAGCATCCTTCAGAAACTTCGATGTTTAGCTTCTCAAGAAGTTGAAATTGTTCAATAGAAAGGTCTATATTCTCTTTGACCACTTCCTTTCAACTGAATATCCATCGATCTGCACTATGAAGAAGCAAGGATGTGACCAACTCACCAAAGAAATCAAGCATTTCAACACCCAATCAATGACAATATGCATTTGTAGGCACTGTATTCGAACATTTCTGAGTAAAAGAACCTTCATTTATGGTAAAAAGAATCACGTTATGGTGGAACTCATCAAACATAAGAGGAATTTGTATATTCAACTATTTAGACCAGCCCAATTCTTGAAAGAAATTAAAGCTTCCATCTTCCTGAAACTCCTTTTCCTCATTTTTCCAATTTTTAACTTTTTATGGGTCTCCATATATGCTTGCTTGTACTTCCACTTATCTACAAAGATTTTCATCTCCTGAGATTTCTCTATAACTTGCATCACAGCATCAAAGAAACCTCCCTTAACCAGGCCAAAGAGGAATGCATCAACCAAGTTTGGATCAAATTGAATCCCTTTAACCCTATCTGTTGAAATCTTTCTCTTAACTTTATTCCACAAGATTAAAATGCTAAAATATTTCTCCGTAGATACATAACCATTTATTAGAGATAAATATGTCCGGGCATTTGGTTCATACTGCAAAAATATCATCCTTCTAAAAGTCCTCCTTGCATCTTCGAGCCGCCCAGCTTTACAAAAAGCGTGAATTATAGAGTTCCAATCGTGAGTTCCAACTTCAACACGAGGGTCTTCAACGACCTCATCTAAAAATGTTGCCATTAACTCAGGATGTTGATTCTCCATTAAGCCAGTCATTATAGTTAAGTAACTTCCTTTCAAATCAGGTTTTCTTGTTTCTCTCATGTCCCTGAACAAAGAGAAAGCAGACTGGAAGTCTTGGTTTGACATTGTGGCTTCTATTAGAGAGTCATAGCTAGCCACGTCGAGCTCAAGCCCAGAGATGCTAATATCCATTACCAGCTGAGTAGCTTCAGCTGTTCGTTGATCTTTGCAGTAAGCATTCAATATTGGCAAATAGACACCAAGTGTTAGAGGACTTCCTTGAGCATTAATTTCGTGTAGAATACAGTGAGCCTTATCCGTTACTCCAATGCTAACACAAGCATTAATGATCCCATATCCAATAGATTTATTATCCGCCATTGTTGAAGGCTCTAGCTTTTGTGCTTCAATAACTAAGGCAGCTAAACCTTTGATATTTCCATTTTGAAGAAAACCGTTCACAATTTCACAGTAAAGACCACATTTTTCGCGATCTCTGCTCTAGAGACCGCAAAAAATCACGGTCTCTGCTCTAGAGACTGCGTTTTTCGCGGTCTCTTGCTCCAGAGACCGTGAAAAATCGTGGTCTCTACTCTAGAGACTGCGATTTTTGCGGTCTCTGGAGTGAGACCGAGACCTCAAATTTTGCGGTCTCTGTGACTACCCGAGACAGCGATTCGCGGTCTCTGGAGTGAGACCGCAAAATTCGTGGTCTCTGGTAGTCACAGAGACCGCGAAATGGAGTGAGACCGGATTTCAGAGACCACGAAATCGCTGTCTTTAGTCTCAAAACGCTGCTCGATGTTTCCTTTGTTATTTTTTTAAACTTCAGTGGTTAACTTGTTAGGAAAAATATCATAGTGGTTGACTTGTCATTGATCACAAACCACGATGGTTGATTTGTCATTTACCCTAATTTTTTTATCAATGTATAAGAAGCTGATATGTTAAATAAATCTCTTGAATACTTCCTTTTTATGCATTGCGACACATTAAATGAGAAAGAGATAGTTGGCGTCTAAGTGAGGGATTCGCTTATGACCCTTAGGTGGATTCATATAAGTCACTTTTAATCCTTCTTACAATATTTTTTTTCTTAGTCAAACCACTTATAATATATGGTTTTTATTTCAGATACACTTAAGACAGACATGTTTTATGTCATCAGTTAACCTGTACATCAATATATCTACCAACAGATATTACGAGAGGCAATTGCAATTGTCATGGCCCCTACAGATAAAAAATGATATATTTTCTTACACTCTATCATAATCATTGTGATTTTAAATTACATACTAATTTAGTTCTTTCTATTTCAGCTCACACAACATTTTTCAACTCTTGGACCCTGTCGGTTTATAGGTGATTCAAAGATGTCAACTGAGCAGATTCTGTAACGCCCTGCGTCAATTTCGTGTTCTTTCTTAAATAGTTTCCAAATATATTCTTTTCTTTCTTCGACTTAACATGTAAAATTTCGCACAATAAAATTTAATATAAAAATTTGAGAATATAAAAGGAAATCAGAGTATACGGAAGGCACTTTAAAAAAACTTTGAGTAAGTCTAACGTTTAAAATGAAAACATATGAAATCAAGTCTAGGAAATCAGTCTAGGCAATCTTTGTCCCTTTATTAAAATCCATAGAATTTAAAACTAAACTTTTATCATCTTCTTACGCCATTCCCTTCAGGTTGTGATTCATTCGGATACACCACAAGCTCCACGAGAAATGCATCATCTTCCATTCTAGGTGTTATCATTTCATTACCTATACCACAAGTAATATGTAATTCTAAAATACTTAGTAAGGAAAGGGGAGAAATGCATATGCAATGCCTCTCTTTATTTCACTTGAAATGGGTCTGCCCCAAGCCAATCTTTCATTACATTCATTCATTCATAACTCGTAATTCGAGCTGGAAGTTGAAGGAACACGTGTGTGATGGAATAGTCTGATCGGCTTCTAACCCTATGTGGGCTAGATCCGAACTATCCATCCGCCCCCCAACTTCCCATCATTCATCATTGTTCATTTCGTTCATTCATTTCATTTTCCTCACTCATGCATGCCGGTACCACCCTTAATGGCACCCCCTACTTGTTTCTATTATCTTGAATCATGTTGATATAACCTAACAAAATAATGAATTAAGATGAACAAAGAATATAAGAGGCAATAACTAACAAGCATAACACAATCAAGATAGGCATGTAGATAATAAATGGCAAGCATAACAAAATCAAAGATAGACACAGAGAATAATAGAGAGCAACTTACAACATGCTTAGTTATACTAATTTTAACAACCGAATTATAACAAAATGATTAAACTATTAACGTGCAATTTATCTAAGTGAATTAAACATGTTTAACATACAAATTATGGAAACAAACTTAATAGTCAATTCATGGAAGTATTTTTAACAATCGACTATTTAACGTACTAATTAAGTAACTAAAAGATACATGTTATAGTCAGCTTACAACTAATTATGTGCTGATTAATTTAACTAATCATGCTCGGGTTATTTAAAGGGGTTGATTGATCTTGCTTTCACTTAGATTGATTGACATGATACTATTTAATCATTAAATTAGTTAAATTTATACATGATAATAAACTAAGCATGCTTGATTTATTTAGACATACTGAACATGTACAATTGTAGAGAAAAACCACAGTATGTGAACACAAAACCAAAAAGCATATTCTTCTTTCATTCATGGATATACGTACATATGGTGTTGTTTTTTTCATTTCATTCTATAGTTCAATGTCATCAATTATCATTTAATCAACACAAGTCTATTCAAGTAAATTTTAACAATATGAAAGAAATTTATAATTCCTAGCCAGTACTAAGGATAACAACTTTTATAAATTAAATAGACTTTCTTGACAATAATAAGAGAACATCATTTTTATTAGAGTTGAACTACTTAGTTTATTATTATCAAATTAGTTCAGTCAACTACTCATGTTCAATCCACTAGGAAATTTTGACAGACCAAGTCAATTGTGCATTTATAAATCAAAGAAGGAAAATTCCTACCTATCACCATGATATCTAAACTTCAGCAGAAAGAATAACTTAAATTTACAATACAAGATCAATATTAAGAAAACTGTTAGAAAACTATTGACCATTTATCCATGCATCTCATTCAATTAGGCATTTTCAATTCTTTAATTGATCCATTAAGCCTACATTAGAGATTTCCATTCAGCAGTATAGTTCATCACTTACCTATTGATATAAGCATTTCATTGTAGTGATTGTTATAAAGAAAATATCAACAAGGAAATCAATCTGACACACACACACACACTACTTGTGGGTAGGGCTTTGACGGCCAAGACTCTACCCAATCTTTACCTAATTGAAGAATTTAACTCATGGACAACAGTTGACAGAACTTGGAAATTCCTCCGTTAACAGGAATTACACGATCACATCCACTTCCACCAATTCTCCTAGGATGAGCTTAACATCGGATCCTAACAGCCTTAAAAGAAATTTCTCACACACTCACTCTCAACTGGATCGTACTACGCAGGGGAAAGAAATTTGAATCTCCCCAGGAGACTCCTATCTAGGGTTTTAAATAATGAAGATTTTACTTGAGAGAAATGGTGTGAACCAACCAGGAAAGAGGGACGTGCGAGAAAGGGAGCGTCGTGAATCATGTAGGGGAGAAATCGCATTCTCCCAGGTCGATTCGTGGTTAAAATCTCGATTTTTATCCCTAAAAACTTGTTTAAATTTTAAATCTCATAGAAATGGAGACTTTCGGATGCGGTTTTTGTGTCCGCACATCGTTCGCATGCGTTCGAAATGACACTGTGCAGGACAAAATTGAAGATTAGGACGAGGAGCTTCGTCCTGACTCCTTAGAAAATCCATCCGCAAACTCAATTCGGACACCAATCCTCGTCCGCATACATCGTCCACATACGTCCAAATGTATCCAGATTTTGTACAGATTCAAATTGGACGCTACTCAATCTCATCTGCACTCGTTCGCATCTCGTTCGAATGTTCCCAAAATTCAGACAGATTCAAATTGGACGCGTCTTCGTCTTGTTCGCCTTCATCTGCACTCGTTTGCAAACACAGGGCCGACTTCGAGACGCGAGGACTCGTCCTGACCTTCATCCCAAGTGGTTTGCGGATGCCAAAATCTCATCCTCATGGGTCCGCAATCATCTGAAGTGACCCGGACAGTTTTTCTCCAATTTTCCCTAACTTAAATTTTTATCCCGTAATATAATGCACAGTTAATAAATCATAAAATAACATGTATTGGCTCAAAATGAATTGCGTTAAATATTTCGAATTGATTACATTGCAATAACAGGAAAAACAATAACTTGGTGTTACAGATTCTATCCTCAAGAAGAGCCTCTAGAGTCCCTTTTTTAGCACTCCTGTTCTCCAATTTGGGATTCAATGTCGTCGATCTCTGGCAAGTGTAATCGTTTCATTTGTTATTAATGTGATCATGTACATTTTTCTACTATTGTAATTGCACATTTGATAATATAATTGTTACATCTGATAGTATAATTGTACATCTATTATTTTGATTGGTTATTCTAGTTGTCTCTTTACTTCATTTTTATTTTTCATATTCAGATCTGGTTATCCAGGTTGAGAAATGACACATGAAAATCAAAGGATCAACCTTGGACATCCTCCAACGACAATGGATGTTTGAAGATCAATCTTGAATGTCCTCTAATGATGAGAGACGTCCGACAACGCTGAGGAGCATCTGACAAAAGTCAAGGGATGTCTGAGGCTGACCTTGGACATTCTCCAATGAAGAAGGACATTTGAGGATTACTTTGGATGTCCTCCAACAACGAGGGACGTTGAAGGCTGCACATGGTCATTCGAGGGATGTCCAAGGATTAGACTTGGATATCCTTCCACGCCAAGGGACATCCAACATTGGCATGGGTTGTCCTCCAACGACAAAGGATGTTTGAGGTAGCACATGCCAATGCCGAGGGATGTCCATGGATCAACCTTGAACATCCTCCAATGCTAAAGGGCGTTCAACGTTGGCCTTGGACGTCCTCCAAAGACAAAGGATTTCCAAAAATGCACCTGCCAACGCCGAGGGATGCCTAAGGCTACACATGCCAATACATAGGGATGTCTAACGTTGGCCTTAGCTCAGCCTCAGAAGTCCTCCAATAACAAGGGACATTTAGGGATTAGCCTTGGTCATCCTCCAACGACGAAGGACGTCCATGGATTAACCTTGAACATCCTCCAATGTCAGGGGATAGATTATATCAAATGACATTCATATGATAGTATGTCCATTTATGAATTAATCTAACATTGTTATTTGATTAATTATTATAAATAAAATCATTTTCCCAACTAGTGAATAATGCAATGTCTAATCATTTGCCTTAAAATTATTTGCATCAAGAGAAACCCAAGTTGGCTAATTGGAAGTGTCATGATTCTAATAACTTCACATGTTCTTGCTTGTTTTCTGTATATGCAATCCTTGGACGTCTATACAGCAAACATAGAGAATATATAAAGTTACTAGAATCATGACACAATCATAGTCAATTCGAGTTTGTCTTCATGATGAACAAAAAGACATTAATACAATTAAGTATAATATTAAGTTACTAAAAAATAAAATAGTACAATTAAGCGGCTAAATAAGATCGGACCTCCCCGGTCTTTCCTTCACATGTTGAGTCACTTTTCTATAACTCTCCCTCAAGTTAAAGATGTGGACCTTGTACTGTGGACTCTTACATGACAAATGCAATATTGTGTTATAAAAAGCACATATAGTTAGAATAATATTTGAAAGCATAATAATGTACTCACTTGTGTCCTCTGAGCAGTGGTAAAACCCATAAATGTGTCCTGTGAGATTCTTCTCCCGCCATTGCCACTTCTAGCTCTAGCCCTGCCTCTGCCACTTGCCTTGTTAGTGGCTAAACCTCCACCTTGACAAGTGTGGGCATTGTGTCCCACACCCCAACACCAACTACATGTCATTATGACATCTCTTCTGCTAAGGACTGTACGACTATGAGGTTCATCAACATCTCTCACTCTTTGTTTTTTAGGCCTCTTTGGTAATCTCTTTTATTGGTGGTGACAAAATTGGATTTTAGTCCCTTTTTAAGCCACATGTGTTGGCCACTAACAAGCTGAACAAAGTGGGAGTACATCATGTATATTTCCCGGTGATACCATACATGAACACATCCTCAACTGACTTCCTCATAAAATACATACGCGATATTGCATACACGCATGGGATTCCAGTCACCTCCCACCTATAACAATTACAAGTACATATGTCCAAATTGACCACGTACTGTTTGTTATTGTCACTTACCTCAAATCGACTAGCTCCTACAAATGTTAGACACCAATTTCACGCTGCATCTTATAGCCTAGCAAACATCTTCTTGATTTGTGGATACAATAGGCATGTTGCCTCAACCATATTTTGATGTTTCTTAACAATCCTACACATGATACCCTTTATCATCTTGAAACATAATCCTAATCAATTTTTCTTGGGTCAGTAGGATGCAAGCGTTGAAATACTCACTCAAGTTGTTGAGGCTTATGTGGCACTTTGAGATGGATCTGAAAATATGTTTCGACCAAATTCTTAGGTTGATGTTTTGCAAATATGTTTGTTTTGTTTGGTCGACCAAAAATAGCTTCTTTATCTCTCTTTCAAAGTGTGTTGATGTCATGGCCCTAGATGAGTTCAGTTATATCTTCTAGAAAAAAGTATTAATTAATTGGGGTAAGATGTTTTTGGGAAAAATGACTCCCCCGTCCAGCGTATGCGATCGACGATCTGGAGTTTTTGATTTTTCCTCTCCTCCCCTTCCATTCTTTAAACACCAACCTCAATCTCCATCTTCATCTCTCTCGTGCCCAAACTTTTTCATTGGACAATGTCATAGTGGGCCATTTTAGGTGGAGATTAAGAACTCTGTAATCGAGCCAAATTGTCGACCATGATAAGCCTTGATTCTCCCAACTTTGTGTTTTCAAGTTCTTGATGGAAGTTATGATTTTTAATGGAATTCTTTGAAGAGAAACCGTGTTCAGAGAAGGGAATCAGACATCAGTTTAGCTTGCAATTTTGAAAGCAGAGCATCATTTGTCATGGTGTTGGTCGAAGCATTAAGATCGAAGTTTGTAACGGAGGTATCCAAATTTATTATTTTTATTTTTCACTATTGTTTGATTTTCTGGATTGGATGAATTTGGATTGTTAGGGACCAATGAATTAAATGGTATAGGTCAATTGTTCTTGCAGGAATCGTCTGCGTTGGTATGTTGTAATGTGACTCAGCAAGAGCTGAGCTGCAGTACGTTAAATCTCCAACTCCAGTTTGTTGGACGACTGACCGAGATAGGAAGTCTTGCCAGAGTCGAGGATACCCGATGCCCATGACATAATGTTGAAATCATCAGCGACAAGGACGACGTTGAACACAATTTCATCACGGTTCAGACCATGAATCTGGCTTGAAGAATTTCAGACTAGAAAACCTTGGGCTACCCATTATGGGACTATAATCTAGGCCCATGGCTTGGACCAAATGGACAGTGGACCTATATCACATTGGCCTATGGTCTAGTGTAACGACCAGGTTCCTCGAAATTTCTTTAAAATATGTGAAAAATTTTAAAATTTGTTTTTAAAGCCAGTCAGAGCGTGCCTAAACCAGACCACTACCAACTGTTCATAAATCTCGTTATAAAAATCCAGTTAATCAAACTATGCGGAAGCATTTTAATTAAAACCATTGATATAAAACGTTGCGGTAGCGGTATGAAATCGTTTGCTAAAACATTCGAAAGCGTAAATAATCTAAATAAAATAAACTAAACATTTAATTACAAGTTAGAAAACATAATTTCGTATAACTTTTTTCCTTGTACCCTCTTTATGCCTGGCCAGCCACAAACTTTCTCTCGCGTGCAAACCCTTCATCTCTACTTTATTAATGGTTTGTTATTCTTTGTTCCTCTTTTCGCTACTCCTAAATCTATGCGTTGACTCTACGTACAATTATCTACATCTACACCACAAGCAACTGTAAGCCCAAAAGCTTGTAAGGAAAAGGGTTAATGCAATTATGAAATGACTCTCTTTAGTCCTTTCTGTTAAGCCATTCGTTTGATTATTACTTCTTATTAGCCATTCATTCGTTCATCAAGTTAGTCTCCTTTGTGCATACTCTATACTAGACTACAACTAACCTCCTGTGTGCATACTATTTTCCAGGCTAGAAACTAGTCTCTTGGGTGCATACTAGCTGCCAGGCTACACTAGCCACCTATGTGTACGCTAGCTGCCAGACTAGACTCGTTCACCCTATTATTCTATCATTCGTTCTTACATTTTCCTCACTCAATGCATACGTCCTATTCCTTTCTATTCACATGATGCATGGCCATACATTCTCAACCTATCATGATGCATGATGACATGACATAACATTCATAAAATTGAAGTGCGCATTAAGAAAGTAACTGTATAACAGGAATTAAAAGCAAACTGAAATTGAAAGTGCATATAAAGAAGTAAGACATATAATAGAAGGATATAACTGCGCACATCAGAGAACAATTATAATATTGTGAATCATAAACAGCGAAGCACATAGGGAAGTCAAGAAATGATAATAAAACACAATGATAATCTAAGGGGAAATTGAAACATACTATTTATTAACATGCTGATTTTCTAGTCATTTTACATGCTCCTTACATTTATTATTCTAGATGATTAACCTAATCACTTAGCATATTTAAGAAAGGTTTCCATTATTATTCTAGTTATTTAATTAACCTATCCTGTTAATTACTTTAGTTAAGTTATGCTAGTTAATTAGATGCTAGTAAATTAACATTTCAAATTGAGTTACCATTATTATCCTACTTGGTTATCCTAATTAATTTACATACTGAAGGATTAAACATGTTTATCATTCTAATTAGATATTTTAATTAGTTTCCTAGTCTGTTTACATGCTCAAGTTTAGTTTAATTACCAGTTGATTTTTCTTAGTTAACTACATATTCACGGCTAGTTAATTACTTAAGCACATTAACTTGCTAACATTATGTTTGTTAATTAATTGAACAACAAGCCAAGTTAAACATGCTAACTAATTAATCCTACTCATTAGGCATGCTAACATTGGTTGATTTTCAACATACTAGTGTCAGATTTACATGCGAGTGATAGTTAATTGATCATGCTAATTGGCTAGGTGTGCTAGCCTTAGTTGTCCTAATTTAGTTACTCTAACACATTTTAGTTATTGTTAATTAGTTACTAAATCATCATGCTTATAGTTAATATGTTGATAGTGATTAACAACTATTAACTAAGCACTAGTTAAACATGCTCGGGTTTGTTATTCAATAACTAATTAAATGGTTAAACTAGTTAATTGACATACTCACACCATAACAACATGTAAATAAATAAGACACAAGAATAAAAGTAACACGACATATAAAACTCTAAACCCACTCTCAGACTTCACATAGTTACTTAACATTTACTTGTTCCACTTTCATTTCAACTATCACTATCACTATCAAACTAACACAACCAATAAGGGAGTTCATAGAGCTAACAACAACCAAGCAATCATTTATAGCAAGGAATTCAACACTACTCTAACACAAAATCACATAGCATTAGTAACACTATCAACAACTAATAGTAGCATTTCAAGCCAAACAACATACTACTAGCATTAAACATTTTAAGGCAATTAAAGTACTTAACAACTAACATTAAGCAAATATTAGCACTAAACACACACACACACTTGCTTGCAGTGTAGGGCCTCCACATGGCCAAGACACCCTAATCCCTTACCTATTTTGAAGAACACTCAAGATAGGGACAGCTCTCCTAGCTCACGGTTCCAGCAAGGGGTAGCTCCAGTTTCCAAAGCTCCCACTAACACTCACTAACACCCACGTAGCTCACTCTTCTCAACCTACTCTTCCAACTCACAGCTACACGAACAATACTCACAACACACTCAACTCATGTAGGCAGAGCTCTCATAGGGGAGGAGAGCTTCTCGTAGGAAGGGGAAGCTGAAGACTGAAAATGAGAGAGATGGCAGGGGAGGGAGGTTTTACCTATGGAGGGGAGGGAGACACCATCATGGCTTCTAGGCAGGAGGACAGGCTAGCTACGGTATAGAGGGAGGCGATTTTCATCGTCTGGGGTGTGGGAGGTCAATTCTTATCGATTTTCCAGTATTTTCTATGATTTTTAATCATTTTAATTATATTTTATTTCGTAGGTCTAGTCTAATTTGGACGAGTGTGGATGCATAGGTCTTGTCTGCAAGGCTAATATCACTCAGATTAAATCGCGCTCAGGGATGAGGAATGGCGCCCTCGTCCATGGCTGTACTATCTGCATACAAGTTTCGAACACCAAATTGCATCTGCACTAGCGTCCGCACTAACGTCCGAAAGTGTCCTAAAATCGGACACAGGCAAATTAGATGAGACCTCTTCTCGTCCATTGTTGTCCGCATAGTGTCTGAATGCTCCCAGGATTAGGACAGAGTCAATTTGGACGATGCTATTACTCATCTGCATCCATCCGTAGTCGTCCGAAACTATCCAAGATAGAACAAATTCGATGCTGATGCAGCTCCCCTTCGTCTGCATTGTCCGGACCTCGTCTGAAACATCACAATACCATGAGATTAGGATGAGTTACCGCATCCCTAGTCGTCCTAAAGCCTAATGCTGGCTTGGCTAGGCACTTGTGGACGACGGTCCTTCATCCGCAAGTCGTCCGCATGCGTCCGAAAGTCTACATTTCAGACACAATAGGACTCATTTTCTTGTCCTCGCTTCATCCTAACTCCAAAGGCAACTATGAAATACACATGCGGACGACGAATTCTCGTCCTCACCGCATCTGCATACGTCTGCAACACCGTAAATCCCACTTTCCTCTATCTTTTCCAACTGAACTCTTATCCCATACGTTTCCCCCATAAATACATGTCATCAAATGACACGTATGGATACACCATGTAATATTCTCATAATTCTAACACTTCGATTACATCACGTATACGGGAAAAATGTAACGATATTACTCCTCGAGTTAACGCTTTGAACACGCCCTAGTAATACCCCGATAGTTAGCCCACTTAAAAAGTCGGGGTATTACATCTAGGATCCCTTTTGGGCCAGTTTGGGTCAAAAGATTGAGTATTTCATACCCAATTTAATTGGGTTATTTTTTTATGTAATAATTAAGGACTTGCAATATATAAAATTTTAAGCCATAAATTTTACAATCTTATTTAGGAACCCAAAAATAAAATAAATTTTGTGGGTTATTGAATTTGGACATTTTTGGATTTTGGGCTTTGGTTGGTGAAAGCTCACATCCAGGTAAAGATTATTTATTTTTATGCACTGTATTGCATAATTTTTATGAAATAAATATTTTTCGACTTATCTCAATTAAACGACATGTCCATTTTATGGTCGTCTAGTTTTTAAATTATATTTAAATTTTCACCGTACACATTTAAATTAAGCATACATATTATATTTATGGATCAACTCAGTCGTGTGAAGCGAGTTCAATCGACTTAGTTTGGGGTTTGTTTATTTTACGCACATTTGACGTGTTAGAATGTGTTTGTTTGTTCTTAATTAAAGTACTAAGACAAATGTATGTGTCGTGTCCCTAGGCGCAAAACCCTAAATATAATCAGGGTATTTTATTTGGCTTTCAAGATCGTCGAGCATCGCTTTTATTCTGTTATATGTCTATGGCATGGTATGCCCGGAGTCTGTGAATAACACTACTTTCACTGTGATTTTTAATTAGTGCAACAAATTTTAATTACGTATCACATGTTAGTGGGTGGTTTTAAACATGTGCACTTTTGTACACATTTCTTTAAAATGAATTTATAAAACATGACGTTAAATTCATGCATGCTTAAACATTTTTTTAATTAAAATTATCAAATCCCTATTAAGTTTAGTCAATTCACTACAATGACACTGTAACGACCCGGATTTCTTAACCGTTTTAAAAACTCATTAACCTTGATAATATGACAACTTAAAATCGTTTCTAAAGAAAAAGGGTTATCAGAGTACATCAAAATCTGAATCGTTAATAAAAATCATTCTTTTGTTTTTCATTCGTTAAAACAAATTATTCATAAAAGTTGTGGAAGCATAGTTAAATGAGAAAATCTACCTTTACCAAATAACAAGTAATTATCAGAAAATGTCATTTAAAACATAATTTAAAATTCAAGGTGTTTAGTTCTCAAACAAAACTTACTTAATATTTCAAATATTTAAGTAAAGGCAATGAAAGGAAAACGTAACGTTCGTGAGAGATAATCATTCAACATTTGCTCTTATTGATTTTCCTTTTCTTTCATTTCTTCGTGCCGTACTATTACTCCATTGGCGTCTTTATCAGACCAACCACAGGCTCCACCGGAATGACCTCTTCCTTAACTTCTGGCATAATCCCCTCGTTATCTACACAAGTAAGGACATGAGCTTACGCCCAGTAAGGAGATGGGGGAAAATAATTATGCATTTCTCTCTTTAGTTCTTCTTGGAATGGGGCCCACCCAAACCAATTGCTTTCATTACGTTCATTTTCTTTGTTCGTTCTTAACTCGTATATCGAGCTGGAGATTGGAGGTTTTCCTTTGAGATGACATAGCTGTTCGGATTCTAACCTCCTGTGTGCATACTAGTCCCTTTCCCGATTTGGTGAGAGTGTATCCTAGTAGCTAGGCTAGATCCGGACTACCTATCTACCCCAATTCCCTATTTTCGGCATATACCCATAGGGGTGTTCAAAACCGAACCGAACCGACAAACTGAACCGAAACCGATCAAAAAATCAAAACCGAATAAGGTTTTTTCTATTAAAAAAACCGAATAAGGTTCTCTTTTGTAAGAACCGAGTGTTTTGGTTCGGTTACCGGTTTTAGTTTTTCAAAACCGAAAAACTGAAACCGAACCGCATAAATACGTTTATAGTGTTTTTTTGTTTTTGAAGTTCCATATTCGGTCATTCGTGCCTCAGCCTCTGAAGTGATTTTAGCTCCAAAAGACCTAATAACTATTTTTTGGATAAAATTTTGTTTTGAAAAGAGAAGAGGAAGAATAATTTTGTTGTTATTAATTATGTTTTTATAATTTTTATACAATTTTTATTATAATATTTGAAAAAAAAATTAATAAAGAAAAAACCAAAACCGAACCGAAACCGGAACCGAAATTTTAAAACCGAAACCGACTCAGTTCTGATTTTTCTAAAACCGATTCCGGTTTTGTAATTTTAAAACCGAAACCGACTAGTTTGGTTTGATTTCACATCAAAACCGAACCGAACCGAACCGTGAACACCCCTATATACCCACCTTTAGGGTTCTTTCTTTTTTCGGCATATACCCACCTTTAGGGTTCTTTCTTTTTCCAGGATATACCCGCCTTTAGGGTCGTTTTCATAGCATTCTTCCTCACTCATGCATGTGGGTACCATCCTGAAGATTACCTCCTACTTGGTTTTTATTAATCATGAACTCAACCTAGTTTCTTCCTAATTAAAGCATAGCATATATGGAGAGCAATATTAATGCTTAGGAATCCGCATTAAACAATGAATGAAACGAACATGCTTTACAACTAAAAGCAAATCAGTGAATCATACTACAATTTTAAGAGACATTATATCATTTTTTTTAGCTTACTACATAGCCAAATTCTTAATCATTGCAACGTGTTTCTAATTGACTAATCAACAAAACAAATCCTGCTTTCAACTCAACTAAATAACAGGAACAATTGTAGCAAGACAAATCATGCTTTTAACCAATTTTATAGCAAGACTAAACATGCTTTAAACATCTAAAATAGCAGAACTTCTAACATCTTTCATGCCTTTAAATTTAGAGAAACAGTGGGTAACAATCTAGCATGCCTCTTTAGACTATAATAGTTCTATTCAGTGAGAGGAAATTTTACAGTAAAGCTACGTGTTTCCTAAATCTTAATAGCAGTAATGGAAAGAAATTAGTTAGAACATAAAAGCATGCTTCTCATTTAATATCTAAGCAGCGATAATGAACTATGTAAAACAACAATTCATGCTTCTTCTATATTATTCATACAAATCATGATTTCCATCAAACTAAGCGTGCTTTCTAGTGAACAAATTGACACACAACGGAAAAGAACAAAAAACATACAACGAACATATAACCAGAGGCAGTAGTAAACTATACAAACACACTTAGCAGCATTTTCCATATAGAACGAACGATTAATGGAAATAACAATAAATTAACCCAAGACATGCTTTTATGCGTTTTCTCTCTATGTGTTTCTTAATGTCTTAACAGAAACTTGTTTACATATACTTTTCAATAACTGAAAGAAACAAAACTGCTATGTATACTTATTGCAGACAAAGGAATAACCTTTGACATAAACTATACGCTTTAAAACATCATATTATAACCAAGCCATCTAAAGCAGAATAGAAGTATTAAGCATTTATCTAACGTTATTACTTCTTCAATATCCCTAGACATTCGTACAGAAACATAAAGTCTTTCTCTATTCTAACATCATAACTTTTCATGGAGTCATCTTTCTTTTAACAGCACAACTTCTTTAACACTAGAATCTATAAATAACTTTCTTAATTTAAAAGATCATCCCTTTAGTTTGTTCAAGCTCAAGCAACACTTTTCAACTTACACATATCAAAGTATCAAGAGAAACCTAAAAGTTATAACTTATCCAGAAAACCAAACAACCACAGAAAAAAAAATCTACATAAGACAACACAACAACTCACACACATGACAATACTTGGGTGTAGGACACAAGGCCAAGACAACCCATTCCTTACCCTTGAAGTTGAATGTCCTCATGTACAGCAGCTCCCTTTCCAGCAGAACCTCTCCCAGCACCTAGCAGAAAACGAAGGAAAATGAACAATGAAGGAGGAGAAGTGTCTATCAGTTGAAAAGAGGGAGATCTTACCTAGAAGACAACGAGAGACATGGCGTGCTCATAGGGTTGCTCCTTTGTGGGCTACTGAACTACTGCGAAGACTTTCGTGTGAGAATTAACTCGCTAAACGTCAAGTTACTTTGACTTTTTCTAACTTTTATTTCGTAGATCTGCTAACTTTCGGACTGGTGCGGATGCCATACTGTCGTCCACATGCGTCTGCAAGACTAAAAATCACACAACAAATACATGGCTTCGGACAGAAAATGGCGTCCCCACTGTGTCCGTACCATCCGCAGCCGTGTTGCGGACGCTATAACATCGTCCGTAAGGGTCGTCCGAAATGTCCCAAAAATTGGACAGATTCATTCGGACGCAAACCTGTAGTCGTCTGCAGCATCCGCAATCGTCTGCAACGCACCAGTTTTTTAGACAGATTCATTCGGAGGCAACCTCGTAGTCATCCGCCGCATCTGCAATCATCTGCAACACTCTAGTTTTGAGACAGATTCATTCAGACGCAACCCTGTAGTCGTCCGCCGCGTCCGCAATCGTCCGCAACACACCAGTTTTGAGACAGATTCATTCGGATGCTGCCTTGAGTCGTTCGCATCATCTGCAGGCGTCCTAAAGTCCTTAAATCCATCCTTTTTTGTATTTCCTTCTAAGTCTTGCCCAAATCAAACGCCTACGAGGGTATACGTCACAACTGAACATCCATAGAACGATATATTATATAGATATCAAACCCATTTTATTCCCAACATTTTAATTACATCGTTTATCCGAAAAAGTTAGGATCGGGTTGTTACAGACACCTTTTAGGATTTTATCATTTGGACTTCCAGTTGCCGAGCCGAGATTAGACTTGGCGAAGTTTATTTAGTTTTTGTAATTTTAATAATTATTCTTAAGAGACCATTTTGTGAGATACACTTTATTTAGATAACTGTAATCCTTAATTTACTTTCTGCACAATTATTTCATTATGGATTGTATTATTATATTATCTGATATCACTTGTTGGACCTGTTAAGCCTATATTGGATGGGCTTTAACTTATAATTAATATTTTAAGTCTTTCGCTGATAAATTTAAAGTGATAATGGGTTGGATGATTTGATCCTTTGGGCTGAGTCGTTCTCTCGTTCTGTCTCGGGTCCCTTGCGGGTCTTGATTGTTAGGAGTAATGTGCCCAATAAGTAAATGTAATAAAAATTTTTTGTAATATATAAATAAATTTATATTGATTGACACAATGTTAATATTTTAGATTATGTTTTATAAAATTCATAGAAAATTTCTTGGTTGTTTATGCTAACTTTATATTAACATATATATTGTATATATGTGGGATAAAATATAAAGAGTAATAACCAAAATAAGTTCATGACTTATATTTGAAGTATGAAAACTTCAAATAGTTTATAGTCATAAATGTAACACCCCGACTTTTTAAATTGGATAATTATTGGGATATTAACAAGGACATAATAGATATATTATAATTTGGAATAATTATTTAAATTAGACTTGTGATAGTCGTTAATCGGTATTCAAAATAAGTCAAAAAATTATGAATAAGTAGACTAAAAATATGGCGTGTGCATTTGACATAAAATTACATATTAACTAAATAAAAAAAATTATGTGAGTAATTCAATATAATTGGAGATTTATTGAATATTAATTGAAGAATTAGAAATAAAAGAAATTAATTGAAATTTGATGAGGTAGAATTGGTTTAGTTTTGTGGGTTAGCTGGTCCGGTTCGGGTTGTGGTTGTGGGTTTGGTTTAGAAGCAATTAAAAAGGGGGAGAAGAATTAGGTTATTGGTGTTTTTAAATAGAAGAAAACATGGAGAGAGAGAGAGAGAGGGAGAGAGGGGGGACAGTGACTGGAGAGTCAGGGAGAGAGAGCGGCGAAGGGAAAAACGTCGTCGGTACTTGGCTGAGCCCAGGCGGCTCCTTCGCGGCGGTCGGAGGTGTGAGCGGCTGCAGCGAGGAACAGTGCGAGACAACTGCTTTGATGAAGTGTCACGCGGTTCGGAGCGAAGCTCTGGTCGGCATTTGGCGTCAGTGCTGCGGTGTTCATCAATTTCCAGTGACGCTCAACGACGATGGACAGAGAGGGCGACAAAATGGCGAGGTTTGGCATCGGGTGCTACAACTCGGGCCTTAGGTCGATGGCAGCGTGGGCAGTTTGAGCTGGACCGGCCGAAGGCCGTGGTCCAGCTTATGAATCGGGTTGAGCTATCTGCTGGCAAAGATGAATCTTCCATGGTGGCCTCCTCTTCCTTTCTAGCTTGTCGTCCACTGCCGATCAATGAGGGAAAAGTGGCAGATTGGTGCTTGGCTGAGGGGAGGAAAGGAAGGCTGGCTTGGGTCTTCATGGTACAAAAGACAAGGAAGAATAATGAATAAGTGCTAAACCGCGATAAAGAGGTAAGGAATTGGATGTGTCGTGACCATGTGGAGGCCCTACATTACAAGTAGTTGTGTGAATTGTATTGACTTTCTTTGATGTTCATTGTTTAAATTCATTGTAATACTTATTGCTTTCCTTGGTTCTTGTTAGAAATAGAATTTGTGTCTCTTATTGCTAATGTTTATTGTAGAGAAATGTGATGGATGAATGATGAATGATGTCGTTAAGTCGTAGGGTAGAATGACGAAATGAAGGATGACATGATATGCACATACGATCATTAATGAATAGAGACTTTAAATTTTGTTTGTACAATTAATTATATTCACTTGCTATAATTTCCTACACAATTCATTATATTAATCGCGGTAGCTTCGTAGTTGTTTATACTTGCTTCATTTCCGTAAATCAAGCTTGTGTAGATTAATTTGGATGATGATTATAGGAGCATGTTTAGCGTAATTAATTAAACCGAGAATGTCTAATTAAATAGGACTCTTTGCATTGTTTAATTAATTAGAACATTATTTGTAGTAAGTTTAACTAATTGAATAAAAACATGTTTAATTAATTGAAATAAAAGCATGTTCTATTGTTTAGTTAATAAGCATATTTCCATTTCTTAATTATTAAGCATGTTTAGGTTCGGTTAGTGTAGATGAGCATGCGTAATTAGTTTAGCTTAATACTTTGTAATTACAATTTAAGCATGTTTACAATTGTCGTATGTTGAGTATGTTTCCTTTAATTGTTAAGTTGCATCTAAGTTTTCGTAATACTGTGAAGCATGTTTAATTCGTTTATATATCTTGTATGTTATTAGTTTATTATTCTTGCCATATCCTTATTGTATGTTTGGTAGAATCAAGCATGTCATAAGTCGTTTTCACTTCACTTCCATGTTGCTTTCAATTATAATATTCTTGTCTTCATTGATTTCTTGCTATTCATTGTTTGCTACTTGTATTGTTTGACTATCAATTCTTTTATATTATGTCAACATGCATCATGTTAATAGAAACAAGTAGGGAGTGCCCTCGAGGTGGTACTCACATGCATGAGTTAGGAAAATGAAATTAATGAATGCAATGAACGATGATGAATGAAGCAATAGGGGGTTGAAGGGCGGATAGGTAGTTCAGATTTAGCCCATATAGGGTTAGAAGCCGATCAAACTATTCCATCTAGTACGTGTTCCTTCAACTTCCAACTCGATGTACAAGTAATGAACGAAGGAATGAAACGTAATGAAAAGATTGGTTTGGGGTGGACACATTCCAAGTAAACTAAAGAGAGGCATGATCATATTGTATATTTTCTTTCCTTACTAAGCCTTTTGAGCTTACTATTACTTGTGGTGTAGGTATACATGTATGACAAGAAGAACGATGAACAAAATACAAAGCAGTCGATGAACGGTTTACACAGGCAGAGCTTGTGGCTGGTTAGGCTAAAGACGAGTAAAATGTTTGTAAATGTAATGATTTACTTAGGATTTTTTAAATAGTTTGTTTTCGCTTCCGCTATATTTTTAAAAAATCATTTATATTTCCGTTATGTTTTGATAAATGATTTTCGTAACGAATGTAACGAAAGGGTTTTGACGCTTGGTTTTAGCACTCTGATTATGAAAGATTTTAGTTATCTTACAAAAGTTTTAAATTTCACATATTTTAAAGGTTATGAAAAACTGGGTCGTCACAATAAACATAGTTTATCTCATTAAGAATATATGGTCATATCCCAACTATATATGTGGTAACATAAGATAAATATGTTTTATATAATACAATTATATATAATTGGACCATATAAAATTATATTATTATGATAATTTTTGTTAAATATAGAACAATTAATTTTATCATAACGATTGTCATATATGTATGATCTTAATTAGTTATATTTAACAAACTCTTATTTCATTTTAATTTATTCTTTAATTTACTTGGTAAAGTTTTGTACAAACTACAATTCGTATACCTTGTATATTGTAAGTGAATTAAAATGAATAGCTGAGAATGTTAATATTTATACAATGAAATCTATTTCTATATATTCCCTTGTTTGTTAGTTTAGAGATCGAATAAGTAGCGCACAATTCATAATCGTTATGAATTAATTATTAAAACAAGAACTAATGGTAATCAAGGATAAAGACGTAATATGAGAGGTTAACGGATTATAAACCTAGCCCTATTACGAATCTAAATGGAGGGTTAATACATATATTATGACTATATTAATGGACATTACTTTAAGTAAATATACTCTATAGTTTTTTAAGCAACTCAAAGTATTTAGTGAAATTACTTTAGAGTTAATAATTATGTTAATTAATATAAAGAGTTTATATTAACTAATGAAATATTATTGGAGCTTAAAACTATAGGTTCATCGGTCCCTCTGTCACCTTCTATCATTATTTGAATAATAGATAAATGAAAAAAAAATTAAATAATTAATTATTTAATACACTCAATGAAAAGTTTATTATTTTCCATTAGATGAAATAATTGAATTATTGATTATTCAATTGATTAAGACACAATGACAAAAGTTGTCATAGTTAATATGTTTGTTATATTTCAATAAATAAAATAATTGAATTATTGATTATTCATGTAACATCTGTTTTTTTTTTTTAAACGCAATTATCATAAAACTTATTATAAAAGAAAACCATACATGATAAAACCACACCCTATACAAATACTTGTGGCGGAACACGTTTCATCTAAGCAATCTAGAAAATCCTTATCGAGTCTCAAGTAAAGAAGGCCTTTTACAATGTATATGAAAACCCTTCAATGGACATAAAAGAAACGATGTACCCAAAATAGTTTTAATGAAAATCATCACCAAAGTTAGTTGACCCCTCCAATCGTAATCCGTAGAAATGACCAACAAGCTCCAAGCCTCCTTCACGGGAAAGCCTCCTCAACCTGTACATCATCTGTGGCATGTGCCACCGTTTCCCCCTCACCTACAATGCAAGACTCATCTATAAGTCTAAGACTTAACAAGAAATGCATGAGACCATGAACATAACATGATGTGACCTTTACTCTACTTTATTTTATTTCTTCCATTTTTTTTTTTTTTTTTTTTTTTTCTCTTTTCTTTTCTTTTATTTGTGTTTTTCACTTTTCCTTTTTTCAGATATGAGTAGGCTAATCGTTGAAGCCATAGACACGACATCCATCGAGTCATCTGTTAGCTACTGCGCACATCTATGCACAATGATCGACATCTATCGTATCTGCCCCATCATCAAACAGAGACAAACTAACAGGTGCAAAACATCATCATAACTTTTGGGTGGGGGGGTGATAGACACGGCATCTACCGAGTCCTCCGTTAGCTGCTGAACACATCTATGCACAACGACCGACATCTACCGATTTGCCCCGTCATCAAATGGAGACAAACTACGGGAATTATTCACCCCTAGACTTTATGTCAGAACAACCTATCCTCAATACCCATTCACATACTTTCTTTCTTTCTGCTTTCTTATTTATCATCTTTCTTTTACTTTTCTCTAACAGACATTGGAGATGTCAAAACTTGACGTGGGTACACAAGGCAGCCACGTCAAAAATTGCTCCCTTCAACCTTTAATTATTTAAAGAAAAGTGAAATGATGAATTAATTAAATGGAAGAAAAATTATTTAATTATTTAAAAGAGAGACAAATGAAGTAATTATTTAAAAGAAGAAATGAAGAATTAATTATATGGAAGAAAAATTAATATAAGGAAGGGTGAAGGAGCTGAACCGGTTCAGCTTGTGAACCGGTTCAAGGCTGGTCCACGGTTAAAAGAGAAATCAAACGGAGAGGATTTAATTTGGCCCCTGGCCTTTCGCTGGCGAACAGAACAGAAGAGAGGAGAGGAAGAGAGCGATTGGGAAGGACGACGATGAGCGAAGGATGATGGCGAGGCTCAGGTGCGCGCTGTCCGGTGTGTTGGCTACTGGAAACGGCTGCAGGCGATGCGAACATGGACGGAAACGCGGCGATTGGAAGCTCGGGCATTTTGGGTTAGGGTTGGCCGAGCGCAAAGTTGGGGGCTGCGTTTGTCTTTGTGGTTGTCCAAGGTAAGTGTTTCAATTGTTGATTGTCGAGTAACTCGACTCTGTGATGGACGATTCAGTGAATGAATCGGTGACGACAGTGATGACAGGGGTGATCGGTGAAGGTTGGCGCAAGGGATCGATTCAGGTCTGAGTCTGTTGGTCCACAGATGAACCTATTTATTTCTTCTCCCAAAACAATTGCGGCTTCCACATGGCTATCGTGTATTGGACCACTTTCTTGAATTGTGTAATTTTTCAGTTTTCTCTCGGCTATAAGTCATTTGGTGCAAAGGAATTCGCTGGAGAAGAAGAGGAAAAGTGACAGAAAAGTGAGATTGGAAGCTGGCAGTGAAAAGAAGGAATGGGACAGTGAAGGAGTGCTGGAGGGGATGATGATGGCTGAGTGATGGTGTTGAAATGTGAAGGTGCTAGTGAATGATTTGCGGTGCTGCTCTTGGGTCTTTATGGTGAGAATTTCTTGAATTTTGTCCTTGTCTTTACGGTTCTGTAATCTGTTTTGGAATGTTCGATTGCTACATTGAATGTTACCATTGTTAGAGATTCTCAGTTGGTTATTTTGCTGTGATTTAGTGACTGTGATTTTGATTCATTGTTAGTTGTTAATGAGACTCTTTTTGATATTGCTGTTGACTTGAGGATTTATAACCGCAGGAAAGAGGTTTTCAATTTGTTGCTGCTACTTTTGGAAAAATGTCAGTTTTGTGTTGGTTCTGGAATTCCAGAGATGTGTATTTTCATTGATAGTTCTGTCCTCCATTTTGGTCTCTGCTTGCTACGAGTTTGGATTGACTTTGTTTCCATTCTGATTTCTTTTCTAGATTCTAAATCGGATCATAAATCTTTGGATTGTTATTCTTCATCGATTTCTGCTTGAATGTTACATATTGGATAGATTGCCTATCTGTTATAGTTATGTGCATCTGCGGGGTTGGTTTGAGATTTGTTCTGTTTCGGTTCATTCATGAAATTATGGTGTTTGGGTTGTTTTTATTTAGATTAAACTTTGTTGTAAAGGGATTGTCAGACAGTTGTTAAATTGGTTTTTGATTGGAGTTTTATCTCGGGTGATAACATTGGGAAGATTTGTTGTGAGTTTATCTTGTTCCCTATTTTGTTGGAATCCTGAAGGGTTGGATTTTGGGTTCAATTGATGTCCGAATGAAAATGTTAATAAATTATTCACTGTGAATGCCCTACAATTTTTATTGCATAGCTGTTGCGTTGTAGTTTATAGAAGTATGAAGGTGAGTTCAGGTCACATTGATGAAATGAGCAACTATTGTCGGTTATTGTTATTTTCATTGTATAAGTTAAGATATTGAAATTGTTATTGCGGACTTGCTAAGTAATTTGGATGACTAATGAGATTTGTTAAACATTAAGTCTTATGGAATTCAATGTTCGTTATTAATGAATAAATATCGGTTAATTGGACAATTGTGATTTAAAGGGAAAAGTATAAATTAAGGTTATTTGTTAATTGACCATGAAATTAATGAAGATAAACTAATAGAAATTTGTTAAGCGATAATTAAATAATTAAATAATAAACGAGGAATAACGATATTTAAGATTTATGATTGATAAAAATATTAATAAATAAATTATAATTATTTTAAAGGTATAAAAGAGAAGAAGGACAACATTAATTTATGAACTGCGCTAAGGTTGCCAGGTAAGTGATACGCATGTGCTTTGGTCCTTAGGGCCCTACATCGCAAGAATAGGAGATGCATGTTTCGGTGTTTACAGTTTTAAATAGCATGTTTCATTGTTTACTGTTTTTATAAGCATGTCTACAATTTTAAGCACGATCTGTGAGTTGTATGTTGGTTGTCTTATTAAATTTCTCTAATAGAGAATGTATGCATTCACGAGCATCATGCATCATAGTTTTTAAAAGATACGAAAATGGTTTCCAAGCATACTTTTGAAAAGGAAACAAAGAAGAAACAAAACAATTACAAAATGATAAGAAAGAAACAAAGAAGAAACAAAATGATTACAAAATGACAAGAAGAAAACAAAGAAGAAACGAGACGGTTGTGAAATGTAAAGAAATGAACGTAAATGGGTGTGACGAGATGTGAGGTTGGGTTAGCCGCCCCTCCTCGTCAAGTTTAGACATCTCTAACACTTTCAAGATAAAGATAAACATAAACGGGATCGTCGGGGGATGTGAGGCTGAGTTGATTCCTCCTCCTCGCCAAGTTTAGACATCTCCAATGTCTTTCAAGATCAAGACAACAACAAACATAAACAGGGTCATCTGGGGATGTGAGGTTTAGTTCACTGCTCCTCCTCATAAAGGTTAGACATCTCCATAACCTTTCAAGATTAAGACAACCATAAACATAAACGGGGTCGTCTGGGGATGTAAGGTTGAGTTGGCTGCTCCTCCTCGTCAAGTTTAGACATCTCCAACGCCTTTCAAGATAAAGTAGAGAAATGATCAAGTAAAGAAAATAACAGTAAAGTAAAGTCAAGATAAAGTAAAGTTAAGATCAAGAAAATGGTAAAAGAAAAGAAAAGAAAAGATAGAAAAGAAACATAAACAGAAAGCGAAAAGATATTTAAAAGCTACATGACATGCGCATCATACTTTTTATTTCATATCACTTACTGAGCCTTAGGCTCATTAGTTAAGTCTTGCAATGTAGGTACACGCACAGGGGAATAGGCTAAGGAATAGTTGATGAAGGATTTGCACGCGCGGATCTTGTGGCTGGTTAGGCTAAAGAGATTTGAGGAAAGATGGTTTGTAAAAGAATTAAATGGAAATGATTGCGAAGGTTTTGTAAATTAATTAATATTCTTTAATGCTTTGTTTTAATTCCACTGCATTTCATAAAAAGGATTTTATTACTTCTACTGCAATTGATAAATGTTTTAAATAAAGAGTTTTAATGATGGGTTTTATAAAGTAAAAATACATTGACATTTTCATAAAAAGAAAAGTTTTAAATTTTGCATGATTTTTAAAGTAAATAAAAACAAAGTCGTTACATCCCAGTCCAGCCTCCCAATCTCCTTTCCTAAAGGCTTAGTAAGGAAAAGGAATATGCATATGACATGCCTCTCTTTAGTTTACTTGGAATGGTTCCGCCCCAAACCAATCTTTCATTACGTTCATTCATTCATTCATAACTCGTATTTCGACCCTGAAGTTGAAGGAACATGTATGTGATGGTATAGTTTGATTGGCTTCTAGCCCTATGTGGACTAGATTCAAATTACCCACCTGCCCTTCAACTTCCCATTACATCATTCGTTCATTACGTTCATTCATTTCATTTTCCTCACTCAAGCATGTGAGTACCACCCCATAATGGCACTCTGATGTGCTCCAAGTTACAATGAGAGCACCTAGATGAATCGGCTAAACAGATTCTGAAATATTTTGACCAGATTCGATTCAATCAATAATAACTCCCCAACCAAGAACTATTAAGAGCTGAATTTTGGAGGGGTCCATGGCAGTAAACTCACAAGCAACATATCAAAAATTTAGCTCAATTGCTCTTCAGAATCTCCAGTTATGGCAATAACACTACAGCACCAATTTTAGGTTTCTGCCCAGAACAGTTCCGCCAACAGAAAAATAATTGGTTAGTGCTCAACATGCATACGACCAAACGACGCCAATTTTGGAGGATTTTAGCTCAACAACATAAAGAATAACTCAGTCAAAAATCAGCTCAAAAGGACGTCAACAAGTTGCTAATATCTAGTCTCAATCGCAAGATTCAAGCAGTAAAATATCCATAACAGAATTATCGGCCAGCAAGAAATCCACAACAAAAGACCCTAATTAAATATACCCTTCAATAGGATCACCTTTCGAAGGCAGGGGACTCTGATAATATGAGAAATATGCAGAAAAACCCAAGAATCCTTTGATGAAAAAACAAGAAAATGCAAAGAACAACCGAGGAGTCTGCTATACCTCCTAACGTGAGAGGAGCGACTTCAATCGGCTTGACCTATTAAGGAAGCACTCTCCAAGGGGTTGAATACTTCTCCTACTTTCACACCACAATAATCTCCACAAGAATGGAGTATTGGAAGAAACAGCAACCCTTCCAACTCAAACAAGAAGTATCAAGAGAACCGAGTTCGGGCAAGATGGAGAATTGGCCAAGGAGGGAGATCCACACACCACACATCACAAAGGAGAATTAGAGTCTTAATTTATCAAAAGTAATCTACATTCATGCTTGCCATAGAGGGAACTAAATAACCTCTAGGGGCTTTACAACAAAAGGACAAAATTGCCCTAAAATGAAATGACAAAAATGACCCCAAATAATAAATCACAAAAATAAGTCTGAGGATGATTTTTTTGTCTCTATAAATGTAACGTTTGACATGTCAAACGAACCCTAAATATAATGCCCAATACCTCTTTGGAAAGCTATGGAAGTTGGCTACAATTTGTGTGAAGGACAAAATTTGAAAAAAAATCATCCCTATTGCCAAAAAGTCCCTTGAACGTCAGGAGGTCAGATTCTAGGGAGAAAGGACAGCTCACAATTTTCTCCTATGATAAGCATGACCTCCACTAGCCCAAATGTACCAACTCCTCTTTGTTGAATTGACCAAAAGCTCTCCTCCAAGTTAGTTAGAGAAGAAAAACCTATAAAATAAATAAAAACATTAGAAATCAAAGGAGCCATTGGCTTGGGCTCAAGTGACGGGATCTTGGGGCACATCACACTCTCGACTTGTTTCTATTATTATGATGCATGTACATGTTAATACGATGTAATAAAGTAGAGATAATTTAACAGCGAATAAGATTAAATGACAGAAAATAAACTACAACGAATATCACATAATAAGAAGGACTAAAATTAGAACGCACAAGGAAGACAATATTACGAATAATTAAAACACAACGAGGAACAAGCTGATTCATGAAATCAACATCCATGGAAAAAGAACGATAGAACAAATGATTTCTAATGTTTAATGATAAGAGTTATTCAATTATAATGAACATATTTCCAACATTGATCAGATGTGAAAGTTGATAATTTAGCAGAACATGTATTTAACAATGAATTGAAGACATATTCAGTAATTTTTCAACCTACACGGACATGCTTGATAATTAAAGAACAATAAATTAGTAAACATGCTGTAAATAGAGATCAATATAATTTTATAGCGAATCATTTAATCATGCATTGGAAAGTATACGATATGGACAGTCAACGGGAAATAGAATCGTGCTTAATAATCCATTGAAATTGAAGATGTGCTAATTGATTTAAACGAATCAATAGTTAAAGCATGTTAGTTAAACATTTATGGAAACAAGATTAACAACACACTTAACGGACAATTAACAGGAATATAGGATAATTACAACATACTTAATTTTTCAGATTATAACATACTTTTACAGTGAAGTGTACAGCTAATCTTTTAAGTAAACATGCTTGAAAATATATTCAGGAATTATCCTACCCAAACATGCTGAATAAACCGTTTATAGGAAACCATTTAACAAATAACAAGTGAGGATATACTCAATGAGTTGATATGATGAGAAACATACTAAATAAATCTATGCAATTAAACAAGGATGTTTATAATTCCTAACTAGAACCAAGAATTAACAGCAATCATAATTTAAGTCTACTATCTAATAAATAATATGACAAGCAAAACAGAGTTTATATTTCGAAACTTGTTAACAATTTATTCACGCATATCATTCCATTTAGATAGTTTTCAGTTCATCCATTCAAGCCATAATCCTATACTATAGCAGTTCATCAACCATTACGTACAACATATCAAAATTATTGCAGTATGAGGAATTGAAATGATGAAGTTCGCAGAGATTATAAATAGCTAGAGAGAAACCACAACGAAGTTAGAAGTAGAATACAACAAGCAACACAGTGAATGCATAGGACTAAATCATTCGGAGGAAAACTTCGTAATTCATTCATGTTCATTCGTGCATCATTCTTCACTACAATATTTAACATTCAACAGTCATATACCAAATTAATCTTCAACAAGTAAAGCATTTAAACCAATATAGTTGCAGAAAATTAAAACAAGGAATTCAATTCACAATACAAGAATTATTGCAGAAATTACTCAACTAAGGAAATCCAAAATTTGACGTTCAATAACTCATATCACTCACACACGCTACTTGTGGGTAGGGCCTCCACTGGCCAACGACTCTACCCAATTCTTGCCTAAATTGAAGAAAACTGACAGGGACAGCACTCCACAGCTCACCAACGCAGTTCTCAGCTTCAATCTTCGCTCACACTCACGATTCTTGACTTTCAGCTACAAGCTCCTTTGCGGTCCCTTCTATCTCACTCTCTCTCGCTAGAAGGAAGAAATGGGAGGAAACAAGGGGAAATGGAATCTCCAACAGCATTTAAAAAGGGTGAAATGCTACCTATGGAAGTCGATGAACACCAATCAGAAGAGAGGAAGGAGCGAAAATGGGGCGACGTGATCCATTTGAGGGAGATTCTCCCTACCAGAGTCGACCCGTGGCTGTTTTCCCGATTTTTCATCCCCAAAATCTGTTATTTAAAATTTCTATCTTCGCAAAAGTAGAGACTTTTGGATGCAACATTGTGTCTGCACCTCATCTGCACTGCGTCCGAAAGTATCCAAAATTGGTACAGATTCATTTTTGGTTGAATCCGCAGTCGTCCTCAACCATTCTCACCTTGTTTGAAGGTGACATTCAGAAGCAAAACCACGTCTGCATACCTCATCCGCATGCATCCGAATGTACCCAAAATTTGAACAGATTCAAATCGTCCGCATCTCGTCCGAATGTACCCAAAATTAGAACATATTCAAATCGAATGCATTCCAATCTCGTCCGCACTCGTCCGCAAAAGACAGGGTCAGCCTCAGGACGAGAGGATTCGTCCAGCCTTCATCCCCGTGTGTTCTAAGCTAGTGCGAACGCCAAATCTCGTCCTCATGGCGTCCGCATTCGTCCAAAATGACCCTGAACCACTTTTCCTCCATTTTTTCTTAACTTAAATTTTGTCCCGTAAAAATAATCCACAATATAAGTTGTAAAATAACATGTATTGGCACGAAATGAACTACGTGAATTATTCCAAATTGATTACATCACATGCACCAGAAAAATAATAACAGGGTATTACACTCTCCATCTGTTGAGCCTGTTGTTCCATGACTGCTGCTATGCGTTCGAGGGTCTCGTCTCGATTGGGCTCTTAGGCCCTATTTTCAACACCAAACATAAGTCCTCTTCCTCTCCTAGCCATCTAAATTTCCTACGAGTTCATGTCACAGAGTAATGAGTTTTAGGAGAATTTTTTTTTTCATTTTTTTATTTTATTTTATTTTTTTTCAACCCTATATGTTTCTCTCAATTTCATCAATCCTATACATTTCTATACTATAGCGTAATTATTTCAAAAGAGCAATTCAATAACATAAGGAAAAATTTACAGTTAGAGGGCTTTACCCGTTGAGTCTGAGTCATCCGCGGTGAAACGCACGAGAGTAGCATAGCTCTGATACCAACTGTGGCGACCTGGATTTTCATCTTTTCTTAAAAATGCGGAAGAATTTTAAAATTTTGGTAAACGACTAAAATTCTTATTAAAAAATCCTTTTTTATTAAATCAGGGTCTAAAAATCCGATCGTCACTTACAACTCATTTCAATAGACGTAAAATCGTGGAAAACTATAATTATAAAATCAGCGAAAACGAAATCAGAAATATCATTGAAATATTGATTAAAGTTCAGGGTTAAAGCATGACATACTTAATATTTGAAATAAATATTCAAAATAAGAGTTAGGGTCATAATTTACGTTTTACAAAACATGTTCGTCCTTAAACCCTTGCAAAATAGATACTTTATTGTTTTTCTTCAGCCATACTCCTACTCTGGTCGTGTTTCATCTGGATACCCCGCAGTCTCCATGGGTAAGACATCCTCCTCTACTCCCGGTACAATCACCTCATTTCCTACACCACAAGTAAGGACGTGAGTCTAATGGCCCAGTAAGGAATTGAGTTATGCATTATGCTTATGCCTCTCTTTAATTCTTTTAGAATGGGGGCCATCCAAACTAATCATTTCATTACGTTCGTTCATTCGTCTTTACTCGTACTTCGAGCTGAAGATTGAAGGACCTATATGGGATGGTATAGTTGGTTGGATCTAACCTCCTGTGGGCAACTAGATCCCGTTCCCGACAAGGTAGGGGCATTTTCTAGCAGCCAGACTAGAACCACTACCCATCTGCCCCCCAACTCCCTTTTCTTTCCTTTCATTCATTTTTCTTTAGCGTTTTTCCCTCACTTAATACGTGTGAGTACTATCCCAAGATAGCACTCCCTACTTTGTTTCTTTTAGCATAATGCGTGATGACATTAAATAACGCTTATATGGGAAATAGATGACAATAGTTTAAAGGAATGACATTCAATAATTAAACGGCCAAATTTAAAACACATAGGGTACAAGGGCCTATTGGAATAAGTGTGCGGCAGTTATAAAGAAACATATACAATGGAGACTGGAACAAGTTGTTAAACAAAGGTTATATGTCAATTTTTACCTAACTATGCCAACAAACTAAGTAGGTATTACATAATTAGAATAACTATTTCATGTTTTGTGTGACGGCTGGAAATAACAATATAAACGTACTAACATGCTTCAGAATCTATCAAAATTCTCCTTGAAGTAATAGCAAAGTCTACAGTGAAATATATGTCTAACAAGCTTCTTAAATGACAATATACAGTAGTGTACAACAACGAAATATAACGACGGAACATGCTTTTCCAAACAGAACGTAAATCTTGAAATGTGCTTGATAAATTGATACAGGTAGATCACGAAAACATGCTTAACAAGTAATCACTAGAAACAAACTTCGCAATTTATACATGGAGCTATCCTTAACAATCAATTAATAGAACATGCTGAATAATTAACTAATAGAAACGGGTTTGATTTATCTTTACAAAATAATCAACTAAGGCTAACTATAACTATGCATACTCATCTAAAAACAACAGAACTTAAACATGCTTAACAAACAATAGAAAACAGTAACATGCTTAATAATCGAATACAATTGAAATGTGCTAATAAGTTGAAATGAATTACTAATGGAAACATGCTTACTAACAATTTATGGAAACATACTTAACAATTAATTCATTAAAGCATCATATATGGAAATCTACTTAATGAATGACAATTAGAAACATGCCTGATGATTTAATATGATAAGAAACGAACTGAATAAATTGATGCTAACTAAAATCAGAAAATTTATAGCTCCTAACCAGAACCAGGAAATGACCGTATCATTGACTAACTCTACGATCTTAACAACAATATAAGAAATAATATTGCTAACAGAATAGAACTACAACCCACGAATCAATAAACAGATTATTCATACATATCATTTCATTAACAAAGGTTTTCGTTCATCAGTCCATCGATTCATTAGTTTACATCATAACAGTTCATTATCTCATTCCTTATTCCATAGAAATATTGAATTGCAGTAAAGGAATCACAGATATTAACACATAATAGAAATCATATTGAATTGCAGTAAAGGAATCACAGAAATTAACACATAATAGAAATCAAGGGACAGATGAAAACTACTTTTCTGTAAGGCTTTGACAGCCAGACACATCAAATCCTTACCTAATAGAAGAACCAACTCTCACGTAGGAAGAAGAAAAAGAAGAAACTCCCCAGTAGCTCGGTCTCTCCCTTAGTTGAAGTATCACCCATTTACGTAGGAGGAGAATAAAAAGGAGGAGAGGGAGAAATTACCTTGACAAAAAGGAGGGACAAGAGGGAAAACAGGCTCTGGGTCTTGGGGATGACTTTTTCTTGCCAAAAGTTGGAGTATTTACTCACTAATCGATGAGTTGTCTGATTTTAAATCCCTTAATTTATGCAGATCTGGGCACTTTCGGACGAGTGCGGACGTGATAGTCTCGTCCGCATTTGTCCGCATGTGTAAAATTTCAAAGGCAGAATTGCCTTCACGGACGAGAGTTTGCGTCCTCGCCTTGTCCATACCGTCCAAAAATGACATTCAGACGCAAAATGGTGTCTACATGTATCGTCCGCATGCGTCCGAATGTGTCCAAAAATGGGACAGATTCAAATCAGACGCATGCCCTATGCGTCCGCACTCGTCTGGACCTTCATAGTGCCAATAGGTTAGGATGCGCAATCGCGTCCTAAGTCGTCCCAAGGTTCAGGGTAACGTGAAATGTGTTTGCGGATGACACCTCTCGTCTGCATTCGTCTGAAAGTTGACTTTGAGGATGAATTTTCTCGTCCTAATGTGTCCCAAAGTGCATGGGCACCATGCAATGCACTTGCGGACGACTTACTGCATCCTCACGTCGTCCACAGTCATCCGAATCACAATAATCTAGCTTTTCTCTTTAATTTTCCAACTCAACTTTCATCCCTATTATTTCTCCCATAATTATACTTCACATTTGGACACATATAGATACGAAATGTAATATCTTAATTATCACAACATTTAATTAGACACGTATATGGAAAAAAAAAGTATCGAGGTATTACATAAAAGTTTTGTACTTAACGTTTGCTGACTCAGTTCTGTAGACCAATGAGTAGAAAGAATTTGATATAGGTTAGAAACTGACTAATCGTGCCTCTATTTATAGAAACAACTTGATTGGTTGACCACCCTCTGTTCGGTTGACCGCCTCTCAACCATTGGAATGTTACCATTGTGCATTCAGTCAGATCGGTCGACCACTTTGTCAACTCCAGTTGATCGCTTTCACTACTTTAGAAAATCAGTGCAATCTGTAAGATTTTTGGTCGGCTGCTTCAGTCTATTTCAAAATTTAGTTGCTCTTTCTAAGAAATTTGGTCAACCAAATCTTTAGCACTAGTCAACTGCTTCCAGTTCTAGCTCTTCTTCAAACTATCTGGTTGATCTCCCTCTGGTTCATAATTGACCTATACTCGTGTTTTGCTCTTCTTCAATCTTTTAAGTCCCAATTATCAATATATAAGCTACATGGACTTATAAAAACACATTTAGTAAATATTAATACTCGTATTAAGGGTATTTCCAATTAAAATTAATAACGTATTTACACGATTTGACAAATACATAATAAACAACTTATTTAACAGTTAAATAATCATCATAAAAACAAATAATCTAATGTCTATTAGGCTAAAAATCTCCCTATTTTTTATGATGATAATAATAAAGTAAGTGATTTATATATCTATCCTAAGCATGAGTATGATATGTATTGCATATATGATTTCTCCCCCATAGTTTATGCAATTGATCTCTTTTAGTTTCATGCAATTCATGTTTTTCTAATCATCCAACTTAATATTCTTTCCTCTCCTCCTTTGACATTATCAAAAAGAAAACATGGAGGGAAAAGAACAAAGATATCATCAAATCAACTCAACAAGTTAATTTAATATATAAATCAAAGCAAATATTATTCCCCTTTGACATTATCTACTCATAAATAATTGGGGCAAATTAATTCATATAAAAAATATCAAAATATTCCATAAATTCTCTCCCCCTTTATTAATATACAAAAACAGGTCAATGAGGAAGGAACAAAAACAAAATAATTCAATCAAATTAACTCTCCCTCTTTAACATTAAATATACATAATAGTTGGGGGGTTGAGAATTAAAACAAATCAATTATATTTTTCCTCCTTAGTATACCAATTGTTAGGAAGAACAACTAAGTGAATATTAAGGAAAATAATTCAATTTAAAAATATTTCTCCCCTATGTCAATATACAAATTCAAAACAATGGAGATATCTATCAAAACATTAACAATCAACCAACAAGGCAATTCAAAACAAAATCGAAAATTATATTACCACTTGTTAGATTAATAAAATTTGAACTATAGGATACCAATTGTTAACATCCAAATTTTCATAAATGGCTAACAATTAAAGTATTAAATTATCTAAACCATATGATACCAAAAAGAATATGCATACATTGGATCTAACTCAAAATAAGAGCAACAAAGGATTAAGCAATTACATTAAACTAAAATCATGCTTTTAGGAGTCTCCCTTCAAATACAACCCAAAATCATTCAATTTTAATGGGAGAACATCCATCTTAAAACAAGACTCAATTGTCTTTCTTAGGAATCCAAATCTTTTTAGGTCATAAAGTTTTAAACTGGGTTCTAAACAAGTTTAGAACTAATCATTTTTCTATTTAATTTCAATGGACAAAAAAATGATTTATGCCCTATATAATTAATTATATGCATTACAAATAGATGGGCAAGTAAAAAAATTCTTATAGGTTTTCTTCCTTTGAAAGGGTTCAAAGTCAATTCTGACTTTATCAAATATTACTCTTTCTAATCCTAAGAGCATATTTCGATTTTCACTCTCATTTGTGAAATTAAGTACAACATTATTTAAATCATCATTTTTAACTTTCAATGTGCTAATTTCATTCTCAAGTAATTTGATAGTAGCATTCAAATTTTCATTCATCATTTTCAAACCACAAAGCTCTTTTTGAAAAGATTGAACTATACTAACATTTTCTTAATCAAATTCTCATTCTCATTTTCTTTTTCAATAATTTATACTTTTGCTTAAGTATGTTAAATTGTTCAAACAATTCTTCAAAAACATAGGGCAATTCATTATCTTTAACATTATTATCTAAATCGCTAGATGAATTGTTTACCTCATTTTCCTCATTGGCCATGAAACATGTATTGGCCAATTCTTCATCTTCGGAGTATGAGCTTTCTTCACTATCATCTACTTGATTTGTACCTTCATGTGTAAACTCAAGTAATTTCCATATATCATATGCATTAACATATGCTTGTATTATATTGAATTCATTTCTATTTAAAGCACAATATAATATGTTCATTACCTTAACATTTATACTCAATTTGTGCTTATCAATTTCATCATACTCACAAGCCAATTTAGGAATGATTATATCATTTTCAATAGCTAACCATAAATAAAAATCCATAGATTGTATAAAGACTCTCATCCTAGCTTTCCAATATGAATAATCATTTCCATCAAATAGGGGAGGCCTAGAAATTGATTTGTTCTTTAGTGTGCAAATTGAAAGCCATTATATATATAACAAACAATTCAAGCAAATTTATGCAAATAATTTGTCAAATGATTTATAACAATAAATTCAACAAAATAAACAAATTTATACAATATACACAATATCACACAAAAAGTTTAATTAACTCCGTTCTGATGCCACTTGTTGGACAGTAATTCACACCTATAGAAAGAGGAAAAAAAAGAAGGGGGGGAGGTGTGAATTAGGTGAGCTAACTTTTTCATGTGATATTATTAATTTTATCCCTAAGTTATTTATTATAAATATAAAAGCAAACAATAACGGATATAAGAGTTAAATGATAGAGAGAGGCAACCAATTTGTTCACGCAGTTCGGTAAACCTGCCTACGTTTGTGCTCCAAGTTTCCCACTTGGAGATCCTTAATGTAGTGACTCGTTTTTCCTTTACTTAAAACATTGAGATTTCAATTACTCTTTCTTTTCAAAACGTAGCGTAGCAGAAAACTTTTCTTAATAAAACAAAACGTTTGGAAGTAACCACAATGTAATACAGTCAATAAAATTCTTTCTTTAAATCATGACATAAATTAAAACAATAAACATTTTTACAAAATCATTTACATTCCCTTTTTCCTTTGTCCTTTAGCCTAGCCAACCACAAGATCCGCAACGAGTAAATCTCCCATTAATTGCTCCTTTTCTCATTACTATGCTTACCAACACCACAAAACTTAAACTGTAAGTTTAATGCTTAGTAAAAAATGAGATGCATAATGAATTAGGAAATGCAATTTACGTAAAATATTTCCATTTTAGTTTCCTTTCTTTACATTTTCCTTTCCTTTAGTTTCATCATTGAACACTTCACTCATAGCCTTTTACACTAGATCAACTATCCAAGCCTCCATTTTATGAGTCAAGTATTCAAGCCTTTATTTATTCATCCAAGGCTCTATCATTGAGGACTTGTCCACCAAGCCTCTATCATTAGATCAAAGATCCAAGCCTTTATCATTGGTTAATTCTTTAATCTTCTTTACCTTTCTTTACTTGAAATCCACATACATGACAAGCCATTTCTTAACAGTTCTTAAAAACACCATGATACATGAACATATATGAAAGCTTGCAACTTCTCATTTTATCTAGCATATCATTAACATATAAAATCCTCAACCAACAATATGATCGTTCGAACTCAGCATCTATTAAGCATAAACATGAATTAACATCTCAAGAACAACACATCCTCAAACATCAATGTGATCAAAACTTAACATCTATCAAACAACCCTTAAATTCTCAAACAATCATATGAGCAATTCACCTTAATAGCCATTAAACACAACATCAACTAGCATATCCTCAAGTGAATAAAACAAACCTATCTCTTATGATGTAACTCAAAAGGAAAAACAAAAACATCATTTCTTACCTCTATTCCTTGGGGAGTTGAGAAGACAAGAACTTCCTAACGTTTTCTTCCCCTTCTCCTTCTTATTCTTCCTCACAATTTCCCTTTCTCCTTTCTCTCCCTTAACTCTCACAGTTTTCTTCTCCTCTCACACTCTTTTCCTTTCCTTCTTTTCTCACGCTAGGTCTTCTTCCTTTTCCCCCAAATATCCCCTTTATATAATGTAATACACAGGATTTCTGGTTCACATTAAGATTAGACTAAGGATGATAATAATAATTGGAGATTAGAAGATGATTTTATTGTGGATGGTAATGTTAGTTTCTAAAAGTATAAAATATGAAGTATTAAGAAGTTTTGAGGAACCGGTTGATCATTGTAACGAAATTGATCAACCGGTTGTGCACGGCAAAAATATTGTAGTGGCTAAAATGACAGTGGTAAGCTATGTTGGTTTGATCGATCAAGTGATCAACCAGGAATTTAGAAGATCGTGGAATTGTGGCTGGACGGTCGATCAAGTGATCGATCAGGAAAGTTGCATTGTGGCTGATCAACGATCGACAGGCTCCACTGAATTTCCAGAAACTGAGTATTCAAGCATTGTTCTGGTCGATCATAGCTTGTGTTGGTGATCGACCGAGAACCTCATTGTCGCCTGGAATCAGCTGCGACACGGTTTACGATTGGACGAGATGGATGCTTTACACCCCTCCATGTGTCCCTCCTTTACAAATGGCAGTCTAGATGAAGGGCTAGGTGAGATATTTTTGGGATATATGGGGAAGCTTATGGGGGAAGCTTTCTGGAGAAAGCTGAAAGCCGAGAGAGAAAGGAGAAGAGAGAAAGGATAAAGTAAGAGGAAGCTTCTGAGAGAAGAAAAAAGTGAGAGAGAAGTCTCTAGAGAAGAGGAGAAAGCATAGAGAAAGCAGAGGAGAGAAAGAGAAGAGAAAGGGGTGAATCTTTGGGAAGAAAGAAAAGAGGCCGAGAGGAAAGAGGGAGTGAGCTCTAGTAGGAAGAACTCCTTTCTTCCTCGAGTTCTTCAAGTACTCTGAGTTATTTCATGGCTATTTTATGGATTTTATGTGATTAATTGAAGAGTATAAAATATGAGTTTTCTTTCATTTGTTCTTGCTCTTAAGGATAGGGATCAATGCTTAAATTGGTGCTCTCTGTCATTTGATTATCCGTTGCTCTATCAGCTATATGGATGCTAGGTTAAGGAAAATGTTGATCTATGGAATATGTTATCTGCTCTGTTGGTGTGAAATCTATTCTTTGGTTTGGTTACTGCCTGGGAGTCTATTGAAGTAATATTATGTTATTTGGCTTCTGCTTATGGGATGGAAATGGGGTTATTTTGGGTTGGTGCATTTGATGCATACTTGCGTTAATTATACTATCTATTGTATATGAAAATGATAGACAATGAAGAAAAATGTTGAGTATAAGGTTCAGTTGATGGCTTGACGCTGTTAATCTTTAATTGCTATGTTATAAGCGTAAAGAGGAATAATGTTGTTCTGGTTCTTAGTTATTATATTTCTTGGGGAATATTATGAGAGTAGTAATTAGTTGAATGAAGATAAAGAAGTTAGAATATAGAATGATTATTGATGGTTATTGACGATTAAATGTTATTGATAGTTTAATGTGCATGTGTGACGAAGTACAATTTTATAGATGGTTATTGACGATTAAATGTTATTGATTTTGAAGGTATTGAGAAGAAGAACTTAAGTGCATTAAAGACACTTAGATAAGTGATATTGCTTGTGTTTTTCCTTAAAAGGCCTAATCGCAAGAGTTAGAGTTTGTATGCTGACTGTATTTATTAGATGATTAGGTTGTGATCATGCCTTGAGGATGTATTGCTGCTTATTGTTTGTTGTTGTGTTTATTAGATTTAAATTCTATAAGTTAAGGATTTTGATATTGATCATGCTCTGAAGTTATATTGATGATATGATAGAACTGTATCATGTGCACTTCACGCATCATAGTTTTGATAAAATGTACGAAAATGGTTTTAAGCATATGTTTTGAAAAAGAAATGGTTTTAATTGTATAAGTTTTATATAAGAAAGATAAAAGTGAGAGAAATGCGTAAAGAAAATGACAAGGGCTTGAATTGGTTTAAAGTTGACCACTCATTCCCAAATGTTAGCAGAAGAGAAAACAGTATAAGTTCATCATGATGGCACGCGTTCATCATCATGATACAAGTTCATCGTTGGGGTCTAAGTTCATCATGATGACAAGGGTTCATCATCATGATGCAAGTTCACCGCTAGGGCCTAAATTTACCGATACAGCCTAGAAGCAAGTAAACGTAAAGAAAAGAAAAGAAAATATTTATAAGAACAGAAAACTGCATACGAATTTTAAAAGTTGCATTGCATGTGCATTGCACATTTTATATCGTTTACTGAGCCTTAAGCTCATAGTTTAAGTCTCGTCGTTTAGGTACGTGCGAGATCGAGTTAATAAGTAGTTGATGAAGGCTTTGCACGTACGGACCTTGTGGCTAGCTAGGCTAAGGATCAAGAGGAAATGTAAAAGGTTTTGTAAAGTAATTATTAAATGTATAAAGTGATTATTGTTTTAAGTTAAACAAAGTTTTTCAAATTGTAAAAGTTTTTAAAAAAAGGATTTTAATTTATCGTCTTTAAATGGTTTTAAAAATGAAAAGTCTTCTGCTACGCAAAAGTTTTAATTTTATGAGAGATTTCTAAAGAAAATGCTTTTTAAAAATGTCACGTTTTAAGAAAGGAAAATCGGGTCATTACATATAAACTTAATCTTCCTTCATCAGCCACCCAAGCATGAAGTGGCGTTCATGCAACCAAGTTTTGGTGAGTCACCGCCCTTTTTATCCAATAAAAACATGACATTGTAGCATATTTCTGGTGACTCTTTGCATTACCGATCGATCACCATCCTTAATTGATCGACTGCAAAACAGCCTAAGGTTAAACTCTGTATATTCTTTAGTAGACCGATCGATCACCTTCCTTCATCCGATCGACCGCAAAAACACAAACTTTACAATCTGTATAGAAGCCAGTCGTTCATCAATTATTCGCAAAACATCCTTATTTCGAATCTCTAAAGAAGTTGATCGACCGCCTTTCATCAGCCGAACAACTGCTATACTCATGATCAACCACTAAACCAACAAAAAGCCCTATTCCTTCAAATTGCATAATCAGTGGTCGATCAATCTTTTAAGTGATCGACCACTCCTTCCAACAATGTCTTTTAACCCTTTAATTCTTCACTCCTCCATAAGCCCTAACATAATACTCTCATATTATATCATATATCACAATTCCAAACACATTATCATCGAACACATTTCAAACAAAACTCAGACGATAAAATTTGGGGTATTACACTTACTCACCTAACCTCTCCGGTTAGTAATGATTGACTTCACGGGTATCAATCAAGCTTTTACAATTGACTATTCCCAAGACGTCACCATTTTCTTGACTATTCATAAGGCGTCACCCTTTTATCTCCTCTTCAAAAGAGGTTGCAAATTTAGGTACAATGAAGGAAATAGAAATTACAATTTATAACTAAAATCTCAAGAATATAATTTCAAGTTGAAGATTAAGAGAGTTAGATCTATGCACACATTTGGCTGAAGAGAATTCAAGTAGAAATTTTGACAGCGTTTCGATACGATTCTCTATTCCTTAATCTTTAATTCAGAGTGCCTTTATTTTTAGAAATAGCTCGATCGGTCGACCACCCTTTATTCGGTCAACCGCCTCCCGACCATTGGAATGTTACCGTTGCGCATTCTGTTGGATCAGTTGACCACTTTGTCAACTCTGGTCGACCGCTTTCACTACTTCAGAAAACCAGAGCAATGTATAAGATTTTCGGTTGACCGCTTCAGTCTATTCTAGAATTCAATTGCTCTCTCTAAGAATTCTGGTCAACCAAATCTTCAGCACCAGTCAACCACTCCCAGTTCTGGCTCTTTTTCACCCTATCTGGTTGACCACCCTTTCGTCCATAGTCGACCTATACTCCATGTTTTGCTCTTCTTGAATCTTCTAAATCTTAATTATCAATATATAAGCTATTTGCATTTATCCAAACACATTAGTAAACATTACTACCCATATTAAGGATATTTCCAATTAAAATCAATAACACCTTTACATGATTCAACAAATATATAATAAACAACTTATTTAAACAATTAAAAAGTTATCATCAAAACAAAAAATCTAATGTCTTTTAGGCTAACATATTTATTATTGTTTAGAGTTTTAATTATTTACAAAATTATTTAAAGATTTGACTTGCAATTGAGCCAATTGTTAAAGATTTTTGTTTGGTTATTTTTTTCTTGTTTTTTAATTACCCTCACTAACATATATTTCAATTTAGTAAAATTAAAATTTAAAAATTATATAAGTATATATACTTTCCCACAACTTAATCAGCCATTCCTCCATGACTGACAACCATATTCACAGAAAGCTCATCGACAAAGGAAGACTCAAAACCTAAACACCCTCTCCCTGTCTCTCTCCCTCTGTATGTGTTCTAATTTCTGAGTTTATGGCTTCTGATGATGCTTCTAGATCGAGTTCAGCGGCAGATTCGTACATAGGTAGCTTGATAAGCTTGACTTCGAAGAGTGAGATCAGATACGAAGGTGTTCTTTACAACATCAACACCGAAGAATCCAGTATCGGGTTGCAAAATGGTATCCTTTTTGTTCTCTTACTCGGCGACTCTCAATTGTTGTTCCTTATAGTTCTTATTTGCTTCAATTCTGTTTTGAGTTTTTTAGCCCTGGTCTCATTTACTTTTTGTAGACTAGGAATTTTTCATTTTGGGTTTTTGGTTTTCGAATGTGAAAACTCGTGTTGTTTTTTACAGCAGATAAGGAATTTTTTTATTTTCGATTGACTTGTTTGTAATTTAGTTGTCTGCTACTGGTCTTGGTTTCATTTGATTAATTGAATATGTCCATGGGTTTGATTATTTCATGTAAATGTTCTTGGAGTGAGACTTAAATAATGTATTAATAGATATACACTTATTTGTCTTTCTCATCTGATATTTGAGAGACCTTTCCTTTCTTATATTGTTTGAACAAGGTTCAGTAACCTTCACTAGTTAATACTCCTAATCTTTTGATATGATCTCTTTTCAGTTCGATCATTCGGAACAGAAGGAAGAAAAAAGGATGGGCAACAAATTCCTCCAAGTGACAAAGTCTTTGAATATATCCTGTTCCGAGGAAGTGATATTAAGGTATTGTCGATCTAAATATTTTGTTGTTATTTTTCTGTGAGGCGGCCAACGTCCTTTGCCTTTTATTTTATTTAATCACTCCAAGATAATTTTAATATCAATAACTTTGGGATGAAGGGAAGATAAGTAATGTGTGATTATATTTATTACTCCACCTGTTCGGCTTGTTTTCCTATATTTTTAGTTCTTTCTGTTTTGCTGTCAAATTCATATTCCACATGTCTTTTTTGTAATCTGCCATCTTAGAGTTCAACTAATATATTCTTTTGCGTATCTTGGTTTCAGATATTATATTCATAAAAGGTATTTTATATAAAAATTTAGATGCCTTTGTTATATTTTTAATTATGGAAGTCACTGATTCCATTATTATTTCCCTTTGTAAAAGGATTTACAGGTTAAATCATCACCACCTGTTCAACCTATTTCGATAAATAATGATCCTGCTATAATCCAGGTATGTGATATTCGTTGAATTTATAAAACTACTCAAATTAGTCTCATTATGAATTTCAAACCATTATGTTCTGCAGTCACATTACCCACCACCTGTTTCCACAATAACAAGCTTGCCTTCTGCTGTTAGTGGATCTTCGCCCAATGTAAGCTCCCACTATCCAGGAAGTGGATTGCCTTTATATCAGCCTGGAGGGACTTTAGGTTCATGGGGAGCTTCTCCTTCCCCGCAAAATATAAATGGTGCTGGAGTTGCTGTGCCAATGTATTGGCAAGGATATTATGGGGCCACAAATGGGCTTCCTCATTTACCCCAACAATCATTACTTAGACCTCCACCTGGTCTGCCTATGCCTCTGCTTCAGCATCCAATGCCTCCCCCTCACCCGCAGCCAATACCTCCCCCACACCAACAGCCTCTGCCTCCTTCACACCAGCAGCCACTGCCTCCTCCGCACCAGCAGCCTCTGCCTCCTCCACACCAGCAGACACTGCCTCCTCCACACCAGCATACAATTCAGTATCCCAGTTTTAATCTATCTTTACCTCAACCCACTGGAACGTTAAAATTACCAGAATTACCATCTTCTTTCATTTCTGCCAGCACTTCTAGTTCTCTAACCTTTTCCTCCACTTCAACATTGCCAGCAGCTCTGCCTTCTGCCCTGTCTGCTCAACAATCATCTGAAATGCTACCTCTAGTTAACAAGGCAACAAATGCGTCCCTTCCTCCAGCATCACTAAGTACAAATTTTTCACCACTTTCTTCATTAGCAATTTCAAGTACAGATGGAGTTGCTGCAGTACCACCAATAATTAATAAACCCGTAGCTGGTCCAGCTCTGCCTTATCAAACTGGATCATCATCCATATCTTCTATTGGTGTGAATTTAAATTCAAAGCACTCACAAACGTCAACACCACCTCTAGTTACCCCTGGCCAGCTTTTACAATCTGGTCCAACTGATGTGTCCTCATTGCGAACTATTCATACAGCTCACAAAGACGAGGAAGTGATTCAAGTTTCTTCATCAGAGCTATCCACATCTGTTTTGACAGATGCCCAACCACCAATATTGCCGTTGCCTATACCATCAAGAAATGTTCTGAAGGTCTCTCTCTCTCTCCCAACATGGACACAAATTTATCTTCACATGCTGCAGCAACTTAGCGTCCCTTACTTTTTCACATGAATTTATATGATCATTGTATATTCATTTTCTAATGTCTCTCTTTATATGAATGGGTAGAAACTTTTGACATTTTGAGTCGAAGGGTCAATGGGCTATCAATCAGAGCTTTGAACATAACATATTGTTAATTGCTTAATTGTCGCTTGGTTTCATGTACAATTGGTAGTTGCAATGGCGTCTTTCTACATGAGCAATTTAAATACATTAATTTCTTAAATATACTGAAGATACAGTGTTTCTGATGCACAGTAGTGATTTCTTCCTTCTCTATCAATTTTCTATTTCTAAAGTATGCTAGGAGGCTGACATTTTTGTCTTTATTCATTTGCAGCCAAATAATGCTTCTTTTCAAGCTCGCCATGTTTACTGGGGACGTGAACGAGGAAGAGGGACTGGGGTGAGTGTCCTCTTCTTTTGTGATATTAAGTTGAAATCTCCGAAAATTTGTCACATATGCAGCCTAGACAATAAAGAATTTTATTTTCTGAAAGATTTGTCAATTAAGCCTAGACAATAAAGAATTTGATTTTCTGAAAGATTTGGCAATTAGGGGTTTTAAACTTGTTTTTGGTTGAATTTCTTCATTAAAATATCTCACGACAATACTTTGTGGAGTTATTAATTTATTTTCTCAAAGTGAGAATAATTAATGGTTAGATCAATTGAAATTCATATGAACTTCATATTGTGGATAGTGTAGAACTGCTTTTGTATCGTAAGAATGTTCATGCATGTACAGACTTTGTTTAGTTATTTCATTGATGTATTCCAATATGAATTTCATCTGATAATTTTAATTCAACTTTGCAGAGTTCGCGCTACATATCCAAATTCACGGAAGATTTTGATTTTACTGCAATGAATGAGAAATTTAATAAGGATGAAGTATGGGGTCATCTTGGCAAGGACAATAAATCTAGTCCAAAGGACGAATACAGAGATGGAAAACTTAGTGATGAAGACCATAGTGTAGATGATGATGATGGTCAGTTGCCGAAGGTTGAAGTCAAGGTGAGATTTGCTCTCTTTCATTTAAATTACAATCTTCAGTATTAATTTAGGAAATTTCATTTTATATTTTTTCCTACCTTATGTTTGTTCTATTTCAGCCCCTGTATAATAAGGATGACTTCTTTGATTCTCTCTCCTGTAATGCACTCGAAAATGGAGCACAGAATGGAAGGGTGAGATATATGGACCAAATGAAAATGGACACCGAGGTAATATGACTGTCTGTAGTTGCTGTTTGGTAGATAGGACAGTGGAGAGGGGATTGATAATCTTAAAATATAACCATGTCTGGTTTGAAAATCAACTGCATCTCATATCTGTTCCTTCTGACACTCCCTCAATGTGGAGGCAGTTTTCCCATAAATTATGGTTTGCAAATATAACCATGTCTAGTTTTCCCATAAATTATACTCTCGTTCATCAAATTCTTATCAATCTTATTTTCTTAGACGTCATTGTGAGCATAGCTGTTCAACTTGATTGTTTTCCTGTGGATGCAGACTTTTGGTGATTTTCCGAGGCATCAAGGTGGTCGGGGTTTTGTGCGGGGGGGACATTCTCGTGGACAATATGGAAGAGGATACGGCTATGGTGGAAGGGGTTGGGGCTGGTCTAGTCCCCACCATGGTGCGCCTTATAGAACAGGCCAGTAGATTGATGCTTTTAAACCTTATATTAACTGCCAATTAGAGGATAAAACTGGTATAGAGCTATGGTATGGGATGGTTATGCAATGTGTCTCAAAGATCAGGTTTCAACTTTATTTTTTATTTTTAGGTTTCAACTTGGTATCTGTTACTACTCCGTGTTTAACATTTGCAGACCTAATTAGGGTGTTGTTTTTATTTGGAGAAAATTGCAAATATCTTCGTTGAAATCCATTTGGTATTTTGTAATGTACAATGTTGTTAATAAAGTTCATGCGTGTTGTGTTTTCATTAGTATGTTCTAAAAGAAAAAGAATTATTATGTTCAAACTATGCTCACAACTAATTTCAGTTAGTTTCTAATAAATTTTACGCAACTGTCGCGGGCTTCTATTTTTATTTACGTCAATATGTTTGTGCGAATAAAAATATTTTACTTGCCCCATACATTGTTCCTAATAAGACTATGTAACATGTATTGTCAAATTTTTATAAAAGAAATATGAATTGAATAATAGGTTGAAAATCAAATTGAAATTATAAAAATTTATTCGAGTTAATTCCAATCTTCTACTTATAACAAAAGAAAATTAATAAAATAAATGTTGAATTATTAGATCAGCAACAAGATAAATATTAAAATAATTTTGTAAAAAACTAAAATTTTGAACTATAAAAAATAAAGAAGATAATATCATATTTTTTGTTAAAAACATAAAATTTTAAAAATAATCTATTAAGTATCGTTGCAAAAAATGTATTTTTCATAGTGGAAACATGTCTTTTGTGTTTTTTTGTAAAAAATTTTAAAATTTTAAAAATAATCTATCAAGTATTCGCTGCAGAAGAATATTTTCCATGGTAGAAGTGTGTCTTTTGTGTTTTTTTTATTAAAAATTAAAAATTTTTAAAATAATTTACCAAATATTTGATATGGAAATAATATTTTCTGTAGTGAAAACATGTTTTCTGCTGCGAAATGTGTAATGACTTGGAATTTTGCATACTTACAAATGATGTATAAAAGTAAAAATCAAATAATTATGCATAATTAAAGTTTGAGAATAAACTATTTTTCTGAACAATTTAAATATATTAGCATAATTGAATATACAAATATACATGGAATTGAATGAAATTTTAAGATGATAAACTAGATATTTTAAGGAAGAGAAAGACGTTAGAATTATATAAATTGGAATTATATAACCAAAACTATATCATTTTAAAATCATACTACGTGTATATGACATTATTGTATGATTTATATTAAATATTTAATTTGGATAAATTGAGTGAGAATTTAAAAATGCTTTCTAAGAATGAAAGTTTTCTGAGACATATATCTATGATTTCATGCTATAAAATGTGGCCACCAATAAGTTTGTATCACATATTAAGTTGAAGTAAATAGCATAAATCATAAAGAATGAGAAGTTCAAAGGCAAATTGATCTTTTTACTTCAATAATTGTAGCCAAAAGGGTAAATGGCCATGGCACGTCTCTGGATAAATTTCTTCTCATCAGAAGAAGTAAAATATCATGAAGAAGGCTGCTGAGAAGAGGAGGGGGGAAAGGGTTTTTGAGAAAAAGTTAAAAAAACATCGAGAGAAAAGAGTAGGATTTTGAAATTGAATCTCAAGGGAAAATTGTAGAGGAGAAATGGATTCTAAAGAGCCCAAAAATTGATGAAAGCATAAGATTTGAACCTAAATTCAAAGTTTAAAGAGTTGGAATTTTAGGTAAGTAATTCTAAACCTTAAAGAGTTATAATTTTGTGAAATTTGTATGTTATAAGTGGTGATTTTAGAGTAGAATTGTTGAAATCATGATAATGGATGCTTTGAGACATTTATCTTGTGTATTAGTTTAGTTTTAAATGAATTTGCTATGAGGGAAATGAAAAAATGTCGAAAGATTTGATAATCTGTCTTAGGAGCGGTTAATCGGGGTAATGACCCAGTTTTCTTATCTTAAAAATCGTGTAAAATTTAAAATTTTTATATTTTCTTTTATAAAACAATAACGGAAGTCTTTATTAAAATATTTTAAATTTAAAACAGAGTTTTTTTCTTTAAAACCTGATCGTTAAAACCTCTTTACTTAAAACTCGTTACTTAAATCGTTATTAATAGCGGAAGACTTATTCATAAAATCATTTTTCTCAATTTACAGCGGAAGACTTTATTTATAAAATCATTTTCTTTAAAACATAGCGGAAGCATAAACAATGCATTTAAAAGTTAATGAATAAACCATTTACATTATATTTACAAAACTCATTTTCCTTTTTAACTTTATTAGCCTATCAAGCCACAAGACTCGCCCGTGCAAATTCTTCATCAGCGGCTCCTTAATCTATTCGTCATTCTCTCGTGCTTGTACTTACATCGCAAGTCATAAACTATTAACCTAATGCTCAGTAAGTGGTAGAACTCAAATGCTAGATGCACATGTTGTGCCACTTTAAAATCGTATGCAGTTTCTCTTTTTTTTTTTCTTTTTGTTATCTCTTATCTTTTCACACCTTCGTATTTTCTTTCTGTTTCTGTTTCTGTTTTCATTCTTGTTTCTGTATCAGTTTTGGTATCCGTGATCGTACTCATTTCCGTATCCATTCCTGTGTCTATTTCTATATCCATATCCATATCCGTATCAGTTTCCATTTCTAAAAACTCGTTTCTGTTTCTGTATCTGTTTCCGTTTCTGTTTCGGTATCTGTGTTCGTACTATTTCCGTATCCGTTTCCGTTCTCGTATCTGTATCTATTTCTCTTTTTATATTCTTTTCTTTACTTGTCATTTGTTTTGTTTTGTTTTCTTTTCTTTTGTCTCTGTGCCGAGCTTGACCTATCGGACTACAGAACTCTTTATTTTTTCTTTATCTTTTGTTCATGTGCCGAACCAACCCCTTTTCTTTATCTTTCTTAATCATTTGTTTATACTTTTTTTCGTTTTCCGTTTTCTTTTCCAAACCGTGCATGAAAACTCATTTTCATATTCTTTTGAAAAACGTGATGTATGATGCTGATGAATGCATATAATTTCTAACAGATAATAAGGGAATATAAATAAACCCCCAATCACATATCATGCTTCATAAAACGGTAGACATGCTATAAAACTGTAGATATGCTATAAAACGATAGACATGCTATAAATACTGTAGATATGCTTAGAAAGCAATAGACATGCTTATAAAACAGTAGACATACTCGTAAACCTATAGACATGCTCCATAATCTACTAATCTAATAACGCGGTAAACAATCAAATGTGCATATCTTATTATTGCGATTAGGGCTCGAAGACCAAAGCACACACATATCACTTACCTCGTTTTCTTAAAGCGCTCAATGCTTATTCGTTATTTTTTTCTTCTCTTTTAGTACCTTCACAATAAAGAACATTAAATTCTTATTAATAATCCTTCAAATAACCATTTATAGGGTTCTACAAACCACAACAGTTAAATTGTCCAAATGTATGGAGCTAACAATTCAAATATCTAACGTGTAGAACACTTAACTTAAATCTCATAGTAGATGAATTTAATTCAACATACATGCATAATATCTCCAACAATCAAAACCAATTCAAACATATTAACGTTCTATTGCTAAACTGCGGAGAGTCATTTTCTTCATTCATTCACATAGCAAGATTAACAGAATATCGCCTAAGTCAGTACCAAGCAGCAGAACAACAAACTCATTCCTTGAATATGTTCATCCATTGTAACTGACATGAATAGCTAGACACAATTAACAGAACAATACCAGTCAACAATGTCAATCAAGCCATAACAAAAACTGTAGATTAACAACTCATTTCACAGAACAATAACAGGTTATCGCAGTGCATTCAAATGTACAGAGCATATGTTTTATAACTCATCCAGACAATAATCAGCAGGAGCATATATTCATCAACCAAACATCACAGAATATTAATCCAAGCAACAGAGTATCGATCACCAAGAACATACATCCAACGTACCCAACACATAGCAAAGAGCATTACTAACACAACAATATCCACAATTACAGAATCACAATCAAGGTTGACCTATAATCGGCCAATCAGAGCATAATCCATCACACGTAAATCTCATGTTCTTAATCCCATAATTTCCATAAACAGCACAGGAGAACATTACCAATAGAGCATCCGAGACTGTAGCTCATAGTCAACTCCAAAACACAACAGCTCACCCGCAACCAGGAGCTCCAACCTCTCGGCCATTAGCTCCACCTCCAGTTCTTCCCTACATCTACTCCAGCCTTCAATTGGCTTCAAGAGAAATCACTCATTCTCTTCCACCTCTGTCACTTTATTTCACATTCTCACAGCTCCAGCACATCTCCACTCACCTGACAATTCTCCCCACTTCCATCATCTTTTCCGGAGGGTGCACCGATTTGCCAACAACTCCACTTTTCTGTTTTTTTTCTAAACAATCACCTAAGTGCGATGCCAATTGGAAGGGAGAAAATGTGGAGGTTGTCTTCTCGGCAGAAAATGGTTGAACCCGAACCGGGTTCACATCGGGACCAATCGCACATAAGTAGCAGATAATCGATCGCAACCCGACCACAGTTTGACCAAAATCCCCTGTCCTTCACCAATTCATCCCTGCAAATCACCCATACCAATTCCCAGTTGCAGAATCAACATACAAACCGCAAATCAACCGAAATACTCAGAAAAATTTGGCATGGTGAACACAGTAGCTCGCAATTCGTTCGGTTCCACGATTCGGACATTGTCGCCACGCACAACCCCGTGGCGGCCACGAGCCCTATCCATCTCGTGCCGTCGCCCACGAGTCGCCCGCAACGGTCACCCTAGATCTCACTCTCTCGGCCGCTCCCTCTCTTCTCGATCTCCCTCTCCTTTCGTTAGAAAACCGCAAACCTAATTTCTAATTCCCTCCCCCTTTTCTTATGTTCTCAGCCGGACTACCATCAACAGCTTCAGCTCCTTCTCTCTCTTTTATATTCATATTCTTTTTAATTCTTCATTTAATCCCTATTTAATCATCACGAAAATATTTATATGTACAAAAGATATTATCCGAGTGGTGTTATTAGTCACAGAAGAACTCAATAGACTTCGTCGGACTATGTATTGTGTGATATATGTAAAGTGGAAAAATAGTAAGGAAGTGACTGTGAGTCCCTCTTAGATTGTGAAACTCTAGCCCTTTGGAGGTTTATTTGTTAATGGACACACCTATTGGATACAATGGCTTGTACGATGGAGTTTCATGGCTGTGTGTGAATTTACATACGATGATATTTAATATTGCATATTGACATTCAGGGATATGTTAAAACAATACTTGTTAAACAACTTCATTGTTTAAACTAAATGGACATTGCATTGATTCATATCATCATTGCATTATAGTGAGTAGAAAAATGTTATGTTATATTCATATTGCATATTATAATGGTATAATAAAGAGGTTTAGACATAGACCTAGGTGGTTGGTGTTGGTTTTATATATATAATTACGTGAGATTGTAATTCTTGTGTATTATATTTACTTGCTAAGATATATAACTCACTTTATTGTGGTTTTATTCTTTTCAGATATAGAGAGTAACAAAAAAGACAAGGTCAAAACAGATCAAAAGGAAGAGGCTAGCCACTTAGGATAGAACTAGAACTCTACTTTAGACTTGGCATGTGCGGGTTTTACTTTCCACTATGTATAGTTTGGTGCAAGGGTCACATATAGTGGTTCTAGTGTTTGTAATAAAGTTAAAATTGTTTTGTTTTATAAATAATAACTCATGTTGATAAGTATTTAAGTTAAAATATGGTTGCTATATAATAAAATCACATATTTAATTGGACTAAAATATAGTAAAATACGTTGTGATTACTTATAATATTATTCTTTATAAGAATACCAAGATGATGTAATCCAACATAATATTATTTCAATCCGAGTATTAATGTGCATGTGTCGTTCTCCAGATGAAGAATCCTTACCATAATCTCGTAATTCGAGGGGGTTCGAGGTTGGGGTCGTGACAGAATGCTAGTTTTCACAGCGGATACTTGTCTTCCGCTGTAGAATTATAGTTTCCTCAGTATAACCCGAGGGTGAAGCACAACCCTAACTTAAAACACAACCTCAAACTCAAAAATGATCAGTATCTCAATTGGTCCATTTCCAACCTATATCAGATTATTTCTACTCATTGGTCTTTAGGAGCAAGTTAGCGAACAGTAGGTACGAAGCTGATATTAAAAATCATTCGATTATTGTATATAGAAGAGTATAATTCTATATATTAACTGATATGGGAGTAGAAGACACATTTCTGCTGAGGAAACTAAGAGTCCATAGTAGAAAGCAAGTATTTGCTACAAAAATACCCTTGTCATTACAAAAAATACCTTTTCCATTGCAGAAAATACTCTTTCTGCAGCGGAAGACAAGTATATGCTGAGGAAAATATCATTTCTGTAGTAAAAAATACTATTTTCTTAGCGGATACTTACCTTCTGCTAAGGAAAGCAAGTCCTTGAAGTAAGACTTACTTTCCGCAGCAGAAGACATATTGACGCTGCGTAAAGTAAGTTATTGACTACAACTAGTTCATGTACATGTCTGTTGAAGAAAGACGATCTATTTACTACAGAAAAAAAATTAAATTAAACAGAAAACATAATTGCAAGGTTTGCTTTCTTTATTTTCCATAGTTCGAAGTTTTAGTTGTTCATAAAATTATTTTAAGGTTTGGCTTGTCTCTGTTTAAGGTTTTCTTTGTTAATTAGCCTAAGATAAATTATAAATTGTGATTACTTAATAAAATATTTTATTCTACACGTAACCAATTTATTTTTTATTTATTATCCCTTCTTTTATAACTTATTCATTATTCTTACATGTCAATTTTTAATGAACAAAAAAAAACACTGTTAAAAAATAAACCAAAAAAAACCCACAAAACTCACTTAAATAAACACTATGTTGCTTGTTAATTAGTTTAATATTTATTAATAAAATGTAAATATTCAAGAAAATAGAGTACGTATATTTATGAATATCTCTATTCTATCCAAATTAGAAGTTAAAGATGTTGGGGGCAAGTCACAGATTTCAATTAAAACAAATCTACTTTTCATTATAGCACCGAACTCAATCAAAATATTGGACCAAAGTGCATCATTCACTCCTGTTTGAGAGAAAAGATTTAGTTATTTTCGAGAGTTGGTTAAATGTTGATCACTTAGTAAAGGAAAAATATTGGGCGGTTTGTTTTCCATGGAGGCAAACCAATTCCATCATATAGAAGAAATCCATCCAAACCGCAATATAGTTTGGTTTTTAAATTAAAATAATGGAAAATGAATAAAATAACCACTAAACTATGGGATCAGTGACAAAATAATTATTAAATAATTTTTGCTAACAAACAAAATATTAAACTATAGAAAATGAAATGAATAAATATTATTATCACATTTTCAACATCATCTATATAAGTAGTAAGGATGTCCGCTGCGAAAGCAAGCGGCAACCCTAAATCCCTGAACTCCATCCATGAGTGAAAAGTATTAAAAATGGAGGAGGAGCCCACTTCAATAGTCTAGCCCAATAAGCAACGTGTGTTCAATTATAAAATTGTTATAGAGGTGCATTCGATCTTAGCATATCTAGATGATGACTTTCAAAAAAAATTTCGATTCAGAAGATGATGATTGGGTGGAAGTGGGAAGAATACGATATTAAGTGACTCAACAAATAAACCTAATCCATCTCTAGGCTTCGTCAGCTTTGCCAAGAACATCGAAAGTAAGTAGATTTCTGATATTGGAAGTGTAATAACAAGAGCATCGCAAGTATATATGTGTTGGACTTTCATATGAGTTTGTCAATTAATTTTAAATTACATTTTGGATAGTTCTTCTCTATATGGATGAATGTATTATATTGGAAACATCTATAAACAGGTGATATTATGTCAATGAAACCGTTATTTGAGCTGTGAATTGAAACCGTAAGTCATAAGTTGTGAATTGACTTTAAAAGTACGTCATTTGTGTGAAAGATAACGTTAACACATAACCTGAAAGAAGAGAGACGAGAGAAAATGTGAGGATAAGGGATGAGACAGTGAAATTAAGGGTTATGCTTCGAAGTTCGCTAAGGAAATCATTCTTTCTGCAGTGGAAACACATCTTTTGTTATAGAAAATACTTTTTCCACAGTGAAAACATGTCCTCCGCCGCGGAAGACAAATGTCTATTACGGAGGCAATGATGGTGGTTGTCCCACCGAGGTGGATAGAGGTTGTTTGGCTAAGGGGGTTGGAGGCTAGGCAACAGTTGGATCGAGTCTTCGAGGCAGACTTGGATTGAGACTTGCATACTCATTCCCCTCCGACTTTGCTAATCCCCATACGACTCACTTTCAATTTATTGTAAACGTCATCGGGCTTCTCTTGGATTCTTGGCTCCTCATCTGAGACTGGTACTCCGTTATACTCAACAATCCTTTGAATGAGTCAATTATATGGTAGACTCTTTGCCATGTTGAGGACATCATACATGTGACTCAAAATCACATACTCGATATTCGCACTCTTTCAGTTGAACATCTTCTCCAACATATAGAGATCTATGTAACTAACATAGTCTCTATATCCATCCCATGGTAGAATAGTGTGCATCATGATGTTATGGACCACTTGGGCTTTGGCATTCAAATCATTGGACTTTGGTTTCTTGAATGCTTCAATCTTGAGATCGCGGTATAATTGTCAAAGTAATGTCAAACCTTCTTTTCATCTAATGAAATCTGGATCCCAAGATACGTGGTAATACTGTTTACTTGGTTCCTCTATCGAACATCCAAGTAGCAGGTTAATATCATTTGTAGTCAACCTTAACTACTGTCCAAACATGTAAGTTCGGACCTTTAATGGTTAGGTGGACAGTTCCAAATTGTCATAAAATAATTTGACAATCCATTTATAGTGACTTCCACTTAATTTTCATAAATCCACTAATCCAGCACTCTCAACCATTTCTTCAATTCTCATATAAGACAATGATTCAAAATCCACTCTTTTGGATATAATAATAGAACCACGTTTAATATCAGCTTCGTATCTATCGTTCGTTGCTGCAGTCTTGAAGATCAGTGAGTGAAAACGACCTGATATAGATTAGAAATAGACCAATTGAGATACTAGCCATGCTTGATATTGAGGTTGAGGTTGAGCTTGTGCTTCACCCTCAAGTTGTGCATTACGCTGAAATCGAGAGCGAACAAACTCCATTGCATCATCTACGGGCACGAGCCGATTAGATTCTGATTTAGATTGAGGTTGAGGTTGAGATTGATTAAGCAACTTTATGCTTGAGAGCCAATTTGGTAGTACGGGTAAAATCCATTGGATTGAATGAGATAATGAGGGTTATGATTAGGGTTAAAAGTTCGTATGCGGAAATTACTCTAAGAGTAGTGTGCTCTATCCGAAACAGAATGTGAATTTATATACTAAGGCAACATAAGACAAATACTTACTTTCCACTGCGAAAAGTACTCATTCTGCCTCAGAAAGTACTCATTTCACTTTGACTAGGAGATCGTTATGTATTAGGACTTAGTTTCCACAACATAAATAATATTTTTTTTTGCAACGAAAAGTAAGTCCTACTTTGTGTACGTGTTCACTATGGAAAACAAACATGTTTTTTTGGAAAGAAATTGAAATTTTTAACGAAAAACGTGACAGCGATGTTTGCTACGTTCATTTCCTATAATTCAGTATTTTGTTTATTAACGAAAATTATTTAGTGATTGTATTATCACTGAGTCTATAGTTTAATAGTTTTTTTATTAATTTTTCTAAAATAATATATAAATACTTGATTTAATTTAGAAAATAATTTAGTTAATCTCAACTTCAACTACTTCCCTCCAAACCAAAAAATATCACACAATGTTTTCTTCGTTTTAAATTTAAGTATAAAAGTCAAAATAATATGGAATTATCAAGTCATGATAATCTCATCCATAAACTATTTTTTTGTTAACTATCTAAATTTTAAATTATTCTAAGTTAACAAATAGGTCCTTACTGTTAACATTGTCCTTAAATTGGTTGTAAATCAGATTTCTCATGTTTTAAATGGGTTTTCTTGAACGGGATTAAAACATGAAATATGGCCAAAAGAGCATATTTTTCCTCTGGCCAAAAAAAGAACAATCAAATGCAGAAAAGAAGGCATTGCCACTTTCTCTTGCGAACAAATGAACCCAAAAAATGAGGAATTATAAAAAGGACCAAAAGCAAGTTTCAACAATTCAAACTACCTACACTGAGGGCAAAATCTCTTCTCTTCGTCTCTCACAAACACAACATGAGTCTTGAAATAGTGCTTGCAGACCCTATGTCGGTGATGCTTGTAGTTTCTTCCTTGCAGCCATTGTTACGAATCAATACTTGATCTCGCAATAGATGTTACCAATTGAGCTAATTTGTAAACTACAATAACTTACACTGGGTTTTCCATTTTTTCCTTAACTCCTTTACACCAGTTTCGTATCCTAAGGAAGTAAGAGACTGAGGAGAAGTTGCAAATAACTTCCACGTAGCCTTGCATAATTGAACCCACTTTCCCACAGAAGTGAAGAAGAGCCATACAACAATGTTTTTTCACAACAGAAATAAAATAAAGAAATCTAACAATGGAAATATAACAACGGACATAACAAAAAGAGATAGCTCCAAGACACAGCTTCATATAGCTCCAGGGACAACTTCATCTGATGCAACCTTGGAGAGTAGGGATCTTCTACCCTTTGTACGCCAATTTACATTACTATCATGATTGTTCCCTCCTTGAAACAAACCTTGACCCCAAGGTTTGAAATTAGGATATTTTTTACGAAGTGGAGTAGCATCCTCCCACGTTGACTCGACAATATCCAGTCCATTCCAGTGAATAAGCCATTGGGTGACTACTCAATTCCCATGTTAAATAGTGCGAATCTGAGGTAATGTTGCAGGTCGTAGATCGTTGGAAGATGTTTGCCTGGAATTTGTTGAACTATGATATGAGTACGTCAAACTTTCTTTTTAAGGCATGAGACATGGAATATAGGGTGGATTGTAGAAGATGAAGGTAAAGCCAAACAAAAAGCAACATTGCCGATCTTCTGTAAGACTTGATATGGCCCATAATATTTGGGCTGAGTTTATAATTGGCACAACGAACAATCGATTGTTGTTGATATGGTGGTAGTTTGACAAAAACCCAGTCACCTACCTCAAAGTGTCTCTCTGTGCGGCGTTGATTGGCATACAACTCCATTCAAGCCTGAGATTGAGCAAGTTGCTCTTTGAGAAATATGTCTAGCTTGTGTCTTTCTACCAATGGTTCTTCCACTGCAACGACATTTGTTTGTTGATAAGGCTAGTTTGTTGAGGTTTAAGGCCATACAAAGCCTCAAATGGTGACATTCTAGTTGCAGACTACCAAGTAGTGTTGTACCACCACTCGGCTAAAGAAAGCCCCTGAATCCATTGGATGGTGATAAACAATGCATCAAAGGTACATTTCCAAACATTAGATGAGACGTTCAATTTGGCCATCAGTTTCTGGGTGATATGCTGAGCTCAAATGTAATTGTATGCCTAGAAATTTGAAAAACTCCTGCCAAAACTTGCTTGTAAAGATTCTATCCCAATCAGAAACAATACTTAGTGGCGTACCATGTAGTTTATATGTAGTATCCAAAAATTTTTTTACCAATTCAGTAGCTATGAAAGGATGTGAGAGGGAAACAAAATGTGCATACTTTGTAAATCTGTCAATAATAACCCAAATGCAATCTTTACCTCCGAAATTGGGTAATCTCTCTATAAAGTTCATAGATATGTGACTCCACGGTTGCTTAGGAATCGAGAGTGGTTGTAAAAGCCTAGGATAGGGAAGATGTTCTCCTTTACACCTTTGTCAAGACTCACACTTTAGCACAGACGTTTTGATCTCTTTATTCACGCTAGGCCAATAAAAATATTACTTAGCTCTATGTAAAGTTGCTTGAACACTAGAATGCCCTCCTTCTTGTGAGTCATGTATTGCTTTCATAACTTTGGTCTTAACGTCTCCTGTTCCAATATAAATTCAATCTTTGTATTTTAAAAGACCATTCAAATATTGATAACCCTCATTTCCTTTTGACTGTATCAACAGTAGCTGAATAATTTGGGAAGCAACTTGATCTCCTTCATAGCTGTTTATAACTTCCTCTATCCATAGAAGTTACGCTAAAATTTTCACCACCAAAATTCCCTTGTCATGATAGAGCATTAACAACCACATTTTCAACCCCTTTTTTGTATTGAATTTCCTACTGCAATCCAAGCACTTTCGATAACTATCTTTGTTGCAATGGAGTAGTTATCTTTTGTTCTAACACAATTAATGAAGTATTTCCATGTTGAGGCTAGCAGTTCACATAATCGATTTTGACCGCAGAAAACATTGCTCTGATACCATATTTGTCACGCCCCGTAGCGTAAAGTTTTATATATATACTATTATATTAAGTGGAAAATCATAATTTCATATTGTGGTCTAAAAAAATATAAATGTAGCGAAAGACTTTATGTAGAAAATTATTTTTGTATATGCGTTAATGAGCTAAAAATGATTTTTCTTGTTAAAATTTTCATTTTTGTATTTCATGTTTACACTTTAGCTTCTTTGAACAAAATATACAAAGTCTGTAAAAAAAACTATTTCCCATAGTCAAATTTTTTCTGCCAGCACAAGTTTCCACCCAGGGAGATACTTCATCAACAACTCCTTTATTTCACTTGGACTGATGGTAGCAAAGAATCTCACATAGATCACAAAATTAAACTATGAGTGTAAAGCTCAGTAAATAATGCATGAATAAACACGATATGCAATTTCATAAAAATATTTATTGTCCTGTTTGATCTTTTCTTTTTCTTTTCTTTTCTTTATTTCTTTCTTTATCGTTTAGGGGAAAGTAGACACACCTATGAGACACATTCCACTTACGTCTCACACCTTTGGAAGACAGTCTTGACATCAATCGAGACCTCTGTTAGTTGTCACGTTCATCATGCATAGAGACTTAGCAACCTTTGTCGAAGTCACAGTGGATGATAACCAACCTTTGTCGAGATTCTAGCATGTGATGACCTCACGACCTTTGTCGAGACCCCTGCACTACCAGACTAATGGGCTTATCTCCCATAGATTCAACTTTTGGGACAACTTGTCCTTCACCCCTCGTACATCATGTTCTGTTTCAATCTTTCTTACATGAAAATGTATGCATGAAAATTATTTTCATTCGTTTATTGAAAACATGAAGCATGAGAATAATTTTGTGATGTATGCAACATGATCACTAAAACATCACAGTGTCTTCAAATATCAATATCATCCTAACAATATAACAAAACAACATATTCTCAGTATCAATATCAACCTAGTATTTTGTGATGTAGTTCAAAAGGGTCATATACATACAAATATTACTTACCTAGAAACTTTAACATAGTTGTCATAGTTTTTCTTAGTTTTCCTTCTTCAAACTCTTTTTCTAAGAGTACAGAGAAGATGACTACTTCTATTGCATTTTTACCTTCAGTCCTCATATCAATTAAATATAATTCCATTGAGTATGAAGTGAAAATGTCATGAGTTATCTGTTAAGCTGAGGTGTCAGACTTACAGCTAGATACCTCATTCAAATTAGCAAAGAAGATGTTTATTGCAATAATATCCATCTCACATTCATTTTTCAAATGTCTGCAAGAGCATTTCAAATGATAAAATTAAGGTCTAGACATTTGCATGCTTGCAGAAATATACGCTTCCGTTGTGGATAGCTTTGCGTCTACTACAGATATCTGCTTTACACATTATTTTCTACAAACATCCACTTACCTGCGACCACTTGTCCTTCCTAAATTCAATTATCCACAAACATGTCATTTATCAAATATTTGCAGACACTTATTAATCTGTGGATGCCAATGCTTCTGCTATAGATATCCACTCACATTTTCCGTCAATCATAATCTGCCATGTCATCCTGTAGACTCATGCCTTTCCATAGACATAAACACTTTAACTATAGATATCTGTCCCTCAAATATAAGTTCACCAATCACTAAATGCCACATCATCCCGCAAACACCAATACTTCTGCTACGAATATCTATCCCTCAACATAAGCTGGCTAATCACTAAATGCCACATCATCCTGTGGATACTTTCACTGCGGATATCTATCCCTCAATATTAGTCTGCCAATCACTAAATGCTATGTCATCCTGCACACACTAATATTTCCACTGCGGATAACCATCCCTCAACATAAGTCTTTCAGTCACAAAGCGCTACGTTATCCCACAGATACCAACACTTCCGTTGTGGATATACGCTCACGTTGTCCACCATGTCATCTAGTGGACACATACCTTTGCACAGAAAAATCTTATTCTGGGATCATCCATATATCTACGGATCCATCACGTGCGCATATGCTCACCTGAAACCAAAATATCTGGGACTATTGTGGACATCCGTTTCACACTTAAATTCTGTTAATATTCGCTTCGTTTACATTCCTTTACGCAAAGAATCTTCATTCTGTGAATATCAACTTTACAAAATAAATATATAAAATTAATATTAATTTATCAACGCAAACTTAATATTACTTATAATGTAACATATTATAAAAGATGTCCCTAGTAAAAATTTTCACTTTGTTTGGTTTAATTTACAACCGGTTTCTTATCATATTCCCCTCTATAAAGTATGATTAAGAACTTGTTACGTAGTAAGGGAACTCCACCTGTCAAAGACTGTCATGGTAAATGAAGAATACATTGTCATCTTATGCCATCCTCGACAATAGAATATAATAAGAGGCATAGAAAAATGAACATATCAATGACCATTTTCTCCGTGTTTTACAAGTACTAGACCCAAATAACTTTATTCTAATAAATGGTGTTAAAGTCCAAATGCTCATAGTTATAAAGAAATGTCACTAAGTTTAAGAAAAGAACATTCTAATGTAAGGAAAGATGAGTTTGTAAAAGAGTTCAGAAGTAAAAACACAACACATTGATGAAACCTTGACTGCCTACTTGTGATGTCATGATTTTCATTTTTGTTTACAAAGAAGTGAACAATCATAGTTCTAAGTTATATTTGCACAAGATAGTCACCTTGAGCTTATATGTCATCTGCTTATTATTAGTGTTTAAATCACCAAACTTAATAGTAATCTTGGCAACCAAACTCTTTTCCCACAACTTTAAGATGGCAGATGTCAAACCTTCAAATCTCTGTTTCTATCTTTAGATATAAGATAAAAATATTCAATTTAATAAAAGTGAAAGTGCACATCATTGTCAATAGTAAGGAGATTATTATATTTTGTTTGTTAAACAAAAATTTATATTAGAAAAAGATAAACACAATGAAAAAAGAAAAATATTTCCTTAGATTAAAGAGAAGAATAAAATAAACTCATTTCTATCCATTTCAAAATCAAATATCCAAGAAAAATGGCATAGCATTCAGAATTTAGTAGTACATACCAACTTTTGTATAACAAAGCAATAATGCCAATTGTCAAACAAATCCTTGTTTCTTATTATAGTCATCTCTTTGAATTGTTGGGAAACTATAATCATGCACATGGTCAATAAGAATAAATGAAAAGTAATGTGCAAACATCTTATCCAAAAACAAATATAAACATACCAAGAACAACATGTGTGCATCAAGTATGTAAGTTCATCATCATTTAGCTTTGAATTACCATAGGGAGGACATTGATCGTGTGGAGACTTAAAACTAGGAACCAGTTTTGGAAGCATGTGTGCATCTACAGGCAAAGGTTTATGCATTACCAACTAATAAATCTAGGTCATAAAGTCATCTCACAGTATATCAATCACTCACTCCTTGAAGGAAAATTGATATCCTCTAAGAAGAATCTACTTGGTACTAATCTTCTACTAATGTGAAAAGTTGAAGAGAAAAAGGATATTTACTAAGACATGCATATCTCCATAACTAAAGGAGTACAACTCACAATGAACCCGATTCCCAACAATTAAATTCTCAAATAAGTTAAAGTAATAAGTAAATTACACAACTGATATGAACTTTGTATTGATCCACCATCAAATTAGAATCAGTTAATCTCCTTAAATTTTATTATATAGAAAAGTTTGTCTGGTCACTTTAGGGTTAGTTATTGTAACACTCGATAACTTTCTATCATCTTATTAGTTATGAGTAGTTTATAAGGTCGGATGAACATTTAATAGTATGTAATGGTTGAAATGAGACTATTAATTGTGATATATTTTGTAAGAGATTTGTTTAGATTGTGATAAGGAAGTAAGTGAATAAGTTGTGAGGAACTTGATATAGGAATTGAAAATTTGAGGTTGGTGCGGTTGACTGGTAAAATGGAGCAGTCAACCTACTTATAGAACATCTCGGTGATAAAGATAGTGGTTGAACAGACTTCGAAACCCCTCAGGAAGGTTTTAGCGGATGAATGATGCAGACGCCCGGTATATTGTCCAAAATATAATTGCTCTCAGGATTGTTTGCGGTCGACCGGTGTTTAAATCATTTTTGTAATATTGTGCCATGGGGAATGGGGAATGTAGTGCGGTCGATCGAATGTTGAAAGCTCTCTAGAAAGTTTAGCAAACGAAAGGAGCAGTCAGCCGACTTATTGTCTTGAAATTTAAATTTTATTGTACAGTAAAGTTCTTTGAGCCAATTTAGAGTTAGTTATAAACTAGCACTATCTTTCCAAAATTAAAGAAAAATATCACCAAGTACTTTAATATCTTCCTTTCCACCATTGTCAACATTCACAACTACTGTGCAAACAGCCCAATGGAATGTCGAATTTCTCCGTGGGAATCTTAGATAAATTTGATTCAATTAACAAGAGCTTGTGTCACTTACCTTCACCCATGGGCTCATCTTTGGAGTTTCAGCTCTCAATTTCCCCAACAAGTCTTTGTCAAGATTCAATTCTATCACTGTGGCTATTTTTTCCTTCTTTAACCTTGGAAAATTGATCCTCCCCTCCCTCTCCCATGCCATTCTCTTCTAAATCCTCAATTTAGCATTCATAGGAATAGCTTCCAAGCAAGCCCCAAATTCGATCCTCTCCTTTATCTGATTCTTCTCTAGATTATCAATTTTGTAAAGTTTTTCGATTCTTTTGAAAAATTTCTGCTTCTCTTCCCTTCCCATGTTAATATTAACCATATCCGTTAATGTTGCATCAAATTTTTAGCTCTTTGATTGTTGACTCACTTCTTTTGCGTGGAATTCGATAGGTCGATCGCTTCATATGGTTGAAGAAGAAGTGGATTTTTAATCCCTGCAGCTGTGGGCATTTATAGCAGCATTTGAGGATGAAGAGCTCTCTAATGGCCCAAAATTATCAGAGTTTACCATGGATTGAGAAGAAATGATGGGGGTGGAAGGCTGAGCTGGAGTAGATATTCGCAGATATTTTGGTTTCAAAGACGATGAGAGGACACCGCTTGACTAAGACCATGAAAAACTAGGAATCTTAGGTCGAGATGAACATAGAGTACATGAATTGGTTTTGACAGCGATGGCGGCTTTGCAGTAAATGAGAGAGAGAGAGAGAGAGAGAGAGCAATAATAAATGAACACAATGAAGATGATAGAGCTGACTACTGAGAAATAAAATCGAACGGTTCTGTTCGGATCCACTGAGAACTAAACCAACTGCCCCCGATTTGTGAACGTACAAACCTAATCCAGCATACACTCTATGGCAGTGACACGACAAGCTTCTTCTCAATTGGCTATATGCTTCACTCTCATAGTCTTTACTCTCTCAAATTGTCTATTATTCTACTGCTTCTAAGGTTTGGAGTGCTCTTGCTTTACTTTTTTCTTCTGCTTCTCCTGCACATCTTACAGAGCTTCACGGTCAACTACACAACATTTCTAAACATGGTCTCATTGCTTCAGAGTATATTCAGAAAATTACTTCGATTTGCAATACCTTAAGCAATAGGGGAACCTATTTCTACTAAAGATCACCGACTTTTTTTCTCTTTTGTTTCAACCTTGTTCTTTATTGGATTTAGGTTGCCTTATAGATTCAGATTAGGCTGCTTGTCTAGATGACTGCCGTAGTGCTGGTGGTTTTTTTATATTTCTTGGAAAGAATATCATTCCTTGGTCTTCTGCAAAACATTTGGGTGTTTCTCAATCAAACACAGAAGCTGAATATCGTAGTGTTGCAAATGGTGCTTTCGAAGTCCTATGGATTAAGTCCTTGCTCCATGATATGGGTTTCTGCTTTCATCATGTCCAATCATTTACTGTGACAATATTAGTGCAACTTATTTGGTGTCCAACCCTATGCTTCATTCAAAATCAAAACATATTGACATTAACTTTCATTTTGTAAGAGATAAAGTGCAAAAGGGTGAATTGAAAGTGGAGTTCACACCGTCATCAACACAACTAGCTGATGGTCTCACCAAACCCCTCTCTACTTCTAAGTTTCAACTCTGCATTCTTCGATCTTGAGATTGTGAGGGGATATTAGAATATTATCAAATCCATTTGTAAGAGACCCTATATAACTAATCCATCTGCATATTTTTCTTCTCCTTCGGCTAATCTTCTCCTATTTATACACTAAAACCCTAGAGGGCAACGAGGAGGCGTGATCCCGGTTTCCACTCGATTCGTAATCCTCCAGACGTCGGTTACCATATTTTTCGTAACCGAATGACTGCATACCAGTCGATTTCGTGATCAACTACGAACCAATATCTTCACAATTTGCTTTGGTACCAGTCGATCTTGTGATCGACCGCAAACTAATATCTTCACGATTTGCTTTGGTACTAGTCGATCTCGTGATCGACCGCGAACCAATATCTTCATGATTTTTCTAAATGCCGGTCGATCATCGCCTTAGTGGATGATCGACCGCCACTCAACATTCTCAAGTTCGCTCACCACTACCATTTTTGCAATCGACCACAACTATTGCTGCACACCCAAAGTTTTGTTTCGCTATAGTCATTATTACAGTCGAGCGCGCGGTCAAACGTTTCTAACTATGTCAAATTCTTCAACATTTCTCCTTCGACAGTGATCGATCACTCCACTCCTTATCACACTTATTCCTCATTAAATTATTTATTCTCTTATTTATATAAGCAAATTACATCTCTTACAAAACTAATACAATATAATTATGTTATTCTTCCAAATATTAGCAACGTCAATAATCTCAATAATATTAAAGATCCAGAATTACAATTTTACAATGTTCAAGCATCGCATTACACATAATCAAAGTTTAACATGTAGACACATTTTCTGGATATTACATTAATAGCAATCTTAGCAGCCAAACTCTTTTCACACAACTTTAAAATGGCTAATGTGAAGCTTTCAAGTCTCTATTTCTACCTTGAGATATATGTAACGACCAAGATTTCTTAACCGTTTTAAAAACTCATTTAACCTTACTAAACACGTCCAATTCATTTATTTCTAAAGAAAAAGGGTTACCAGAGTGCATCAAAATCCGAATCGTTAATAAAAATCATTCTTTCATTGTTCATTAAATAATAGAAAGTTATTCATAAAATTTTCGGAAGCATAATTAAACGAGAAAATCTACCTTTACCGAATAACGAAGAATTGTGATTAATAGTTATCAGAAGGCGTTATTTAAAACATAGTTGAAATTCAAGGTTTTTAGGTCCAAATAAAACTTAATCGCCACATCCCTGGAAGCCTTAATCGTGTCCCACCAAAATCGGGCTCCATGACTCAGATAGTACGTTGCGCATCTAACTTTCTCTGTCTCGTCAACCTCTGCATAGGAAAATTTGTCCTCCATGGAGCGGATCCACTACTCAGCTCTAGATATATCAGATACGTCGCCATTAAAATAAGGCGGTCTAAGCTTTTGGAATCTATCCCATCCAGCCCCCCTCTAGAGCGGCTGGATCTACAAGTCTCGGTGGCCCCCATTGTCGTTTCCTTAGGCCATAAACCTCTCCATATATCGGGATTGTTATTCCATGAACTAGTTTTGCCTCTCAATTTGTTGTGCTTGCTGCTCTATGATTTCAGCCATGCGCTCTAGGGTCTTATCCCGACCTTGGTTCTCATAGGGGTTTGGTGCTCTGGGTGCACCCCTCAATCCAGGTAGTCATCCTCTTCCTCTCCTTGCCATTCTTTGTTCTAAATTCCTACGCGTCCACGTTACTTAGACAAGTGAGTAAGCATTTTAGGATTTCAGTCATTATAGGAAAACTTGTTATAGTCTTATATCTTTCGATATTTTCATGTAATAAGTTTAATAGGTAAACAATTTCCTTAATTTCAGTTCTACTCATTTCTATGTTTTCTACATTATGAAGCTCATAGGTAAACGATCTCAGTTCTACTCATTTCTACGTTTTTCTGTTTTCTACATTATAAAAGCAATCATTCAATAAGTATCTCATTAACATAAGGGAAAACATATACATTTTTGACTTTATTATGCAATAGATCATTCATAAGCTATCAATAAATCATTCACAAGCTATGTGAAACATAAGGGAAAACTTACAACAGAAGCATTACCCGTCGAGTCTGGATTGTCCGTAGCGAGACGCTTGAGTAGTAATATGGCTCTAATATAAATTATTCTCTGATACCAATTGTAACGACCTGGATTTCTTAACCATTTTAAAAACTCATTTAACCTTACTAAACACGTCCAATTAATTTATTTATAAAGAAAAAGGGTTATCAGAGTGCATCAAAATCCGAATCGTTAATAAAAATCATTCTTTCATTGTTCATTAAATAATAGAAAGTTATTTATAAAATTTTTGGAAGCATAATTAAACGAGAAAATCTACCTTTACCGAATAACGAAGAACTGTGATTAATAGTTATCAGAAAGCATCATTTAAAACATAGTTGAAATTCAAGGTTTTTATGTCCAAATCAACCTTACATAATATTCCAAATATTATAGTAAAGGTAATAAAAGGAAAACGTAACGTTCATGAAAGATAACCATACAACATTAGCTCTTATTGAATTTCCTTTTTCTTTCATTCCTCTGTTCCACTACTACTCCATTGGCGTCTCTGTCGAACCTACCGCAGGCTCCACCGGAATGACCTCTTCCTTAACTCCTGACATAATCCTCTCGTTACCTACACCACAAGTAAGGACGTAAGCTTATGCCCAGTAAGGATATGGGGGAAAACAATTATGCATTTCTCTCTTTAGTTCTTCTTGGAATGGGGGCCACCCAAACCAATTCTTTCATTACATTCGTTCTTAACTCGTACACCGAGCTGGAGATTGGAGGTTCTCCTTTGAGATAACCTAGTTTGTCGGATTCTAACCTCTTGTGTGCATGTTAGTCCCTTTCCCGACTTGGTGAGAGTGTATCCTAGCAGCTAGGCTAGATCTGAACTATCCATCTACCCCAACACCCTATTCTTTCTCTTCTGACATATCCCGCCTTCTGGGTTCTTTCTCTTTCCAGCGTATCCCGCCTTTAGAGTTCTTTCTTTTTTCTCTGGTGTACTCTGCCTTTGGAGTTCTTCCTCTTTCAGGCGTATCCCACCTTTAGAGTTTCTTCCCTTCCGGCGTATCCCGCCGGGAGGTTTCCTTCGGTGATGGACGTATCCTGCCCATCCCGAACATTCCTTTTTCTTAGTATTTTTCCTCACTCATGCATGTGGGTACCATCCCGAAGGTTACCCTCCTACTTGGTTTCTATTAACATGAACTCAACCTAACATAAACAAAACATATATAAGAAGCAATCTTCTAGAGAAACCACAACATTTAAATAATCGTACCACACAAACATCTACGTACAACTCATTACGTGAAAATTTAACAACAAAGCAAACAGCTATTCATGCTTTTAATTGAACATAATAGGGCTAAAAACCACAGCACATCTAAGTAAATAAATGTCGGAAAATACAGCAATTGATGAACTAAACATCTACCACACTTTTCAAAAACTAAGCATGCTTTTTGAAACTAAACAGAATAGCTAGAAAACATAAATATTTGAGCACATTTCCAATCATCTACCACTGTGACATATTGGTATTTGAACATGTAGCATAAGATGATTGATTAATCCTACTATGATTAGTATAGAAACAGCAGCAACACGTGCAGCAGCGTTTTTATGTAAAAACGAACAACTAGTTATGCTATTGACAGTAGGGAATTCAGCAGTAAAACAACATGTATACGTGCATAACTTCGTTAACATCATTTTTATGTAACGGTTAAATGTGTTGTTGATATGTATCTCAATAACTGAAAGGGAACAACTCAAGCTCACACAAAACATGCTTTCATACAACACAAAATAGCAGCTGATCTAAGTTTCCAACAAAGTAAACCTACGCAAAACATTAAGAAGTACAGAAAACTATATTTTTGACATGCTCAACAATTGAAAGAAAACAATCGTAAACTATCATAAGGCATGCTTCTGCTTGGTAAACTTACATAAGCTTGTTTTTATATGCTTCTCAAACAGAACTTTAAGTATACTTACAACAGGAAATAACATTTGAAAATGATCAAAACACCACACTATAGACTGTAGTCTACAAAGTCATCTAATCAAAATATGAAGCATGTATCTAGCATTTCACTGGAAATTGATAAAGAAAATATAGAGTCTTTCTCTAACATCAGACCTTTTCATTATTACTTGAAAAAAAAAATCTGTAAAGAGCTCATTCATAGTTCTACGAAACTCATTCATACTTTCTTTCGTTCTAAACGTTTCTTTTCTATACCAAGAGAAAACAAGACATTCACATCATAGAGATGGAAGCAACAATAGGAATAATCAAATTCAGTTAACAAACAACTCACACACACGACAATACTTGGGTGTAGGGCATAAGGCCACGACAACTCATTCATTACCTTCTATTGACGATATGTGAACCCAACAGCCAACTCCCACCTTAGCACAATTCTGGATGCAGTAACGGAGGAGAAAACAAGAAGATACAGGAGGAGGTGTGTGCTGTGACTTAAATGGAGAGAAGGGGAGTTTACCTAAGCAGACAAGGAGACAAGGCATGCTTTTAGGGAGGCTCTTTTGTGGGCTACTGCCAGGAGGGAGAACTTTCTCGCACTAAATGTCGAGTTTCGTCAATTTTTCTGACTTTTGTTTCCTGATTTTTTGCAGATCTGCTGCGATTCAGACTGGTGCGGACGCCGTACTATCATCCACAATCGTTTGCAAGACCTAAAATCACAAAGCTAATACATGGCTTAGGACAGAAAAATGGCGTCCTCACTGTGTCCGTACCGTCTGCAGCTGTGTTGCGGATGCCGTGTCGTCGTCCACATCGTCCGCAATGTGTCGTCTGAATTGTCCCAAAAAATTGGATAGATTCATTCGGATGCTGAATCTAGGTGTCCGCAGTCGTCCGCCATCATCCGCAACATCACTGCACATTGATTTTAGGATGCAAATTGGCGTCCCGAGTCATCCCCACTCCTGGGAAACGCTCCAGACGTGTTGCAGACGACACGTCGCATCTGCACCACTGTCCACAGGTGTCCTAAAGTTCTTAAATCCATCATTTTTTGTATTTTCTTCTAAGTCTTGCCCAAATTAAACACCTACGAGGTTATACGTCGTAACTTAACATCCATAGAATGATGTATTATATAGATATCAAACTCATTTTATTCCCAACATTTTAATTACATCATTTATTCAGAAAAGTTAGGATCGGATTGTTATAATATCAGACAAAAATTTCCAATTTAATAAAAGTGAAAGTGTAGATCATTGTAAATAGCAAGGAGATTATTATATTTTGTTTGTTAAATAAAAATTTGTATTACAAAAAGATAAACACAACGAAGAACAAGTTTTTTTCTTAGAATAAAGAGAATAATAAAATAAACTTGTTTCTATCC
>CM039478.1:14106536-14256758 GCA_022433065.1 Begonia loranthoides
AACGAAGAACAAGTTTTTTTCTTAGAATAAAGAGAATAATAAAATAAACTTGTTTCTATCCATTTCAAATTCAAATAACCAAAATAAATGGCATAACATCAAATATTTAGAAGTACATACCAACTTTCGTATAGCAAAGCAATAATGCTAATTGATAAACAAATTCTTTGTTTCTTATTAGAGCAATCTCTGTGAATAGCGGGGAAACAATAATCATGCACATAGTCAATAAGAATAAATGAAAACTAATGTGCAAACATCTTATCCAAAAAAAAAATTAATGCATAAACATACCAAGAACAAAATGTGTGCATCAAGTATGTAAGTTCATCATCATTTAGCTTTAAATTACCTTGGGGAGGACAATGCTCATGTGGAGACTTAAAACTAGGAACCACTTTTGGAAGCACGTGTGCATCTATAGGCAAAGGCTTATGCATCCACTAGCCAATAAATCTAGGTCATAAGCCATCTCATAGTATTTCAGTGACCCGCTCCTTGGAGGACAATTGATATTGTCCGAGAAGGAGCTACTTGGTACTAATCTTCCACTAATGGGAAAAGTTGAAGAGAAAAACGACATTCACTGCAGATCTCCATAACTAAATGAGTACAAATCACAATGAATCAGATTCCCAACAATTAAATTCTCCAATATGTTAAAGTAATGAGTAAATTACACAACTTATAGGAATTTTGTATTGATCCACCATTAAATTAGTATCAATTAATCTCCTTAAATTTTAGTAAAGTTCTTCTAGTCACATTAGGGTTAGTAATTGTAACACTCGATAACTTTCTATTATCTTATTAGTTATGAGTAGTTTATAGGGTCGGATGAACATTTAATGGTATGTAATGGCTGAAATCATAATATTGATTGTGGTATATTTTGTAAGAGATTTGTTTAGATTGTAATAAGGAAGCAAGTAAATAAGTTGTGAGGAGCTTGATATAGGAATTGAAGATTTGAGGTTGGAATGGGGAATGTAGTGCGGTCAATCGAATGTTGAAAGCTCTCAGGAAAGTTTCGTGAACGAAAGGAGTGATCGTCTTATTTCTCTCAAATTTAAATTTCAAGTTGTTCTAGCCAATTTAGAGTTAGTTATAAACTAGCACTATCTTTTCAGAATTAAAGAAAAATATCATCAACTACTGAAATATCTTCCTTTCCACCACGTCAATATTCTAAACCACAGTGGAAACAAAGATATCTTTACAATTAAAATGACCAGGTTGTGATTTTCTTCTTCAAGTTTAATGTATTTCCCTTCTCAAATTTCATAAGAGTAGTAATAATAAGCGAACTTCCAAACTTAACAAAGAAAATCTTGAGAGAAATCAATCAAACCTCAACTATTTCTTGTGTTGTATCAATATTGTGGCCCAATGTAACGTCGAATTTCACCGTAGGAATCTCAGATAAATTTGATTCAATCAACAACAGCTGGAGTCACTTACGTTCACCCATGGGCTCAACTTTGGAGCTCTAGCTCTCAATCTCTCCTGCAAGTCTTTATCAAGATTCAATTCTATCATTGTGGCTATTTTCTCCTTCTTTTATCCTTGGAAAATGGATCCTCCTCTCCATCTCCCATGGCATTCTCTTCGAAATCTTCGGTTTATCATTCACTTGAATATCAGTTTGTTGAAGTTGTTTTTGGATGACTAACTCCACACTCTCCCCACCCATTCCTTTATTTTTTTTGTCACTACTTTTGCCATTGGCGGCACTGTTCGAATGGCAAGTTTCAGTATCGCTTTTTCTTGCTTCTTCTCCATTGTCTTCTTCAACGGCTTTTCTTCTCTCGACTTCGAATTTAGTGTCTTCTTTTTTTTGTTACTTTTCGGAATCTCTGCAACTGGGGATAAGAATTCACACTTTATCTTCTTGAAAGGAAGCTTCGGTTTCAACTCCCACAGTTTAGAAGCAACAGCCAATAAATTTTCAAATGGAGATTCGCCCAACCCACTTTTCTCAAACACTCCAAATTCATCTCTCTCCTTCTTCAACTCCATTGCTTCATTTGCCATTAAATTCATACTCGTCTTCGTCTTCTTCCAATTCTCTTCAGGCAAGAAAAAAAAATGTAATTTTTCTCTTCTTTAGCGGAAGCCTAGCTTTTCACTCCGACGATTTGGAAGCCACAGACGCTAAAAGTTGCAACGGAGACTCGCCCATCATCCTTTCCTCTTGAACATTCCGACTCGAGCCGACCTTTTCTTTCTAGGTATTGCAGATTTCTCCGAACAAATCTTCGTCAACCATCCTTCTTCCTCTCGCGCATCGCAATGCTCCTCAAATGGAGAGAACCCATCAGCAGTAAAGGCATTCTCCTCCATTCCTTCTCCGAATCTCAGAACTCAGACGAAAAACAGAGCAATAAAGGAACGATTTCTTCAGTCGAGAAACAAAAAAAGAGAAGTAGGAGTGGAGAGTTCAATCAAGAAAATAAGTAAAGTGGTGATTAAAACCTGAGCAGAGATATATTTATATATGTAATTGAGATGATCACTCACGTTTAAGGAAATTAGACTAAAGTCTTCGATCGCCGTTGGATGATGGGTGTTCAAAAGATGATCTTTTTCCCGCTAGGAGAGATGATCTTTCCTAAATTGGAAGAGCGAATGGAAGTTCGTCATCTCCAGTCCGTCACGTAGTTCACGCGAACGTTCAATGTTCGTCGTTTCGACTAAGTTGTCTCCAACGGGAAACTCCACTTAACCAAAAACTCAAGTCTCTGTGTTCTGGTTCTTGTTCATCTTCATCTAATCTGGAAAATACTATTATTATTTTATTAATTAATACATTTTCATATATCAACTTTGTAATTTTATTAATTAATAAATATAATTTCTTTTATCAAATTTAAAATTTTTATTGATTAATAATATAATAAAAAATTAAATTAATTTTTTAAAAAAAAGATTAGTAAGAGGAATCAATACCAAGGAGGAGGAATAGTAAAAATACTGTAGCAACGTATAGAAACACTGTAGCAAGTAACTAATTATGGACTATACAATTATTATAATAACAATCGTACCTTTAATAATGCTATTATTTCTAGTCATTTCATTTTTTTGTATTGCTGAATGCTATCTAAATGAACCAATAAATACTAACAGAACACTAAATCGTGCTCCACCAATTTCTCTTGACCAATATATGCATAATATTGAAATATAATTAATCATTGTACCTATTACTCCACTATCATTTGAACTATCTTATAATGGATTATATCATCATTATACTAATTACTGTACTTTTAGCATTTTTATTAACCCTTATAATTTTATTTTTGTGTATTGTAGAATGTTATAGAGAAGAACCAATGTTTATGATAAGATACGCAAATGTATCACCTACTGGATTACCTGATAATTAAGTGTAACCTTACTAGGCAAAGATCACCATGAATAACATCGACAACGTCGAAAAGTTACAAGTTAGCAATTTACACATTAGAACCTTAACTACATAATTAAGTAGTTTACCAGGAATACCCTTTCAAGAAAAAATGGTTATTCTACCCAAAAACTTACCTATGGGAACCCATTACGCTATAAGAAGTAAACACTCCCAACCAGATACACTAGACAATTCTAAAATTAAAGCCCTTTTAAATAACATCATGAAAATTCTATCTTATATTATCATTCATCATAACACACACAATTTACAAGACATACAGAGTAATGTAGTTAATACTAATGAATTCCTAACAAAATATTATTATAAACTTAAATCAAAAATCAAGGATAGTCATAATATCATAATAGAAAATCAGTGCAAATTAATTAAGATAGAAAAAGAAATAATGGACCTAAATGGAAAAATACATGACACGCAAATAATGATTGCTGATTTAGAACATTATTTAAGAAAAATGATAGGATGAATAGTAGTCTAGTTAATTCAATAAAACACATAGAAATAAATATAAACGAAAAATTGATGAAATTAAACAACAAAATTATGAAATACAACGAATAGTAATAGAATTAAATAGTCATAAAGGAAATTATAAAGAATTAACAGAAGTAAAAAATATAGTGCTACAACTGGTTGATAAATTCTTAAAAGATCTAGAAAAATATAATCAATCTATTAATTATGGAAAAGACATAGTAGATATAATTACTAATCTTCAACAAATTATAATTAAACAAAAAAAGCAGAGGTTAATCACTATCGAGGACCTAGAACATATCAACTTAGAAAGAATGATAAGACCAAAATTAACAATTCAACCACCGCCTATGATATGATGGAAAATTTAGAAGAACAAATAGCTAAACTTACTAGATTATTTTCTGAATTAGATATACCCAAAGAAGACACACAAGAAAATTATTTACTGATGAACAGAGAAGCAGAGATAGAAACTAATGAAATAGTTTATGATTATAATTCTGATAAAAATCCATACGAAAATCCATATAATCCTCATTATGTAAAACAAGAATTGCCCGAATCTAGTCGTCGTAATAAAAAACGAATGTATGAAGAAACAGAATATGAAGATTTTAAACATTACATTAACAAAAAAGGATATTATTATAACAATAAATGGACTAAAATACCCAATCAATATATCCATAGGATTGAAAGTTTTTTAGGAAACCACATATTAAATATAGATTGTGTTAAAAATGAATATAAAGTATTAGAAGACTGGAAGAATGGAATTAACATTTTCATACAATTAAATCAAGAGATAAAAGATCTAACTCCTGAAAATTTATTTAATTACGTAACACATCAAACAACAGGTATAGTATACAACTACTTAACACACTTAAACCTTTCTGCAAAAGCGATATTATTAGAAACAGATTCAATTACTACATTTAAAAATATAACCCTGTTATTAACCAAAGAATTTATAGGAAGATATCCCAATGAGACTGAAAAAACAGATGTTTTTGTCGAAAAAGCTTTTTGGCATTTAACAAATATGAAACTATGTGATTTTTGTTATTTAGAAAATTTTATCTGCAAATTTAGAGATATCTATTATCAATTAGATGATAAACATCGGGCATTAGCAAATGAAATATTTTATAATAAATTTCCATCCTAAGTTCAGTCAGAATTAGAAGAAAATTACAATAAAAGACTTGAAACGGACACTCTACCCAAATCCCTAGGAACTAGAATTGTAATATTAAGAGCAAAGTTGCAACAAGCATGTAATACAGAAATAATTAAGAAACAAGCCAAAATCAAGCTATGTTGCGAAAAAATCACAATAGAATTGGAAAATACGGATGTAATGAGAAAAGAAAAAGGAAAAAATGGAGAAAAATTTTGTATAACAAATATCAAAAAATAAAAATAAAAAATCCTAGAAAATATTTTACAAATAGACAACAATTTCAACAAAAGAAACGAACACAACCCGATAAGTTTTGCCCCAATAAAAAGAAAACTTGTACGTGTTGGTTATGTCATGAAGAAGGACACTATGCCAATAAATGTCCTAAAAGATTTCAAAATAACACCAAAACTCAAACTCTTAAATTAGCCTATGAAATTAGTTACGATCCTATTGAAGATTCTGACATTTGCTCTGACATTGATATTTATGCTTATGAATCTGACTATTCTTCCACAAGTATTGAGTAAACAATTACGTCTTAAAAATCCAAATGCCACATTTATTAAGATTATTATTCAAAATAAAAATTATTTCGCTTATATTGACACGGGATCAACCTTGTGTTTTGCTAAACGACACGTTTTACCAACATTGACTAAATTATCAAATCCACTTAAAATTATAGTTGCAGATAAATCTGTTCATCCTATATGGTATGTTAATTTTTATATTCCTATTATTATTGAAGGATATACTTTTATTGTCAAAACTATATATCTGCATGACTCTGGAGTCGATATTATTTTAGGAAATAATTTTTTAAAACTGTATCATCCCTTTATTCAACGCCTTCACACTATTTCTCTCACTTTTTCGGGAGGGGAAGATACTAAACCTTATCAAATCACTACTAAAATAGTCACTCCTACCGAAGTAGTTAAAAGTATTGGTCATGAAATTTTACATATCATTAACTTTTTATATACTACACGACAAATTCTAGAACACAAATTACAAGAAGTTTGTAGTGAGAACCCTCTTGATGAAAATAAAAATACTAATAAGGAAGAAATTATTATTAAGCTAAAAGATCCTTTAGCTGAAATAAATGTTCCTAATCGAATTCCATATAGTATTAGAGATGTATAAGAATTTCAACAAGAATGTAAAAATTTACTAGAACTAAGAATTATAAGAGAAAGCTTGAGTCCTCATAGTGCTCCGGCCTTTTATGTAGAAAATAAAAATGAAATCAAAAGAGGACAACGAAGAATGGTAATCATTACAAACAATTGAATGATGCAACTATAGGAGATAGCTATAAATAGCCAAGAAATGATTATATATTAGAAAAACTCAAAGGAAATAATCTATTCAGTACGTTAGATGCAAAATCAGGATGCTGGCAACTTAGACTAAGTGAAGACACTAAACCCTTAATAGCCTTTAGCTGTCCTCCACAGAAACAATATGAATGGAACGTATTACCATTTGGCCTAAAACAAGCACCATCTATGTATCAACGATTTATAGATCATAATTTAGACGGATTAAAAGATATATGTTTAGCTTACATTGATGATATTATTATTTTTACATCAGGAAATGAACAGGATCATATTAGTGCAGTATTAAAAGTATTACAAAGATGCAAAGAAAAATGACTGGTTATATCCCAAAAGACATCTAAATTACTTCAAAAAGAAGTCGAATATTTAGGACTTAATATAAATCATAAAGGTGAAATCAAATTAACATCCAATATTCAAGAGAAATTGTACCAATTTCCCGACAAGTTACAAGATAGAAAACAAATTCAAATATTTTTAGGATATTTAAATTATATTGCTGATCAAGATTTCTTAAAAGAATTAGCTAAAGAAAGAAGAGAATTACAAAAGAAAATATCAGAAAAAATAAAATGGACATGATCAAATCAAGATACTAATACAGTAAAATATATTAAAGATAAATGTCAAGTTTTACCAATACTATATAATCCAAATATTAAAGACTTTCTCATCATAGAAACTGATGCATCCCAAGACACTTGGGCTGGGTGTATGCTGGCTTTAGTAGAAGGAAAGAAACTCTTAAATCTCGATATATTAGGAAATCTAATCGAACAATCAGATACCGAAACCTCTCTTAAGACAGAAAAACAAGAGGTAAAATTATGCAAAATTTTATCTGGAACTTTTACTAAAACCGAGCAGAATTATTCAATACAAGAATTAGAAACTTATGCATGTCTTAAGATATTAAAAAAATGGAAAATTGATTTATTAGGAACAAGGTTTGAATTAAGAACAGATTCAAAATACGTAACTGGATTTTGGAAATATAAACTACAAGAAGATTATAGAAAGGGACGATTAATTCGATGGCAATTACAATTACATCAATATCAACCATATATTAAATACATAAAATCCGAAAAGAACTGTTTTGCAGATGCATTGACCAGATAATGGAAATAAGACAAGAACACATCAGGTATGCATTTCTCCTCAAGAGAATCATGATACATGAACGAATTATTACTCTTATCAGAGCTTTTGCTCAAAGAACGTATCATTACTCTTATCAGAGTTTAGGCTCAAAGAACGAATTATTACTCTTATCAGAGCTTATGCTCAAAGAACGAATTATTACTCTTATTAGAGCTGTCGCTCATTAAACTACGATTCATATTGCATATATCAGATCGTATTAAGAGTACTATCAATATCAAGATCATGAATATAAAGATTCCCACCATCGAGACATCATGGAGGTTCAAATATCTTACTGAAATAGATATAATACAACTACTATCAGACCCAGTTGATTATGCAGAGTACTCTCAAGCTCCCAGTAGAGAACAACAAAGACTTTTCTGTAATTATTTATGGATCAGGAGAAAGCATGACGAAGTATATCAAAAAATTAGTCAGAGACATTATTATTTGGAGTCTACAGAAAAGAAACAGATCAAGGATGTCAGACTATCAGCTTTTGAGATAATAGATCTATATCACTTGATTCATCAAAACGCAGCCATTTATATTGACTGCTTAATCTCAATGGCCAAGAGAAGCAACAGATGGGCAAGTGAAGGAGTAATTATCAACGCCATCAGAAAATTTGTTTCAGCTAGAGCTTCCTACGAAGAAAATAAAAAGTATAATGACTATTTATCATCATGCAAAGCATTCTTCAAAGAGAAAGAAAAGTTAGCTAAAAAAAAGGAAAACAGAATCATCAGTCAGATGTGACTATAGCCATCCAGAAACTTATCATCTCCTTGACTAATAAAAATCACATAGCTACAGCATCACAAGAATTATCATCACAAGGAATCTCGAAGACAATCACCAGAAGACAAGCAATAATGTAAACTTTAATTATTAAAGTTTGCAATAGTATGTAAATTATTGTACTTTTATTTGTTTGTATTTGCTATTGTACTTTTATTTGTTTGTGTTTGCTTTATGTCTTAGTCGTGTAAAAAGAAAGTTGTAATTCAGGGAATATATTCCCTGCAACTTTCCTTTCTTCATGTCAATGAGAATCAGGGAATATATTCTCTTAGCTTTATGTCAATGTAAATAGCAAGTGTGTCGAGGAATATATTCCTCTAGGATTTATGGGTTTGTAAGGAGGCCGACCCTCTCCTATAAATAAGTGTGTTCTCCTTCAAGAATACGCAGAGTGTTATGGAAGAGCATTTGGTATAAGTCTCTTAGCAATACTCTGACGATCCTTGAGGTAATACTCTGGTGGGGTCATTCTCATCATATTATCAAGATTACTAGCAGATTATCAATCCAAGAAATATCAAGATTACTAGCAGATTATCAATCCAAGAAATATATCAGGTATATTTTCATTATGTCAGATTATTCATCTTCTAGTAATAATATTATTAATAATATTAGTAAAATAAATAATAACATAATCGAATCATATGAAGAAGAAACAAATTTAGGATACATGTGTAACAATATTATTGACTTACAAAAAATAAGAAAGAGTGAATTGTCATTAACTAAGAAACATAATTTTGACATATCTTTCTTTGAACTACTAAAACATAGATTATCTCGAAAGAATATTATTAAATATGGAATAATGGTAGGAGAAGCAGCAATTCCTATTGAATATCCTCAAGGAGACATTATTATTCATATTATTAATAAAAATCAAATCTATGAAAGAATAAGGAAAATGGAACCATCTGAACGACTAAAAATATCATATATTTACTGTAGCACTATTCAATTATTATTTAAAAGCACTTTTATGAAAGGAATTAATTCTCCTCTAGAACTAGAAATACGAGACGATAGATTAATAAACAATAAGGACTGTATTATCGCAAAAGGACAAGGAAATCTTTCACAAGGAAAAATAATGTTCAACATAAATATTCAATTAGGATTAAGTTTACAAGATCAAGATTTGAGTAGATCCATTACATTACGATACGAACTAAAAAGAGACAATTTTATGAAAAGTAACAATCGTCCTTTTACTATAACTTATCAAATCAACTACTCTTTAACAAACAGTCATTTTCCCTTCTTTCCCTTTCTTTCCATTTCCCTTTCCCTTTCCCTTTCCCTTTCCCTTCTTCATTTTCTATAAATACCTCTAAACTACTTACAAAATTCTCCACCAAATTTTTCTCTCAATCTCTCAATCTCTACAATTTTTTTCACCAATCTCTCAATCTCTCAATTTCTCAATCTCTCAATTTCTCAATCTCTCAATCCTTCTCTCAATTTCAAAAGGTATGTTTTATTTTATTTTATTTTTATTTTTTTTAATTTAATGTGTATTACGAACTGACAAATTTTTTTTTGCAATTTTTGTAGGACTCGTATTCGTGGAGGTGATCACAACAATTGCATACCATTGTTGAGTAATTGGTGTGCGGTATCATTTTATTTATTAATTGTTTCGCAGTAGTCAATTTTTTTAATTATGGATCTACGTGATTTTTTGCTTGACACTTTTGTTGACATTAATGATGATATTGAGGAAAATAGGGGGGATAATCCTGCAATTTCAATTGGTCAATCATCTGCACATGCATTCACATCGTCACCTAGAAAAAAAAAAGTAAAACGTCGAATGTATGAAATCATTTTAAAATGAAAGATATTAAAATTGGTGAAAAAATAGAAAGTAGAGCACAATGCAAATATTGTATTAAACATTATGCATACGAATCTGGTAGTTCTACTAGCACATTTGGTAGGCATTATACAAAATGTCACTTACAGGAGCAAGTGAGAGACCCTACACAAACACTCATAAATGCTGATGGCAGTGGCAATTTTATGTATTCACATAATAAAATGAGAGAAGGAGTAGCAAAATATATATCACAATCTGAGGCACCTTTATCTATGTTTGATAGCTAGTTATTTGAAAATTTTATGAAAGAGTATATTAATCATAGTTTTAGACGAGTCCCTAGAAGTACGACGCGAAGTGGTATTATTAAAATGTATAATAATATGAAAAATGAATTAATTGCGTTTTTTTTAAATGCTCCGTCTATGTCTATTTGTATTACTTCTGATTTATGGAGTGCACTTAATGCTTTAGGATATATTGTCGTAACTTCTCATTTTATTGATAATTCTTGGCAATTAAATAAAAGAATATTAGGATTTCGTAGTTGTGAATATCCACATAGTGGCATTACTATTTATAGATATATTGTTCAAATTTTGCAAGAATATGTTATTAGGGATAGAATTTTTAGTATTATGCTAGATAATGCTTCTGCCAACGATGTTGCAATTCTTGAATTTAAAAAGTTATTTCAATTAGATACGGCTCATAATACTCTTTTTCATATGAGATGTGTTTGTCATATTTTAAATTTAGTTGTTCGAGATGACATGTCATTTATTTCGCATCATATTGAATCTATTCGATCTGCAATTTGTTATATTACTTCATCTAATACGCGACAGCAATAATATAAAGAATATTGTAAAGCTGCTCAACTTAAACCAAGAAAATTAAAAACCGATGTAAATACAAGGTGGAATTCGACTTATTTAATGTTAGAAAATGTTAAGCCATATTAGTTAGTTATTTGTGCTTTTATTAGTGAAAAAACAAAATGTATTACTCTTGATCGTAGTTGCTGCGATGTTGCTAATTTATTTCTTGATTTTCTAAAACCATTTTTTGAAGCTACAAATGAATGTTCAGGAATTTATTATCCCCCTACTCATCGTGTTCTCCCAATTTTTATAAAATTAACAGGTACTTTTACAAAATTTAGACAAAAAAATGAATTTTGTGCATTAATTGATAAAATGGAAAGAAAATTTAAAAAATATTGACTTAACATACCTAATATTTTTTGTTTTATATGCATAATGCATCCTGGATTTAAATTAAATGGAGTGTGTATAAAATGGTTGATAAAATTTCTTCTAATTTAGGTACTTCTTCTTCAATTAATGGTACTCAATTAAAAAATGAAATTGGTAATTTATTTTCTTCTTATGAACTTAAATATTCTAATGTTACTCGTTCAATTCCTTCTTCACATATGCATGATAGTTCTAGTAGTGATGTTTGTGGTGAAGATCTACAAGATTTTATGGATGATATATTTAATCAAATAGCTAGCAATATTCATTCTCATACTTAACAAAGAAATTAACTAGATATTTATCTTAACACCTACCATCTCATTCCTCACGACGATCATTTTGATATTTTGGCTTGGTGGAAAGTTAACTCTATTTCATTTCCTATTCTTTCTAGAATGGCACGTGATCTACTAACACCTCCGGTCTCTACAGTAGCATCGGAGTCTGCTTGTAGTGCAGGTAGACGTGTGTACGATGATAAACGAGGAAGACTTGTACCAGAAATCGTTGAGGTACTCATTTGTATGAAGCATTGGAACGACGCTGTGACGAGAGATCAACAACGAGAGGATGACATAGTTGAAGAATTCAAAAATTTGGATGTCGAAGACTAAATTTTCATTTAAATTTGAAATTTTCATTTTCATTTTCATATATTTTCTTTATCTTGTAAGTTGTATTTTGAAATTGTAATTTAAATTTGAAATTGTAATTTTCATTTTCATTTTGAAATTGTAATAAAAATATTTATTCAATTCAATAAAAATATTTATTCAATTAAATTATTAATTATAGTATTTTTACATTATAATAATAAATATTTATTATAGTTTAAAATTGTATAATATTGAAAATAATTTATAATATATTTATATAAGATATTATTATTTATGTATATTTGGCTCATTAGGCTCGGCTCGTTAAGGCTCGTTAGGCTCGGTTGGCTCGTTAGGCTCGGCAGACTCGTTAGACTAGGCAGACTCATTAGGCTCGGATCGTTAAGTTCCGCAGACTCGACAAGCCAGACTTTTTTCAGGCTCGGCCGGCTAAGCTCGGCTCATTAGCAACCTCTAGCCAGTACTTTAAAACAACCGGACAAAATGAAAACTTTATCCTGGTTATTTTGGATAAAATTTTTGGTGTTCATTTACAAGTTATTAGTTAGCTAGGCGGGTTTAGACCTAGTAGGCTGTGGAAGGAAAGAACACAGACTCCGAAAGGAGAGAAGCATCAATTAGATTATTTATTCATGTAAAATAATACTTGTCTGTGTACTTTGAATCTAATGTTATTTTATCATGTAATCACATAATTAAACAATTTTACCTGGAAAGTTAATTAAAAATAAATTGCAGAATTCTTTGTTGTACCATCGATGGTCATTGAAATTCCAATTATTTTGAAAGTAAATTTAAACATATTATTGTTTACATATGGTCAATAGAATAAATTATTTTTAGGAAAATTAACAAAATAATCATTAAACTATTAAATCAACTTTAAACCAAAGTAATTTTACAAACAATTAAAACTTCAAATTATGATAAATGAATAATATAAATCTCTTTGTCACGTTTTTTGTTAAAACTTTAAATTTTTGTACATAATTTACTAAGTACTCACTGTGGAAAAAATATTTTTCACAGTAAAAACATACATCCCGCTACAGAGGCTAGTTTCTAAGCAAAATGTATATTCGCAACGAAAATGGTATTAATCTGCCGCAGTTTATTGTCAACCGCAACAGGTCGTATATGATCTATGGCGGGCTATCAATGTTATAAGATTATTTTTAAAAATATTGAGCCGTGATAGATTAGTAGATGAGCCGCCGCAGATTGAAGTCAATGTGTTCAATGACAAACGTTGACAGCGATGTTAGCAACGACTTTTATTCATAGTTCAGTAGTTAATTTGTTAACAAAAAAAATTTAATATTTAACTTGTCATTGATTATAAAGAACATAGTTGATTTATCATTTTCCCATTATGTTATTAACAAAAAAAAAAGTTTAAAATTAACTTGTCTTGACTTGATAGTTCAAGAGTTATTTTCATATTTACCCTAAATTTAAATTTGAAAATAGACTAAACAACCATTTACATGGACTTTTATTAGAAAATTTAAAAATACATCAACTAAGTTGAAACCATCTTCAAACTACAAAAATATAAATAAAATCATTTTTTACTAAAAAAAATAAAAATAAATTTGAATTTCAAAAGTTTAGTAATTGATATAGCTACACATAAATGTAGGTAGAGTGGATTTTAAATTCTAAACTTAAAAGAGTTTAAACAAATGATATTTTATTTATTTTTAAATAAAATACAATTTAAGTCTTAATATTTAAGATTATTTAAAAATTAGATTTTTTTTACGAACACAATCTTCCCAATAATATTCGTTAATTATTTGATACAGCTACTATATAAGAGAGAGAGAGAGAGAGAGAGAGAGAGAGAGAGAGAGAGCAATTCGTTTGTTAAGAGGAAACAGAGCGCCGCCGTATATTCTGTCAAATTTCGAACCTAATCGATCGGAGTTTACCTTTCAAACAGCTTGGGATTCTCAAATCGACCCTCAATCGAAGAATTTGACGGAGAAGAAGAAGAGGAAGAAGTTGAATCAAAATGGTTAGTTGATTCAACAGTTTCGGTTTTAGGGTTCTTATTTCTTTTTGGGTTTTTTTGGATTTCGTAGTCTTTTTCATTTAACTTATTGTTTCTTAACGATTTCATTATTACCGATGTGCACTCCTTTTGAAAAATATTACCCGCTCTGCACTGTTTCTAAGTAGACTCTATCGTCAAATATCTCCTTTGGGTGTTGGTTTGTCGAGTTTATTTGCTAGAGTTTTTAGATGTGAATGAGGGAGAATGTCAATATGATGATTTGATCTTTCTTTTTTATGTAAAGCGGTTGGATGAAATATCTGGTTTAGTAGAGCACGTATTATCGTGAAGGGTTTCTTACCCTTTGTTTTATTGATAATTATAGTTTATTGTTTCTAATAAAATCTGTCTTTTCCCACGCAATTTCACTTAAACTCTAGAAGTGTTTTTTTTTCCTTAATTCATTTCACTTTTTTTTTACATCAGAATCAACTTTGTCATTGCATACGTTTGGGAAGTTTTGTTTTCTATGTTTTTCCATATGAAATTGCAATTTTGTGTTTAGGCATGCTGCTAATGTTTACCAGAAAAATTCGATTTGACCACTTTCCCACATTTTTAATCTATCAATATGTAGGATTGATATAATTGTCTTTGTTGAGTTATCTAAATTGTTTTTGCTTGCCCTTTGCAGTCTTCACTTGCTGCTGCTAGAGCAGATAACTTTTACTATCCACCAGAATGGACACCCAATCAGGTAACTTTTTGTCCAAAGCATGGATAGATGGATTGGATTGGAAGATGCATCGGGTTTTTGGATTTTAATTACTTTTTTTTTCAGGGTTCTTTGAACAAATTTCATGGACAACATGCATTAAGAGAGAGAGCAAGGAAACTAGACCAAGGCATCTTGATTATAAGGTAAGTAATAATGTAAAGTCTGTTGGTAATATTTTTTGTATAAAAAAAACTCGCAAGATGATAAATATTTAACTTGTATTATGACCTCAGTAAGTGTGTATCTCGGTTAATGACTATAAAGTGGATTTCGTGGATATCGTTTATCATCATGTTCCTGCCTGTTCGATGAACTGTAAATCTGTTATTTGCGACAACTTTTGTGAGACCACATGTTTTTTTCTGGAGGTGACCTGCTAATTGTGTAACTTTAATCAAGATCTTTGCGTTGCATGGCAAGAGTTGAAAATTGCCTCTAAATTTACTCCCGTAGTTCATAGAATTAATTTCACAAGCAAGACTCTACCATTTAAGAGCGTTTTAGGCAAAATTTTTTGGTCATTTGAAGTTTTTTTTTATGGAGAAATTTCTTACATGGATGCACTCTCTCAGGTTCGAGATGCCATTCAATATATGGTGTGGTGGCTGCAACTCAATGATTGCCAAAGGTGTTAGGTTCAATGCAGAGAAAAAGCAAGTTGGAAATTATTATTCTACAAAGGTTTTTTATGACTTTTTGTGTTAGATTGCATAGTATAAAACAAGGATAGATGGTTAATGTGGCACTTTATCTGGACACAAAAATGTGCGAGTGTTTTGTGATCATGGGAAGGATTCTGAATATCCTGATAAGGTTTTTCTAATGCGCAACTTTTATTTTCAATGGGTGTAAATTTACTAGTGCCTGTGTTTTTGTGCATCTTGTGGTAGGTTTTAAACTCCCACTGCATAATTTTTTATGAATTTTATATGACTTGGTTCAGCCACATCCCAGACCGCATCAAATATAGAATCATTTTTTATTATAGTTATTGATGTCTACAACCATTCTATATGACTAACAAGCAATATTTTCTTTGCTTCTTAGATATGGAACTTTACCATGAAGTCTGCTTGCTGTAAACATGAGATTGTCATTCAGACAGATCCGAAAAATTGTGCTTATGTGATTATTAGTGGTGCCCAAAAAAAGACGGAGGAGTATGACATTGAGGATGCAGAAACCTTTGAACTTCCTGCAGACGAAGGTTTGGTCTAATTTATTGGAGTTCTTTCTTTAATGAGAGTCTATATCCCAGTTCTTATTTGATCCCCTGTTGCACTGCGAAGTTTAAAAGTCTATGAACATCTAACCTTGACGTTTTTATTTTTCATCTGTTCTTCAGAAAGAGGAAAGCTCTCTGATCCATTTTATCGGCTGGAACACCAGGAAAAAGATATGCAGAAAAAGAAAGAAGCTGAGCCAGTGTTGGTTCGCCTCCAACGAGTGTCTGATTCCAGGCACGCTGATGATTATGCGCTTAACAAGGCACTTAGAACCCAACTTAGAGTATGCATTTTCTGTCATTCTATTTTCTTACTTCCCCGCCTTTTGGGATTGCTTTTAAAGGCAAGAAGTGATTTGTTATAACTTAAGTTAAAGTATCTGTTTGGCAAACAATGTAAAAGTTAGATAGTTGTAAACAAACTTTTTCAAAAAGAAAGGCAGCCAACTTTGAGCTTAACTTCACCAAAACGAAGTGTTGTTTAAAAAAAAATATCTGAAATTTCAATTTTATCCGCAACGATTTATTTTTTTGGGCACTCTTACAAGAATAACTTGCCAAACGTTGTATGCTTTTTTGAGAACTAATTAATGGAACAGCTAGGTTAATCTTGAAAACTGAAAACCTAAATTAGTATCATACTGGTCCTACATGTTGAGTAAGATTTTCTAAACACTTTGTGTACATCAGGATCAAAAGAAGAGAGTTTCTCAAGAAGAGTCTGCATCTCGGAAAATGGGCCTAAGTATTCGAATGCTTCCAACAACTGAAGAAGATGCTAAGACTGCAGCCCTCGTGAAATTCTCGTCAAAGTTTTCAAAAAATAGGAAGGATAAACGAGCAATGATACACGGTGCCTCAATATTTCAAGGTTCGGGTGGTTCTTCTTCATTGCCTGATGAGAAAAGGTCGGAGCTGGAAGCCAAGAGAAGGAAAATTAGTGCAGCTGTAGCTTCAAACCTGCTAACCGGAGGATTCAGACAATCATCATGGTCACAGAGTGCTGCTTCGTCAAGCAGGCAGAAAAGAGTTTCGATATCTGCAAGACGGTTTTAGCTGATATGGTTCTTATCTTTGAGTCAGTCACCATTCTCTGTTCTGGTGGATTCTCCACACTTTCCGGCCGGTAAGTCTGGTGAAATAAGTTGATGTACATGTTTATTTTACTGTATGATGGTTGGTTTTGCCAAGAATCCTTGGATGGGTGGGCTTGTGAAATATTGCATGTATTTGTATAAACACTATCTGGCTTTAGTCAATGCTAGAATTGCGCGTGTATCCTACCTTTTCCTTCACATGATCAATCTTCATTCTTGGAGCTACATGATTATAGCCCTACTTCCTGGTATTAGAAATGAAGATCAAACCAAGCAATACCAGTTGAAATTGAATCATCACCAGGCATATGCTTTGAAGTACAAACGAATATACTCTCGAAATTGAATCACACACTAATGACTTCGTATCTCTTGAGAAGTTCGATAATTTCTTCAACACTTGCCTAAGTTGTTAGATTTCGTCATATCAAACTCAGTTTGACCCGGGTTGCAACATAGATGGTGAAAATAAATTTTATATATATTTAAACCACGGGATTTGTAGTTCCCTAATTCGCTTAAGTAATTATAAGACTCCATTTCAATTAACAAAATGATCATCAATATAGTGAATTTACTCGTATTATTTTGCTGTTTTTCTCTTTTTCAAACCAAGAAGAAAACGAGTGGCAAGTGTTTTATACCAATATCCTAATTTATGTTGTTACAAGCTAAAACAAAGTCAAAGCAGAAGTAGTTCCCTTATAATGACTTGTAATCAAATTTCTTAGTTTTAAGATGGCTTAAAAATTGGAAAAATAACAAACCACCGATCAATCATTCTTTACTTGTAGTGACAAAATAACTATCATTCTTTTTTTGCTAACAACTTAACCACCGAATTATGAAAAAATGTCACGGCAATCATTGCTATTACATTTATTATTAATGACGACGAACCGCGGCGGCTTGGCAACAAACCACAGCAGCTTGACAACAAACCGCAAAGATTTGATGACGACGAACCCTGGAGACTTGATGATGACAAACGAAGACGTCCAAGGCAACAATAACGGGTGATGCCCGTCAAAATTCATCGGCCAAGGACCGTCAAACGGAGATGTCCAAGGCAGCAACAACGGGAGACATCCGTCAAAATTCGTCGGCCAAGAACCGTTGAACAATAATTCAATAGACTGACGAAGGACATCAATTATTGGGGGACGTCCGTCGTGCCCGTTGGAATGATGGTTCATGTCCGTTAGATCGAGAACGGACTCCCTCGATCGAAATGGACGGCTAGGATGGAGTTTGTCATTTTCCAAATGGCGATGACGAACGTCCCAAGTCTCACAATTGACGTCCCTCGACTTAAGACTATGTCGTTCAGGTTGCAACGGACGTCCGTCTTTAGCCGATGGACGTCCGTTGTATGTTTGCCGGACTTCTCTGAACATTAAATCTGCCTATAATTGCAAAGGATGCCCCTCGAACATAAAACGAATGTCCCTATAATTCATTGAACTTAGTTCGCCGAGGATTTTGTATTTCGCGATACTCGCCGGAGCGTACAATCGATTCTTATATGGGCAAACCGACGCACGATGATCAGCGGCGGATCATCCTCAAACTACTGCGGTTTTTCTCAGACGGCGGAGGTCTTTCTCAGACGGCGGTGGTCTTTCACAGACTGCGGTGGTGTTGCGACCACCGAGGTCTAAGGATGATCTACCGCTGGTCATCGTCCATTTATGTTCAAGGGGCATCCTTCACAATTATAGGCAAATTTAACGATCAGAGAAGTCCGGCGAACATACATCGGAGAAAAACGGACGTCCGTTTTATGTTCGAGGGACTTGAGACGACGTCATTTAGGCTGAGATGGACGTCCCTCGAACATAAAACGGACATCCCACGGCAGATTGTGAGTACGTCATTCTGGCCATAACGACATAGTCACAAGGACGAGTGTTTCGCGGAAGAATTAAGATACTGGACGACGACGACGATGGCGGCGATGAAAACTGCTTTCAACGATGAGAAGATGATTGGAAAACTAAAAATGTGAAAATTGTGGACTGAACTATGCCGGAGCTTCTTGATATCATTTTCTCGGTTACTGTCAATGTCCGTCGATGAAATTATAATCAGAATAAAAAATTGACCAATAATGTTGCTGGAAAACGTGATTGCAAAGATGATTGTAAAGATAATGTTGCCAAGAAACAGGACTGCGAGGTTGTTTACGGACATTAATGATAAACATAACAACGATAGTTGTCATGACATTTTTTCATAATTTAGTGGTTAAGTTGTTAGCAAAAAATAATTATAATAATAAAGAATAATAGTTGGTTTTTCATTTTTTCAATAGTAAATTAAAGGATTTGAATTCCAAAACAATTGTACGGACGAGAGAAGACTTGGAAGTGGTCAATGAGTTGATCAGGTATAAAACCATGGCAACTGAGAATGGCTTTTTAATCTTCAACCTGTTCTGGCAACAACAATAATGAGTGTTAGTTTTGACTTTTTTGGTAACTTAACTTCAATTCACCTATTTTAATATCCAGTTGACATTGACACAACCATATGAATTGAAACTTAAAATTATTAATATTATACTATTTTTGAAATATCAATAACATAATCATATAATTGAAATTTAAAAATACTAATTTTATACTACAATCTTAATATTACATATGATATTTTATGCAAATGTTTAGAATTAGATTTTAATTTTTTAATTTCTTTTATGTTTTAAAGATGTCAAACAAAATAAATAATCATTTTCAAAGTATTAACAAAATGGAGATGCTTTATAAAAGACTTTGACTTGTTGGGAAAGCATTAAATTCCTTTGAATTTTTTAATCTATTAAATTAATCCTCTCTAAAATCTACAATTGAATGAGGCTTTGGCCATAAAATTAGGGTTTGAGAAAGCCTCAAAAATTATTTTCACTTTCCTATGTGTATTTAAAAAAGGAGCAATATTGTCTTTATCTTCTAACATTATAAATTATAAATAATTAAAATAAATATTTAATTAAAAATTTTAAATTATTTGTAGTTTAACACGGTGATGGTCCAAAATTAACTCATTAAAATATTTACATTTAAAAAACAATAAAATAAATTGACTTTTAGATATTAAAAAATAATTTTAAAATAGTTTAAGATTTTGAGATTACTAATATATTTTTCACACTATTGATGAGATTAACCCTATCAAAACTATCTCATTGGAAAATTATAATATTTAAAGAAATATTAATTTATCTTCTTTCTCTCTCATCAATTTCTCACTCTGCTCCCACGGAAATTTGGGTAGATGGGTATGATTAGAGGCCCTAGCATTGAAAGATGAAGATGGACACAGCCAACTTGTGTGTATGACTATTGATTGGGCAAGCTGGTGAGGTCAACTCTTCTTGGCTTTTTTAATTTCAATTTCAAAATAAATTTCATTCTTTTATTCGGTTCTCATTAATTCATTCATAAACACTCTCCACTAAGTAAAAGATTGAATAATAAAAGAAGACTCATTTTGCATTAATTTATTATAAATAAAAATGTTTCTTTTTTTAAAAGAATTTACAATATAATAGAATAATCCCACGTAAAATAACAACGAATTTCATACTATCAAATGTGGTTGACTTGGTTGACCTCATCCAATGCTCTTAAATTCCGCTGCACTCATCATTTTTCGTGCAAAATCATTATTTTTGAGTTTTTTACTTCAAAAATCTTTAAATTATTCAAATATGAAATTATAGTTCTAAATAACTATTTTTCTCTTGGGTCAAACAAGGTAAGATTGTACAACTTTAAATGTTGTCAATAGGGTGACGAAAAATAGTGGAAATTGAAACGTGCTCAACAACACCACCCATACCGAAACATGAACATTGAACGGGTTGGATCTAGGCCAAAAAAAAGAAAGACCAACTAAAAAAAAAAAACACATGGTTTGTGTTGTGGGAAAGGACGCATGATTGAGGTGAGAAAGATAAGAGCTTATCTACAAGCAAACAATGGGAAGAGATTCCAAATGAAAAAGGCAAAGGCAATGGCAATGGCAACTAGAAACACCCAAGTTGGCCCTAAATTTCAATTTGACTTTTCTTGCGTCGTTAACGTCATGTGTTCCATGTCGGCAACATACTCCCATTCTTCTTCGTCCCACTTGTTCTGTATTTTTCCAACCATTTTCTTTTATATTAATATAATATTATTGTTTGAATTGTAAGTTTGAAGCCGTATAATTATGTAATCATTGAATGGAACCAGAAAGATCAAATTTGTATTTTTATCATTATCAAAGTATAAACTGTTGCGACCTTAATCAATAATACTTGTTGTCGCCAGAATTTCTGTTGCTTACGCCCATCCTTATCCTTTCAAATCCGGACCAATGAGAGTTGAGATCAACTACGTGCGTGCCAAACAGAGTTTGGTGGGTCCCATAACGTAAGTGATGTTTCGCTTATCACCATAACCACTTTGTACCCGACTCTATCCCTACTTCTAGGAAATGACAAATCACCATTGTAATTTTTGCATTAAATTAACATAAAAAATATCACTAGTAAGCCTCGCTTCACATTTATTATTAAAAATATTTTTTTTTGTGACAAATTGAATATGTATTTATTTCAATTCACCACGTAACGATATTTTAAAAAATAATAGTATAATATCAACATTTCACTGTGGATCGATACATTTTTTCCAATAGATTGATCACGATTCGTCGCGAATCATTGTGCCTCATTCTAAGAATTCCTGAATGCAATGGTGAATCTTTACAGATCGATTATTCTCTCTATTTTTTTCAACAATTTTGGACGCTTGATGACTTTTTTCCATCATTTTTTTTGCGATGTACAAGTAGGAGAGATCTGTTTTATCATTCGGTACATATTAGAGCAAATTCGGGCAGGAAAAAAATGAGATCGTGATGTACCTTAGGATCCTGTCACCCGAGCCCGAGCAAAAAGGCTCATAGCTTATCTAACGAATTGTTATTTTGTATGTAATACATTACTTGAAGACATGGAAGAAACTCCTATGCATAAAAACAAGAACTCTCCAAGACATCTCATCACTTGGAGTGTTGAGAGCAATTTTCAAACCACTCCCACTAGCCACAACCAAGTTGGGAAACAAGAACATCAAGCTAAGTTGGACTCTTAATGGAGAACAAGAACAAGAACAAGAACATCAGGGACGTCCGTTTCATGCGAGGACGTCACTTTTAGCTACGGGACGTCTGTTTTAAGTTGGGAATGACGTAGTCTTTGTCGGTTTTAAGGACGGACGTCCGTCATGGGTTGAAGGAGGTCCGTTTCGGGACGAGGGACATCCCTCTCTTAAAATTGATAAGGGAAATTAACACTGCAGACTCTAGAGTTTACAATCCACAACAAGTCAAACCCTGAAAAAATTTCACTAACAACTAAAAACCTGAACAATGGAAAATTCTCGCTTGCAACCTTGCATTCACATTTCCGTTGACATTAACGCCTCCATTTCATTGACGCCAAGGACTGTCGAATGTAGGCAAAGGACGTCAATTATCGTTGGAAGACGGACGGTCTTCGAAACGATTATCGAGCGATGGCGGATGATTATCATTAGCCATTGGATTGAGGAAAGACGTCCCCATCTCGAAATTGACAGACAGGATTGAATCTGTCAATTTCCAAAGGCGATGGTGGACGACATTCCATGGCCGTTGGAACGAGGGAGAGACATCCCTTATCGAGATTGACGGCCATGATTGAATCTGCCATTTTCCAAAGGTGATGGTAGATAACATTCCATGGTCGTTGAATCGAGTGAGTGACGTCCCTCATGGAGATTGACGGTCAGGATTGAATCTTCCATTTTCCAAAGGCGATGTTGGACAATAATCCATGGTCGTTGGATCGAGCGAGAGATGTCCCTAGATCGGAATGGACACTCAGGATAGATTCTAAATTCTTTTCAGTTGAAGGGTCACGTGCAAAACACACATATTTTTAAAATGCGCAAATTCCCTCAATTAAGACAGACGTCCCTTGTAACACCCCGACTTTTTAAATTGGATTAATTGAATAATTATCGGGGTGTTACTAAAGTCGTAACCGTTAAGTTTAATTTAAAAGAATTAATTGCAATTTAATTAATAGAAATCAATTTAGAAAATAGAATTAAGAAATTTAAATTAGACCTCTAATAATCTTTTAACGATAATTAGGATAAGTCGGGGGTTACAATTTGGGTCGATTAATATTCTATATAAATCGTTAACACTTAAATGTATTTTTAAGATTAATTAAATTAGGATTAAAATGAATTAGGATTTCAAAAGAAACAAATTTAAAATGGGGAAATTGGGTTAAGTGTTACGGTTTCTTAAGAGAGAAAGATGAGGGAGAAGTTGGCGTTATGTCCTCCGGCCATTTCGGATCTACAAATCTGAATTGAGAGAATGAGGGAGAGATAGAAACGGGAGAGCAGAAATAGAGAAGGAGAAAAGGAGAGAGGGGAAGGGAGAGAGGAAGGATGCCATTTTTCAAATCTGCAGAATGAGAAAGGGAGATGGAGAGGCCGAGAGATAGACGGCGAGCGAGGGTCAGACGATGACGGCGACGGTGGGCAGGCGAGCTCGGACGAAGGCTCCTCCGCTCAACGACTGGCGTGTGGCGAACAACTTTGGGCATTGCGAGTCGCGACTAAGGTTGCGAGTCCCTGGCTCGTGGATCTCGACGGTGAATCAACGGAGGCTCGACGATGGCCGATTGACGACGATCGAGCAGCGACGGTGCGACGGCAGATCGGCGACGATGAAGAAGAACCGAACGATTTCGACTAAGCGGAGCTGTTGGACGTCAAGTAGCTGAACCCCAAAGCTCCAAATCCTCAAATCTCCCGATTCTGGTAAGCAAAAATAGAACCCACCCCCGGTTCTGTTCTGTTGAGGATTAGTTTTCAATTAGATTGCTTCATTTCAATTTGTGCAATGAGGAGACAATGGTGAACTTCTGGTTAGTGCAGAGCTTGGGCTCGGGATGGAATTTTTTACTGTAAGGCATGGGTTGGCTGCGATTTTCTTTCGAAGGTGTGTTGCAAGTAATGAATCTTGCCCTATATCTATTTCTGGTCTGATGTTACACTATGGGTGGTATTTTGGACGAATTTGGATGTTGAGTTTCTGCCTTTAGTTCTGTTATTGAGTTGTTAATTCATTGATGAAGTTGGAATGAAGTTCTGCGTTTCTATTTTGGAATGGGTACCCTCTGTTCCTTCCATATTCAGATCTGTTAATGCTCATCAAAGGGACGAACACGCTTTGTTGTTAAGAATTAATATCTGTTATGTGGTCACTGGTTTGATTTAAATGCTGGGAAATGGGATTCCTTGTTATCGATTGGTTGAAGGGTTGTGTTAAGTGTATTGGTTTATGATTCAGTTATGATCAGCTTTAAGTGGTTAAATTATGATATGAGAATGATTTTTGGTACTAGTGGCTGGGATAAGTTATAAACTTGTATAGTGTTGGTGGGTTGAAAAGCTGTTGTGTGACATTATGGAGAGTTTTATGTCTCGATGAGATTAGGAAATACTGACATTGGTTTTAATTGTGAAGGTATATGTGAAGGTGTTAAAAGAGGAAAAAGGAATAACAACAAAGTGCAAACGTGCGATTAAAGCGAGGTAAGGATTAAGGATTGTTTTGGCCATTGAGGCCCTACACCACAAGTATGGGTGTGTGAGTTCAGTGTTAATGCTAGGTATTGTTAGTTTAATGCTTACGCTTAATGTTAGTTGATTGTTACCACTAGTTGATTTATTAGGTTAATTGTTGTGAAATGCTCCCTATGTTAATGATAGTGTAGATTTATGTTCTATGATATTACTTTGAATGCTGCTTTGTTCCTTTGTTTTCTTTGTTATGTGATGTTTTGTTAGGGTTAACTTTGTTATTCATTAGTGCTATGTAGATACCTATTATAGTTCCTGTGTGGTTAGATAAAGAGGTGGAAATGTTTAATAGATGAAGAATGAACAAATGAATGATAGAATAGCTAAGAATTTTATGCTAATCTTAGAAGTTTACTTGTTGTGTAGTATTGTTCTATTTTCCAGTATTGTTCTATTTTCCTTACGCATTGTGTTTCTCTGTGATTGTTGCTCGTTTAAAAGTTAAGTTGTATGAACATGATAATGTATTAGTGTAATTAATGGATCCTCTATGAAATTAGCAGTTAACATGTAAATGAATTATAATTATATCATGAATCAAAATAATGATCCAAGCATGTTAAACTAACTATAGTGATTCACAGTTGAATATGTTTAATTTAGTATATAACTAACATGCTTAATTGCTAATTAAGTTAGTTAATTGTCAAATGAATTAGCATGTCAACCAATTTACTAAATCTAAGCATGTAGTTACTTTAAACATATTGTTGAGCATATAAAGACTAATAGCTAAGCATGTTGTAATTAATTAGGTCAATATTAAATTGTTAAGTAACTAAAGCATGTTAATTAACTAATTAGTTGAATGTGTTAATTTACTAAATGCAAGGAATAACCTACCGTTGAGTATGAAATCAATTAGGGTAATTAATTGGCAAATTAGTGAGCATGATTAAAAATTAATGAACTAACTAGCATGTTAATCATAATTTGTAAGTTAATTAACTATGATTAATTAGTGAGTATGTTTAAGTATTAAACATGTTAGATTTAATGAATTCCTTGTATGTTTGTCGTACTTGTATGCATTCATTGTTTCGATTTAATGCTGCTTTACTTTCAATGCAAGTATTATTTACCTTCCTTTATATGCGCTTTCACTTTCATTCAATGCGTACTTTAAATACATAACCGATGCTTTACTTTTCTAGATAACAGAATGATAAATAGTATGAAAAGATAACGAAGTAAACATGAATGAGTTAAGGATTTAATGACTAAGTGAATGAATGTTTCATAATTGTTTTGATATTGTCTTCTTGGTATTACTTACGATCTAGATTTAGATTTCACGTCCTTAGCATGATAACTTCTCTAAACCAAAGTTTGATTTGTTAATTAAGATAAAAGCATGTAATAAACTCAAGAGCATGTTAATTTACTTTGATAGCTAACTAGAACAATCACCTAGGATGATAAATGTATAAAAAATAAAATGGACTAGGAAATTAATTAGAAGAATTAATACATTGAATTAAAAACATGCCTCCCTTGTTTAAATTTATTATGTGATAGGCGTGCTATTCCACTTGGTTGGTTGCTTTCATGTTAAATGTGTCTTAAATTCCAATTACTTCTATTTTAATGTGCACGTTCATTTACTGTTATTCTTTCTTTGTACGTTCATTACAGCATGTTTTCAATTACTTATGTGCGCCCTTTAATTATTAAAGCTATGTTATATGCATCATGCATCATGCTAGGTTGAGAATGTATGTTCATGCATCATGTAATAGAAACCAAGTAGGGAGTACTCCGGAGGGGTAGTACTCACATGCATGGTGAGGAAGTAAAATGATAATGAAAAGACAAAGGAAAGGAATGAAAAGAAAAGGGAGTTGGGGGGCAGATGGGTAGCGGGTCTAGTCTGCAACTAGCCGAAGCCCCTCCAACATAGGGTACGGGAGTTCTAGTTGTAAGTAAAAGGTTAGATTCGATCACTATTCCATCACGAAGGAAATCCTCCAATCTCCAGCTCGAAGTACGAGTAAAGAAAGAAAGAAAGGAAAGAAAGAAAGAAAGAAAGGAAACGTAAATGAAAGAATTGGTTTGGGTGGCCCCCATTCCAAATGAACTAAAGAGAGGCATTTCATAATTGCATTTCCCTTTTTCCTTACTAAGTCTTTTTAGACTTATAGTTGCTTGTGGTGTAGATGTAGGTACTGTACGTAGAGGAATGCTTGAACTAGGAGTAGCAAAAGATAAAGAACAAACAATAACAAGCAGGGATGATGGGTTTGCACGCTCGAGGGATGCTCACGGCTGGCTAGACATAAAAAGGGTAAAAGAAAAAAAAATTGTTTTAATTAAGTTAAGTTGTAATAAATCGTATTTAAATGATTTGGTTTCTTTAATTGAATTGTATTCATGCTTGCCCAACGTTTTACATTAATGGTTTTGATTTCACGCTTCCGCATAAGTTTTAATAAATGTGATTTTATATTGAGTTTTACGAAAGAGTTAGTAGCAATCCGGTTAGGCGCACTCTGATTTACTTTCAAAAAGAAAATTCAAATTTTTACGTATTTTAAAGGATTTACGAAAATCCGGGTCGTTACATCCCTATTCTCTAACAGACGTCCCTCGACCTATTTCAGACATCTCTCGTTGAGAAGCAGACGTCCCTCGACCAAGACTACGCCGTTATGCCCGCAAATGGACATCTCTCGTCTTAAGACGTTGTCATTCAATATGAAACAGACGTCCGCCTTAATACGAGGGACGTTCATTTTCGACCGAATATCATTCTCTGAACGCTAAATGTCATTCTTCGTTTTGTTGTAATGTTTTTGATTTTGCAGCCCAAGAAGACAAATTAAAAACCCTATGGCATGATCTTCTTTCTCCACGTCTCTCCCCTTTATAGATGGCAAAATTCAAGGGGTGTTAGATGAGGTTTTATGGGGATGTGTGATATGTATTGGGGAAGCCTTCAGAATAAAATTGAGAAGAGAAGAGAAAGAGGCAGAAAGCTGGAAAAACTGAGAGTCGTGCTTCTGTGAGAAATATAGAGCGGGGGAAAGGATATAAGAAATTACAGAGAAAGAGTGCAAGAAGAAGAAAGAAGGAGTGGATGACTTCTTTCTTCTCGGGTTTTTTGGATGCTCGAGTCTTTAGGTATGAAACCATACATTTACTTTTGTTTATGGATTTTTACACGAACGTAGTAGAAGATAAAAGATAAATTTCCTTTCTTTGGTTTACTGCATTGAAGGATTAATGAATATATGCTCAGTTATTGAATAATGTTCTCCGTGTTTACTGCTTAGTTTTGTGAAGTGAAAATATTACTTATGTTGGATTAAGGCTTGAGATATATGCTCTATGTGGTTTATTGTTGATAGTGAAGTTGTGATCTCTGTTAAATTATGTACTCTGCTGTTGTTTGGATTAATGCTCCGAATTGGTCTAGGCACTCTTGTTATTCAACTAGAATTTGGGTTATGAAATTATATGACGATATCAATATAGTTGGGAATATGTTCTATGAGTTCTAACGGGTTTTAGAGTTTCAATGTATATGTTCTAGAAATTGGGGTTTAGACTCTGTGTTGTGCATTAAGTTTAAATTATGGCAAATGTTAAGTGTTGTGGTTTATGGAAACCCTTTGGGTAGGGGTGTGCACGGTTCGGTTCGGTTTGGTTTTGATGTGAAATCAAACCAAACTAGTCGGTTTCGGTTTTAAAATTACAAAACCGAAATTGCTTTTAGAAAAATCAGAAACAAGTCGGTTTCGGTTTTAAAATCTTGGTTTCGGTTTCGGTTCGCTTTCGGTTTTTTCTTTATTAATTTTTTTTCAAATATTATAATAAAAATTGTATAAAAATTATAAAAACATAATTAATAACAATAAAATTATTCTTCCTCTTCTCTTTTCAAAACAAAGTTTTGTCCAAAAAATAGCTATTAGGTCTTTTGGAGATAAAATCACTTAAGGGGTTGAGGCACAAATAACCGAATATGGGACTTCAAAAACAAAAAACACTACAAACGTATTTATGCGGTTCGATTTCGGTTTTTCGGTTTTGAAAAACTAAAACCGGTAACCGAACCAAAACACTCGGTTCTTACAAAAGAGAACCTTATTTGGTTTTTTTAATAAAAAAAACTTTATTCGGTTTTGGTTTTTTGATCGGTTTCGGTTCGGTTTATCGGTTCCGTTCGGTTTTGCACACTGGGTGGGTTATTAAAGAAATGAAGCTAATAATTAAATATTATTGGTTTTAAAGGTATTGAAAGGGGAGAAGGATAAAGTATTCTTCCGGGAAGAATAATTTTTTCTCATTTCTTGTTACATACTCTATAGGGGATTAAACAAATTTGTGTAATAGGATCCAGTTCCCATATGATTTTTTTATTACTTTTCCTGTTGAAGTTAATTTTTTTACTGCTTTTTAAGTTTTCATTCTTTTTGTTAAGTTTTATTGCTTTATGGTATTCTTTATTTAACATTTTTTATCATATCATATCGTCATCATAGTACTCTTACAATGAAGGGATTTTCTTTTAATTTTTTTTTAATTTAATTGCCACAAATACAATTACTCGTTATCTTCTTGTGTCTGTTTTCTCTACGTTTCTATCCTCTTTTACTCCTTCCCTCAAATCTAGAAATCAAACTATCCCAATAATAACTAGGACTCATAATATTGGCTTTATCTCTTAGTCATCTTCTTTATCTTTCTTAAAAGCTTTAAAGTCTCTTAGAGCTGCTATCGTTGGCAATAGATGAGAAGACTTGGTTCTTGGAGCACACTTGGTTTCTGGTATTTCCTTTTTTAACATTTTATATGCTCACTTTATATCTCCTCTTTTTTCCTTTTTCTTTTATCTGGACTCATCTTTTTTTTTTTTTTTTGCAGAGCTATTTAAGATCTTCATTTTTCTTGTTTATGTTGGTATTTTGTGCTATCCTCTTCGTGTATTTCCAATATAAATAAATATACATGTTCTGCTTATCTCTTAAATAACTCATATGATTTTTTTTCCCTTGTCGTTGCTTCGTTGTTTTTTTGTATATGTTTTTTGTGATCTAACCAGATCTTTATAAATTTGTTTTTCTACGTATTATTTTGTTATCATATTGTTAGATAATATTTAGCCCAATTTTTATAATTGATCAACATAGAATTGTTATTATTCAAAATTCAATTAGCATTTATAATTTTTATACGTGATTGTAGGTTCAATTGAAGTCATGTCTCATTCTATTTCTTTGTTTCAATCTCAAAGTGATTCAAAAAAACATTAATTTTCCAAAAACGTCGCACCCTTTATGCAAAAAGAAAATTAACTGCTCAATCCATCGATTGTGGTTTTTTTTTCTTCTATTTATTGTACATATTCTTTCCTTTTTCTTCTAGTATATTATATGCTTATGAGATATATTTCATATTTTACTTTCCATATAATTTTATTATGTCTATTTTGCAATATCTCTAATATTTAAGTAAATTATAAATTTTTCAGGCTCTACATATAATACATCTCTCCCAATGGAAAAAAGTTATCTTCCTTCTACCTTTGATTTATTTAACATTCCTCTTGCGCAAAATCAAGTTCGAATTATTGCACCATGTTCTTTTTGTGGAGCAAAGAAATTCCAACATGAAATCCCCTTATATTGTTGTTCCATAAGAGAGGTTCAGTTAGTTTCAAACTTGCACCTGAAGATCAATATCATTTTTTCATGGGAAATAGCGAAGAATCTATGCAATTTCATACTTTTGTTCAAACTTATAACAATACTTTTTCATTCACATCTTTCGGTGTGAATGAAGGAAAAAACTTATCTCGCCACAACAAAGACATATATACATTATGTGTTCAAGGACAAATGTATCATTTTATTAATCCAATTATTCCAGAAAGTGAGAGTCCTTCTCAATTATTTTACCCGTGATTTCAAAAGGTACAAGAAATGCAGTTATTGATGCTTATTTAGCGAAATCATTTTTATGAGACAAGTTTACAAAATTCTCTTTGACATCAAATATGCGTGCCTCCACAAACCCTGAATTTGCAAAATTGCTACTTCGCATTGGTAATAGAACAAAACCTTGTGACCATAATAACTATACATGCTACCTCATGATATTATCATTCCTTATATTAATGATTTCGGCTCATTATCAACATTGTTAGATATTGTCTTTCCTTATTTCAATGGTTTCGCATAAAACTTCAATGAAATCGTTCACAGAGGTATATTAACACCCAAAAATGAATATGTTGACATATTAAACAACATTTTGATTGAGTGTTTTCTCGGAGAACTTATTCACTATTATAGCTTTGATAGTCCTTTAGAAATAACAAATGGAAATGATAACCAAGATTTTATTAATACTTTAACGCCTTCCAGATTTCCTCATGAATTACTTTTAAAGCAAAATTGTCCAGTGATATTGCTTCGTAATATCAATTCGTCATAAAAACTTTGTAATGGCATGTGACTCATATGTCAACATTTTCAAAAAAATGTTATAGATGCAGAAATATGTATAGGCGATTACAGTGGCAAGTGCATTTTCTTGCCTCGTATTCCATTTCTTCTACTTGAAAATGAAAGAACTATTTACCATTTCAAGCGCACACAATTTTCTATACGACTTCGTTTTTCTTTGACAATAAATAAAGCAAAAGGTCCAACAATGAATTTCGTTGGCGTTTATCTCCCAGAACATGTTTTCACTCATGCACAACTATATGGTGCTCTATCATGAGCAAAAAATTTGTCATCTGTCCGAGTGTTTATTAGGCCTCCAAATATATAAACAAACTTACCAAATTTAACTAAAAATGTCGTCTACAGAGAAATTTTGGATGAAATCAATGACGAATCTCACTTTGTTGTATGAAGAAATTGACTTTCTCAGTGTATTCGCATACCTACGATTTTATAGCTACTTATTAACATTTATCGTTCTTTTTTTCTTTTTCGACTTTATTGATCTTCGACTCTGTTTTCAAATTTTATTTTTCTTTGTTTTATTGCATATTGTCTCATTTTGTTTACAATAAATAATGCAATGAACGCTATCTAAAAGATGAAAAAACAAGAATACCTTTTACATATTTATAATTTTTTCTAAGTCATTACTACATGCAGCGACAAAGTATATATCTTTTCATTCATATATGCCTATTGTTTTTTCCCTCAAAAGATTTTTGTTCATAAGTAACTTACTTTATTTTAATCTATTCAATTTGTGAAACACAACTAACATCATATATCTAGAAACTACTCTTAATGTTTTTACTTTAGGTTTACCCCAAACTTTGCTTTATCAAAGAAAAAACATTTATTCTGTAATTATCGTTTTCACAATAAATTTTATGTAATTGATATATAAGCATATTTAGGTCAACATGTATCTCTCTATTTTTCAATATTATAAATGAAATCTTATACATTATTAACTTTAAAATATTTTAACGCTACTCTCTTATACTTTATCTTATCTGCAGGGCATTATAAAAATTGGATAGTTCAATTTTTCAACGCAGGTTATTGCAAAGTATGTGTGCATATCAGAGGAACACTTATCGAAAATAGAGGCTAGTTACATTTTTTTTACTTTCAAATTTAACCACATTAAAGTCACTTTTAAAGTATAACTTTTTCAGAATTGTTGTGTGAATTATCAAATTTCGTATTTTTTTATAAAGAAATTATCAGAACCAAACTTAAAAATGTTTTTAAGAAATTAGGGTGAGAGAACGTAAGACATCTGAAACAAGTGGAAACATAACACATTTTAATAGTTTGTTCACTCATTCTCATGCAGTTAGTGATGTCCTTTACCATAACAAATATTAATACATAGTCTTTTACTATTATTAATTACAAATATAGATAGAAATATGTGTGTGTTGAAAGTATCCTCTTTGCTCATTTGTTAAGTTGCTTTTGAAGATCCTCATAATATTTTATCTACCTCAAATCACATGATAACACTATGGTTGTTTGTTTTTCATAGAAGTTTGTACATTTCTTTATCAAATATAACTATACATTTTTTTCATATGGTTTTTTTTTTTGTTTTTCTTAAAAGGTTGTTATCTAAGACTGTTTTCCTTGTGCAAAATGCTAATTATCTTTATATATAGATTGCTTTTCAGCGAAACTAAGGTACTTGCTTTCATAAAAAAATTTGTACCAATTTTGTAACAATTATAACAAGATTGGTACCAATTTTGTAACATTATAACAATTTTGTAACAAGAAGTGTAAATTTTTTTTTTCTTGGTAGTTTTGGAAATTTTGATAGTTTGGGAAAAATCGTTCTTTCTGTAGCAAAAATCTTATTGTTGGTAAGCATTCACTTCGTACTTCATTTACAAATTTACTTCGGAAGAAACTAAGGTTTTGTTGTTTTTTTTTAAAGATTGTTCAATATATTGCTATAATGTCAACAAGACTGATTTGCGTTGTTAGAATCATCATGATCTTCCTCTGCAGATTTGCTTTAGTAGAAGCTAAGGTACTTCCTTATACTATAAATTCTTTTCATAAAGCTAGAGTTAATATAACAACATTAAAAAAACTTGACAATGGTAAACATTTGCTTCTTTTTATCGTTTCAAGATATTTAATGATGTATTGTTAGTTCTTATATCTTTTTCATCTATTTAGTTATGTTCGCTTTATGTATCATAAATATTTGTATAATCAGCAACGTATTTTTTTTAACAAATATCAAATGTATATTATAATAAAAACAAATGAAAATGACTACTATCTGTCATTTAAATATGCATAATGTACATATGTAAACATGTTGCTAATCTTTTCTATTTGAAAAGGAAATTATTAAAAAATTGACAAGTATTAAAAAAGAAAATAATAAAATAGTGGCTCTTATTATTGTTTTGATATATTTTTTTGGAATGTTGTATCATATTTTGTTTCTGGATATCATACATAATTTGTATTGTCTTTAAGAATTTGATATCCAACAGATTCAAGTAATTTTTTTATTGTTGACTTTTAAATTTCTTATAGAATAACTAAGGATTAAAATTATATTTGAAAAAAAAAACTTATGAAAAAGTTAGTAAATAGTAAAAAAAATAAAAAAAACATTAAATTAATAACTTCGATATTATCTCTTCTCAATTGCACAAAAAAATATGTCTATCTTAATGCATACGTGCATAGCACGTACCGAATACTAGTAATTTTAAAATAACAGTACATTTGTACTTTAATTTTCCCGAAGCTTAATCTTTATTGCATGTATTGAAAACAACAAAAATAGCGAATAATAATTAATTTAATTTGTTCATATTACAAAAAGGGAAAATGACAAATCAACCATCGTGGTTTGCGGTCAATGACAAGTCAACCACTGTGGTATGTTTTCTAACAAGTTAACCACCAACGTATGTGAAAATGACAAATGCACCATCGTTGTCCGTTAAAAAAAGCTGATGGCCCCACAATGTATGCCTGGACGCCGCGGCGTCCAGGCGCGGCATCCAGGCAATTCGGCGTCCAAGTACTTGCGTCCAGGTACTTATTTGCGTCCAAGCCATTTGCGTCCCTCTGTTAATTCAGCAGAATACATAATCCCAGCGGTCTGCGATATTCGCATGTATTCTGTCGTTTTCCCTTTATTAGCTAACCCTAGAGAAGTCTGAGCGGCGCTGAAGCGAGTAGAGAAAGAGATTTTGGAAAAGTTGAAGAATTTGTTGAAAAAAATGGCATCTTGGAGTGTTGCAGAAGCTAGTATTAACCGTGAAGCTCAAGTGGGCCCTTCAGAGACATTATTGGCCAATGAGGAGGTACGTGGCCTTGGAAACGAAGTTGCTATTATTTTGCATTCTGTCTCAGCAAATTTATACGAAAAGGACGATGAGGAACTCCGATCAGCATGCCAATCCACTAGTGATGAAGAGATGGACATGGCAGAGAGTAGACTGAGACGCCAACCAGAAGCAGAGTGCACATTTGTTGGTATGAGGCTTGGCAAAAAATATAGTTCCTTGAATAAAATTAGAGAAGAAATTGTTGATTATGCAATGAATAATGGGTACGGGATAAAATTCACCCACAGTGATGCGCATCGATTGAGAGCTGCTTGTCAAGAAGGGTGCATGTGGCGGCTGCACGCCTCACAAATAAAAAATGAAATGTCGTTTCAAATAAAGATGTACAACGACGTTCACACATGCTCCAAACAGATGGAAAGCCGCCATGCCGCGGCGTCCAGGCCAAATTTTTTTGGAAAAGTTGAAGAATTTGGGCGAAATTTAGGTGTGTGTATATATATATACATACATTGTGGGGCCATCAGCTTTTTTTAACGGACAGCGATGGTGCATTTGTCATTTTCACATACGTTGGTGGTTAACTTGTTAGAAAACATACCACAGTGGGACTTGTCATTGATCGCAAACCACGATGGTTGATTTGTCATTTTTCCTTACAAAAATTATGATATATAATTAGTGAGAGTTCATCTTTTAAAATGTAATTAAGCCCTACTATTACCTTAATCACGTGGTTTGACTGTTAAAGCTAGGTGGAAGTCCAGGTCAGGGGAGTCGCAAGAGTCAAAGATGTAGTAATATCATATCCATTTTTTCATTTCTTTTCCATTTTCTAAACATTTATTTATTATTTTTTCAATTACCAAAATATTGTGTGTAATAAATATTATATGATTTTTTTGTTCGACTAATATTGTGTGTAATCTCTCATTAGAATCCACTCTATAGCTATTTGACGCGACAATTACTCTAAAACATACACTTTAAATCTTAAAATTAAGAAATTTAACTTACTCTAATTGAAGATTTTAAATCTTAAAATTACATGTCACAGTCACATCTGAAAATGTCATTTTTCTGGTAGTACTAAGCAATGTGCACATTTTTTTTAAGTATGATTTTATGATCACATAATGTAGGCAGTGTCTGCTCTGATGTGGCATGTTGATCTTATATTAAAATTAATTACGTCATTCTCCATTAAAATGCCTAGGTTTTGGGAAAGTGGGAACGTCACGTTCTCCAAATGAATCAATTTTATTTTAGATAAATACAAAGATTGTATTCTAATCTAAACAAATCGGCTGTGGATAAACATTTGCAAAGCGCCTGTTGAGTCACCGCACCAAATTACTTTTCTATATGATTTGTGACTAATACATTTATTCTTACTTTGTGACATCCGTCACAATCGATAAAGTGGAACTAAAATAATTGTAAAAACGTAAATTAATTTATTTTAAGTTAAGGATACATCCTATGGACATAAATAGTAAATTTTTAGTTTAATGTTGTGTCTATTTTCCATTGGAGTCAGTAGTTTGATTGCATGTGACGCCATATTTTAACAACTCTATGTGACATATAATTAGGTAGAACCTTTTTTTGGTTATTATAAGGTTTAATGTAGAGCGTGACTGCTTATTAGAGAGTGATGGAATGCAAAATCAGAATCATTTTCTCCTATAGATTTGCTTTGATATGCATATAAAAGAAAAATCCAAATGCTATCTCAGGGCATATGCAATATCTCTATTGAAAAAGAAAGAGGAAAAGTTAATTTATTTTATTGTTTTAATTTAGAATATATTTTGCAATATCTAAGTTAAAAAGGAATATTTATATTGATGATTAAAGGAGACTAAAAAGTAAGAGAAAGTTGCACGTTGGATATCTTCACGTGAATATGTCACTATAATTATTTAGAATTAAAAATGTTAAATAAGATATTATATTTTAATGTATGTTAATCTTCTAAAAGCTTCATGAAAATGTACTAAAAGCCAGTCACATATGAAGTAATTTTAACCTTATCTTTATTACGATAGAAAGATTAATTCGGTATAACTAATATACGTGACAAATTGTTCAAATGATGTATAAGCCATTTGTTGACATCACAAGCGATTTAAGGGTGATCTAAAATTTATGAAAAATTTAAGGAAAATTAATAAAACAAACCTTATAGTTTGTTATAAGAAACACAGCAAATCTTGAAGAATTTTCACAAACAACTAAAATCTCGAACTATGTGAAATGAACGATGCAAATCTTCCTGTCACATTTTCCTTCTAAAAATGCAAAGTCAAACGCAGCAGCCACTCTAAAGTTGAAGTCTGTCCAACGACGACATCCAATTATCAACAATGGACGTCCGTCGATCACGAGGGAGGTCCAAAGCTGATCTAGATTTTCTCAAAAGCAATATGAATGTTCGTTTCGAATGACCGTTCTTCTCCATTGTTGTCGGGAGAGTATTTGACAAAGAGAGAGAAAATTAATATCAACATCATTGTCCATGGAGCGACCACTATAATCGCAAGACAAATTAACAGTTGTTTTTACCATATTAAAGTCATAATTCATTGAACTTGGTTTATACATTGCGTTCTTTTTGCATTGCCTGCAGCTTGTTTGGCTTTGTTTCAGTCGACTCTTTTGCTTCTCAGTCTCTTTATGAGTTGATGATATTGTTTTGTTAGAGGGACGTCCATTATAAGTTAAGGAATATCCATTTTAAGCTGATAGACGTTCGTTGTGGACTTAGGGACGTCCATCGTAAGTTGAGGGATGCCCGTTTTAAGCGAGGGACGTTCGTTTTGAATTGAAGGATGTCCATTTTAAGCTAGAAACGACGTCGTCTTTCAATAATCCATCTTGAACCTTTATTTCCAAAGACAAATGTCCTTCAACTCTGAAGGACATCTGATTAGCTCATCCAACGGCCAACAACCTTTGTCTGCAACTCTGCTCCCATTTAAAATAACATGTGTCTTACATGTGACCTCTTTCAATATAATGCCCTCCAGCGCCTTAGGATAATGATGAAGGTCGTCCATCCTCGATAAAGGATGTCCGTCCCTCAATCCAACGGGCATGAACCTTCGTCCACCAGTGTCTTAGGAGAATGATCATGGCCGTCCATCGTCGATTGAAGGACATTCGTCCTTTATCCAATTGGAGTGAACAATCATCCACTTGCGCCCCTCCTCCCATCCTGAACATCCATCGTCGTCAACAAAAGATGTCTCTTATCCACAACGGCCATCCCTCTTTCTGGATCAGGTTTGAATGTCCCTCATCATTGAAGGATGTCTGTCGTTGGTCTCCGTTGGATGGTCTTTGACGTTGCTAAATATTAACGTGGCTGCAGCGTTTGCCTCTACAATTTTTGACGAAAAATGTGACAAAAAGGTTTGTGTTGTTTATTTTCCATAGTTCGAGGTTTTAATTAGGGAAAATGACAAACCAACCATCGTACTTTATGATCAATGACAAGTCAACCACTAAACTTTTTTTGCTAACAAATTAACCACTAAACTATGAAAAAAAAAGTAGCCGTTAACATCGCTGTCACATTTGAAGTTAATGACGACGAACTGCGGCGGCTTGACGACAAACCGCTGCGGATTGACAACGATCTGCAGCGGATTGTAAGAAGAAAATTCTTTTATTTCACCTAGTGTGACGGTGAATTTTTGCAAATCGATAATTCTCTCAATTTTCAATGATTTTGGACGCTTGAGGACTCATTTTTTTTAATCATTTTTCACAATGCATAAATAGGAGAGATCTGTTTTGTCATTTGGAGCATATCAAAGCAGATTCGGGCAGGAAAAAAATGAGACCGTTTACTCAAAAACTTTGGAAGGCCATAACTTTGTGCTTAGTTGACCGATTTGGACGAATTTTTTTTTAGGCCTAAAAATGCTTCTAAATCCTCCAATTTCCTTTACACAATTCAAAACCATGAAGCTCCACACATTTTTCTGCTCGAATCTGCTCTTATAAGCACCGAATGACAAAACAAATGTTTTCTACCTGTGCATCGTGAAAAGACGATGGAAAACGAGTACTCAAACGTCCAAAATCGTTGAAAATGGAGAGAATTATCGATATTCAAATATTCACCATTGCACTAGGTGAAAGAAACAAATCTCCTTTTTATCAATCGGCTGCGGTCATCAATCCGCCGTGATTCGTCATCAAACTGTCAGAGTTCATGGTCAAGCCACCACGGATCATCGTCAATCCGCTGCGGTTCGTCGTCAATCTGTTGCGGATTACAACATGATCCGCCACGGTTTGAAATTAAAGCGTTTAACCATAAACGTGATAGTGATGTTAGGGATGACGTTTTTTCATAGTTTAATGGTTAATTTGTTAGCAAAAAAAAGTATGATGGTTGGTTTGTTACTAACAGTAAAGTACGATGGTTGGTCTATCATTTTTCCTTTTAATTATTTATAAAAATTCTTCAAAATTTATCGTGTTTCTCATCTCAAACTATAAAATTTATTTTTTTAATTTTCCAAAATTTAATGATATTGACACGTTATCTTTGATTTCATTCCATTTTTAAGAAAAAAAATGAGAAGGTACTACCCTTTTAATGCAGTTCTATTTTATCGATAATAAGAAGAAGTTTCCCACAGCTAGAAGAAAAGTCGTAAATTTATGTTACGACAAAAATCTATGAACACAACATAAAATTTACTAAATCAAAAAGAAATCGCAGAAAATAAGGAATGTGTGATAAAGTAAAGACCCTGAAACAAAATAAATATCACAGATTTTTTGAAAATATCAATAATTTAAATCACTTAGCTACCTTGTGGGGTAAAAAAGCAAATAAATGGAGATTAAATTGATAAGATATCATAATTAATAGAATAGTATGATTATTTGATGATTAGGGTAGGATTAGCATCCTAATCACCCACGTTTTTCAAACATATGAAAGATAAACTTAATTAGTTTATTAATCTACTGTTTTAACGAGAATGAACAATTACATCCAAGAGGAGGGGTAGAGAGAGAATCTTAGGTCAAGAAAGTGTATTAAATAAGAGGAGGGTCCTCCTTAGGTAACACGCACCACCTCGCACCCTATAATTGCCCTCAACTACAAGACATCTCATCAGTTCATGTCCATGTTCATCCATTCTTGTGCACGTTCCAAATTGCGAGGAGGATTCTGTTAACTCTCTCTCTCTCTCTCTCTCTCTCTCTCTCTCTCTCTCTCTCTCTCTGTAGCTCTCTCTCTCTCTCTCTCTTTCTCTCTCTCTCTCTCTCTCCCCTTCCGTATACTCCATACACATGCCGTACCTTCTTCAAATGAACACATAAAATATAAAATCTTAATCTTTCCAACTTAGGAGCCGTTGCAAAATGCCCTCCATTCCTAACCTTCTAACACACATGTATCTTGATTTCTCCACCATTCTTTGGTTCATTGAGTTGGGCGATGAGGGATGGAAGGATAAGACTATGTCACCCATCTTGCACCAAACATCTTTTTTGCTATTAAAACCCTTACTTTAAATGTTGGGTGAACTCTAATTTTGGTTTCCTTTTTATATTATCTTGTTTTTAATTTTTTATAAAGGTTAAAATCAATTTAAATATTAAATTTAAGGGTAAAGAGTATGTGGTTTTTTTAACTACCTCTTCTATATTTTCTTTGGGGCCATGAAAACACTACATGACGGTAAATCAAACGATAATAATATATTTGCTAATTTCTGGAGTTTGAGGACTTGTTTGCTTAAAAATAATTTAAGACATACTTACTCTTTACGACTAAATTTAAATATGAATCTAACACAAATACTTTGGTAATGATATATAAACATATTGTTATAATGTAAAATTTGAATGTATATATAATATTAATTATGAAGAATAATGTTATATTTTCTTATTTATGACATTATTATAATTATTCACATCAAATGTAAAATTGTTAGTGAATATCAATTATTATCTTAAAAAATAATTAGCTGTAAGGAAAAAAGGAGGAGGAAAAATGTTGTGACGTGGCCGAATATCAATGGTTCTGATAATCATAATGATGGAGTAGAATGGGAAGGAGTGGGGCCCGACCCACGTGGGACCCACAAGGAAAAAGAACAAATCCGTACATCAAATCCACGCGTATAAATCTGACCAGCAGCTGCTTTCATTCATCTCCCCAATTAGGTATGGGGGAAAGTATAAACGACAAGTTTTGAAGATCCGTGGTTTGGGAGCGTTGATTAATGCGACTTTCAGATGCAATCCGGATCCAACGGTAGAGGTCAAAGTTTGAAATCTATAATCTTCAACGTGATAGTTTCAAGTACAAAGAAGCCAGTTGGTTTGGAGATTAATGAATTTGTATCTGATTATACCATTAAATTATGGGAATCTTTTTGGTTTTTCATAGATGCTAAGGTTAGCATAGGTAATAAGACAAAAGCCTCTCTCTCTCTCTCTCTCTCTCTCTCTCTCCCCCCTTAGCCCCACAACCCATCTTACCCATTATCCCCAATCCTTCTCCCTCTAAAAATACACGTGGAAATAATAGTATAAACTGCCTTAATGTTTATCTAGATTCTAATTGGTGTAACAAAAGAAAGGAAAAGAGGCAGACTATAGAAGATCTTGGTTATAACTCAAACATATAAGGTTAAAGTAGGAAAAGTCACGTCTTGTGATTAGGTTTATGTGGTGACCAATTGTGTATGTGTTAAAATTCAGTGACTTGAATTTTGTTTTATTCCAATAAAAAAAAAAAAAAAGCAGCGAAGAATTGGACAGAACCTTACTTATTTCTCCACTGTATCGTAGTGTTATTTAAGGCATGGGTTAAGGGGAGGAGATAATATGAATAAATGAGCAGGAGATGAGGAGTGGAAGTGGCAAGCAAGGGGAGAGGAGAGCCAGCAGCGAAGCTCTGGGGGGATGAACTTGAGGGAAACCAGGTCCACACGGTCATGTGAATCCCATCAACTTGCTAGGGAGGGTCCCATCCCCATAAGCACACCCCGCAACTCTCTCTCTCTCTCTCTCTCTCTCTGTGAAGCTTCCTAGTTACTCACTGAACATGTAAAATTGGGTTGGCCCACCTCCCTACATCTTCAAATCGTTATATTTTCCCAAACAAATTCCATACATTTTCAGAACTGGCTCCTGCCAAGACCTACACCCCCTCCCTCCCTCTCTCTCCCCCCTATATATCTTCACCCATCTTTCCACAATCCCCAACTTCAATCTCCTCTCCCTCTCCCTAATCCTGAACGAGGCTTTTGCTTAGAATCTGGTAAAAATGGATGGAAGTAGCGTTGATGAAAGCATGGCAAGCGAATCTACCTCTATTTCTCCTGTTAGTCCGCTCGCTTTTCCGGTCACAAAGTGTTCTTCGCCGCCCGTGGGTCTGTCAAGAATGGGAAGCGGATCGAGTGTCGTCGTCGATTCCTATCCGTCCACCGGTGTTGAGGCGGAGTCGAGAAAGCTGCCCTCTTCCCGGTTCAAGGGGGTGGTGCCGCAGCCGAATGGGCGGTGGGGGGCGCAGATTTACGAGAAGCACCAGCGAGTCTGGCTCGGCACTTTTAACGAGGAGGACGAGGCAGCCAGAGCCTACGACATCGCCGCCCAGCGCTTCCGCGGTCGCGATGCCGTCACCAATTTCAAGCCACTTGCCGACACCGCCGATGACGAAGTCGAGTTGGCGTTTCTTAGTTCCCATTTGAAATCTGAGATTGTCGATATGCTACGTAAGCATACTTACAGCGATGAGCTACAGCAGAGCAAACGAAAAAATGGGTTACTCGACGGCTCTGGGAAAGGGAGTAGATCCCTAGGGCTAACCGGCACTGGACAGGACCGAGACTCCAAGACTCGTGAACTGCTTTTCGAGAAGGCGGTGACGCCTAGCGACGTTGGAAAACTGAACCGCCTAGTGATCCCGAAGCAACACGCGGAGAAACATTTCCCGTTGCAGAGCGGAACCGCGTCTTCCAAAGGCGTGCTTCTCAACCTTGAGGACGTCGGAGGAAAAGTATGGCGATTCCGCTACTCCTACTGGAATAGCAGCCAAAGCTACGTTCTGACAAAAGGGTGGAGCCGCTTCGTCAAGGAGAAGAACCTCCACGCTGGAGACGTAGTCACCTTCCTACGCTCAACCGGACCGGAGCAACAGCTCTACATTGACTTTAAGGCTAGGAATGGATCGGCGGCGATGGTGGGCGAATCAAATCCAGTGCCACCAGTTCAAATAGTAAGACTCTTTGGGGTGAACATTTTGAAAGTACCTGGACATGGTGGTAGTAATATGGACAGCGCCGTCGCAATGGGTGGTTGCCATGGGAAAAGAATAAGAGATCAGGTTGAGCTTTTAGCTTTAGAGTGCATTAAAAAACAAAGGGTAATTGGAGCTTTGTGACCTTTAATCTTCTTTCTTCTTCATTATTTTTCTACTCCAGTTTTTTTTTTGGGTCTCTGCAAATGGTGGAGGAAGAAGAAGAAGAGGAAGAAGGGTGTTGCAGACTCAACTTGCAAGTGCAAATTTGTAAATGACGAATACTAGTTTCAAACCCCAAATTTACAATCTTCCAAATCAGACAGATCTCTGAAAAATTTAGATGGCAAAAAACCCCAAACAAGAAAAAAGAATTTTGGGAAAAGCTGAGCAAATTTAGAAAAAAACGATGCGCTAGATCTTCAATTATCTTGTCTCTTTAATGCAGCGTGGATTGAATTTATTCCTAATAATTTATATATTAAAGGTCTTTCTATTTTTTTTTCAGTTCTTATCTTACCATTTTTAGGTTCATTGTTTCTTAAAACAAATCAAACCTGACAGTCTTGTCAAAACGTGTTCCAGATTGTTTTGGTGAAGATGGGGCCGACTGGCTGCAAGTTTAGATATTTACCAATCTGGAAATTAAAATAGTTTCCATTTATGCACTCCCCCCTTTTTCTGTGCTTCCTCTCTGTGTTTTAGTGCTTTTTCCATAGATACGTCTCCATTTTTATAAAAAAAATCTTTCAGTCAAATTCTTCTAGTTTGAGTTTGTGACACATAATCTGTTGGTGTCCATACAAATGGAGAATAAAATTATGAATTGAGCAGATAAACTTGAAACCGGAGCTCCTACCCAACCGAACAGATGGTTCATCTGATTATGAGTTGATTATTTGGTGCTATTCATACTCCATTAGATGACGCTGACAATGGAGCAAAGGCTTTGACGAATCAATCAAAAATACTTCAAAATGCCAAATGTACAGTGAGTCCAATATGAAAACGGGACTTTAATATCAATTAATTTTTTAAAAATATCGCAGAATATGCATCAAAATGTGTGAGATTTGTAGACTTTGTATTCGCTCAACTTGCCAACTTGAGCACGAGGCCACTACTCTTAGGAGAGTACACCGTTGTTGACTTTCAATCTCCCATGAATAAATAAACATAAACATACTCCTGTTTTCTGTCATAACCTGAAATGAATAACGATTTTACTTTTGAGAAATAACGCGTACCAAAAGAGTTGGAAACCGAATAACGCATCAGATCAGCGCAAACCCAAGAATATGAGATTTAAAATGTTGGTTCAGCACTAATGTAATCACATAAATCTAAAAGAAATAATGTTTTTGAAAATATAAAACCATTATGATACAAATAAGGGAAATTAACAAATCAGTTATCGTACTTTGTTATCAATGACAAATTAATCACTAAAGTATGTTTATTAACAACTTAACCATTGAACTATGAGAAATAGTTGCAGCAAATATTGATATCACGTTTGCGGTTAAACGTATTAATTTTGTTTTGCGGTGGAACACTATACGTTCCACCACAGATCAAAAATTTAAAAATTAATGTTCGTGTCGTTCTGCATTCTTGTGCCTTGTTATATAAGAATTGACTGTGATCTCCAGTGAGTTTACCGCGAACTACGAAATCCTCGGCGAACATTTGAACTCTAAGACCTTCGTTCCTCACTCTTTCATCGATTTCAATAGATTCTAGGGCAAAGAAATTGACGCTCTAGCGTAAAGGTGATCCGTCGCAGCCTCAACCACTATCACAAGCAGAAACGACGGACTTTGCCCATAAACGCCGTTGGCTTGCAACTGAGTTCGTCGGTTAGTTGCACCGCAATGTACCCGCCGCAGTGCAAGGTGGAGCACTCGCGGTTGAAGGTGCAACAGCCGCGATTCAAGTTGGAACAGTCGTGCCGCGGTTGCCCCTGTTACAAAAACCGAAGTTGAAGCATAACCTCAACCTCAACCTCAGCCTCGACAATGACTAGCAGCAGGTGCATTTGTAACGACCCAAGTTTTATTTTCTTTAAAATATCGTGAAATTTAAAACTTTTCTTTTTATAAATACAGTGGAAGACTTTTCGTTTTGAAAAATTAGTTAAAAAACAATAATTGAAATCCTTTTATTAAAACATTTTGTAGAATACAACGGAAGTTCTTATTAAATAAAACAAATATTTAAAATACTGTTTAATTACTTTACAAAGTCCTTTACAACACCCTTTTACAAACCATCTTTATTTAAATCCCTTTAGCCTAACCAGTAGGGGTGGACAAATCGGTTCTCGGTTCCGGTTCCTGACCTTTTGGAACCGACCGTTCGGTTCTTGGTTCTGAGAGTAAGGAACCAGAACCAGAACCGCAAGAAATCGGATCCGAAACCAGAATCGAGCCTCGGTTCCGGTTCGGTTCCAATCGGTTCCGGTTCCCAAACTTCTTCAGCAAGTTTTTCAATCGCTCTGTTTTTCTCTTTCTCGCTCGCTCTCTCTTTCGCCATCTCTTCCTCGGCAAAATAAATTTCAATCGCATCTCTTTTTGCTTCTTGCTAGTGATTCTACAGTTTTTTGTCAGTGGAGTGTGCTCTTCATTCGTTTTTTTTGGGACCTCTTGTTTAAAAAGAGATTTCCAGCACGAGAAGACTAAGAAAAAATGCGGAAGTTACAGAGGAGGGTTGATCGATCTGCAGTCCCATACGGTGAAACTAGTACTCTGTTTGAGTTCTGCAATGTTTCATATTCTAAATCTTGTCCAGTTAGTAGAGAGCTAAACCCAGATGATTATTTCTTCGAGTGTTCACTTGATGAAGAGAAAGCAAGCAACTTTAATGGAGAAAATCTTGGAAAATCTTGGGCCACAAAGCTTGCGCAATCTTCCATTGTCAAGCTGAAAGCTTCAAAGGCTTACCTTAAGTCCCTGTTCAAAAAATCAGGCGTCAACTTTTTCAAAAGCCTTGAAGACCGTAGATGAAGGGTCAGTTTCAAAAGCAAAGAAGAGTATAAATAATTAAGCACATATATAAAGATGGGAAAGAAAATCTCATTTGAAAAGATGCAGAAGGAAAAGAATAATCCGATTTGACTTCTTTTTTAAGCTTGAGCAAGGAAAAGATGGACAAAAATGGCATCGATAGCCATAGAAGATCATTCACAGCGACTCCTAACTCTACCTCTAATTCTTCATCTTCATCTGCAACGCCATATTTAGAGAGAGAGAGAATGTCTAAGTTAAGGTAATTATTCTCTTTTTTTTTTCTGTACGATTTCATTATTATTCTTCAGAAGAAGCCCTCGACCCTTGTTCCAGTCGGTTCTTTACCCCAAGAACCGCGAACAGAACCGAAATAAAGATAAGAACCGGATCTGAACCAAATATAATTTTGGGAACCAAGAACCGGAACCAAACTGGAACCGATCGTTGGTTCTGGTTCGGTTCTCGGTTCTGGTCGGTTCTTGCCCACCCCTACTAACCAGCCACAAAATTTGCGTGTGCAAATCCTTCATCAACAACTCCTTAACTTGTTCTCCTGTGCGTGTGCCTATATCACAAGACTTAACTAATGAGCCTAAGACTCAGTATGTAATATAAAAGAAAACTGTAAACATGGTATGTATATTTTAAAACCACGTGTCATTATCCATTTTCATTTTCTTTTGTCTTATACGTGTTAATCTCTTTTCTTTTCTTTTTGTGTCGGGTTTTACCTACCGGTCCACAAAAATCGTTTAATTACATTTCTTTTATTTCTATGCTGGACTTTTCCTATTGGTCCACAAAAATCGTTTAATTACATTTTTTTTGTTTCTGTGCCGGGCTTTACCTACCTGTCTACAAAAACCGTTTAATTACATGCTTTAGTTGCTGGGCATTACTTACCGATCCAACCTCTTTTCTTGACTTTTATTCGTATTCGGTTCCATTTTTCGTTTTTTCTTTCAAAATCATGCTTGAAAACCAATTTCGTAATCTTTTGAAAACTATGATGCGTGATGCCCGTGAATGCATATAGTATCTATATCATCACTAAAATCCTCGAACCATAATCATTATCAATATCATTTACAGTCTAACAAACAATTCATTAAAAGAACCTAATTCTAATAAACATACAGCAATCAGCAATATAACATCAAAGCATATAACTATCAAAATCCTAAAATCCTCAAGCATAAAACGTATTAAATCTATAACTTAAAGAACCTATTTCTAGTAAACAGTCAGTATACAATTTCTTAATTCTTGCGATGTAGGGTCCGAAGACCAAAACACATACATATCACTTACCTGCAGTCCGTAATGCATTTAGCACTTTATTCATCTCCCGTTAATACCTATAAATAATTAACATTTATTTATTAATATATTTATCAAGTATAAATCTCAACTTTAATACATTTATTATTTGATAATATAATTACCACTTACTTATTTCATATTTTTTGTCCAGTTATGTTCTTCGACCAACATCTGGAATAGGCTGACGTATCAGCTCTGATGTGGATTCAGAACCCAACTTGAACTTCACCTGAGAACCTGACTTTCTCTGAGTCTTCTCCAAACAACCTTTAGAAGGTGAATTCACAAACTTTGTAGTCAGATTACCCGTCATTGTAGAACCCTGTAATACATACAAATTTGCAGAGCTTCTGTGTCCCTTTAACTTGACGAGAGCACCCCTACGGATCTTTGTACCTCTACCTACAGCACTGTACTTGTACCCTTTCGAATCCAGAGTACTCAACGAGATCAGATTCTTCTATAACTCAGGAACATGTCGCACATTATCCAGTGTCCTCACAACTCCATCAAACATTCTGATTCTGACGGTACCGATACCAGCTATCTTGCAAGGTGTGTTATTTCCGATTAACACATCACCTCCTGAAATGGTCTCATATGTCGTAAACCAATATCGATTGTAGCGCATATGAAACGAACACGCTGAATCCAGAATTCACTCCTTGTTTGGCTTTGAGTTTCCCTCTGACACTATTAGAAGATCTCCATCACTATAATCTTCATCTTCTGCGACAACTACTTCACCAGACATCATTGGTTGTTTTCCCTTCTCTATAGCTCTCTTTAATTCATTCTGCAATTTACGGCACTCAACTTTGATGTGCCCCCTTCTCTGACAGAAGTAACAGGTTCTATCTCGGCACCTTGACTTTGATATGCCCTTTGAACTCTGAACATTATCAATGCCGTTGTTGTTTGAATCTCTTGTTCTACCCTGAACGACAAGTCCCTCACCTCAAGACTCGGATCCCACAACAAGCTGTTTCATCTTTTCCTTTGATAACAAAGAACCATAAACATCTTCTAGAGTTGGACTTTCTCTACTGTACAAAATCGTATCTCTGAAAGTACCATAAGAAGCAGACAACGAGTGTAACAGAATCAACCTAAAATCCTCATCGTACTTGCATCCCATAGTCTCCAAATCTGAAACTAACTCTTTGAATGCAGCCAAGTGCTCTGTAATAGAGGCTCCTTCTAATAACTGATGAGAATAAAGATGTTGCTTCAAATGCAACTTGCTAGTTAGGGTTTTCTTCATACACAACTGCACCAATCTGAACCATAACTCAGCGACAGGTTTCTCATTCAAAACATCCTGCAATATCTAATTTAACAAATGCAGACGTATCAAAGATAGGGCTCTGTGATCCTTTCGAATTTTCTCCTCTTCACTCAATAACGTGGGCATTTTAGTGAGCCCTAATAACGCGTCATCTAAGTCCATCTGTGCGAGCATATCTCACATCTTCACCTGCCATAACCGAAATATCATATTCTAATCCAACATTGGAATATCAAATTTCAACGAAGTCATCCTGCCCAAAAATTTCAGAAATTTCTTCACAATTTCTGAACTCAAAATATTTGCTTCAAATTTCACAACCCCAAATAATTTTAGAAATTGTCCACCAAAAAATTTCCAAATTTCTCAACCAAAATATCGCACCCAAAAATTGGATATTTCCAAAAAACAAATTTTGTCTTCACCGTTGAGTGTCTGGAGAAACTCGGGCTTCCTGCGAGATGGCGGACGGCGATGGCTGGAGGCTCGTTGGCGGCAGGCGGACTGATCGGCGGGTGAACCTCTGAACAGAGATGACAACGGGTTTCTGTGCGGCGCTGGATAGTGGGATGGAAGTCTCTATTCTTCATTGTTGGGATCGACCAACGACGGCTTCTTCTTCTGGGCGACGGAAACTACAGCATCGGCTGTCTTCTCTTCGGCGACCGACGGTGAGCACGAGGACAAGCTTCTTCTTTTCCTCGGCGACGGACGCTTCTGCTCTTCGCTGGAGAACCGCGGGCAAGACTTCGTCTTCTGGAAACGGGGGCTATGCAACGTTGTTTCTTCAAGAAGAAACAGAGAGAAAAAAGGAAAGAAAAATTTCTTTTCTTTTTTTTGATTTATTTATTTTTTAATTTCTTTTTCCAAATTACAATTTTCCAAATTTCTTTCTTCTTATTTGTTTTTTCTTTAATTTCTTTTTCTAAATTACAATTTTTCACAAAAATTGTAAACCCCAATTCCGTTCGATCCGAGTACGAAAACTCTAACTCCACTCTGATATCAATTGTTGAAAAATTGATACAAAGAATTTCACCTGGGCTCTAATACTAATTGTTGAGAATTGAACGCGAAACGGAAAAAGAAAACTGCAGAAGCAGGGACACCAAGATTTACGTGAAAAATCCTTTCGGGGAAAAAATCACAAGCAGAGGAGAAATCACTAGTTGGAAATCAAGATACAATGAGTTTTGCGACTCAAGCATCAATATATAGAGAAAATAAATAACCCTAATATTGGATATAGGCCCTACCTGACCCAACTAGAATTCGGGTCACTTCGAACTCTAACAATATGATCATCTCATTATAAATTTGGTCAATTGTAACAACCTGATTTTTTGTAAATCCTTTAAAATGCGTAAAAATTTGAACTTTTGTAAAACCGTAGAAATCGCTTTTAAAACAAATTAGAGTGTGACGCTAAACCGGACCGCTAATAACCCTTCTTTAAACTCGTTATGGAAACCGATTAATAAAAATGCGGAAGCGTTATAAAAATAATTTATTAAAGCATTGCGGAAGCGTAAATAAATTCGTTTATGGAAGAAATACTAAACAATTGAAATACTGCGTTTGAGAAATAAAAACTAACAATTAAATACCATTTAATTACAATCGTTTTCTCTTTTACTCTCTTTATGCCTAGCCAGCCACGAGTCCCGCGCGTGCAAACCCTTCATCTCTACTTTATTATTTGTTCATCATTATGGTCGTTTTCACATATAAGTACCTACACCCACACCACAAGTAAATTGTAAACCCAAAGGCTTAGTAAGGAAAAAGGGTTTAATGCAACGTGATATGCCTATCTTTAATCCTTTTTGGAATGGGAGCCACTCAAACCAATGATTTCATTACGTCATTCGTTCGTTTATTACTGTACTTTACTTCATTCCGTTACTCGTACATCGAGCTGGAGATTGGAGGTTGTCCTTTGAAATGACATAGTCTGGTCAACTTCTAGCCTTCTGTGTACATACTAGTCCCTTTCCCGACAAGGTAAGGGTGTATCCTAGCCGCCAGACTAGATCCATTCTACCAATTTACCCCAACTCCCTTTTCTTCTTTTCTTAACATTTTACCTCACATAATGCATGCTTGAGTGCCACCAAATGACACTCCCTATAAATTTTCTATTAGCATGATGCATGACCATACATTTCCAACATAACATGATGCATGATGTAATTCACATTGCGCACATAAAGAAAGTATATGACATTTGCATCGAATTGAAAACAAACTATAATTGGAAGCGCATATAAAAGAAAGTAAAGCATATAATAGAAGGTAACAACGAAGGTGGAATAGCACACACAAGGACAAGTAATAACAATGGAACATCTCGTAAAGTAAAGCATAGGAAGGAGACAATCATAGAATTAGTTAAACAACGAGAGACATGCTTGGATACGGAGATCACAATAACAAAGGAAATATAATGGAATTTAACAATCAACGTGCATATGAAAGTATAATTTAATTATCATGCTTAATAGTTGATTATATGTTTTTATCCTAGTTAACTAATCATGCTTAGGTTTGGTAGAAAATAACATGCTAAGGACAAGTATTTATAAGCAAGGGTATAAGCAACACCAAGAAGATAATAACAAGGTAATATAAAAACATCTATTCACATTGTCAATGAAATTCTTAATTCATTCATGTTTAGTTCCTTATTCTTTCATCTTCTCCATTCTTTTCTAATAAAGTAAAGCATTATTCGTAGACGTTACAGTAAATGAAATTGCAGTAAAAGGATAATTATACAGAATATTAACAAGGAAGAATAACATGCTGATATTAATCTAGTTGATAATCCTAGTTCATTACATGCTCAAGAAGGAAATTCAGTTGTTACTCTAGTTAATTACTCTAGTTGATTACATGCTCAAGTAGTCAGTTATATGCTCAGGTCTAGTTATTTAAACGTGCTTGAGAAACTAAGCATGCTAGTAAATTGAACATGCAAATTAATTAAACATACTACACTTATTATTCTAGTTTATCGTAATTAAGTTAATTAGGTATATGAAAAATGCTCAGCAAATTAATCGATTGTCCTAGTTACTTAACATGCTCAAAGAGGTGATTAACACCTATTAATGAAATGACTAGTGAAACATGCTTTGATTAGTTAATTATTTAAACTAGTTAATTATACATGTTCAAGTCTACTTTAGTTAAGTTAATTAACTTGCTTCAGTAATAATTAACATGCTTAAGTTGATTAACATGTTTAAGTCTAATTAATTACTCCAGTAATGCTTATCTAGTAAATCGAGTTATTGTCCTAGTTAATTAGTATGCTCAGGGAAGTGATTAACAATTGTTTATTAAACTAGTTAAACATGCTCAGATTAGTTAATTAACAACCAGTCAATTAGTTAAGCTAGTTAATTAAACATGCTCATTAGTTAATTAATATGCTAGTTAGTAAACATGTCATAACTAAATTAACACCAATGTTTTCGTTCACATGCTTAGGTTAACTAGTTAATTAGCTAACCCGATCAATTGATTAATTAGTTAATTATTCTAATTAATTAACATGCTCCACAAGGGTGTGATTTTTATTCTAGTTAATTGAAAATTAGACAGGTTCAACTATATATAGTAGAACAATATATATGCATTGAATGAAGGAAGTGACAGTTTATAATTAACATGGGGATAATTAAACTAAATACAATAGAATGTGATAGCAAGTAAAACTATAAGCTAAATACAACAGAATATCACAGCAAGTAGTTCATCATTCCTTAAACCTTGAGTAAACATTCATCACGTCTAACCATTTCATTTCCCTAAGCATTCTTTAAGCATTTTCATTCTCATATTTGCAATGAATAGATTACAGGAAACCAACAGCAGTAAAATCAAGCAATATGAGAAACTAACAGCAGAAATAAACTAAGAATAGAAACTAACAACAGAATTAACCAAGAATAACTCAACTCACGCACACTACTTGAAGTGTAGAGCATCCATTGGCCAAGACACCCCTATTTCCTTACCTCAAAACTTTATCGCGCATTAGTGCCGAATGCTATCTTTCTTCTGCCTCAATACCTTCATAAATCCATAACATCATATCATTAATCACATCTCTAAAACTCATTATCTTCAGCAACATTGACATGATTAGTTCAAACCTAATTACCTAACGTTTTCCATCAACTTATTTTCATAATTACTATACCTAATAAAAGAGCAACCTTGATTTACAGAGCTTTAAACTCACACTTCTCTTCATAGCAGTAATTAAATAATATCTCATGGTCATCAAACTTCAACAAAAGTCCCAGTATAGAGTAAACTACAAGGACATATAATATTGATTTAAATCAACCCACAACTGAGCAATAATCCACTTTCTAGCCTATGAATTAAACCATCAGAGACTCATTTTCCAGAAGTCATAGTCAATTAGTAAATCACATAAATAGTTTCTCACAACAACTATCCAAACAGAGAACAAATCCAAGTGCGTCAACCTATTCTAATAAGTAATTCATTCACAGAACCAATAAGCAGAAACCTAGCAGAGACATGCTTACAAAAACATATCATAATCCTAATATTCTTCATCCACTAACAAACAGGAACGTCCAAAGAATCCAGAATAGAGAAGGAATCATACTCACCAGCAGGCAGGGAAGCACTTAGCTCAGCCAACCTAGAGGAACCGAGGAGACCCGAGAGTTCTTCCCTCCAGCTTCTCCATTCATCTTCTCTGTCTCACCTAATTTCCTTCTCCAGAGAGCCTTTTCCCTCCGTTGTAGCTCACCCAAAGCACTCTGCCCATCACTCCATCCTCCACTGAATTTCTACTTACTAGAAGAGACACTCTCTGCCAATTTCTAGAAGGCAGAGAGTGAAATCCTCCAGCACACCTAATAGCCACTCCAGCAACTTTACAGAATGTTCCCCACGCTATACTGCAAAGCGCGAACCATGACAGAAGACCGGTTCAACCCCCAAGCTGGACCATAGGCCTTCGACTGGTCCAGCTTGAATCGCCAGCTCCTCTGCCACATCGACCCAAAGAGTCGATCGCAGCCCGTCACTCGCCAAGCCATTGTCGTCACTAGTCCTTTGTCATCGCCAGTCGGCCGTTGCCGAGCCTCTGTCCCATGACCTGGCGCTTCGCCGTTCAGACCTGCGAGCCGCAACCTAGAACCTAGAATCGCCCAATGCCAGCTGCTCGCCCATCGCCGGACAACGAACAACATCGCGTTTCACCACCCGAGCTTGCCGTCACGCTCGCCTCTCCCTCGCTCACAATCTCCTTCCTCTTTGCCATCGATCTCCTTTCTCTCCCTGCTCTTTTTGTCTCCCTGCTCTCTCTTGTTCGACTGAATGGCCAAAGGCCAAATGAAGAAAATCCCCTCTTTCTTCTAATTTCTGAACCAAGAAATAAAACCAACGTGAACCAGTTTAGCCCTCTCTTATCCCCACTTAATACTTCCTTTCCATTTTATCCAAAAAATTCCTAATTCCTTTCAATTAATATTCATTTTATTTATTTTTAACTCCCATTATATTAATTCCTCACATAATTTTTTTTATTCACTTAATATGTAACTTTCTGTCAAATGCATACGCCGTATTTTTAATTGACTCATCCCTAATTTTGACATACGTTGAATACCGATTTACGACTATCACAAGTCTAATTTAAATAATTATCCTAAATTATAATATATCAATTACATCTTTGGTAATACCCAGATAATTATCCAATTAATTTGAATATCCCAAAATTACTTTCCAATTATCTTTATTAAATTTTGATATAAAAAGTCGGGGTATTACATCAATGTTGCTGCAAAGACAACATTAATGTTCAATGATATTGCAATGTGGTACTTGAAGAAGAAAGTAGATAGAAGAACAAAGAGCACTCTTCCATGGAGGTCTTATTTGTAATAAGAGGGAGATCAAATGAACGTGGGGCTTCTGGAGCCTGTACATCAGGAAGATCAAAATCGAGAGGTAAAAAGAATGTCAAGTACTATCACTATTGCAAAATAGGCTACATGAAAAAGAATTGCTGAAAGTTGAAAAAACAACAAGGCATAGAGAGTGCTAAGGTGGAGACAAAGCGTACGACTGCAACTGCTTTTGATGGGGAATATATAATTATATGTGAAGATATTGTCAACCTCATGACATGAATCATGTTGGGTGTGTGACTCTGGTGCATCTTATCATGTTACCTCAAAAGCAGAATATTTTATATCTTATACTAGTGGTGATTTTGACATCGTTAAAATGGGAAACAATCATGCTTCCAAAATAATTGGAAAATGTAACTTTTGTATTGAGACCAACACGAGTTGTGAATTGATGCTCAAAGATGTCAAACATGTTTTAGATATTAGACTAACTTTAATGTCAATCAGCTCAGCAAAGATTCATTAGTTATAGCGAGAGAAACAAAGAATCTAGCTTCTATATGACTCAAGTGACTGTGAAAGAAGCATTAGTAAATACTGTTCAAGATAACTTATCCATTGAGTTATGACACAAATGACTCAGTCACATTAGCGAGAAATAACTTCAACTGTTTGGCAATAGAGAAAGTTTGTAACATCTCAGAAATGAAGCTCTGTCAAGTTGTATTGTTAGGACCGATATACGCCTAAGGAGGGAAGAAGGGGAGATGAATTAGGCGTGTAAAACCCACAAATTTTTTAATTTTACACTGTTTTTAGTAAATTTTTTGTTTTAGTCTAAGTCAAATTTTTTGTGTTGATTGAGTTCTTGCCGCGTGTCGTGGGTCTTCTGTCACGTGTGAATATTTGGTCAAACCAATGAATTCCTGTGTCACCTTGTGGTTTGGACTATGCGAATATATTCGATAATTTAAGTTAAATCGTGAGAGTGTCAGGATAGCGTGGATTATTTCTGTAAAATTGATATTTATTTAATGTGTATAATATATTTTATAATTATTATATATATTAAATAATATTAAATTTATTATTATTATCCTCTCTCCTCACTTCGTGACGTGTGCCCCTCTCATTCTCTCGTTCTCTCACCATGTTACTCTCTCTCTCTCCCCACTATTTCTTTCCATTTCTTTTTCTATTTTTTCTCACTTTGGTAGCAACTTCCAATGCTTGTCGGAGTTGCGTCAAGTGAAGGTGCTCAACACCTCTACCATTTATCAATAGTTCACGTTACGAACTTCAATTATCGATAGTTCACGTTACGAACTTCAATTCAGTATATTATTTGTCAAAAACGGTCGTGCCATTTGGGAGAACGAGACTGTCAAAATCGTCGTCAGAAAAGTTTCGGTCAAAACTTTAAACGCTTGCCGGCGACGATCCCGACGTCCAATCACAACGTTCAACCCATCATTGGAAAGCTATTGGCGAGGAGAATCATTTAGACACAAAAATCGCTCAAATCCATGGCTAGATGTGGTCCCGAAGTTTTGTCAAAAAAGTCAAATTTGCGACTTTAATTGTAGATCTCGCTCGGTCCAGGTGTCATCCCGGAACACCAACGCCACCATTGGATTTAGGAGTTTGAAACCTTTAAAACTCGAGCCTTCTCGTTTCAATCTGATGTCGTTTTCTGTCGCCAGAAAAGTCACCATTGTCAGAGTGCTAACGTGGCACTGATGTCATCAACTAAAGTGGCGTTGACTGCTGATTTGGCGTTTGATTGATGACGTGATAGGTGATGTAAGCATTGACAATTGATAGTTGACTTTTGATTGTTGATTGTTGACTTTAACTTTTATGTTGACAGTTTGACCACATTTTTGGATTGTCTAACTGTGTCGAAAAATTTAACGGACTTTATTTCCTAACTCGTTTTGATGTTCTGAACCCACTAGTGATATCCATTTGTTGAAATTCCATCTCGATCATTTAACGCATATATCAAAGTGAGGTCAAAACTTTATTTTTAATATTGTAACGAAGTCATCTTTATACTGGGCAAATAGAAGTAATTCTTTAGATAAATTTTGGAAGTCTGTTAATTAGAGTGTTTCAGAAGTTGTACGTATTCTATTTAAAATTTTCAAATTTTATCGCTGATGCACGTATGACTAGCCTAGGTTCGGGGTCATTTGTCATTTCATATCGATTTGGGTCCTAGAATTGAGTTAGGACTTATCTTTTATCCCTAGTGTGATGGTTGGGATTTTGACATCAATTATGTCTTTGGTTTCGACGATTTTAAGGGTTTCGGTACTTGTGTCCAATGGTGCGTGTGGCTGGTCGACTAGGCTTCTGTTGCCATCAAGGTAGGAATTTTTATATTTTATGCACTACATTGCATCATGGTTTTCAAACTATTATTTTGTGGATTGCCATATATAAAAATCTGACAGGGAATGTTCGACATTATGTCTGTTTTTATGTATATGTACGTATGTTTTATCACGTTCAATTTATCGTACATGGTATTTTGATTTTTGATTATCTGTATATTTGAGTGGATGAATTCCTTTGTGTTTTGGGCAATCTTAGTATCAAAGTATCACAAGGCTATCTCGTGCATCTTCTACTGCGTGAAGATTGCTTGTGTGTACATATGAAATGGGCAATAGGGCATTGGTGACATGTCCTTGGTTTTGAATTCCTAAAGTAGAAATGTGTAATAGGGCAGTGTTGACGCGCTCATTGAGTTTCAAATCCCTAAACCTGATCTGGGTGTATAGTCATCTTGTTGTTGATTATACGTATGGTGTTGTCATTTGATCTCTAGACTACGGACACCTTTTTCTTCAGACTTATGAGGTGTTGCTATAGTGGATGACCACCTTTCTATGTTGTGTGCCGGATTGGTCCCTATGTGACCATCCTTTTTCACTGATGACATTTTCAAATAAAAAACGATGTAGGCTTATCTTATGATATAGTTGTTTATGTATCCAACGCATTTTGCAAAAGCCTCATCAATGGACCGTGGATCCTGTTTTTGGATAAAATGATGAAGTAGTTTTTAAAAGTGATTTAAAAATTCCATGTACAATAAGAAGATACATTTAACTATGATTTTCTAAGAAAGGTAAAACCCGTTTTCTCATACATTTCATTTAGTACAGATTTCCTTATTGAGTTAGTCACTCGCCCCAATGACCCTCCATCTCAGGTTTAGTTTGTGGTGGTCTGACATGGCATCTGAGGTGCGGTTACCTTGGATTTGGGTTCCTCTTGATGTCTCCTTGTTGCCCTTGGTGGGAAATTTTCTTTCTTGTTTTAGTTTTATTAAAATCGTATGATGTTGAATTACTTCATTTCCTACACAGTATTTTTTTCTATTTGATATTTTTATGTTATCTTTAACTCTTGTTGATAACTCTGTGGACCTTGATCCCTTTATTTTGGGTTTTGGGCTTATTTTTATATTAAGACTTCTGCTGAAAACATAACATTGGGCTGGGCGATCAGGTCCTCTTCGAGGATCGAGTCGTTTGACCTAGCATTTCTGTCAGGCCCACCGCCGGGTTGTGACAAGGCATTTTAACTTTTTCGTGATATATTATAATTATATTCCCTAAGTGTTTTATCATAAATATATATGTAAGCAATCACAAATATAAAGAGATGATGGATAGAAATATGACACTAATTTTTTAACGCATTTTGGCCAACCTTGCCTACGTCCGTGCTTCAAGGCTTCCCCTTGAAGATTCCTTAATCAACTAACCTCCCCAGTTATTGATAATTGAACTTCACAAGCATCAATCAAGCCGTTACAAGACTATTACATGGCATCACCCTTTTCTCTTAACTGTTACGGAGTGTCACCTTTGATTGTCACGTAAGTATAATGAAGGAAATGAAAGATTACGACAAAACTCTAAGGCTTAAACTCTCCAAATATAACTCTTAAGTTTGGGAATGAGAGAGATAGGTCAATCACTCATTTGTGAAGAGAAATGCCTAGGATAATTTTGGTAGTGCTTCGCTATGGTTTCTTTTCCTTGGTTTTTCAATTCGAAGTGCCTCTTATTTATAAAAACTGTCCAGCGGTTGACCACTCAACATTTTCAATCGAACGCTTACTGATCATTGCTTTGTAGTCATTGTGCATTTGGTCGACCGCTTTCTTTGCTTCGGTCGACTGCTTCCTTCACTCTGATCAACTGCTTCAGTGCAACTCAGGAAATGTCTCAACTCTGTCCAATTTTTGATCGACTGCCATTCATCTCGGTCGACAGTTCTTCTACACTTCAACATATGTCAAACAATATGTACAATCTCCAGTCGACCTTTATTCTTCTACTGTCGACCACTCTGTTGTTCTGCCTCTAATGCAAACTGGTAGACCGCCTAGTTGACCTCTGCTCCATGTTTTGCACATTTTGAAGCAATTAATTCCAAATGATATATACTTTAACTACATAGACTTAGACAACATATTAATAAGCATAAATACCCATATTAAGGGGTATTTTCAATGAAGATCAAATATAAACATGATGATAAACATGTTAATTACATTCAAGTTATAAATAACTTCTTATCAAAATAGTCATTCATCATCAAAACAAGTAAGGTTTATGTCTATTAGGCTAACAATATTCATTGTTTGGCAGGAAACAACACAAAGTTTCTTTTCAAAAGAATTTTGCATCAAGGAAACCATGTGTTAGAAGTCGTCTATTGAGTTGTTTGCGGTCCCATGTCAACAAAAACATTAGGCATTGTAAAATACATGGTCACATTCATTGACAATCACTTAAAGAAAATCTGGGCTTATGCACTCAAGTCAAAAGATGAGGTGTTCAATGTTTTCTAATAGTTTTTTGCTCTCAGAGAGCGAGAAACTAGAAATAAGTTAAGATATATTCACACAGACAATGGTGGCGAATATATGAGATTTTTTGATGAATACTGCAAGATGCATGAGATCAAACACGAAAGATCGGTTCCAAAGACTCCTCAACAAAATGGTATTGCAGAAAGAATGAACTGAACAATCGTGGAAAAGATAAGGTATATGTCATCACATTCAAAACTTCCCAAAATATTTTGGGGAGAAGTAATGAAGATTATAGTAAATATCATCAACTGGTCTCCATCAGCACCATTGAGTGGAGAAGTGTCAAACAGACTATGAACCAGAAAAGTTGTCTCTTATAAGCATCTAAAGGTGTTTAGATGCAGAGTATTCGTTCATATTCCCAAAGATAAGAGGTCCTAACTAGATAGAAAAGCTAAAGAATGCATATTCTTCAGATACAGAAGTTGTAAAATTTGTGAATTTTATAATAATAAATTCCATGTGTTAATTTTTTTCGTAATAATTGGTCAAGGTGTTGAAAGGTTCACCCAATTTATCGTGTAGCGGCCACGTGTAATTTTTGGCTCAAATAGTCAAAATAGGTAAAATTGGATATTACTGAGTTGTAAATTAACTGTGGAAGGGAAATTGGTAAATTATTTTGGTAAAAGAGTCAACGTCGACTAGCACTTGGAATGAAACGGGACTCGATAAAAATTGGAATCGGATTTTAGATTGAGTTTATTTAATTTATAAAATATATATATATATATATATATATTTATTATTATTATTGAATAAATAAATAAAAGAAAAGAAAAGAAAATGATAAAGTAGGAGAAAGGTGAAAGAGAAAAAGAGGGAAAGACGAACGCGGCTGAAAGGAGGGCAAATTATAGGCAAAGAGAAGAGATCAAATTGGAAGACGCGGAGTTTAGTCAACGAATTTGAGTTTGCAAGAGGTTAATGACCAACATTTGTGAAAGCATTCACGAATAGGTAAGATTTTTCCCTTCGATTTTAAGGTTTAAGTTCATAAATATATTGGCCTTGGATTCGAGCTTAAAAAATTGAATCCGTGGACTTCTCTAGATTATATTTGCTCTATTGGAGTTTATGTAGTAGTATTCATCACTAGGAGGCAAAAATGGAAGAAAACGGTGGATTTCCAGTGATGAAACCACGTCAAAAATCTATTATGGTCGACCACTGTGCAAGGGCCGGTCGACCAGTGGAAGCCCAACTCATGCGGGTGACATGCTGGTCGATCAGAAATGGCACTTGTCGACCAGGGCAGTCAACCTCCCCACAACTGGTTGACCGCAATAGGTTTGGTCGACCAGCTTTTAGTTTCTGGTGGACCGAAAAATAGACAGATTGTCCCGAATTTGTCACTAGTCAACCGCCCCACTACTAGTCGACTGCAATAGGGCTGGTCGACCAAATTTTAGTTTTTGGTCGACCGAAAAAGAGACAGATTGCCCCAAATTTTCCATTGGTCTGCTAGAACATTGTTCTTGGTCGACCGCGTAGTGCAAAATCACATATATTTGAGTCGTTTACACGTTGGTTGGGTTTCTAGTCCTGGTATAGGACCCTCCCACCTATCCTTGAGAATCATTGATGAAAACTTTTGCATTTTGACATATTTTTAGGCTTCGACGAATTTGGGGACTGTGAAACTCTTCCCGAGGAGACCGTTGCCCCAATTAGTAAAAAGGAACGCCGAAGAGTTAGGGATTTTATACCTTATTGCTTTGCGTCTGTATACCATGGTTTTATAAAATGATATTTTGTAGGTTATCATGTATGCAAACCAACGGGGATTGTTCGACAGCATGTCATGTAATACCCATGGTATTTAGTTATGTGTAAATCTTGGAATAAGTGAAATGTAATATTTTGGTCATTGTCTAAATGTCACACATTACTGTTGGTATTATTATTATGCATGATAAGGTGTTCAAGTGTGTTGGATTTATAGGGATATAGTTATATATTGTTAGGGAAATAAAGATTCAAAATAAATTAAGGATTTAAAATAAATTCGATAGAATATTTTATGGAAGAATTGGCGATCAAATGTTGCGGTCGATTGGCAACAACATTGATCGACCGGCGTTAACGAAGGCTGTAAAGTTGTGACTGGCGGTCGATCATCCAAAGAAAACGATTGACCAGCCAACCGAAAGATTGTCTAAAACAATAATCGTTTCTTAGAAGCTTTTGTATTCGACTCTTGACGCTTCATGGAGTGTTCAAGCATCCTTCTTCTTTGCTTTTCACCTTCGTATGGACACTGAAGAGTTGCTGAAGGTGTTCTATAAATTGGGATGTGTGTGTGTTGGTAGTTTTCTTTTAGAAAAACAAAGAGAAGTGTACTTGGTTCTGTGAGACGTCTCAACATTAAGGGAGGAGGGTTGCTGCTCTAGGAAGGAAAGATTACAACATGAGGTAAGGAATCATATGTGTTCTTTGTCTGGAAGGAACTACATCACAGGAGTAAGATTGTTTGCCGAATGTTTTCTTTGTTGTTCTCTAGAAGTTATGGTTTTTGCAATGGTTTTACTGCTCATATTACTTACAGAATGATTCCTTGAAGTATTCTCTGTGATATTCATGCATGATTTTTGAATAAGTTCTCTGCAATTTCTTACCTCTACAAATGGTTGATTCACTCATGGCTTCTTTGTTATTTACATTGTCAATAGTATTGATGTTATTAGACTGAAGTCATTCACGTAAAGGCAAGTTCTGCATGCTTGATAGATTTCTAGGATTTTCTTTTATTATTCTCTGGATGAATAATTGCCTAAATAAGCCCCTGTCGATTTTCCTCAACGTTAATGAATTGTTTCTCATAGATGAAAATTGTTGATGAACCTGGTTACCCTTAAGACACTAAATGGTGAAAATTTAACAAACAGAATAGGTGACTTCTATCAGTAAATACTCCTAGTAATGCTCTTCATAATTATGAAAACTAGAAATAGGTTCAGTGATATTTTCCTGAAAAATGACACTCTTGTGTTGATTGGGTTTGAGGTAAAATGTTCCCTGTGATACCTTTTATTAGATTTTAGAGTAATTATAATTAGTCGATTTATGTTGGTTATTAATAGCTGAAGTCCTAATGAAAAGATATGTATGATATGGAGATCGTTCTACAAGAACTAAGCTATAATTGTAAAAGGGTAAAAAGCTATGTTGTTATTTTATTAAAATTGTTAGCTATAACTTGTGGTAATTATAGTCCGTTTCCTGTTTTGGTAACATATTAGAGATAACATGATTAGTTTTATATTATATCTGATGTAATATTCCTACTCATCGTTTGTTAAATTATTTGTAATATTGTTTGCGATATATGAATTGCTATGTGACATTCATATAGGTATGTCATTAGAGTTGCATATCATGTATTGCACGGAAATATTAATGAAGATGATAAATGAGTGTTTTCTATGTGGGTTCGGAGACTTAAGAGGTTGCTATCGTGTAGAAAACAACCCGTTTGGGTGGGTTTGGAGATTTAAGAGGTTGCTCTCACTCAACGGGTGGGTGAATTCGGAGACTGAAGAGGTTGCTCTCACCCAAAAGTAAATAAACATAAATGTTGGTGGATTAGTTTTTAGTGAGTTTAGAGACTAAAGAGGTTGCTCTCACGTAAAAACGAAGTGGTGAATTTGGAGAATGAAGAGGTTGCTCTCACCCAGCTTACGGATATATTAGATTGATGCATGTAGAGTTGTTATAGATATGGCATCTGCATTTCATTTATATTCCTTATTGGGCAATAGGCTCATTATTCCTCCTGAGATATACGTATCGATTGTGAGCCGAATGAGATGAACCTAGAAGAAATGTGATGCGACGCAAGCTTGTGTTACCATGCGCAGATCGACCTCGGGGGTTATGGCTCAAAAGAATAAAAGTTGTTAAGACTTTATTTATGGTTTTTAAGTATTTTAAATTATGTTGTTTTTGCAAAATAGTTTAAATATTTTTATTATTTCGCATAATGTACTTGAATGTTTTTCTTTAAGTATATTTTAAATGGGCTTCAAAATGTTCAAAATTTTTATGAAAATGCATAAATGGAAATGAGATGTTACTCGTCAGATTTTATAATACATATGTACGAGAGTTTTACACGTTTTCTTTCGTGCATAATGTTTTCATGGTATGATGCGATATCTGATTTTGGGGTGATGAATCCTCTTGATACTTTGGATGGTCTCGGTGTTAAAGTATCACGAGGCTATCCTCGGGTACATCTCCTACTGCATGGAGATAGTTGTTTACACGCAGTGTGAAAAGATGGGTATAAGGCGGTGATGACGTGTTCCTTGGGTTTCGACTCCCTAAACCTAATTAGGGTGTTCTATGTTATAAGTTGTTGGCGCAGAACTTAGATCGTCGGTAAACTTGGGTGATGATACGGGTTGTGTCAGTGCTAAGCCTAGCTCATCCGCAAACTCGGGGTAACGAGCTGGGTCTAGGAACCGCCGTTGCTTTCTTTCTTTCAAACTCATATGGTGTTATCGGGAAACAGTGGGTGTCTTTTTGTGTGTTTGATCAGAGGAGTCCATGAGTGATTCCTCCATTTTCATGGATGAGGGTTTTCAGTTTAATATACGACTAGGGTATTTTTAGTATAGCTATCTATGTATACAGCCATGTTTTCTTCGATAACTCTTTGGGGGGTTTTTCGAGACCAGTTGTCCTTAATGGATGAAAATGTTTTGAAGTGTTTTTGAGAAACATGCATAACTCCTAATTCATGGTTTTTGACAAAATGAGATAAAACAAGTTTTACACACGCATTGCAGTTAGTATAAGTTTCCTACCAAGTTAGTCACTTGCCCCAACGACTCCTCCCCTCTAGGTAAGACGTGATTGCTTAAGACTGTGAGCATTCGATTCAAGGAGTTCCATTTATCTATTTCTTAACCATTTAGTTGTATTTCGCTCGGGTAAGTATTATTGGTTATTATAATATACTTTGGTTATAATTTTTGTTGTATGGACACGGATGCACAATTTAGTTTGGATTTAATTTATATTACTGCACTAATATTTCTTGTGGTCACTATGGGGCCTGTGGCCTATCTCTTGTGGGTTTATTCAAGTCTTCCGCAACTACAAACTAGTCTTGGGTTGGATGGTCAGGTTCTCTCTGAAAGATTGGGTTATTTGGTCCTGCGTTTCTGTTAGACCCACCTCCGAGTCATGACAAAAGTGATGCATACGAATATAGGCTTTGGGACCCTTTGACAAGAAGATTGTTAGAAGCCGAGATGTTGTGTTCTTTGAAAATCAAACCATTGAAGACTTAAAGAAAGATGTCGAGATCACTAATGAGCATCTAGTAAGAGTTGATCTTGTTAAAACAATTTTTGATGGGGGCAATGCTGGAGAATCTAGTGATCAAACAACTGATGACGTTGACCAAAGACAAGTAGAGACTTCCCCTAAATTAGTTGCAGAACTTGAGCCAAGAAAGTCAACAAGAGATAGTCGACCATCAAAAAGATACTTTGTAAATGAGTATGCTATGATCACTAGCAGTGATGAACGCCGGTGCTATGAGGAAGCTATGAAGCATCCACATAAAAAGAACTGGTTGGATGCGATGCAAGATGAGATAAGATCATTGCATGAGAACCACACATATGAACTAGTTTAGCTTCCAAAGAGGCGAAAGATATTCAAGAACAAGTGGGTATATTGACTCAAAGTTGAAGACAATAGTTCACAACCAAGATAAAAGACTTTGGCAAAAAGAAAGACATTGACTTTGAAAAAAAAATTTCACCTGTCATGAAAATGTCATTCATACGAGCGATACTTTGTTAGCCTCAAGTCTAAACTTAAAGATCAAACAGCTTGATGTTAAGACTATATTCTTGTATGGTGAACTAGAAGAAGAGATCTATATGAAACAACCAGAAGAATTCGTCGTTGAAGGAAAAGAACATCTGGTATGTAGATTGAAGAAGAGCTTGTATGGATTAAAGTAAGCCCAACGACAATGGTACTGAAAGTTTGATTCTTTCATGGTCAATCAATGATACAAGAAAACTTCATCAAACCCTTGTGTGTTCGTGAAAAGATTCATAGACGATACATCTATAATTCTCTTACATTATGTTGACAACATGCTGATTGTGGGCCTATACAAAAAAAAGATTGCTAAGTTAAAGAAAAAACTTAGCAAGTCTTTTGTCATGAAAGACTTAGGACTAGTAAAACAGATACTTGAGATGAGTATCACTTGCGATAGCAAAAATGGAAATTTATGGCTATCACATGAGAAATTATCAAGAAAATTGTCAGCCAATTCTACATAGATAAGGCAAAGCTGGTAGTACTTCACTTGAGAAATATTTCAAGCTTACTTCTGAACAAAATCCTTCTACTGAAGAAGGAAAAATATAAATACAGAAAATTCCATATGCCTCTACAGTCGGCATCTTGATGTATGTTATGGTTTGTACAAGACCTAATATTTCACATTTTATTGGAATAATCAGTCAATTTCTATCAAATTCAGGCAGAGAGCATTGGAATGTAGTGAAATGGATTCTTAAGTATCTTAGAGGTACTTTTGAATTAAATTTGTGTTTTGGGAATAAATAATCTTTATTAGTAAGTTATACTGATGCATATATGGCTGGAGACATTGACTACAGAAAATTAACATCAGGGTATTTGGTTACATTTGAAGGGGGAACAATGTTATGGCAATCTAAGCGGCAAAAATCAGTTGCATTATCAACAATGGAAGCTAAGTTTATATCATCTACATAGGCTTGTAAATAAGTGTTGTAGATGCAAAAATTCTTGAAAAAGCTTGTCACCACCCAGAGGCTGGCCTAACAGAATCACAAGATCAGGTAACCTGATTCTCAGAGAGAACTTGATTGCCCAGCCCAAGGCTAGGGAGAAGCGGAAGTCTTAACATGAAAATAGGACCATAACCCAAATAACATGGACTGGGATCCACAGAGTGATCAGCAAGAGTCCATATATTATAAAAATAAACAAAGAAAGTACTGTGCAATAATTAAACCAAACAACACAACAAATCCTAAACGTACCAAAGACAAAGGGACATGGACCGACGAACCTCCATACATCCAAGGGAAGGTCAAAGCACCCACAAAAGGGACACCAGCAACACCCCCACGACAACCTCGTAAATACTCGCGCAAATACTATACATTAACTTGGGGAAAAATAAAGTCTAAGGAGTGAGTGACAAACTTAGTAGGGGAATCTATACTACATGCAATGCATGTTAAAAACTATTTTTCTCATCTTTTTAAAAACCATTGTCATGCTTCTCATTTATTGTACATAGATTTTGAATTATTTAAAACATCTTTATCATTTTATTATATCGACCCATGACCCTCGATGTGGCTTCATTAAAACCTGCTGTATACATAGACAGCTATACCACAAAATATTCCAACATCATTTTCCATCTGAAAACGTCATCAGTGAAAAGGGATGGTCACTCACGGACCTATTTGGCACTCATCAGAGAATAGGTGGCTATCTGTCAATATAAACACCTCTTGAGGCATAGGAAATAGAAATGACGGCGATCCAGAGATCCAGTGCATCACCTGAGTTACCGGTGAGCTAAAGCTTCGCATTGACACAACCTCTACGATAAAATACAATGGATAAGGTTGTTAGCAATGGATTTCTCCTCAACTAGCTACCTACAGGTTCCAAATTGGTAGGGGTTGCAGACGTGATGCACCACGGGGTCCGATCATCCGAGCACGAGGCAAAAGACTCATTTCTTATCTAACAACTTATTGTTTTTGTAGGAAATACTCTACTTCAAGACATGGAAGAAACTCCCAAGCATGAAGATAAAGAAGCTCCAAAACATCTCCTTATTTGGAGTGAAGACACCAATCCTCGGATCACTCCCACAAGCCACGGCCATTTTGAGGAACAAGAACACAAAGCTAAGTTGGACTTTTAGTGGAGATTTATGCCTTTATTATGCTTTGTCTCGCTAGGTGAATTTATGTTTTATGGAATTACTGGATGTTTGGCTATTTTTTTGGTGTAATTTTAGGTCATGAACTTGGTTGCATTAAGGGTGCTCGGCTAGCATGTTAGCCGAGCATCCATGCCCGAATTTTGTATTTTTGAGGGCATTTCTATAATTTTATATTAGGGTTTCTTTGGGGGGTTTCTTAAACTCCGTTAGGCAACCCTAATCCTCAGTTTAGAATCTATTTTAAAGCTGAAGCTTATTTGTTTTTTGAGCTCCCTCCAAAAAGACCTCGCCGGATTTTTAGCCAAGGAGATCCGCGATGTGAATTTCCAAGACTTCTTTCCCCACGTTTATCTATTTTTTGGGTTAGATTTTATTCTGTGAATTCCCATTAACTTGATCTAGCTACTAACCCAGAGTGGAGTTCCAGAAAGGTAGAGAGAAAGCGAAGTGGAGAGGTTTCTTCCAAGAGATCCGCTGAAGTCACGGCTACCAGTCAATAGGGTTTCTGTGGACCACTCACAGGTTTCCTTTTGTTACGTTCTGTTCTATTTGAGATTTATTTTGTAATTTTTTAAGGGTTGAATACCTATCTAATAGGAAGAGCTGAGCACCATTTTCAAGTCATTTGGATTTAAATTCAAGATTTTATGCCTATTTCTCCGAAAGGAGCTGATTCTGTTTGGTGAAAAACTGTTTTGTAGCTGATTTTGTTCTGTGCTTAGCTTGTGCTTCACGAAGAATTTGAGAGAGATTTTTGAACTGGACTATCACCTCTGATACTTCTTGGATTCCTAAAAATTTTGTAACGTTTCGTTGTATGCAATTGAAGTTATGATTGGTTGAAGCCACTGCCCAGATTTTAAGCTAGCCGATTAAGCCTAATTTTGTTGAATTGGTTTTCTTGCAATTAGAATTTGCATCATGACGAGCGGAGCTATGAGCCGTCATGCCACTCATCAAATGGAATTGTACTAGGATAGCAAAACTCAGCAACTGAAAACCTTCTGATCCATGTGACTAAAACCCTAGCAAGGTTTTGGGGCTCAAAACCAAAGGATTCGTCATCACCGTCCCATCTTCATTTTGACTTCTGGGGCTCAAAACCTGAGGCCATGTCACTGGTGCCCCATTACCCTTTTCCACGTACAAACAATCAATCTTCTTGCAATAGAAGATTGCACAGGATAACCTCGTGATGCTTTAGCACCAAAACTTCCTAAAACAATCAATCTTCTTGCAATAGAAGATTGCACGGGATTCATCCTCCCAATATATGTGCAGAATATCAATCCAAAACCATGTATGGAAAATATACATGAGAAAACATACATATACGTGAAAAGGGACGTGCTGTCGAAATAGTCCCCGTCGGGTTTTCAAGTGTTGTACACCATAAATATTCGTTTTGAAAACATGATGCAATGCAATGCAGAAAGTATAAAAATCTCTACCTCATACACGACCATGACACTCTTACCTACTAACCAGCATCACGTGCTATCGAAAGCGAGGGTCAAACTAGCGACATCTCTGGAACCTATAACAAGACCGATGTCAATATCCCAATAATCACACGTAGGAAATAGATAAGCCTCAATCAAGACTACAAATCTAAGATAGTCTCTAGGGACAACCATTAATTCCAAATCAGAAATCAAATCTAGACATACCCCAAGAGTCCTAGACCAAAACACGAACCCAGACAAAAAATCAGGTATGGCTAGTGAAGCTAAATGGAGTTAGCCAAGCCCAACTTTGAGAAACAAACAGTGCGGTTGACCAAAACATACCATGTTTGACCTGACACTTCAACAAACAACCAGAAAGACTCACCAGTCAACAGGACATAGTGACAGTCGACGGAACATGACATGCTCAACCTAAACAACTCCACAGTCAAGAAGACATAAATGAATGCATTCGAACCCAACCATGGTCAACAAGGCACAACAGTGTTCAATTAAGACCACTTAATAGTCGACAAGGGAAACGAAGGTTAACCGGATATCCCAGCATCTACCAGACTCAATGACGATCAACTGAGACCGTTCAATGTCAACGAGACACATCAACGATCAACTAGAACCTCACAGAGGTCGATAAAACACGTCTACAACCATCCAAGACTCCACAGTTAAGGAGACTTAGCTAAAGTCAATCGAGTATGACTTTGTTAGAATTCGGCTCGAAACCCATCACCCGAACTGAGCCTAAAGCCTTGCCAAAGGACAAGGGACAAGTGGAAAGGTCCTATACCAATTCTAGGAACCAAACTGACGCACAAACGACCCAAAAAAAACATGATAAAACACACTCTGTGGTCAACCAGGGACCTCTTGGGATTGGTCTGGAACCATCCATGGGAAATCTGCCATGTCCAGGGTTGACCAGAAACAGAACGGTAGCCGACCGAAGTGAGCGTGGTCTACTAGACTTGCCTCTGCGTTCGATCGGCCACTTGCAATCGATGGACACATTTTGATCGATCAAAAATCGACATGTGCACTCCCTAACTCAATTGGTCGACCATACATAAACTAGAAATTTCCTTCAAATTTGAGTTTTTAAGCTCAAATTCAGGGCCAATCAAAATGTGAAATTTCAAACTTAAAAATAGAAGGAAAAAATGAAAATACTCACCAATGGCCATTACAAAAGTTGTTGGCGTGGACGTAGGAAACCCGAATCCATCGTCAGAAATTGTCAACTCTCCGATTTCGGCTCCACCCTCCCCTCATGTCTCTCTCTCAGTCATCGACTAAAGAAGAAGAAGACTTCTTCTTCTTCTTATTTCCTTCTTCTTTTATAAAATTATATTATATTTTAAATATTAATTAAATCCAATTCAATATCTAACTCAAATCCTGACTCATTCTAAATGCTACCCGACAAAGATTTCTTAGCCAAAATAATTTACCAAATTTACTCCCTCAATTAATTTATCGCTCGAAAATAACCAAATTTTACCGGTTTGACTATTTGACCAAAAATTTACACATGGCCGCTGCTCGACAAATCGAGTAAACTTTTCAATACCTTGATGAATATTATGAAAAAATAATAATAACAACACGTGAAATTTATTATTATAAAATTCATGGATTTTATAGAGTTGTGTCATAAACAAGACAAATATATCTTGTATTGTGACAATTAAAGTATTATTCATTTGAGCACGAATCCGAGTTTTCATTCGAAGTCAACATATATTGATATCAAGTATCATTGAATACAAGATGTATTGGACACCAAACAAATATATCTTGAGAAGATTTACACATATGAAAACAGCTTCGACATGATGACAAAGATCTTGCAAAAAAGTAAACACGAATTCTGTAAAAGTTTAGCTGGACTAGAACTACCCTATCATAAATAGGGAGAGGGAAATTTGAGAGGTAGGTATCCCTCTTTATAATGAGGGACACCCCTCACAAATTAAATGTTTGAAAATTTTGAAGAAGAAGGAGGTGTCTTCTTCTTTGTAGATTTTAAGGGATATGTTTCCCTTAAAATTTTGTCATTTTATGATAAACTCTCCTTATAAATAAGGAGAAAGTCTCTAGCATTCTGCATCCCGGATCCAACAAAGAAGAGAAGAAGGAGAAGAGGAGGAAGAGAGAAAATAGAATAAGAACTATTTTTAGGGAGAGAAAAGAAAGAGTTTGTGGAAAAAATAGTTTGGGTGTTTTTGTGCACATTGTGAAATCTAAGATTGGTGATTTTTCTCTTAGTGAATATTCTCTAGAATATTTAGTTTCTATAAGAATATTGTAAATCCTATTTTTCATAGTGAGATCTTTCCGGACTCGGTTCCCATTGTTTTTTCCAAATTTGGGTTTCCACGTAAAAATTTTTAGTGTCTATTTTTTACTATTATTTCTCTTACATCTTGACTTTCATATTATAATAGTGTGGAAAGAATATTCTTGATATTTTTGGATAATATCTACTATCATTTTTAGTACCAGTTAGTGGTGTAATTGTACTGTGGAAAATAAGCTCCTTCTAAGGAAACTGAATTTTAAGTGAAACTGTTTATGACCCCTCCATTCTTTCCCAGAAACTTATTTGGAAAGGTAATTCTGTCTAAGAAAATTGTTAAGAGCAATTTTTCCTGAGAATTATCCTTGTTAGTATTATTGACGCTTATTTCTCAATTCTCTGTATTATCCCTATTTTTCTCAACATTATGTGACGAGGACTTGTCATACACTTTAGGTTTTTAGATTTCATTTTATTTAGGATTATTCTTAATTATGTAGGAAAATTAACAAATCAACCATCGTACTTTGTGATCAATGAAAAGTCAACCATTAAAGTATTTTTGCTAACAAATTAACCACTAAACTATGAAAAAATATCGTAGCAAACATTGTTGTCATGTTTGCCATTGAACGTATTAATTTGTTTCCACGACAAACACTACACGTTCCGTTGCAGAACGTCAATGCTAAATATTAACGTTTCAGCAGTGACATTTCGTGGTGGATAGTGTCACGTTCTGTCGCAGAATGCGGAAATTTATTAAAAAAATAGAATGTTCCACTGCGAAACATGGTACTATTTGCCTCGGAAGGCCAACCTTCCACCGCGGAAGTATTGTTGTAATACCTAGAATTAAGCTAAGACTAATGATGATAATAATTGTGAATTTTAGAGGAATTTGGGATGATTTTTATTGTGGATGGGAATACCCTAAAAAATAAGTTTAGTAAACGTAATAAGTTGGAATAATTAGTGCCGATTATTGGAATGAGGTTGAAGATTTATTATGTGATTATGGAGATAATTGGTAGGATATTAGTTAGTGTATTGTTACTGCACAGTGGAAATGGTCAACCTGTTGATCGACTACGCAATATACTGAGTGCTCCTAGGTTTTGCAGTCGACGAAGCGGTCGAGAATGCGGTTGAAAAGATTGACTAAAATATATTACAGATTGCATCTTAGTTCCACGGTTGACGAAGCGGTCGAGCGGCTAAGATTTGGTCGACCGCTAAATATTATAGAGGGGAGAAAATAACAGATGGAGTGCGACGTGGGAAGGGTCAAGAACAGGATCAACCAGGTAAAAGAAGGATATGGTTGACGACGGAGGAATCGATAGACTAAATGGTTGATTGCTAAATATTATAGAGGTGATTCTTTAGAGGTGATCGAGTAAGCAATTGAGAATGCAGTCGAAAAGATGGACCGAAATACATTACAGATTGCATCTTAGTTCTGCTGTCAACGAAGCGGCCAAGTAGCTAAGATTTGGTCTACTGCTAAATATTACAGAGGTGATCTTCAGAGGTGGTCGATTGAGCGGTCGAGTTTCATCGACTTGTAATCTGGGTGACTTGGATCACGGTTGAGCAGTCGATCCAATGATCGATTGGTTCCACATGAAAATGAGAGAATTGAGTTTTTAAACTTGCTGCGGTCGACAAGGGCTTGGGTTACTCGACCGGCTACTCAATCAGTTCCACATGGACTTTACAAAAATGTGAATCCCAAGACTTGATTTCTTCTGTGTTTCTTCCATGCATACTCCTACTTTACAAACGGCAAAATAATTGGGGAGTTAGGTGAGATGCTTTGGGATTAATGAAGCATATGAGAAATAGAAATAGAAAGGAGAAAGAGAAAGAAAGACTGAGAGCTTACGAGAGGAATAGAGAGAGAAGTAGAGAGGAGAGCAGAGAGTCCTCTGGAGAAGAAAGAATAAGGCCGAGAGGAAAAGAGAGAGAGAAAAAGGAAGAAGAGAGAAAGAGAGAAAGAGAAAGGGAAGAAGAAAGAAGAAGAATACATGAGAGGGAGACCAACACTATCTCTGGGTTTTCTTTAGGTAATACAGAGTTCCTCCTTGACTTTTATGGATTTTATATGAGTGGTGCTCTCTGTTTATTTATGGATATTTCGGATGAAGAATATGGTACACTGCTGTTTGGTTTTGGTTTCTGCCATGGGATGGTGTTCTGTTGTTGTTTACTGACATGCTTTGTTGTTGATGATGAATATTATTGAGGTTATGTTATTGTTTTGGTAATGTGTTTTGTTTGGATAAAAGATAAAGGAATATACTCTGTAATTTGGAAATGGGTGGTTAATTTGTAGTTTGGTTACGACTCTCTATTTATGGTTACTCGTTAAATGATTTATGCCCTGTTAATTGAAAATGCTCCCTGTTGTTTGACTGCTCCTTGGTTTCGTGAGATATTTATATTGATATTAGTTTGCTACATATTAATAATGGGTATTGATTGTTCACATGTTAATAGGTTGTTTAGCTGGTGGAAGTTATACTGTTGTTGTAGAATATGGAAAAGAAGGAAAGTATTCTCTTTCGTTTACTACTCTATCAACCATGCAAATGCTAGGTTAAGGGTTAAGGCTTAGATTAGGACTCTGTTGGAGTTGATGGCTATACGTTAATGACCTGTTATTAAGTTGAATGTTGGAACTGTTGTGCATGCGTGGTTTATAGGAGGAAATAAGTTTGAGAGATTGAAGAAAATATGGAATAGAATTATAATGTGTAATGTATATGCATGTTATCAAATTATTGGTTCGAGAATAATGGTGTTGCTGATGTTGAGATTACTAAGCTATGATTATTAATGATAAATGTTATTGACTTTGAATGTATTGAAATGGAAGAAGAGTATTAAGTGCCAGAACACTTTCAGGATGCGAGGTAAGTTGTTATTGTATGTGTTTTGATCTTTGGGGCCCTACATCGTAAGAGTTAGAATTTGTATGATGTCTACATTTACTAGATGTAATAGGCTGTGATCATGTTCTGAGGATGTATTGCTGTTTGATAATATGTTTATTAGAATTAGGTTCTTTTAATGATATGTTTATTAGTTTTAAGTTAAGGATAATGATAATGAGATTGAGCATCCTTTGAGAATTATCTTGAGGATATAGGATTATATGCATTCACGAGCATTCATGCATCATAGTTTTCAAAACGTTACGAAAATGGTTTTCATGCATGGTTTTGAGAAAATTGTATAATGGATACTCATACATATTAAGTGTATGGTGTTCTCGAGGGCTGATCACCCAAAGCAGACAACCTTTATTTGGACTCTAGGAATAGCTATTTTATCATTGAAAGTAAAACAGAAACATATAATAAATGAATTAAACATAATAAACAGATAATATGAGAAAGATAAAAATAAAAAGAAATGTGTAAAGACAATGTGAGGGGTTTGAATCGGCCTAAGTTCACTGCTCATTCCCAAAATATTAACAGAAAAGGAAAATAGTATAGTTCATCATGATGGCCTAAGTTTACCATCATGATTCCGTTTTCGGTATAAGTTCATCATGATGGCCTAAGTTCACAATCATGATTTGGTTTGCAGTTAAGTTCACTATGATGACCTAAGCTCACCAGCATAGTACAAGTTCACTGCAAGTGCCTAAGTTCACCCATACAACCTAAGTTCACTGTCAGAAATAAAGTTCATTAAAATTCAAGTTAGGATAAAGGTGAAGAAAAGAAAGGGAAACAGAAAAAGGAAAACGTAAACAGAAAATTGCATACAGATTTTAAAAGCTGCATAGCATGTGCATGTTTTATTTTATATCGCTTGCTGAGCCTTAGGCTCATAGTTTAAGTCTTGTGATGTAGGTACATACGAGAATAGGTTAAGGAGTAGTTGATGAAAGATTTGCACGCGCGGATCTTGTGGCTGGCTAGGCTAAAGAATTTAAAGAACGAGAAATGGTTTGTAAAAGGGTTTTGTAAAGTATTTGAATTGTAAAAAAAAAGAATTCTATTTATCGCATTTTCAACTGTTTTGTAATAAAAGTCTTCCGTTGTTTTATAAAAGAAAAGTTTTAATTTTACGCGTTTTTAGAAAGAAAAATGTTTTCAAATTTCACGTCTTTTAAGTAAGAGAAATCAGGTCATTACAATTGCATCCTCGACCCTATATAAATTCACACTATATTCATCGCAATTTTCACAGTGATTTTGTTAGCGAACCAGAGAGATTTCTGAGAGTTGAAATTTACAGAGAGTTGGCGAAGTTGAAGCGTTAGTAATTGTTGAACCACAATGGTGTCAGGGAGTGTTGAGGAATATGTTAACCTGTCATTTAAAGTGGAGCACATGTCCACAGTTTTGGCACATGATGTATGTGCAATTGGAGATGAAGCTGCTATAGTGGTGCGTTTCATCTCGACAACTCTAGACGAGGAGGAGCTCCGTTCATTTTGCGAATCCAGTGACAAAGACATGGACATGGCCGAGAGTAGGCCTCGATGAACACCACAAGAAAAATGCACGTTTGCTGGTATGGGTTTTGGCAAGAAGTATAGTTCATTGAATAAAATTAGAGAAGAAATCGTCGATCATGCATTGAAGAATGGGTACGGGATAAAATTCACCCATAGTGACTCTCATCGGTTAAGGGCTGCCTACCAGGAAGGATGCACATGGGGATGCACACCTAAAAAATGCAAGGTGAAATGATGTTTCAAATAAAGTGTTATAATGACGTTCACACTTGCTCGAGAAAGATGAAAATCCGTTATATCTCTGCCAAATGGGTGGCAACGCATTACTTGGATAGATTTAAAAGTCAGGCCGACTGAGACCTTCCTTTAATAGTTGAGATAGTCAGGAAGGATTTTAACGTGAACATCACAATCAGCCTTGCTAGAAGGGCAAGAAATGCGGCAAAAAAAAAATGAATGAAAGGGATGACAATGAGCAATACAAGCTCATATGGTTGTATGTCGAGGAGATTTAGATGACTAATCCTTGAAGCTCGTTGCATTTTTAGCTAAAGATGAGTGCATTTAAAAGGATGTACATGTGTTTGGCTGCATCTAAGATAGGGTAATTGAACTGTGGTAGACCAATTATTTGTTTGGATGGTTGCCACTTGAAGGGAGCCACTCCGGGCCACTCCGGGCCACCTGCTTAGTGCTGTCAGTATTGACAGGAATGATGGAATTTATTCAATTGTTGTAGTAGTGGTTGAAGAAGAAAATAGAGATTCTTAGTCTTCACCAATGAAACTCCTTTTTAAAGTTGGACATCACTTCACCACTCTTCCTCCAAGGAGTAGGAGTATGGATGCCAACAAGAAAGGTTGCCAACTTACAATAACCTTAATCTTGTTATGTAACACACACAAGGGAAATTTTGATTGTAACACGCCAATGTTTGAAAGAGGAATCACTCCAATTTCGAAAAGAAGCAAAAGCTTTTCTATTCAATTTCCACTTGAATGATTAAACATTTACATAAGGTGGTTATAAATAACCAATTACAAAAGTAAAGAATAGTAAATAACTAAATAAGAATAATATTACTAAATCGGCTATTATGCACATGTGGTCGATACTTTACTTAATAATTATTAGGTTAATTAACTTATAGATTATTTAATTCATTCTTGCTTTCTTTTTCTTCAAGCCTATAGGTCTTTTTGGTAGCTATTGCTTCTTGGTGCTCAGCCACTTGGATGGTTTTCATGTATAGACTTTCCTTGGTCTCCAAGCTTGGCCACTTAGACTTTGCATAATATTTTCTCTCTGTTTCATGGGCTTTTGATATAGTACAAAAACTCCAAATTTAACGATCCATCCTATTCTAAAAATCTTAGGAAGTCAGTTACAATCTTTATGAAGCAGACCTTTTGATATGACATCGTTCTGAATGCCAAAACCATTAAACACTTGTTGAAGGTTAGAAAGTAGACAGATTTGTGAATTCCTTCAAATGTTCTACAATAGTTCTAGAATTTCCACCTATGCTTTACCTTGAATGACTCCATGATATGATTTGAAGTTTGATTATTGATAGAGTGGACTCGTAGTCTATCATCCTCTCAAGGTTGAAAAGGATTCGACCTCGAATCATGTCTTGTTTTTCTGTAGTCTTTATAAAAACATGGAGATTCATCAAGGCTTGTGAAACTTGCAAGGTCTTCAAACTCCTCATTAATGCAATAAGAAAACAAGTTTTGTTTGATGTAGTAGGCTGATAATATTAATATTTCCATAAATTTCTTCCAATGCTTGAACAATAACTTGGATACTAGATTCTCATTCTTTGCTTTCGAGTTAGAAATAATGTAAACTACAATAATAATTACCATATATATAACCTTGAGAACACCTTTAAGCAAGTGTGGCCAATGAGTAATTCCTTCATAATCTACTTTAATAACATAAGGAGATGTGTCATGAACCTTGAGATTTCTAATGGCTTCAAATTCTTCATGAATGAAACAAAGGAATAAATCTTGTTTGATGTAGTAGGCCAATAATAGTAAGATTTTTACAAACCACTTCCCATATTTGAACAACAACTTGGAAGTAATGTAGACACCCCTTTGTAATTCAATAACTTCCATAAATATAATCTTGAGAGTACCTTTGAGTATATATGCCCAAAGAGTAATTCCTAAGTAGCTCCATAAGTTGTTTTCCCCCCAATAAGGTTTGCTAGACCTCTACCAAGAACTTCCTCTTTTAGTGATGTTAGAAGTCCTTAAATTGGTATACAAGAGTTGCCATTTTTGAAAACAAAATCTTTGAATTGGATGTAGATGATGCATAACTCTCATAAAATGCATCATTGAGAACTCCATTAAGTATTTGTGTCCAAAGAATGATTCCTTCATAGAGTATTGAGTTGTCTTTTCCTTGACATGGCTTGCTAAGACCCCAACATGTACGTTCCTTATTAGTGCTGTTCGAACTCCATGAATTGGTACACAAAGCTTGTCATCCTTGGAAACATAATCTTTGAATTGGAGTATTGGCCACTAGTTTCCTCTTTCCTTTTTTGCACTTGATCATGTAAAGAAAATATTCTAGCAATTCATTCTTGGACAATGATGTACAATTAGGCAAGTAGTAACTGAAACCACAAGACAAACAACCAATAGATTCATCATCAACCTTATTGCCATAAGAGTCTTGCCAAAGAGTCACATCAATATCAAATATCAAAATTTTCCTCAAGATGCAATATTTTCTTCTAGTCTCAACATAGCAATCAAATTCAACACCAAGATTCATTAAGATCAATAGCAACCCTCTTTTTCTATGCATGCTATCAATGCCAAACAAATCTGAATTTTTATCATAATTAAATAGTGTATCCTTATCATAGTGATTGTCATAAAAGTATTGTCATGGAATCAAATCAATATCATTATGAGTTAGCAACATCTTCCTTCCAATGTAATATACTCTTCTAGTCCCAAAATAATAATCAAATTTAATACCAAGATTCATTAAGACTAAAAACAATCCACTATGCATAACCATAAATGAACTCCCACCACAATTAAAGAGAACAACTTTACCATCATGGTTGCCATATCCAAATATCGTGCCAATATTATAAGAAGCTTTAATCCATCCAACTCTAAAATTCCAAGCAATTAAGTTATCCAATGGCACATACCTCTTTGTTTTAAGCATAGTAGTTTCAAAACAATTTCTTTTCAATGCTTCATGATCTATTGTCACTTGCTTTGCTTGCAATGGAGCTAGCTTGATCAACCTACCATTACCTTTGAACGAATGTTAACTAGAATGAAAATTTGAGTATCCATCATGTGTATGCCACCTATCATGTAGCCACGATAATTCCCAAAGAAAACGGCTAGTACTTGTTGGCATCCTATCACACAACACTATGCTAGTAAAACTTCCATTAGAAAAATCATCCAGTGTTTGATTTACCTTCATGTCTTCTTTGTCATTCAATCAACTCAAACTTTCCTTAAAATCCATGGAAGACATAATGGTGCAAGCTCTTTCATCATCAATTAAAGAACAAACCTTTTTCTTGATTAAGCAGTGGTTATGAACATTTTGCTCCTTATCAATGTGCCACCATAATTTGTAAAGAATGTCATGTATCAATATATCCAAGCAAATTCCTTTAACTATAATTATAGAAACCATATTAGCCCAAATTCCCTCATTAATGAATAAAGAGCATACCTTGTTCTTATTGGAGTCTTTGATATAAAAAGTTTGTTCCTCTTGTATTGTTGTTGTTAAGGAGTCAACTTAGTCTTCTATAGTTTCAGCTTCGGGTGCTTGTACTTCGAGACAACCTTTCTCATCTATTTAAGACTCCAAAGATAGGGATGACCCTTCTTTAGGTATTATAACATCTTCTTCATTTTGCTCAAGAGTATCTTCTAATACCTCATCATGGTCTTGCACTTGTAAAGTTGGAATGCTTGAGGAACTTGATTTCAATTTGTCAAATTTTTGGACTATCTCTTCAAAGGAGGCATACCATTTATCGAGTTGAGCTTACTTACTTTTGGAAATTCTCTTTAAATACCTGGTTTGTGGTGGTGCGGATGGAGCAAATTTTCTCCTCAAGAATTTCTTCACCAAATGCCATGTGTTGATGTTTTCTCTTCCATCCATCCTTCGGTAATTTATCAAATTGTCCTACCGGAAATAAGCTCTTCCTTTAAATCTTGAAGAAATAAGCTTTACCATAGTCTTCTCCAAAAAATAAGAACTTTGAACGATTTCTTCGATCTTAGGTTCCCAATTCAAATAATAGTCTTCTTCATATATCGACCCGCTAAAAGTAGGAATATATGATTGTAACTTCTCCTTATTTATAATGCGATTGCAACCCCTTGTTATGATGTTGATGAAAAAAAAGATCATGAATTAGTAGGAATTATTTTAGCTCTAATACCAAATAATGCACCAGCGAAAGAGAATAGAAATATAACCTATTAAGTGATGAGCAATATGTTGAATAGCCAAGTGCTGAAGAAGTAGGATCAACTGGTTGAAGAATATAGAGTAGTGGTCGAACGTGGGAAAGAGAATGAGCCACTGGGTTAAATAATATAGAGCAGCAGCCAATCAAGAACTAGAAAAACAAGCCGGTGATCGACCGCAAATAATCAGCCGCGAATTTGGAGTTGAAATAGCTGTCAATTAGCAACTTGCACAAATATTATAGAGACAGACGAATTCTCAAGTGGTCGGTCGACTTAGGAGAAGCTGATTGACCGGTCGGCTTTAACTGTCCTAAACTTTGTCACAAATCTTCTTTATGGAAAGTCCGTCTTTGAGAAGCAATAACTCTCTGAATTTAGAAGCTTTTCCTATGAAATTTTGAACACAGCTTCCTTGATGTCTGACGAATATTCCTTCCAAAAATAAAAATAATGAACTTCACGGATTTGGAAATATTTGCTGAAGAAATCAATTGGCCGGAAACAGCAAGTAGGCACACTTGTAACTCCCGTATGGATGTCTTCACCAATAAAAGTCTGTCTAATTCACACACTCTTCCTCCAAGGAGTAAAAGTATGAATACCAATAAGAAATGTTACTGACTTACAATAACCTTAATCTTGTTATGTAACACACACAAGGAAAACTTTGGTTGTAACACGCCAAATGTTTGAAAGAGGAATCACTCCAATTTCGAAAATAAGAAAAAACTTTTCTATTCAATTTTCACTTGATTGATTAAACATTTACATAAGGTGGTTATAAATAACCAATTACAAATGTAAAGAATAGTAAATAACTAAATAAGAATAATATCACTAAATCAGCTATTATGCACATGTGGCCGATACTTTACTTAATAGTTATTAAGTCAATTAAATTATAGATTATTTAATTCATTCTTATTTTCTTCTTCTCCAAACGTAGATGTCTTTTGGTAGCTATTCCTTCTTGGTGCTCGGCCACTTGGATGGTTTCCATGTATAGACTTTCCTTGGTCTCCAAGCTTAGTATCTTGGACTTTGCATAATATTTTCTCTTTGTTCTGAGGGCTTTTGACATAGTAAACAAACTTCAAATTTAATGATCTAGCCTATTCTAGAAAACTTAGCAAGTCAGCTACAATGTTTATGAAACACACTTTTTGATATGACGTTGTTCGAAATACGAAAACCATCAAACAATTGTCAAAGGTTATAAAGTAGACAGATTTGTGAATTCCTTCAAATGTTCTACAGTTCTTGAACTTCCACTTATGCTTGACCTTGAATGACTCAATGATATTATTTGAAGTTTGATTATTATATAGTGGACTTGTAGTCCATCATCCTCTTAGGGTTGAAAAGGATTCGACCTCGAATCATGTTTTGTTTTTCCATAGTCTTCATAAAGACATGGAGATTCATCATGGCTTATGATACTTGCAAGATCTTCAAACTCTTCATTAATGCAATAAGAAAACAAGTTTTGTTTGATGTAGTAGGTTTATAATATTAAGATTTTCATAAATCTCTTCCCATGCTTGAACAAAAACTCGGAAACTAGATTCCAGCATGTGTGAAGGCGGAGGCCTAGAGTCTAGTGCATGTGGCGGCCATAGGTCTAGACGCAAAGGCAGCAGAGGAAGCTCTCATGGCACATTTATGGGTTTCACAGTTCCCGACATAGTTTCTGAGACAGTTCCCGACATAGTTTTCAAGATAGTTCCTGACATAGTTCCCGAGACACATGTGAACATATTATTACATTTACATTTTCAAGTGTTATTTTAATTATGCTAATTTTATTTGAAAGATGTTATGCATGAGTATGATGCGTAAGGTTCACAAATACAAATATGGACCTTAACCTTTCTTGATTAGATTTGGCATTGCTTTGAAAGAATGTTGGTGTAATGTCCCGACTTTCATAGTACTAAATAGGCTTTCATGCATATGCAAACTATATTTAAAAAATGGAATGTTTTATATGATTGGTGTGGATCGTGTTTTGAAGTTAAAGGTAAAGATTTCTGCTACGTACTTTAATGTAATGATAAAATTTAAAAGCAAAGTTTTAAATTTTATGCGTTTTACAAAGAAAGAGCGTTTTAAATTGTAACTATAACTTTTTATATCAGAATTTAATAAAGATAATTGAAAAGTAATTGGGGATATTTGGATTAACTGGATAATTATCGGGGTATTACCAAAGACGTATTCATTATAATTTATAGAAATGTATTGGATGATAATTAGTATTAATTAAGTGGGAATTAATTAAGATTAAGAGGTAAGAGAATAATTAATTAAAGATTAAGTGAGAGATTAAATTAAATTATGGACAAAATAAAAGAATAAATAAATTAGAAGGAAAGAGGAAAGGAAATCGGTTGAAGGAGATAGGAATGGGTTAAACCGGTTCTCCTATCACGGGTTTGGTTCGCAAATTGAAAGAAAAGGAATGGCCTTCGGCCATTTTGTGCAGAGAGAACCGAGAGGGAGAGAGGGTGCGACAGAGAGATAGTGTTGGGGAGCGATGGGGTGACGATGCGACGGCGACCTCAGGCTCGGCCAGAGTTCTCTCGCGGTGGGGTGATGTCTAGGTGAGCGGCTGTAGGCAAAGCGGAGCGGTGAGTTGCGGGTAGGGCTCAGGATTGATGTGTCCATGGGCAGCGATTCTAGCTTTGGGCGAGGTGTTGTTGAGGTAAGTTCAGTCGGTTTCTTCCTCATCCTTTGCATTCTATTGATCAGGCGTTGATAGGGAGTAATTTCTGGGGCGATTCGCAATTGGCAGGGACGATTCTAGAGATGGTAGGGGCGACGGTTTGGACTAGAACGTCTATAGGCTGTGGTCTGGTTCACGGTTTAGTCTGAATCAATCTATTATTGTCTTGATGAAACCGATAATGGAACGTGCGAGGCATGGCCATGAAAGACAGGGCATGGTGTGTATGGCAGGGTATGGCACGATGTGCCTCCTGGTGGAGTAAAAATGCATTGAAACGGAGGAGAGAAAAATGAGAAAAGAGCGGAGAGCTCTCTGGAGTGAGCCTAGTGCTCTCTAGAGCTGATGGCTTGTGTTGGAGCTCCTGGCCTCGGGTGTTCTTCATGGTAAGATTGTTGCTATTTGTTTTGGATAATGTGACTGTCTACCTGGTTGTATATTGTTCTGCATTTTGTGAAGTTATGGAAAAATCTGCTGGTCTTAGTTGTTTTAGTGATAATGAATTGGTATTGGGTTTTGATGTTTAATAATGGGTTACGATTCTGCTGTCTTTGGATGTGTGGATAATGGAATTTGTTATGTGTTATTCACTACTTTGAATAATATGCGTAAGGATTTTAATGATTCCTCTATGTTAATGAATCTAGAAATGTTGGTAGATAATGCAATGCATTGGATTGGTTTTGAAGCCCCTAGATAACTATTGTGTTAAGTCTTGTTATGTGAAGTGAGTTATTAATTTACAGTCTTGATTCTGAATGTTGATGAGTGAAATATGGCCGTTGCAGTAAATTGTTTTGTGGTGTTGGTTTGGTCTTTTGCCGTGATGGGTGTTGTAAGTGTTTCATTCTATTATTTGGAATGTTATATTTGGTTTATGGATCTAACGGAAATAATAGGTTGCGATGAACGAATAATGAATGTTGTTTTGTTAAAGTAAAGATGTTATGTACGTTGGATTGAAACTTAGATCAATACTCTGTGGCTCAAATAAATATATGTTGGAAATTAGATTAAGTTATGGAACATTCACTTGGTTGATAAATATAGTTCCATACACCGATTGGATATTAATATTGAGATTAATTTATCAAGTTAAGTAGTAATTAATGAAGCGGTTTCATTTAAGAGATTCTAGTAAGTAACGTATAAAGAATTAGGATACAAAAGATGTTGAAATTAATAAGTAGATTAATTGATTATATTAATGAATAAATGTTTCTAATTGTGAAGATACTAAAAAGGAAGAAGGATAGCATTTAGTGTGAACTCTTTAAACAATCGAGGTAAGTGATATGTTTGTGCTTTGGTCTTCGAGCCTTACATCATAAGAATAGGATATGCATGTTTCGTTGTTTACCGCCTTCCAAGCATGTCTACAGTTTTTAATAGCATGTTTTGTCGTTTGCTATTTTAAAGCATGTCTACAGTTGTTAATGGCACGTTTCGTTGTTTACTGTTTTTACAGCATGTCTACAGTTTTATAGTACGTTCTGTGAATCGCACATTGAATGTTTATTTATGTTTCCATATTAACTGTTAGAAATTGTATGCATTCACGAGTATCATGCATCACGATTTTCAAAAGAATACGAAAATGGATTTTGTGTATTGTTTTAAAGAATGGTTTAAGGGATGCTCAACCATACTAAGTGTACGATGTTCTAGAGGGTTGATCACCCGAAGCAGACTACCATCATTTGGGCTATAGGAATATTTATTTTACCATGAAAAGTGAAACAGATAATAAACGAATAATAAGCAATAAAAAATAAAGTAAAATGAATAATAAGAAAAGGTAACAATATGATTTGAGGCCGTTTCAGTCCTTAGTGGGCACGGTCACTAGTGGGCTTTTGGATTATGCCATTGCCGCTAGCTAGCTTTCGGATTATGTCATTGCTGCTCATATTGGTTGCAAATTCCTTGGATTATGCCAGGAAAGTCCCTGGATTATGCCGGGACAGGATGGCCAATGGTTAGTGACTTTCGGGTTATGTCATTGCTACTATATTAGAGGTCATAATAGAAGATAAGAAGATAAATGATAAGAAGAACGGTCAATGGTTAGCAAACTTTCAGATTATGTCATTGCTGCTATATCAGAGGTCATAAACAGAAAATAGAAATATAATTATTAAAATGTAAAAGATAAAAGATGAGAATAGAAACTGCATACTGTTTTTAAAAGGGCACAACATGAGTATGTAGCATATTAGGTATTTTCACTTATTGAGCGTTAGGCTCATAGTTTATGACTTGCGATGTAGGTACAAGTACGAGAGAAAATAACTAACAAATTTAGGAGTAGCTAATAAAGGGTTTGCACGGGCAAGACTTGTGACTAGTTAGGCTTACGAATGTAAAGGTGAACAGAGTTTGTAAAATATAAAATAACACTTTAATTAATTGTCTTTGAATTAACTATTTATGCTTCTGCTATGTTTTTAAAGAAAAAAGAATTTATGCTTCCACTATGGTTTGAGAAAGAATTTTATAACTATAGTTTTTTACTATTTATAACGATTTAATAAATGAGTCAAAGTAAAAGAATTTTAATGGTTCGGTTATAAGAAAATAACTCTGAGTTCATATTTAAAGGTTTTAATAAAGATTTCAGCCGTTTTATAAAAGTTTTAAATTTCACGTATTTTTAAAAGAAAATAAATAACCAGGTCGTTACAGTAACATTTTAAGAAAAAGGAAAACATGTTGTTACAATTGATGGGCAAAGATATTATTATAGAAGACAACGCTCAATCAAAGTGACTATTAACTATGCATTGAAACTAGATATACATCATCCACAACAGTTTATTCGAGGTAGACAATTGGATGTTTCTCATAAAATAATACAAATGCTTGATGTGGTTAGATGAACGATAAGTTACTTCATCAAATCCTATTTCAGCTATGTGAGGTTGTATGTGGCAAAGATATACAAAGAAGTTAAATGAACGACAAGTTATTGCTGCATCTTACCAGCCCAGGACACACCAATTCTTAGTGCACATGCATGTTCTATGCTTGTACTAATGGAATTGATAATTTTGTTTGCATCTGTAATGCACATATGCACATGGTTGTAATTGAATTAATAAATTGGTTTGCATTTGTAATGCACTTGTACATAATATGGTTGTAATGAAATTGATAATTTGCTAGTTGATGATGAATAGAAATTGATTAGTATGAAAATGTAAAATTAGCAACTTTTTCCCAAGCCAGCTGGTCCATCAACCTCTCCATATTGATCAACCACCCTTCATCTCTCGTCAACAAAATTTTTAATACGTACTTCAGCCGTTCGACAGTCCTCACTTTTTGATCGAACGTCTTTCAATTTTCTTGAATCTGTGAAGGCCAAATGATCGCAATTCAAAGGGTGATCGACTGCGCATAGCCGAGTTTGACCACACAGAACCAGAGTTGACATTCTGCGGCCGAAAGTTTGTTTTTCCGCTGTGAAAAGTTGACACTCTACAGCGGAATGTCATACATTCCGTATGAACATGTTAGTTGTTTGTTGATGATAAATAAAATGGTTTAAGTTAAAGTTTCTTTCGAAAAAATGAAAACTTTGCAAGAGTTTCCCTTGTTTTAGTCTATCTCCCCTGTGGCATTATCAAAACCAGAAATCCAAATAGATATTTTCTATTATCCAAGTAAACATAAACATAAACATATATTATCCAAGTACACTAAGAAAACATAAACATATAAAGAGACAATGAATTTTTTATTATGTACAACAAAATCAGTATATCAACTTGTATACCTACATATCTCAACTATACTAAGTTCCCTTCTTGTGAGATTTCTTCCGCAAATCTATGATCGCAAATGACAACTATGGGTCCATGTATACATTGGACACTTTGGCGAACAACGGACTCTTATTGAGTAGATCATCATAATGGTGGAAGTCGGGCTTCTTACAATCTCGGATCACCCCTAACCCCTCACTCATACACCGAAAGATGTCGTACGGGCTGAAATGCAAAGGAAAAAATCAGCACATAATAAGCGAAAAGCAATATGAATCTACATAAGGGAAAAGATATATCACTCTTTGTCTATTGGCGCTACGACGATCGCAATTGCTTCAGCTAGTAAGGGTAGTGAGTGTGTAAGTCAACGGACGACATAAAATACGCTTGCTTTGGGTGTGACTGAAATGCAAAGGAAGCACGCATTGGAACTGTTGAAACATGAATGACAAACTGAAAAAGCAAGATGTTTACTTACGTGAATCCACCCTAATGTCATTAGCGATTTTTTAAACTAAACCTCGAAGTATTTTTCTTTGTTCAACGCAAAGCACTACATACAAAGAACTACAAGCAATGATGAGTACTAAGATAAAATCTTATGAACTACTTAATGTAACATAACGTAATCCTCACTATGTTTATCCTCCCTTGTTGCTTTGGAAGATAATCTCAGTGATGTGGTACTCATCCCAGACCTGAAAATGAAAACAGTAGGCGGAATATCGTAAGTAGGTAGTCTAAAACACTTAATGATACAAACTGAAAAAGCCTACCAAAATTCTCGAAAGAATTGTGCACGTCTTCAGGTTCGTCCGAGTATTTGCACCAACATACTAGGTGAAAAGATCCTCAGTTAACTTGGCTGCAATAAATATTGACAAGTTACCATCAGACTAATAAGGTATGAATAAGTGCAGACTCGTAGATAACCAAATCAAAGACGTACTTTATGCACAGTTTTAAGTGGAAGAGGCTGCGATCCACGTGACGCAACTTTCAATGGAGGAGTGGGAGCAAGCACGGCAGGAGGAGAAAGTTGGTGTCGGAGGGCAATGGTGCTACAAATTTCAGACACGTTATTACGTCGCATACAAATAAAGTAAATAATGGACTTTGCATAAAAAGTAAATAAGTTACAAGCAATCTACACTTTCAGTTGCTAAAGAGGACGCTGGAGAGGCTGCTGAAGGGGCTGCTAGAAAGGATGGTGGAGGGGCTGCTCGCTATCCCATTCTCTGCAATTCGGGCAACATCTCATGATGGTGCTTCTCTGATCGCTCCTCCATTTTTGCGTTTGGAGCAACCTCATTTGATGGTGCTCCTCCATCATTTCTATTATGTGCAGCCCCATTTGATAGATCTCCTCCATCTGGACAAGTCGGTCCTCCATCCTTCGGACTCGATCCAACATTGAAAGATGTTGCTCCTCCGCTTGCTCCTCTATCTTGCCCATCCAACCAGAAATGTAACGACCCGGTTTTTCCTTCAAAAAATGCGTTAAATTTAAAAATTTTATAAAACGACTGAAATCTTTATTAAAACTTTTTAAGTTGAAATCAAAGTTCTTTTCTTAAAACCTAATCGTTAAAAATCATTTTCTAAAACACGTTACTTAAATCGTTATAAACAGTGAATAACTTTTGTTATAAAATTCTTTTTCTTAAAACGTAGTGGAAGCATAAATGTTTCATTTAAAAGATAATAAATAAACTATTTACATTAAATTTACAAAACTCTTTTCTCTTTAATCCATTAGCCTAGCCAGCAACAAAACTTGCCCATGCAAATCCTTCATCAACTGCTCCTTAACCTGTTCATCATTCTCTCGTGCTTGTACCTACATCACAAGTCATAAACTATGAGCCTAATGCTCAGTAAGTGATAGGACTTAAATGCTAGATGAATGTGTTGTGCCATTTTAAAATGTGTATGCAGTTTCTCTTTTCTTTTTCTTTCTTTTATCTCTTATATTTTGTCTTTTCACACGTTCGTTCTTACCTTTCTATTTCTGTTTCCGTTCATGTTTCTGTATCTCTTTCGGTATCCATGATCGTACGCGTTTCTATATCCATTTCCATGTCTGTTTTCATATTCATAACCGTATCTATATCTGTATCCATTTCCATTTCTGGAAACTTGTTTCTGTTTTTGTTTCTATTTTTGTTTCTATATCTGTGCTCGTACTGTTTCCATCTCCGTTTCTGTTTTCGTTTCCGTTCTCGTATCCGTTACTTGTCTTTTCTTTTATTTTCTTTCCTTTCTTTTCCTTTTCTTTTCTGTCCTTTTGTTCCTGTGTCGGGAACCATTTTCCATTTCCGTATATGTATCCGTATCTGTAACCGTATCCATTTCCATTTATATTTCTGTTTTTGTTTCTTTTCTATTTGCGTTTCTTAATCTGCAGGCGTCACTTTTGATGATAAGTGGGTAATCACCAGGCCCAGTAAGATATTGTTCGTTTTGGGCCACCATTGTGCCACCATAGATTTGCTTCTGGCACCAAGCGTTTTAGGCAACCTTTGTCCCTCATCTTGGCCCAGAATGCGTCTTATAAGGTATGTTCGCTTTGGGCCACCTTTGTGCCCTCACGGATTTGTTTATGGCACCAAACCTTTTAGGAAACCTTTGTCTCTCATCTTGGCCCAATAGGCGTCTTACAAGGTCTGATCACCACCCACCTAGATCTCAAATCACCTCTCTCTTTCCTCTTACCTTATTCTTTACGTATTCATTTTCATTTATTTATGTTTCCTTTTTATGTTCTTTACTGTACTTGATCATTTGTTTTACATTTATTCGTCTTTCGTTTTGTTTTTTATTTCCTTTTCAAAACCATGCATGAAAACCATTTTCGTAATCTTTGAAAATTGTGGTGTATAATGGTCGGAATGCATGCAACCTCTATCATATCATTAAGAGAATCTAATAACACAATCAATATACAATTCATAGATCATGCTTCATAGAACGGTAGACATGCTATTAATACAATAAACATGCTCGTAAAGCTGTAGACGTGCTATTAAACCAGTAGACATGCTCAATATCTAATAAAGCAGTAAGCAATCAAACATGCATATCCTATTCTTGCGATGTAGGGCCCCAAAGACCAAAGCACACACATATCACTTACCTCGTTTCCTTAAAGCATTCAACACTTAATCGTTATCCTTTCTTCTCTTTTAGTACCTTCACAATTCAATTACATTTACTTATTAACAGTCACAACTTATTAACATCCAAAACAGAACATAACTTATCCCAATAAATTAATCCAAACCGTAACAATACATCAAAGCATAGCACAACCCAATTAATTATCTTAACATGGAGAATATGTGACCAAACCAACGCAACAGCAGTTAAAATCGTTCAAACGTGCAAAGCATATATCCAACATGTAGAACACTTAACTCTAATCTCACTCTACATGCATTTAATCCAATATACATGCATAATATCTCTACAATCTAATCTGAGGTCGAATCAATAATATCACAAAATATAAATCCCAAAGAGTATATGCCCACAATACCCATATTTTGACAACAATCAACGAAGACATTATCCAACAACAGAGAGTATTTATCCAACATAGTTCATCCATTAACAGAGCATGAACATTCATAAAATCCAAAATAAATGTGAAGGAATTCACTTACCAGAGAACACTTGAGGCAGTGAGGACCCGAGAATAGGGAGATCATCTCCTTCCTCGCTCAGCACTCACCAGAAGCTCACAGCTTCACCAGAGAGCGTTTCACTCCCTACCTCCCAGTTTCGTCCAGAGTCTCTTCCTCACACTCTATCATTCTCAGCTTCTCTTCTCCTTTTCTCCGGAATTCACACCATTCCCTGCCACAAACACCCACACACGTCCCAAGCCATACCTTGTCTCTTTCCCATTCCTCCACGCACATCACACGATGTTGCCTTCTTTAGAGTAAGAACCAACAACGGACCGGTTCAAACCGAACCGTAAGCCGGACCACAGGTCCCCAACTGAGCTGCCATCCCCCTGCCCTAGCCATTTATTGCGTTGATCATTGCCTCCACACAATCACCATTCCATCCCTGCCAATCGCCAGATAGCTGAAATCGACAAGGCATCAATCGATTGCAACATACCTTGACCCGACGCTATACCAAACCAACCCGCGAAGTCCTAGTCCGTGACTCATCGTTCCCATTCCTCACGTTGTCACCGTCCACTAGCCAAACCGTGCCACCCATGTTGCACTTCTCTTTGCGCCTTGGGAGAATATCACCTGAGACCTCCTCCCGAGTTCTCCCTCTCCCTTGTCGCCTCTCCTCTCTTTCTCTGCTCTCTAAAATGGCCTGAAGCCATTCTTTTCCTTTTGTCTTCAACCAAACCGCTTCAGAGGGTGAACCGGTTTACTTCTCTCCCCCCCCCCCCCCATAATCCCCTTTGTTTTAATTCCTCCATGCAAGGACTTCCGCTTACCATTTTTGCTAAGGGGGACATCTGTTGTCTTCATATTTTAGGTGTCTGTCAGCCATTAAGAGACGTCCGTCAATTTCTTTGCTCTGAGGGACGTCCGTTCCTCGTAGGGATGTCTGTTGCCTTCACATTTTAGACGTTCATGAAGGATGTCCGTCAAACCCAATAGATGACCATCTTCTTTTTCGCCATGAGGGACGTCCGTTCCTCAATAAGGGACGTCTGTTCCACTTAAGTCATAACGTCGTTCTTTTATTCTTCTATTTCAGACGTCCAACACTTCCCTCAATGACGCCGTTACACTTACATACTAATGCCCGCCTTTCATAAGGGATGTCTATTTTATCCAAACGATGTCGTACCCAACATAAAATGTCCGCCTTTGATAAGGGACGTCCACTTTCCTCTAAGGAACATCCATTCTAGCTTCAAATGATATCGTTCCCTTCTTCATTCCAAACATCTGTTGTCCATAAAGAAAGTCCACCATACCATGAAGGGCGTTCATTCCACTATAACGGACGTCCGTCCCTCTATAAAGGACGTCCGTCCAACCAAGGGTCGTCTATTTCTCCAAACGATAACGTTCAACTTACTACACTAAACTTCTGCCACCACCAAATGATGCTCGTTCTTCCACAAAAGTGTCTGCCTCCTTTCCACAATAAAGGATGTTCGTCCCACTACACAGGACGTCTGCCATCCACACAAAATCACCACGGTTAAATTTAGTCACACGCTATTCTTCTCTCTCTTCACTTTTAATTAATCTGGCAATTTAATCACAATAAATACTTCACTTAACCACTTCTAATAATTTCATCGAATAAATTTTTAATGATTATCCAAATAATCCTATTACATCCAATTAATTTCTCAATTATCATTTACTTAATTTCGTCATGGGAAATCGGGGTATTACAAAATCTCCTCAGGCATCGACGTAAAATGAGATGACTGAGGAGGGGATAGAGTCATCAACTACAAAGCATCATCCTCCATCTACTACAAAGATGATGTTGGAGGCTATTCCTTTGAGGGGGCTAGAAGTTGTTCCTCCGAGGGGGTTGGAGGCTAATACCCATACCCATACCCCTTCAACTTTGCTAATCCTCAATCGGTCCACTTTCAATCTGTTGTGGACGTCGGTGGCCTTCTCTTTAATTCTCAGCTCCTTATCCAAGATCGATACCCCGTAATGCTCAACAATCCTATGAATGAGCCAATTGAATCGCAAACTCTTGGCCGAGTTGTTCAGCACCTCTTACATGTGATTCAAAATCACATAGCCGATGTCCATTTTTTCCTATTGAACACCTTCTCCAGCAAATAGAAATCAATGCAGGTAACATAGTCTCGATGTCCATCCTGAGGCAAGATGGTGTGCGTCATGATTGTTAGCCTTTTTGTTAGGCTAAGTTGTATTTTGATGATGAATAAAATGTTGATTAATTTTAATAAATCAATAAATTGTATTTTGTGTTATTTTATATGTTCTAGATATTATTCTTATCGTTTTTATCATAATATTTATATCCGTATATATTGGAAATACCCTCAAAATAGGTATTATTAATGTTCTAACATGTTTATTTCAGTCCATGTAGTATTAGATATCTTTTAGGGACTTAATATAGTTCAAGGGTATATTTGAAGTGAAGTGGGGATGAGTCTGCGGAAGCCATTTTGTGTCCCCAAACTAAACTGTGGATGAAGCGGATGCAGGGGACGCAAATATTGGCGTCCGATTTGAATCTGTCATTTTCAGGGTGTTTTGCGGATGCAACGGATGACAGATGCGAATGCAACGGATGACAGATGCGGATGCAGCGGATGCCTCCTAAACTGGTGAACAGTGACTTGCGGATGCAGCGGATGACAGATGCGGATGCAAATCTGTGTCCTAAACTGGGTGAACAGTGACTTGCGGATGCAAAAACTGTAACTTGCGGATGTAGCAGACGCGAAATTCTGCGTCCTAAACTCCAAATTTCTGCACAATGGACAGATTGCTCCAGAATTTCTGCATGAAGGAAAAGGTCGACCGCACCATATATATTTTCCCAACGGTCAAATCTCAACGGGAAGAATGCAACGGCTAGTTAAAACGGTCGACTGTTTGGGCATAAGGTCGATCGTTTGGGCATAAGGTCGACCGTTTGCGCAGTGTCTATAAAAGTGGGATCACTCCAAGCTCTCCACAACGAACCGGGAATCGTGGCGAAGCCCTGCCAAATTTTATACACGATTCAATCACTGTGAGCTTTCAATATTGTTGTACATCCAATTCTCCCCAACCCATAAACTTGCGAGTTATATTTGGGAGAATTCGGATTAACTAGATTTGAGCTTTAATTTCTGATTTTATTATATTGTGCTTGATTGTAAAGGGTGATTCCCTAAGAATTCATCACACGAGAGTGATAACCCGAAATATTCATAGGCTAGATTGAACGCTCGTAAGTTCAATCATTTGGTGACGCCTCGCAATAGTCAAATTAAGAGTGACGACTCGTAAGAGTCAAAAGTTGACAACCTAAGAATTAGTCAAGGGTGACGCCCCGTTTAACAGTCAATTTGTAAACGGTTTTATTGGCACCCGTAAGCCAATTATTTAGTAAATCTCTAAGTGAAACTTGGAGCGCGGAGGTAGGCGAGTTTGCCGAACCGCGTAAACAAATATTGTGTGCATTTCTCCAACCCTTACTCTTTAATTTACGCATTTAATGTGATTGCATATTTAATCGTATTCGATAAATCACTTAGGGATTTAGAGAATTTAAATATCGCACAAAATTATTAGAAATGCTATATTCACCCCCCTCTATAGGCGTATATCGATCGTACAATTGGTAACAGAGCGGGTATTTAAATTTTTGTGTGATATTTTGTTGATTGTGCATATTGCTATAATTTATTGAGTTGCATCTATTGGAATAGATTTTCTTGTTAAATTTTGTTGGTGAAATTTGATTGAATATCATTAATTGAAATTTTATATATTTGCATATTATGGATTCCAATATGTTTATTGAAGGCCAATGCACATCTAGACCTCCACTTTTTGATGGTTGTAATTATTTGTATTGGAAGTGTATAATGAAAATATTTATACAATCTATTGATTTCTTTTTATGGAAAATCATTAAAAATGGATTAATTCTTCCTAGACCAACTTGTGATTTCAATGATATAGATAAACAAAATTGGAATTTAAATGCCAAAGCAATGAATATTCTGTATAGTTCCTTGAGTAAAAATGAATTTGATAGAGTTCAATCATGTGTTAGTGCTTATGATATTTGGAAATCTCTTGAGCTAACACATGTAGGCACAATTCCAAAGATTGAAAGTGGAGAAAGCTCATCCTCCGAAAAAGAGGAGAAAGTGGCCAATACATGCTTCATGGCCAATGAAGATAAAATTGAGGTAACAAACTACTATAGCGATTCCGATTCTAATAATGATGATGATAGTGATTTAGTAAGTGAATTGTTAGATAGTTTGAATGAGCTTAAAGATAAATATAAAGTATTGAAAAAGGAGCATTGCAATTTGATCAAAAGACATGCTAATTTAGATAAATCTTTTGAGGATCAAATTGTTGAATTGAAAAGCATGATTGATGATTCTAATGCTTCCTTTAAATCTCTTAAGCATGATTGTAGCAATTTCAAATTGTTGAACAATGAATTGAAATCTACTATCATTTCACATGAAAATGAAATTGATTCATTAAATTGCAAAAATTGTGATTTGATTTCTATTAATGAATGTCATAAGCATGAGATTTGTAATTTGAGAATTATGAATGATACATTGAATGGTTGTATCAAATCACATGAAAATGAGATAAGCCTTTTGGATACTAAATCTAAATCTATTTTTGATGCTAAGGCTAAAATTGAATTGCTTGAGGTTGATATATGTGAATTGAAAGCAAAGAATAATGATTTGAACTCTATTTTACTTAAATTCACAAATGGGAGCAAAAATTTAAATATGCTCTTAAATTCGCAAAGGGTCACTTTTGATAAAGCCGGAATTGGTTATGAACCCTTTGCAAAGAAAAAGAATTACACTAATTTATTTGTTAGTTCATCTATTTGTAATTCATGCAATTGTGTTGGACACAAATTATTTTGTTGTCCATTAAAGTTGAATGCAAATGTTAATTCAAAATTTGCTTATTCCTTGGATGTAAATTCTAAATTTAAGTCTAGTTTAAAAACTAAATTGAATTTGAATTCTAAACTTGTGTGGGTTCCTAAAGGAACCAAACCTATAACAAAAGGACCCAAAATGGTTTGGGTACTAAAAATTGCAAAATGATTTTTGGTTGTAGGTTGAAGATTCTCCCAAGGAGCTTGGAAGGAAATTGGTTACTTGAATATCCAACAAAAAGGGGAGAAACTTTAAATGATGCCTCCAATACTTTATAAGCGGAAATAAACTTGGTGGAGGTACACAATTTCCTTTTAAATGATTTAATTTAATAATTGAATTTGAGTGTGGAATTTGATTTGGATTAGCATTTAGAGTTTGATTGATTAGAATGGATTATATTATTGATTGATTCAATCTTTATTTTTATTTGGGATTAAAGCATAGATTGATTCAATTCTATTGTTCTATTCTTGATTTGGGATTGAAAGTGTTTTAACTTTAATTAGTACATAATCTTCTTGGATTAATTGTTAGCTTTAATCTTTTTGTATATATATATTGAAATATGCTTTATTCATGCAATTAGTATTTTGATGAATGTATTCCAACAACTTAGTCTCTAAATTAAACATGCTAATGCAAACACTTGATTGTTGGATTCTAAGTTGGATGATTGTTTGGAATAAACTGCTTTATTGTTTTTAATAATGTACTTCTCCCTTGAATTGAAATTAGATTGATATAAGGGGAGAATAGTAGAAAAGTTGTTAATTATGATTTTTGTTTCTCCCTTAAATTGAATTTGAATAACGAAATAGGGGGAAAAAATAAAATTGTATTGAGATTATTGACTTGACCTTAAAATGTTGATTCTAATTATAATCTTTGATAAATTTTACTTTCACTAGGTTAAACTTTGACATTTTTCCATTGGTTGTAAATTGAATAATAAAATAGATTGAGAAAATAAAATTATTTAGAGATTTTTGTTTTCATTTTTCTAACTTACTTTCTCCTTTGAATTAAACTTTGTACATGGAGAAAATAGAGATGTTAAATTTGATTGGAGATCTTTGATTTATTTTTGAAAATTGTACAAGGATTTTAACTTTTGATAAATTTACTTCCGTTTGTGCTTAAACTTTGAACTTTCCCTTATGAATTGATGTTGCTATTTAGATCATTGATATAGGGGGAGAAGATCAATTTATATTAAGTTTATTGACTTGCTCTTAAATGTTGATTTTAATTTGTAGTTTTTGATAAACTTGCTTTCACTTATGCTTAAACTTTGACAATTATCTTTTGAATTCATTTTTAACTTTTAAAAAAATGAGAAAGATATTTGTATAGATATAATTGTTTAAAAAAAAAATAGAATTCTCCTTTGGGTTAAATGTGTGCATGGATAAAAGAGGAGAAAATGAAATTGATAGGAGATAATTGATTTGTCTTGACTTTTGTTTTTCCCCACTAAAACCCATATGTTGAATATTGTTAATTGATTTAGGGGGAGAAATTAAAATTGTTTGATTCAACTTGTATTTTCCCAAATGTTTTCAATTTTTTGATTTGAAAGAGAAAATAACTTTTGTAGTTGTTTTTCAAATTGATATAATTATTTATCTTTTGTTTGAAATCTCTAAAGTGATATCAATAATTATTTTGTTTTAAACTTCTACAATTGGTATCTATCTTGGATTTCCATCCTCAATGTTTTAATTGTATGCAATGATTTAGGGGGAGAGAAATGGTTCTTAACTTGAATATCTTTGAAAGATAGAGTATAACAATTAGTATCTTTGCAATTGGATTTCATTTCTTCAATTGATATCATCAATTTCTCTATGCTTTGAACTTTTTAAATTGGTATCAATCTTTGTTATTAGGATTGAATTTCAACAATTGAAATTATCAAACTAATTTTTTTTAAATGGTATCATGTATGAAATTATCTTTGTTTTGGTATAATTTTTTTTAGGATTTTCATTTGATATAATATTTTAGATTCCCCAACTATTTGGTTTTGTCATAATGTTAGGGGGAGAAGGATTTGTTTTTCATTTAACTTGAACTCATCCATGGATTGTTTTTCAATTGGTCTATATATTTTTGTAAATTGAATGGTTCTCTTAAGTCGTTGGATTCTCTCCTATTTGTCTTGTCATAACTATATAGGGGAAGAGAAATGTTTAGATTTGTTTTATTATTGCTCTAAGGGGGAGAGCAAATATTTTAAATGTGTGGTATATCCCCGTTTTAAGTGGTTGTTGTGATTAACTTAGAGGAAGAGATATTTGAATTGATTTTGATATTACACATTGGTATCTCTCTTTGCATTTTCTCTTTGAACTTACCATTGGTATCATAATTGGCAAAAATGATTCGATTTTAACTTTGGATTTACAATTGGTATAATTATTTGAAAAACTTGTTTTACTTCAAATTGTGAATTACCAATTGGTATCCTTTGTTAATTTCTTAATTCTTAAATTGGTATCATTTGTTAGAATGTGAGCATGTGTTTACAATTCTTGAACTTAAATGGATTCTAGTTCCTACATTTAGTATGTAATTCTTGAATCCCATTTTTTTGTATATATATGATTTGGACTTTAATGTTTATTCCCTCAAATGAGTTTAGGCTTAATGAGCAAAAAGAGGGAGAAAATTGTGTGGTTATTTTCAAATTAGTATCTCTACTTATAACCACAACTTGAATTTTCTTGCTAGCCTTATTCCCTCAAATGTGTATGTATGCTTAATGACGAAGAGAGATGGTATTTTTATTGAATTGCGATTGTGGTTATTTACAATTGGTATCCTTCTTTTAACTACAAGTTGAAATTGAATATATATTTCCCTCCATGGTTTGCTTCTTGGATAGATTTCTTAATTGAGGGGGAGATTTTGTCTTGAAGAATATTTTTGAATGTTAGACATCTTTGTGATTGTGATTCTTTACAATTTGATATCTCTTTTTAACCACAATTTAGAATTGAATGTTAATGCTTGATTCTCATCCTTGTTTGATATGTGGATAGATTCTTTGATTAAGGGGAAGAAATTTGTTTTTGGTAGAATTAATTGTTGAAACTATTGTTGAGATTGTCTTTGGATTCTAATACATATTCCCTAAATTTATTCATATTGTTAATGTTTAAGGGGGAGAATTTCTTCGATGAATCTTTTGATAATCTTATTTAGATAATATTTATTGATTATGTTTGGACTCCCCTCCCCTAGTATTACTTTTTTATTATGACAAAAAGGGGGAGAATGATGTATAAGTTGTAATATATTTTAGGGGGAGTTGAATAACATGGAGTAGCATGTTGCTTGGACTTTATTGCTTGATAAATTGCATAAATTACTTTGAGAAATCTAATATGCAATATTTGTATGCAAATACTTAGTTTTAGGAAAACAACTTATTGGATTTTGTCATCATCAAAAAGGAGGAGATTGTTAGCCTTTTTGTTAGGCTAAGTTGTATTTTGATGGTGACTAAAATGTTGATTAATTTAATAAATCAATAAGTTGTATTTTGTGTTATATTTTATATGTTCCGGATATTATTCTTATCGTTTTTATCATAATATTTATATCCATGTATATTGGAAATACCCTCAAAATAGGTATTATTAATGTTCTAACATGTTTATTTGAGTCTATGTAGTGTTGGATATCTTTTAGGGACTCAATATAGTTCAAAGGCAGATTTGAAGTGAAGTGGGGATGAGTCTGCAGAAGCCATTTTGTGTCCCCAAACTAAACTGCGGATGCAGCGGACACAAATATTGGTGTCTGATTTCAATTTGTCATTTTCAAGGTGTTTTGCGGATGCAGCGGATGACAGATGCGGATGCAACAGATGCGTCCTAAACTGGTGAACAGTGACTTGTGGATGCAGCGGATGACAGATGCGGATGCAAATCTGCGTCCTAAACTAGGTGAACAGTGACTTGCGGATGCAAAAACTGTAACTTGCGAATGCAGCGGACGCGAAATTCTGCGTCCTAAACTCCAAATTTCTACACAATGGACAGATTGCTCCAGAATTTCTGCATGAAGGAAAAGGTCGACCGCACCATATATATTTTCCCAACGGTCAAATCTCAACGGGAAGAATGCAACGGCTAGTTAAAAGGGTCGATCGTTTGGGCATAAGGTCGACCGTTTGCGCAGTGTCTATAAAAGTGGGATAACTCCAAGCTCTCCACAATGAACCGGGAATCGTGGCGAAGCCCTGCCGAATTTTATACACGATTCTATCACTGTGAGCTTTCAATGTTGTTGTACATCCAATTCTCCCAAACCCATAAACGTGCGAGTTATATTTGGGAGAATTCGGATTAGCTAGACTTGAGCTTTAATTTTCGATTTTCTTATATTGTGCTTGATTGTAACGGGTGATTCCCTAAGAATTCATCACACGAGGGTGATAACCCGAAATACTCATAGGCTAGATTGAACGCCCGTAAGTTCAATCATTGGGTGATGCCCCGCAATAGTCAAATTAAGAGTGACGACTCGTAAGAGTCAAAGGTTGACGACCTAAAAATTAGTCAATGGTGACGCCCCGTTTAATAGTCAATTTGTAAACGGTTTTATTGGCACCCGTAAGCCAATTATTTAGTATATCTCCAAGTGAAACTTGGAGCGCGGACGTAGGCGAGTTTGCCGAACCGCGTAAATAAATATTGTGTGCATTTCTCTAACCCTTACTCTTTAATTTACGCATTTAATGTGATTGCATATTTAATTGTATTCAATAAACCACTTAGGGATTTAGAGAATTTAAATATCACACAAAATTATTAGAAACGCTATATTCACCCCCCTTCTATAGGCGTATATCGATCCTACAATGACGGTGTGGATCACTCGGGCTATGACATTCAAGTCATTGTACTTTGGCTTCTTGTACGCTCCAATCTCAGGATCAATGTGCTACAATCTAAGCATTGTTAGACCTTCTTATCGTTTGATGAAAGGTGGCTCCCGAGACACGTGGTAATAGTGCTCACTTGATTCCTCCATCGAATATCCAAGCAGCACGTTAATATCCTTAGGAGTCAACCTTAACTTCTGTCCAAACATGTAAGTCTGGACCTCTAATGGTTGCGTGGACAGTTTCAAATTGTCATAAAAGAGTTTGACAATCCATTGACAGAAACTTCCAGCCAATTTGCACAACCCGGATAAGTCAGCCCCCTCAAACAATTCTTCAATTTCAAATTCAACCAATGACTCGAAGTCTACTTTTCTAGAAACAATAATTAAATGGTGAACAGTGTTTAACATCGGCTTCATACCGTTCGTTGGCGTCGGCTGTCTTGAAGAGTGGGGAGTGGAACGTCGCTGTAATGGGTTGAAAATGGACCAATACTGTAATATCCCATAATTTACTCAGGATTAAAAATAATGGTAATTATAAATTTTGGAGATTTTGGACGATTTTCTCATGAGATGTAATACCAGATTTTTCGTGACGGAATTAAGTAAGAATAATTGAGAAATTAATTGGAGTATAATTGGATTATTTGAAAAATTTTATTATGGAATGCACTACCCCGAAAATAAGTTTATGAAAAATAATAGTTGAGGTATAATTGTATTGATTATTTGGATAATTATTGAGGATTTAATGGAAGGAAATTATTAGAAGTGGTGAAGGGGAAATAGGTGCTTGGCATTTCGGTTGAATTGCGGTCGATTTTGTAGTCGAAGAACTCAATCAAAATGTACTACAGATTCACTTGGGATTTTTGGTCAACGTGCGGACGAAGGCGAGGTCAAGAAACTGGACCAAAAATACGTTATAGATTAGAAATTGAGATTTCGGTCGAATGACCGGTCGAGGTCGCAGTCACATATATCAACCAAAAAATAGGATAAAACAAAGGGGAGAAATATAGACTGAATCGGTTTAGAAAATAAATGAGTAGCCCGGTTCTTGATTGAAAGGGAGAAAAAGAAAGTGAGGTTGGTTGGAATTGAAGTTATGAGGAAAAATTAATTGAGGGTTAAGTGGAGAATTAAAAAGAAAATGAAATTGAAGGAGAGAGTAGGAGCTGAACTGGTTCAGCTTGTGAATGGGTTTAGGTTGGGTCATTAGTCCGGTTTCTTGAAAAACTAAAGAAGGAAAGGGGAGAGGAGTTTATGTTGGTCTGTGGTTTCGGGAGAAAAAGAGAACCGAGAGAAGAAGAAGGAGACCGAGAGCGAGAGAACGATCGAGAGAGAACGTGAGGGAGCTCGGGTGTTCGGGACGACTTACTCGCGGTGATGCGACTCTGTTCGGCATGCGTGCTGGTGCCGGTGATGCAGGGACGACTAACCATGAGATGGCTAGGGAACGGGTTTTTTCGGACCGAACAAATTGCAAATTGGAACTCCCATTGGCTGCGATTTCCAGCTTTAGGTCAAGGTAAGTTTTTCGTGTCCTGTGTGTTCTTCTCCTTGACTTTCGGTTGTTGATGATTCGGCGTTTGCCAGGGGCGGATTGGAGAAGGCAGGGGATTTTTAGTTGGACTACGGTCGGGCTACGGCCGATGACTTACTACCTGTTTGCCGACCGGTTCTGTTGTGAACCCGGTTCACGAATTGTGTTCTGGCTGACCCGATGATTTCTCCCTCTCCTAAGACAGATAGCAAACTTTCCACGTGGAAATTGAGCAATGGACCACCTTCCTTGAAGTGGGTAATTATCCATCAACGTTGTAGTCTCTTCTGCTTATAAATCAATGGCAGTGAATATGTGATGCAGTGGGGAGGATTTGTTCTGTAGCTGCTCTCAGGTGCCCTGTGGTGAGCTCTATGGAGAATTAGAGAGTTGTGGTCGAGTACTCTAATGGAAAAACAGAGGAGAAGTTTGAGTGAGTGATGCTCTATGAGTCTGTGAGCCAATAGGAGAAGTGAGGAATTGTGCTTCTCAGATGCTTCAAGTAATGTTCTCCTCCTTGGTTTATGGATTTAAGATAGACGTTATAGATGATGAATGATAAGGGTGTTTTCTGCAAATGGATTTTCGGCTCTCTATCTGTTATGACTTATGGATTTAAGGACTTCCTTCATCTTACTTATGGAATGTAATTGCTTGTTGTGACTTACTGATGTTGAACTCTCTGTCCCTTGTGGTTCTGGGATGTTGTTCTCTGCTTTGGTTATGGAATAGGTTATGATAAATGAGGCTGCTGCTGCTTTGTTGTGGAAATCTTGGGTGTCTGTTAATTGCAGTTACGTATTGCTAGTTGTGTGTTGTGGCTATTATAAACTGCTAAAGGGTTTAGGCTTTTAATCAATTATTGGATTAATTATTGGCCGTAGATTCATTGTATGGATGGTTGTGTAGTCTTAATTGTTGTGGTTGACTCGAATAAACAACGAAGTGATGAAAAATGTGAAGAATGGGGTTTAGTGAGTTGATCTAATGGATTGTGTCTAGTTGTTGAAACTATTAAGTAAAAGTTGAACATTAGGATTGTTAAGCGCTAAGGTTTATGGAAATTCAGTGGTTAGTAATCTGATCTGGTCACCACATCGTCACCAGTTACAGTTTCACTTCAGAGAGGTATCGTTAAAGGCAGAACCAATAGAAAGGGTAAAGCTCTACGACGATATGGTGAAACTACTACAGTAGGTTATGCATTGAGTGTGTTCGAGGGTATTGATTCTAGTGGGGGGTCTTTAATATATTCACATGCAATTCGTTGCGACATCTCTGATAATTCGGTGGTACCATGGAGGAGATGTGATTTCTCCCTGAGTGTGTCTCTCAAGTTTAAGCGGGGCATAAACTTGATCAGTACCAGATATTGAGTTAGCCTATCAGGGGCCTTTGTGGAAGAGGAAGTTATTTTTTGTTGGAGCTTTGTAGATCGTTCACCTTACATTGGAATTTCTTTGAAGATGGAAATTGTCAAAGTTTAGTGTTCTGGATTCATTTTTGGGTGAGCCAAGAAGCCTACATTGGATCTCTCATGTGGAATTCATGTCAAGGTGGAGATTGTTAGAGTTCGGAGTGACCCGAATTCTAGTTGGGCTAGGTCAGGCCCATATCCAATATTAGGGTTATTTATTTTCTCTATATATTGATGCTTGAGTCACAAAACTCATTGTACCTTGATTTCCAACTAGTGATTTCTCATATGCCCATGGTTTTTTTCCCGAAAGGGTTTTCCACTTAAATCTTGTTGTCCTTGCTTCTGCGTTCGATTCTCAACACATATAAATCAAACAAACTTTGAAATAAAAGTTATGCTTGTTCATTCTCATCAATTTTGTGCTTCATTGTTGTAAGTTGAGAAAATAGTGTATTGACAGTATTGATGTGGTTCGTCACCAATGTCGACTCTGACATCCGAAGAGTATATAATTTTCTTTTGAAGAAAATTTTATTATGCAATGACTTTGCCTCATATAATTTTGTTAATGTATCCCAAATTTGCTTGACAGTTATCATTTCTCAGACACTTGACAAAATTTCATCTGTTAGAGTAAGATGCAAATTAGCGATAGCATCCCCATTTGCTTTGATCCATTCTTCTTCTTCAATGGTCGCTAGTATTTTGCCGATGGCTATAGCACAACCATCCTTTTGCAGTAATGCCTTCATTTTTAATTTCTACAATAAGAAATTATTTCCATTGAATTTTTCAATTTCAACTTTTCTCGCCATAATAACAAGGCTTTGATAGAACTTGTTGGGAAAAATAAGGATAATATAGAAAGTTAAAAAATAAGTGTGGATAGTAATGATTAGAATAATTTCTAGGAAAGACTGCTCTTGACAAATTTTTTAGACAAAATTATTTTTCCAAATAAGTTGCCAAGAAAGACTGAAAGGATCACAAACGGTTCCACTTAAAATCCAGTCTCCTTAGATAGATCTTACTTACATAGTACAATTGCACCACTAACTGGTACGAAAAACGATAGCAGATGTGATCCATTAATATCAAGAATATTTTTATCGCACTGTTATAATATAACAGCCAAGAAATAAGAGAAATAATAGCAAAAATAGACATCATGAATTTTTACTTGAAAACCCAAATTGGGAAAAAAAACCATAAGGACCGAGTCTAGAAAGATCTCACCATGAAAAATAGGATTTACAATATTCTTCTAAAAACCAAATATTCTAGAAAATATTCACTAAGAGAAAAATCACCGCTATTAGATTTCACAATGTGCACAAAAGCACCTCACCTATTTTTCCCGCACACTCTTTCTTTTCTCTCCCTCAATAATCTTCACTCTATTTTCTCTCTTCATCATCTTCTCCTTCTTCTCTTCTTTGTTGGATCCGGGATGCAGAATGCTAGGGACTCTCTCCCTATTTATAGGGAGAGTTTGTCATAAAATGACAAAATTTTAAGGGAAACATATCACTTAAAATCTGCAAAGAAGAAGGCAGCACCTCCTTCAAAATTTTCAAACATTTGATTTATAAAGGGTGTCCTTCATCATAAAGAATAACACCTATCTCTCACATAAAGTCATTCAAAATAAGGGAACTAATTAAGATGTTATTCGACTCACTCATGCTTCATATGCTCCATGTCACTCAATTTATGACCTAAACAATAATTAGTCATTTGAAGTGAATTGATTATGCTCAAATAGGAATTTCAAATGTTATATTCTGTGTTTAAAAATAAGTTATGTATACAAGTATTCAAATTAGTATCAAAATCAAGTTATGCAAATAATGAAAATATATGAACAAAAAAAACATGCAGGAAAACATACGTATATAATTTAATTGACATACTGTAACAAGTCATGTCATTAGTGTCTGAAAGATGACTCAAAATAAGATTTTAAAAATCATGAAATGCAAAATCGAATATAATAAATAAAATTTCTACCTTGATTGGTATCTACCTCAAGACATTGCTTAAAACTAGTAACTTAGAATTTAATCCAACACTTGAATTATTGGTACTTATTATTGTATTCACATCAATATACTTCTAAGACTTTCAAAAAATATATTGGATTCTATATAATTGAGAGAGAAACCAAGTTGGAAACACACGAGAAATTCCGTAAGATAAGCCTAAAATAGGCATGACACCACAACCACTAACTAGTGACGTTGAAGCATCTAAGATGCAGCTAGTGCCATGACCCCTGCACATGTCCACATGTCACTAGCTTTGCAGCTCTGCCAACTTGGCACCGCATTGCGACACATGCGATTTCAAGAATTTATCCACTGTAGTGGCTTGATGAACTTCATCACCACGACCTTGTGCACAATGTTATCGTTACCTCAACACCAGACTCTTTGCGTCACATCATCAAAAACCCAATCTTTTCTAATATTGTCTCAAATCCAATCCAGAACAAATATATATAATTTCGGTGCAACAATTATTGAATCTTACCCCAAGAGTTGGAGTTTTTACACTCAAAATCAAACTTTTATCCAGAATTACAAATTTTGTAAAAAAATGACAAAATGGTAATTTGACATATAAACCTTGTATGTGTCAAGATGCCCAATTAGTAATTGGTGGCACAGAACTTCACTCCTCAAACTCTTTCGGCTCCCTCTCCTTTCGCTATAGCTGCCGTCTCCTTTTATCCTATCCTAAATTGAAAAATAGGTCAGCAGTGGAATAAGGACCCTTTTATTACACAGCCCTTGGGCCAACAGGGTGGAAGTTCACTGGACAAGGGTCACACAGTGTATGGTTCAATGTGACACGACATTTAATCTAAGGCAATTTAATTTAACAAAAGTACCTTAACATAAGTCAAATATTTTTGGTGGCGCTGTTTAAATTTTACGAGGAATTATTAAATTATGCTTAGATTGAGGTAACAATAGTCTGTACAGCGTGAGAATGCAAGTTTAAGAAGAATTTATTATAAGAGGTGCCTTTAAATCTCTCTAGTGCATGACCCGAAAAGGATTAGCGTCAGTCTAACAAGCTTCAAGATACATGAAATGACTATACTTTTGGTTAGGGTATCAACAAATGTTGGTTGAGGTAGTAAAGGCCTTTAGCACGACAAGAGTAAAAACACAAGCTCAATATTCTAAAAGCATGCATAGTGAAAAAGCTCTATCATGGGAGGTCTTTTAAAAACTCTCATACTCTCTACCACAAAGGCATTAGCATAGGACATAATAGGCATGGAGAGTATTTTCAAATATGGTTTTGAAAGTCCGTTTGTTGTTGAAAAGTAAATGTCACAATCCAAAAAAGACCTGCAACAAAACGGGAAACGATCCGATCTGAAAAAATTAAACCATCCAACCCTCAACAACATTGAAATGAATTTACAACAGGAGACTTATAAAATGAAATTATAGCTAGATTCCATTAACAACTGAGTTAACTCAAAGGTCCAACAATGAAATAAATAACAAAGTGATATTATATGTCAAAAATAACTATGTTTAAAGAAGAATAATATATTAGTTAACTAAAGAACAAGGTACTACCATAGAGTTTATATCTCACCAAATAAAATACTCAAAGAAATTAAACTAATAAAGGTAATAACTCCAAAACTCAGACATGTGTCAACTACTATATATTTTCCAGACTAAAAGCTAAAAGTGATGTCGTTAGGGTAAATAGACTAAACTTAATAGGAATTAAGTTTATATACAACAAAAATATAGAAAACATGTGAGCATGTCATATAAATCATGAGATAAAAATTTAAGAATAAATATATCAATAATGCAAGAATTAAGGTATTCTACTATAATGTGATATATAAGTAAAATAGGTCACTGCTAATACAAATAATAGTTCAGTGAAAATTGAACTATATACGAACTTCGAGCTCACAATGCTAGAAGCATAAAGAAAGATAATTCATGGTAATCGCAATAAAATAACAACCATGATCAAGTTTAGAGTTTTATACATAGGGATACGATACAATCAAACTGTTTAATTACTCTATTTCATGTAAATACATCCTTTAACAATTGAATGAGCGTAACAAACAAGCAACTCCCACTAGGATCGATCAAACTTAGTTCACACGACCAAGTTGATCATTAAAAATAAATGTGCATGCTAAATTAAAAAAATGGTCAGTAAAAAATGTATATATAGTACAAAAATTAACAAATCAAAAAGATAAGATATGTCATAAATTATGAGAATACATTTTAAAATAAATTTGATCAAAACAAGTATGAAATGTTGAATATGAAAATAGACACCTACCTTAACTAAGACTACCACTCTCTAAAACCCAAAATCTAAAAAGTCAAAGATCAATGCCTAGTCATAAAATTTTCTTCCTAAGTAATTTTTTAAATTCATAAATAAGATATAAATTGACTCATGGATCAAACGACCCAAAAATTAAAAATTTGCCCAAAGAGTAGCCCAAGTTGCTGGCTCATCTGAGCCACTACTTGGACCCATTCGAGTCGCGACTTGGCACCCCTTAATCCGCAGCTTCGCTTATTCTAGTCGCGATGGTCGTGACTTGACATCCCTTTAAGCCATGGCTTGACGTCGTAACCTAATGGGTTTCCCTCGGTTTTCCATAAAATTTTCAACCGATATTACTAAAATTTTCATACTATACGATATTTAAACAACCTAAACTATTTCCAACATGATTTCACATATAAACTACAAGATTTTAACCCAAAAATTTTAGAGTAACAATCTAAATTCCCAATCCTTAATGAAGCACCGCAAACTTACCAAAACTTGAGAGAAAAGGGAGGGAATCGATTTACTTTCACTAAATTGTCGACGATCCCTCCCAATCCGCACTGCAAATTCACTGAGAGTTTCACAATTTAAAACGATTATTCCCAATCAATATTGATTAGGGTCGTGAAATCTTCGCTTTCAGACTCCAATTTGGCGAAATTTCCCCAGCCCGAGATCCCTTCACTCCCTGACAGCCACTCTTTTTCTATTTCAGCCATGAAAATAGGTTTTCCGACTACCAACATGTATTTAAACACCTCCCTGCCCAAATCTCACTTACATTATTAATTTGTAACTGAAAATTCATTATAAGATAATGTTTAAAATTTTGAAATGATCTTATATAATTGCCGGTTATCACAGTGGAGTTTGTTGGACTGTCTATGGAAGGGTGGGATAGGTGAGAATGGTGGGCCTGATGGCTTGTTGTACGATAACGCGTATGGGGTGATGAGCATGAGTGAGAGTAAAATAGAGATGAAACTTAGAATAAAAAAAAAATCACGATTTAGACGAGATTTTTTTTTTGGCTTTACGAGGTATGAAGATTGACAGTAAAATCAATGACTACGTGTATGTCTAATTCTCTCAGCTTGATCAGGATGCTTTCGATGGCGGTATTTATCTAAAACCAGAAGTAAATTGGGCTAAAAGGCTTGATTTTTCAGCTTGGAATTCTTCAAAGCCTAAGCCATTCTTTACAATAAGCCCATTCTTTACAATAACCCACCAGAAATGTTATCTTCCCTCTCCCTCTCTCTCTCCCTCTCTCTTCCCTTCTGTAGAGGATGGCGATCTGTGCTTCACTCGCTCATGGTGTATCTCTGCAACTTTCGTCACCTTTCTATGGCGAAGCCTCATCGTCTTCATTAAAATCATCACACATAACGGATACCCCATTTTCCTTCTCACCCACTTCGCCTACTGGTATGTGTGTCTCTCTTCATCTCTCTTTATTCCTTCTTGTGATGCTTTGCAATCTTTGGCTTTGGGTTTGGTTGTTCCGAAACCTAAAATGGAAAAAAAGTGGAAAAGATAGCAAATAGAAGAAGAGAATAAAGCACAGTTTCATACTTCACTGTCATTAGATTCACTTCACAGACGATTCTTTCCATTTTCATGGATTGGAATCTTCAGAATTTATTCATTTCTATCTTCATTTCTATTTGAATAAATGAGTGTATTGGAATTACTGAGGCTAATTGTTTTCTTATCTTTTTCCATTTACTCACATGTGTTACTGTTATACAGGAAAACCACCACGTTTTCATAAGCAGCTTGTCATTTTTTCGAAGAGGATTTCGGGTTTGGAGGAGGCTATGAGAATTCGAAGGTAAGACATTGTTATTGCCTGTAAGATTCTTACTTGGCCGTGTTTGATTGACTGGAGTAGTTTTCCCTCGCACTGGTATGTAATAGCTTAGAAGGATTGGCTTTCAGGCTATAACAGTAGGAAAAAGTGAGAATGCTCATTTGAGTGTTGCTATTCTCTATTTTGAGCTTTTGCTATTTAAAAGGTGAATTGTGCGTAGTCCTGCCTTAACTTCTCATTTTCTTTTGTGTTGCTACTTTGATAGTATGGTCATTATATACTGCATTTATTTGTTTATCTATGGTTTTTAATCTTAGTTTTGAATAGAGTAGTATGTTAAATTCCTTATTACTTGTAGGAGTAATTTCGCCAAGTCCCTAATTAAAGGGAAATGAGATAGAATAATCGAATATGAACTTCCTAGATGGATAGTGTTGTATAAATCTGAAGTTTTTCTTCCCATGGAGACTATTATTTTTTTAGCAATCTCGTTGTTGTACTGTTTTTTGGTCGGGTAGAGTTAGGCACTCGGCTTGTTTGTATGGCACTTAGAGGGCTTGAGAGTTTTGTAAGGTCTCTCCTCTTTTTTTGTAAATAGGGTTCCACAATAATTTTTTTTTAACAATTAAAAAAAATTCTAAAACATGCATTATTTTTTTCTGTTGGGATTTCCACTTGGCATTGAAACTAATTACTACCTGGTCATCCATAGACAAAGAGAGCTTCAGAGTGTGACTAAAGTTAGAAGGAGGCCACCTTTAAGGCGAGGAAGGGTGTCCCCACGTCTCCCTGTGCCTGACCACATACCAAAGCCTCCTTATGTTGGCTCCCCCATTTTACCAGAAATTTCGAAGGATTTTCAAATTCACGATTCTGAAGGCATTGAGCGTATGAGAGCTGCATGTGAGCTTGCTGCTCGTGTCTTAAACTATGCAGGAACGCTAGTTAAGGTAAGCAATTGAACTGGTGCATTCAATTTTGATTTTGACTCTGTTTTTGAAATCTATAGAAATTTATCATCACATTCTCCAAATAAATAAAGAAAAATTGTGTTCCTTCTAATTTCTTATTCATGGTTATCTAATATACTGATACAGCTTTGGAGCATAGCCTCCCAAAGTAAGTTCTTGTTGAACTTATTCATACCATTTTTTCGCAATGTAAGATGACTGCAGGTTTTATTTATGCTCCATGATAGGAAGAATAATGGGATTATATTTAATTGTCATTTGTCAATAATGTTTGCAAATTCAGAGTGCTTTCTATCCTTTAAAAATGATTTTTTTATTTTATTTTATGGATTCTTTTGTTAATTCTTTTTTAAGTTTATTCAGGACTAACTTTGCATGAGTATGAGCTAGGAGATAGTCAAACAAATTTCTAAGGGAACTGTATGCAGCCTTTCCTTGCGTTGTGTCTAAAATGACAAATCCCTGGCCTGTCTCATGGTTGGTTACTTTAAATGTTAGCTGTAGAAATTGATCCGCTTATTATCTCTTTTTGATCTATGCTACTACTCTCCCATCTAAATGGTCGTACATTTCATTTTCTATTTTCTAAATATAGTTACTTATATTTTTTATTTGATTATTTTATCCTGTCAAGCAACCTACTCAGTTATATTTATAATTTCCAATTTAAAACCATTAATCAAATGATTCTTGTAGCCATCTGTAACAACAAATGAGATTGACAAAGCAGTGCACCAGATGATCATCGAGGCAGGTGCTTATCCATCACCTCTTGGCTACGGGGGATTCCCAAAAAGCGTGTGCACATCAGTAAATGAGTGCATGTGCCATGGAATACCAGACTCTCGCCAGTTGCAGGTTTGTCTTGCTATTATTGTACGCTACTTCTTTCGGAATGTTCATTTTCTTTGTTACTAATGATTTTCTGATATGCAGAATGGGGATATAATAAACATCGATGTCACGGTTTATCTAAATGTACGTTCTCAATCTTGTCATTCATTTACATGATGATCAAATGTGCTTTTTTTGTCATTCATTGTATGTAATGGTCTCATTGGTAATTTATGATAAAGGTAGCTAGAAAGGATCATTGTTTAGACTTTTTTATTCATTGGTATGCACCTTTAGACTCGTTTATTCCTTGGTATGCACTTTTAGACTTTTTTATTCTTTGATATGCACTTTCTTGCAAATAGTCAAAGGACCTCAATTAATTTTGTGGTAGGGATACCATGGAGACACATCAAAGATGTATTTTTGTGGCGATGTTAGTGATAGAATGAGACGATTGGTAAAGGTAAATGTTCATTATTATGTCTATGATTGCATGCTTAAGTTAGCTATTCAGAGGTAGCAAGCTCCTTTATATCTTTGTTATCTATCCTAAGTGTGTTCATCGGGCAGATTTGTTTAGTTACGAGCATATTTTCAAACTAAATCAAAGTGAGTTTATTGATTTTGAAAATTATACACTGAAAATCAACCACTAAGTTATGTAAGCATAACCAAACCAATCAAATTATTATGCTTCAATACCAACTCAAAAGAAATGAACAAAGTCAAACCTAGACTGTTTCACATATTCAATTCCTAAGAGAGTATAGAAAAACCTTGAATTCTTAAATGTTTTACTATAAGATAGTATTACTACAATTTCTCAACCAAATTAAAGTCTCAAAATATAAGCTAGACTCGCAAAAAATTGATTACAAAAACTTTATATCCGTTGTTAGTTAAAAATTCATCAGAGGAGTTAAATAGAAACCTTTATGTCTTAATTTTATAGGCCGGTTTGAAAAAATTGATATAATAAATTGGTTTTCTTCATTCTAAACAAAAAAAAAAACTATTCTAATTGACCTGTCCATTAAATAGACAATGGTTTGAATTTCCTTAGACAGTTTAGTCGGTATGGCAATTTTTTCAAATCCACAACCAAAGTCATTCTTGTTGTTCTTTCCAAATGAAAATGGCTTCTCTAAGCCAATTTTAATTTTGCGTAATGTGGATATGCTGTCATTTTTATTTAAGGTAACAGAGGAATGCTTGGCAAAAGGCATAGCTGTTTGCAAGGATGGTGCTAGTTTTAGTAAAATTGGAAAGAGAATTAGGTACTCTTTCTTCATTCTATTACGTCCAGAAAACTAACAGTTTTTAAAGGAATTGTTTCATAATTTTCAGAAAAAAAAATGATGAATTTATGAATTTAAAAAATAAGTTTGGAGGCCATCTGTGATTTGAATCAGCTAAATCCATATAAACAGTATTGCAGGCTAACACAGATTGTAGATATTCATATAAAGTCTAGTTGTTTCTATTGACCTCAACTGACGTGATTTTTATTTGTTTAGGATATGGAACATGAATTCTTATGTTTGTAGTGGAAGGGGTTTTCAAGCTTATTCCTTTGTGTTTTTTGGTGCATTCAAAAATTGGTGCAAAAGAGTGATGTTTTAGGAGGAGATAGATGTTGGGACTTATAAAAATAAATAAATTCTGTATTATCCTTTTCTTTAGGGAAAGATTACTTGGTTAATCTTTGTTGTATGGTTGGTTGTTGGGGGGTGGGCTTTTGTGGTCATCAATCATTTTGGAAAACTCTTTGGTTAAGATACTGTCTTTCTACTGATTAACAAAACGTGGCTTTTTCACACTAGAAATGAGTGACAAACAAAAATTATCTCGATACTTAGACCCCAGACCCCAGTTCTTGACTGATGGGGGTCGCTGAGTGATCTTCCTTCCATCCATGGGATAGCTCTCATACGTCTGTGCTTGGTATTTCAAACATTGGGGCCGGGGAAATGAAATTTTCATCGGAGACTCGTGATAATTGTAGGATTGTTTTTACATCAACTTATTTGCGTTATCAACATCTATAGATATGCATCAATGCTTTCACATTTCTTCAATGGATGGAGAGCGTCAGATTGAGAGAGTGAGAGAGAGGAGATCACTGAGAGGGAGAAATGTCAGTGGATGTAAATGTCATAAACTGTCCCCGACGTATTTACTTGAACTTGAATTCATGTGTGATTTGAAACCGATGGAGCTTGGAATGAGTGATCATGCAATCTTTGAATTTGTGCTAACTGCAAATGATTTGCACTGATCATTTTCTCAGCGAGCATGCTGAAAAATATGGTTTTGGGGTGGTGGAGCGATTCGTTGGACATGGTGTTGGGACTGTCTTTCACTCAGAGCCCCTTATCTTTCATAATCGTAAGTGCGTCCCTAATTAATTTCTCTCCTTTATTGTTAATCATGTTAAACGTCTTGTTTTCATGTGCCATTTTTGTTTGATAGGTAATGAGCAGCCGGGTCGCATGGTGGAGGGTCAAACATTTACAATTGGTCAGTAATTTGTTCTTGAAATGTCCCAAGCCAAGGAAAATCTCCTTGAACCCTTGACTTCTACTGCTAAAGCCCAAATCCCCTTCACTTGCAGAACCAATTCTTACAATGGGAAGCACGGACTGCGCTACCTGGCCGGACAACTGGACCACTCTAGCGACTGACGGTAGCCCTGCTGCTCAGTTTGAGCACACTATCTTAATTACTCGAACCGGAGCCGAAATTTTAACAGAATGTTGAAATAGCTCTTACCCGCTGCCCCATTGTTTTAAAAAAAAAATGCATACGAATTCATTGGGAGAAGCAGAGAGCAGGAGGAGTGGGAGCAAGGCACATCCATCATTGGAGATGCAGAAGACGGGGGCTTGGGAATATAATAAAGTAAGTAAATTGATTGAGGGGAAGGGACCAAGAGTTGTGGTTGTAAATGTCCAACCATTTGTCAGGGGATGATGCATTATTTTTCACCCGTTTTGGTTCAACATAATGTAATATTGCTGACGTGACCAATTTGCTATTGTTGTGAAGTTTGCAACCATAGAGTTACTTTAGAATATCGACCATTGCACTGGGTACTAATAATTAGTTTAGAATATCAAATTTTAAACCTGATTTCAGTTGTATCAATAATTATAGTATTAGATTTTGGTATGACCCAAATGAATTATCGTATTTTAAATCTCATTTATTTTTTCTATAAATTAAATTTTCAAAATTTACATCTAACCTATAGTAGCCGCAGCAGCATAATTGACTCGTAGATGGATCAAATGTGGACGTACAGTTGGCAAGTGGTGATGGATGAAAGAGTCACTTAATATGTTTTCGTTGGGTTGGACGTGTGATGAGTGCAATTAAGAGCGCATGATAAAAATATTGACTATTTGGAATTTGGGGAGAAAAATAAAAATATCCCAACAGCACTCAACACTTTCGACCATCAATCAGCCTTGCGCCGTCAGCAGTAAATCTGGACCGACCATCTAATTTATACTCATGCTTTTCATGATGACACGGTGTACATGCTGCAGATCATGACAGTATCACAAATGAATATCCATGATTCTGTTACGCAAAGGCGAGAGCGAGTGGGCCTGACAATTGCTTACGTGTGCAACGAATCTGAGTGGATCAAAACCTGGCCTTTGGGCAATTGAAGAGTCGTTTGCGGGAATTATCCACTCGCAAGGAATCAGGCGAGTGGCCACGCTCTGCAAAGATTCTCTTTCATCTTCCACCGTCCACGCTCGTATATTCGAATTAATTAAATCATTTTACTTAAATAACCTCTTAAATTCTATTGTCTACTCTGAAAACTCTTATTTTGAAAAGAATAAAACATAAAATTAGAGGGTTATTTTAATTTTATTTTTTCATGCAAATAATTAATTTATCATAATTACTTTATTCATGGAGGTCTCCTCCTCATTTGCCAGCCATGGCCATGAGGGGAGAAGGGCATCGACTTGAGGAATATCCATGTTTTTCAAAACCATATTTTATGTGCTACCCTTTTGATCTTCTGGGCTCCCAATCTCCAATCAAAGATTCTCGTCGTACGCGACGCCCCGACCATGATGTTTCCTTTTTTTATTTGCTTTTTGTCTCTCTATATTTTGCGATCATTTCCAAGTTTTCGTCCCATTTTTTCACTCCTCTCTTGTGAAATCCATCTTGTTGGAGGTGGGTCTGCAACTGCAACATTATTGCTTTTTCTGGGTCTACTTTAGATCCCACATTCTGGCTTGAGAAACCCTTTTTTCCCGTTTTGTTCTATTTTGACCGTCGGTTTCATAAACCTGAAGTGGAGGTCCGATCCTGGGTTTGGTGAATTCGAAAAACGTGTGCAAATCTCGGTATCCAGTTTGTTTTTACTTATTTAGTATCTAATTTATTTGTTGATGAAACCCGTTTTCTGTTGGATGATACGAATTAATCGTGTGTTTTTAATCTGATATATGTTTTAGGTTAAAACTCGGAAAGTTGGATCGACGTTGTATCAGAGAAGAAAATGGAAGGGGTGGAGGTTGGAGTGGATTTCAGAAAATATGTTGAGGCGCTGGAAGAAGAACGCCAGAAGATACGGGTTTTCCGGCGAGAGCTGCCTCTGTGTTTGGAGCTCATTACGCAAGGTTTTTGAAAATGATTCAAATCCACCATTTTTTTAACTTCGAGGTTTATTATGCTTCTGTGATTTTAATTTTACGGTTTGGTTGCAGCTATTGAATCTTGCCGGCAGCAGTTGTCTGGGACGACAACGGAGTACTTCAACGGAGGCCAATCGGAATGCTCAGAGCATAATTCCGGTGAAGTTCCTGTTTTGGAGGAATTCATTCCTGTTAAAAGGTCAGATTTAGTTGATGGAGATGAAGAATCCGACGAGGAGAACAGGATAGATGATAAGAAGGAAGAGGCTCAAACAGATTGGCTTAGATCTGCTCAGCTTTGGAATCAATCTGCCAATTCACCAGTCAAAGAGGTTAGAAATATCACTTTGTTTGGAAGCTGAGAAAATACGCGAGAAAATTTAACACGATTCTCCGGGAATATTTTGCTTTTTTTTTTCATCTTGCAGGATATGCCTAAGAAGAAGCGTATTGTTAGAAATGGAGGAGCTTTCCAGCCATTTCAACGGGATAAGACTGAAGTGATCAAGGCCAATCACCAGTCTCCAGCTCCTGCAGCTGCCGCCAGTTCGACGGCAGAAACAGCCTCCGGCAGCGGTGGTGGTAGCGGCAGACGGGAGGAGAAGGAAGGAGGTGGGCAAACACAAAGAAAGCAGAGGCGGTGCTGGTCGCCGGAGTTGCACAAGCGGTTTTTGCATGCTCTTCAACAGCTAGGAGGCTCCCACGGTACATGTCTTTCAAAGCAAGCTTCAAATTTCTATATTTTTAGGAGAAGATTGTGGTTTGTCAAATGAATTTTAACAACATTCTCTACAATATCGGATTAAGCTATCAACGATTTCAAATTAAGGTCCCAAACGAGTTAGTTTTGGAGAGTTGGGTCTTGTGTTAGATCTTAGTGATTCATAGGTTTAATGATGCATATTCGAAGCGACTAGTGATGATAGTCGATGGGTAGACGAGCATATATCAAAATTGGTATCCTATCGATGAATTAACGATGGTTAATTGGTTGTATAACTACTCAAACATCGCGGATTTCCAAATTGATTTCGACCGAATATGAACATGATTGTTCATAAGAGAATTTATGAGAGATTATGATTGTTCGTAGTCGATTGGGTAGATCGACAAGTGGGTTTACAACGATATGTGCGATCTCGATACTTATGAATGAGTTTTACTTGCATGGTCGATACGGAATATGAGGATTATTGATTTGGTATTGTCACATTCTTCATTTCAGCTGCGACTCCGAAGCAAATCAGAGAGCTAATGAAGGTAGATGGTCTAACAAATGATGAAGTTAAAAGTCACTTACAGGTTCACACCGCCAAATTTCTTTGCCAAAACTCTAATTCTTCCTGCTTATTATTCAATATTTCTCTAGTTGTTTATGTTTTTTTTGGGTTTCAGAAGTATCGGCTTCATATGAGAAGACCTGGTTCATCAATTAAAAACAATGGCAGTCCTCAACCTCAGTTTGTGGTGGTTGGAGGCATCTGGGTTCCCCCTCCGCGGGCCACAGCAGAGACAATCACCGGTGGCACAGCCAACCGAGTTTACGCTCCAGTGGCAGCTTGACCGGATTCGGGATCTGAAGAATGAGGCAGTGTGAAAGAAAGGGAAGTGGGTAAAGGCAAAGGGTTAGAAGAGAGAAGGGGAAGTGGAAGGGAAGCAGGAGTAGAGTCCAGTTCCACGTCCACTTCAGTTTCTCATTTGTAATTCTTCGTGTTTTTTTTTTGGAAAGAATGTAAAAAGTTGGAAAATGAGAAACTGCATAGAAATTTGTTGATTCGGACGTGTTTTTTTGGTTTATATTACATGCAACAATAACACATATATAGACGCAAATTGGTAGACTCTAGTGCCCAATGTATATGTAACATTTATATTTGGGTGATGCACATATGCAAGTATAGTTACTCAGGTTGGTTGCCATTTATGTTGCTGGGAGATGTTCATTGGAACCAAAAGAACCCAGTGATATCTTTTCTAAATGTGATCTCGATAGGTCACAGTGTAAACATGGATCATCTTACAGCTCTTTAAATCCTCATGAGGTAATCGCTGTCTAAAGTTGGGTTGTGGAACCGTGAAATCTAGAGTGTGTGCCAACTGTCGCACATGTTGTATGTTCATATAGACATTAACATTAAAACATGTTAATATGATGAATGTTCATATCAACATACATATTGGCACATGTTTGAATGATAATACTACTAAATATGCCTTGGATATTTATTGGATGTGTTTGTATTCATATTACATGCATGCAGGTAGACAAACATTAGAATCTACCCAGTATAATGCAATTGGGATAGCTGTATTAAATATACATTACATAGTCACTAACATATGCACATAGATAGATGCTCAATAGAATCTATCTGGAACAATGCAATCTGAGTCGTTATGATTGCATGGATTGGTTCTCCATACATAGACAATATTATAGGTAGATTATATATCATTCTACCTAGGAGGTAATGCAATTAGAGTAGATAGTTGCATTGGTGGAATATCAAGGTTAGTGTTAATTAGTAAACACTAGATGAGATTAGGAGCTAAGTGAAGGAACATAGTTGCACTTGATAATGGTGATTAAGTGGATAAAACAAATTGCATTTATCATTCGGTGTGCATGAGGTTAGTTGTACATTAAGATAGAGTGGTCATACATGACTTTGAATTGTATGTTGATCATGCATTCATTATATGCATTATACTCTTCTAGCACCTGAGAGAAATGTATGGTATCATTTACACATAGATCACAAAAAAGTGTAAACATGAGAAACAAATCGATTTGTCATGAGCTTTAAAGATGTGAGGGCTAATCATATAGGGTGTTATACATAATTAGACAATATATCTTAGATATTAGATGAAATGTCTAATCGTGAGTGCTAACCAATGTGCCATTGACATGTGCAAGTAAAGAACAATTGTAACATAAATAAATAAATCTTATAATGAAGAGAATCAAATATGAGATTAATAATAAAGCTTATAGAAATGAAAAGAATGACAAGGTTAAAAAAATGATAACCTTGATAATAAAACATTAATAGATGTGTTCGTAAATGGTAAAGTAAAGTTTAACTTACTTGAACTTTATAAAAGCTCATTATATGGTCACTTCTTATTTTCAGGTTTTGAATGCACCAACTCTGCAGATAAAGACAAAGATAAAAATGCCTAATGGTTTGATGAGCCCAATTTTAGTTTACTCTTTTGTATAATTTATGTGATAGCATGTCTTAGAGTCTATTCATATTTGAGATTGAGTTCTTAATGTAATAAAACTCTTGTATATTGTATGTGGGTACTATGGGTTTTATTTTAACGCGATCTTATGATTTTTCACTAGATAGTAATTTTAATTATTAGTATGTTTAATTTTTACAAGTCTATATGCTTGGAAAGGGCATTTTGACATGACATAGGGGTAGTTTCTATCTTAGGACGTCGGGTGAACTCGTGAGAGCGTGACATTCCAATTGGATTGTGAAGATTAGACATGCAAATCGCTCACCATCCCACTTCGAGAATCTAGTTGTCGAAGTTAGTCCCTGACAGGTAGGCTCGCATTATGAATCTCAATTAAAGTTTTGGTTCTCTCTATAAATTCACATAAGTTAGGATCACAAAATACATTATTGTACTTCGATCTTCACATAGTGACATTATTCTCTGTCCTTATCTTTTTCTTGTTAATGTTTCTCACGTAAATTTGATATTTTACTTTAATATTTTGATATTTATTGTCATGTGTGACATCCAAAGTTGATTCACAATTAATTTATAAAGAAAAATTTCTTGAACAAAAGTAATAGTGGTTTGACCAAAAAAATGAACTTGGCTTGAATAAATGGGAGAGAGGAAAAATGAACTTGGACCAACTTCTTGAATGAGATACGAGAATGAACTTAGACAAAATGAAAGAGATTTATCTATATTATCTCTACGATAAGGCTCAAAAACTCTAGATTGATACTATTTAAGTAACATCCTATTGTATAAACACTTATGTCTATGTACATTTTACTATAAATAATAATGCACGTGCTACAAAAGTAGTTTATTAATGAGCGGTTGATAGATTATTACTTAACTAAAAAAATGACGAAAAAATAAATATTTTTCGATTCAGAAGAATTCAAAATCTATATAATAAATTCTCAAGTGTTACCAGTTATATTTCTTAAATTTTAACGATCATATGAAAGAAGACGAATAAATTCTTTTATACTAAATTAAGTTAACGAATCATTTGAGTTTAGGTTTAAAGATGTCGGCCGTAGAAATGCAGTCTTATTCACTTTGTTAAATTGATTAGTGAGATATTAAAGTTATGTAGCGATACATATTAATCACCTTTCATTTCACATTTACGCTATAGTCAATCTCCAACATTAAAAATGTTACTTTGACCATCAACATTCTACTCGTCACAAAATGAGAAAACTTGAAATAGTAATGATTTAATAAGGAGTTTGAATTAGTAATTAATCGATAAATGTTGAGAAATGAGCTACCCAAGCCAGCAAACCCCGTGCATGTTGAGTATGGTGATGTGCCGTAGGCCAAAGCAACCACCCTACCACTTAACTTTCTTGCAATCTTTAATGTTATATTGTGTTTAATTATCAATTTGACTTAATTGCGATTTGTGTTATTAATGAAATGAGTAATTCGAAATAGGGTTAGGGTTTATTTTTAAAGAGTAATTCATAAGATTGAGAGCATTTTCTCTGTTGACATGTGTAGGTCGACTGGGAGGCAGGGGTGTCCCTTGAGTGAAGAAAGGGCCACATGACTTTTCATGTGTTTCAAAAAGAGGAGAATGGATGATTCAGGCGCTGTTTTTGGGGGTTTAAAAAATGATATAATTTCTTAGGTAAAATTACTTTCATATTATCCTACTACAATTTCATTTTATGATTACTTAATTAAAATGTGCACTCTAGAATCAATCAAAACTACAACTTTTCACGGCCTAAGCTTGATCATTAATTCCATTTAGATTAAATTTTAATGTCTTTTGAAGTAGTAGAGTTAAGGGTTTAAGGAATAGGTCGAACCGAAAAACACAAATAAAATTAAGGGTGGGATCTGTCCGGTTAGAACCGGAGAACCGAACCAAACCAACCAATTTTGATCGGTTCGGTTCGGTTTCATTGGAGAAAAAATATAGAATATAACCCAACCGAACCGAACCAAACCGAAAAATTTTGGTTTGGTTCTCAATTTTGGGTTGCAGAAACCGGGTAACCCGAAACCGACCAGAAGCTTAAAAAAAACCCAAACCCTGAAACCCGTGAGATGCCCTCGCCTAGCCCTTCCTTCCTTTCTGCTACCCAGTCCTTCTTTCTGCAGTTTCGTTCTACCCTCCAACGTCTGTAGGGCTAGCCGAACACACCCATGTCTCTAGGTCGTCTCTAGGGCTAGGCGCACACACCCGCATTGTCCCACACCTTCTTCTGTTCCGTCTCCCGCCCTCTCTCTCCATATTGCTAGCCGACGGCAGACATCAACGACGATTCGACGAACTGAACTTAGTGCAACATGTGATTCCAACTTGCGATTCGAACAATCTAGCCGGACATCAGTTCACAATTCACTGATTCTCATGGCTTTGTTTATATTTTTGAACTCCATAAACGAAGTTTTAACACCTCTTTCATTGATTTCAAGTCGATTATTCAGGCAGTGGCACAGTGCTTCCAATTTGAAATCAACGATTTCAGGTGAGGTCAAGGTTTTTTGAAATTTAATCGTGGCATGATGTTGATGATTATTTAGTTAGAATTTCTGTTATGTTTGGAATTTTTATTTGTATTGTGGATTGTGAATTGGAATTGGAATTAGAATTTGTAGAGACTCGATAAATCTGTGAATTTTGAATTGGACTATGAATTGTGAATTGGATAAATATAAATCTGTGGATTGGATAAATCTGTGAATTGGATAAATTTGTGAATTGTGAATTGTGAATCTGTGATATGTGAATTGTGAATTGTGAATCTGTGATCTGTGAATTTGAATTGGATAAATCTGTTATGTTTTTAAATATGTGAATTGATTAAGAACTTGCATTTGTTTGGTACTGATTGAAACAAGTATGCAAGTTTTGTTTGGTATGCAATTAAGATGTTGTTTGTAATGGTTAAATTTTTTATTTTAGGATGGAAAATGAGATGAAAAATAACAGAAAAAGAAACAAAACATGTGAAGCGTGGAATTACTTTACTAAAGTAGAACCAATAGACTTGGATAATCCTCGAGCCACTTACAATTACTGTGAAAATTTGTATGCATGTCATCCAGTAAAAAATGGGACTACAAACTTGAACAAACATGTTAGTAATTGCAAGAAATTGTTGGCTAGTTTAGACGAAACACAGAAGACAATATTATTTCGTAAGAAAGAGGTTTTAGGATCAAGTAAAGTTGGTTCTTTAACAGTAAAATCATTTAGTGCATAAAGACGTCGAGATACATTGGCTAGAATGATTGTGATTGATGAGTTACCTTTCAATATTGTTGATGGAAAATGTTTTATAGAATACTCAAATGAGTTGGAGCCAAAATTTAGTGTTCTTTGTCGTAAAACCGTTACAAACGATATTTTCAAGCTCTATGTAGAAGAAAATGTAATTTGAAGGTCTTGTTTTCTCAATTGCTTGGAAGAATATGTTTGAGAACTAACACATTGACTTCTATACAGAATATAAATTATATGGTTGTGACTACTCATATCATCGATTCAAATTGGTCTTTGAAAAAAAAAATTATAAATTTTTGTGTCATACCTAATCATAAAGGAGAAACCATTGCTATGATTATGGAAAAATGTTTATTGGATTGGGGGATAAAGAGAGTTTTGATTGTCACCATGGACAACGCTTCTGCCAATGAAGTTGCTTTGAACCATTTGGTTAAGATAATTAAAAACTGGAATGGTTTGATACTTGATGGAGAGTTCATACATTTAAGATGTTTTGCACATATTGTAAATTTGATTATTTGCAATGACTTAAAAGAACATAAGGATTCCATTATTAAGATTCGTAGAGTTGTTAAATATGTTAGGTCTTCTCCTTCTAGGATGCAAAAGTTTAAAGCATGTGTAAACAGTGCGAAGACTACATGCAAAAGTAACATGTGTCTTGATGTTCCAACTCGATGGAACTCAACATATTTAATGTTGGATACTGCTGAAATATTTAAAAAAGCTGAAAGAATATGACAGTCAATATGTATACGAATTTCTTCAAGATGACAATGTAGAAGTTCCTCCCTCTGATGAAGATTGGTGTGTCGTTCGTCAATTCATAGTATTCTAGAAAGTATTTTATGATGTCACTTTAAAAGTTTCGTCGACTTTACATATTACTGCCAATGTATTTTTCTCATAAATATGTAAACTTCATAGAGTTATCAAGAAATTTGCTACAAGTGATAACTCAACACTAAAAACCATAACATTTAATATGCAAATTAAGTACTAAAAATATTGGGGAGATTTCAGTAAAGTCAATCACTTTATGTATGCCGCTGTTGTGCTTGATCCACGATATAAGCTGAAGTTTGTAAAACATTGTCTTTTGAAATTGCATGGATTGGAGATGACGAATGAGTTGATAATGGAACTAGAACATACAATTAGAAAATTGTATTGTGAGTACAAAATGAATTCACCTGCAAATAACATAGAACAAGTTTCTACTTCTAGGCATGTGATTGACATCACCTTGACAATTTAGATGATGATGAGTTTGAGACGACATTTCATGCAGAATTGAACAATGAAGATCAGTTTGCCAATGAAAATGAAGTTAAAAATTATTTTTCTGGAAAAATTGAAAGCTTTTCATCCGAAATGGATATATTGAGTTGGTGGAGAATGCACACTACAGAGTATCCAACTTTGAGTAAAATAGCAAGAGATGTGTTTGTTATTCCCATTTCGACAGTTGTCTCAAAATTGGCATTTAACTGTGGTGGTCAAGTGTTAGATTCCTTTCAAAGTTCCTTAGCTCCAAAAACTATAGAAAGTCTCATTTGTCTTCAAAGTTGGATTCATGATTGTAATAGACCTGCAGATATTTACGAATCATTGGAAGAAATTACGCAATATGAAAAAGGTATAATTATTTATATATTTTTTTAAATGTTATTCAGTTATTTTAATTACTATTTTTTTTTTTTTTGGTAGATTTGGATGATTTTATAATAGTAGCAAACAAATATTGATATTCTCTCAGGTGATATTGTTTCTGTTTATTCGATTTTTGTAGTTGAATTATTTATTTTATTTATCATTGTTAGTATTTTATAGAAATAATTATTTTATCATTGTTAGTATTACATAATGCAGGAACACAATTAGATGATATTAACGAATAAAGGATTTGGATTCAACACATACTCGTTTGGGTCATAAGACAAAATGTTCGGTGTTTCGTTTACTATTTTTGTAGTTTTTTATGCTATCTTCATCTATGCATGAGACGTTTGGTGTTTTGTTTATCCATTTGTGTCCTGAGAAGAAAATTATTCATTTGTGTTGTTTCATTTGTCAGTTTTTTATTTTTAATATCATTATAGATTCTTTATTTAATTTTTAATATCATTATATGAGTAGAGCCAAATTTAATATTTCTGTTTTTTATTTTTTATTTTTAATATCATTATACAAAAACAGAGTAGGATGAAAAGAGTTGATACGAACCGGTTGAACGAATTGATATGAATAGGCTGAATGAATTAATATGAACATAGTTCAATTCTTTTGAATCAATCTGATATGAACAGTTACAGAATTGATATGAACACTGAACAGAGTCAGATGAAAAATATTTTATTCCTCATGTAATTATTTTATTTATCGACATCTTTAAAAGCAAACCGATTAGAACTGAAACCGAGGTTCAATTTTCCACTATTCTCGGGAAACTAAACCAAACCCAACCGAACCGTTTCCACCCCTAAATAAAATTGAAGAGTTTAGACCAATTTTAGGATGCAGTGAAAAGTCTAGGACTAAGCATGTAGGGCCTTACCAACAATTAAATGTATGTAAGGATAGGTAGAACTAGAATTCGAATCAATATTGGCAATTTGGTCTCAATTCAATCTAGTTCTCACTATATTAGGAATTATAGCCGATGTTGGATGTAGAAAAATCATGAGCCCATGATTGGTTCACAATTTTGGGTGCCAAAACCCATGAAAATAAACCGAACCATGGCAAATCACGTGAGTCAAAAAATCCAACCCAAATTCAATTCATATTCGATCAAAACACAACAATAACTCATGATTTTGCCTAAAGCCTACAAGATTGGTCCAAAATCAACATTAAATATATGTATTTTAATAATATTAATTTTTTTTTACTTTAAAATTTAATCATAACTAAATTATCAATTCAATTCATGTTCTCAATATTTCTGGTCCTGAACAATGGAAACCATTCTTTTTGGGTTTGGCCTCCAAACCAGACTGAACTGGACTATGCCTATTCCTATGTGTAGGTTTATTCTCTTCAATGTCAAAGAGTCAATTATCCGTTACCAAGACAATAATAATTTTATTATTGCTAAGTGAATTCATTGTTCTTAGTTTTTTCTTTGCTTTCTCTAATTATATGGAAATCGTTTTCAATTAAGTGTTTTTATTTTGCAGTCAAATTTAATGTCTTGTTTCTTTACCTTGAGAACAAGTTGACTCAATGGGACAGGAGCAATAAGCAACCTTATTCTCAAGGGAGGAGATTAGTTAGACTTAGAGGGGAGGGGACCAGGGTATTAAATATGATAATTAACAAAAAAAATTCTTGAACTATGTAATTAGTGACAAATCAAATTTTAAATTATTTTTATTAACAAATTAAACTCTGAACTATATGAAATAAACAAGACAAACCTTGAAGTCATGTTTTTCGTTAAAAAAATAAGTCCGGACATTCACCGCACACGAAGAAGCATTTGCGGACGTGAACAACCACAAATTAATATAGTTGGTATCGAAAGTGAGTGTTTGCGGGATGCAAGAGATTCGCGGATAGTTTCACGTCCGTATACGTGAACTCCTTGGCTGGCGTGATCTTGCAGCCATTGACGTTTGTTCACTTTTCTTTATTTTTTTGTAGTTTTACATTTTCGAATGATTGTAATGTAATATTTTGCAAAAATTATGAACGTGTACATACTAATGACATTTTGTTATATAATATAATATTTTAGTTATATATTTGTGTTATTTGGATATATATTGGTTATATTTGGCATACATACCACAATAATGTCACTTGATAGCATGTGTGAGATATATTGTATAATGTTAGCCTAAATGTTGTTAGGCTCAATTGTTTTAATGATAAATGTTTTTATTGTAATTATAAGTTGTATGTTGATTGTTTGGGCTTAAATGTTTAATCATTATATTTTTATTTTTATTCATTGAAAATACCTTCAATACAAATATTAAGTTGTGCTAACATGTCTATCTAAATCCATGTAGTGAATATATATATTGAGCTTAGAAATATCAAGTATGGCAAGTGGAAAACTTACAGCGCAGACGTAGGCGAGATTTGCCGAAAAACGTGAACAACTCTGTTTGCATCTCTCTTCCCTTATCTCTCTCATTATTGTGATTACTTGTATGTTTTATTGTCTATAAATCACTTAGAATTAGAACAACTAATATAGCATGAAAAAGTTTAGAACGTTTAATCCTAACATATAACACTTCGAAACTTTGTCAATTATATTACAATTTATGTCATGCTAAATTGGATATTTGCTTGTAAATATAAATGATTTTGATTTTTGTGTTGCCGAATTAGTGATAAATTTTGAGTGATTTGGGGTTGAAGGAATTGATTGTTATAAGTAGGGGTGAAAATCAGTTTAGTTCGAACCAAGTAACTAAACCAAACTGATCATTTTTTATTAGTTCGGTTCGGTTTTGATATGAAAAAAATAAAATATAGGACCAAACCAAATTGAACCGATCATTTCGGTTCGGTTCTTGGTTGTAAGTGAGAAAAACCAAGAAAAATCGAATCGAACCAAAAATAAAACTAAACCTGGAAACCTATTTGAGTCATTCATTTAATTCCAATTTTTTCTCTATAAATCTACCTCCTTTAAAAGTAAACCTGACAACTCTTCACTCCTTCGACCTCCGCTGCCTCCTATATGCGCCATTTGAAGAGACGAAAAGTTGCGTATTTCAACCCTCGTCCATCGTTTTGTTTCTCTATCGAGTGTCAACTACCGAGCGGCATTGTGGTTGTCATCATTGCCTTTTCAGCGTAGCCCTAACTTACAGTCAACACCATCGCTTTGGATAGTTGTAGTTCTCAATGCGAACTTCACTCAGGTTCGTCGAATATATATTCAACATTTTGTTGTTTCAATATTCATTCTCATTTCGCGCTTTGTAGTTCACACAAATAAGTTGCATATGAAATTTGCAAAAATCTTACTGTGAAATATGTTTTTGGTTGTAAAATATGTGAAATTTGTTTCTTGATGTGAAATTTATTTCTTGTTGTGAAATTTGGTCTGTTTTTTAACAAATACGATAGGATATTGGTCTGTGTTTGAACAAACCAATCTTGCTTTGAAATTTGTAAAATCTTCCTTTGAAATCTTGTTGTAAAATAGGTTTTGGTTTAGTTTTGTAATTCCTATGAGAATTTATCTTCATTTTTATCTTTATTTTTGCTTCCCACAAACTCTATCTTCTCTTCGCTTGTCTTAGAAAATCAAAGGCATTTTTCCTATCTGTGATTAAAAGTGAAAAACCAAAACCAAACCGAAACCAAACTGAGAAAAATCGAAAATCGAGGTTTGATTTTTTATCGGTTTTAGGTGGATTCGGTTCGGTTTCAATTTTTCTTTTTCAAAACCCAATCGAGTTGGTTCGATTCCAATTTGGTCTAAAATCAAACCGATCCGAACCAATTCCACCCCTAGTTATAAGGTATGTTTTTGGATTAAAAAGGTTTGGTATCCGTAGAGTGAGGTGTATCTACAAATGAGATGGTGTCCACAGATACTTAATTTCATATGGATGTGGGCACACACGTGATAGGTTTGTGGATGCTTAGTCTCAAAAGGATAGGTGATCATGTATGAGATGTATCTACGAAAGTGTTGGTAACTGCGGATGTGTTTGTCGCGGCGAAAGTGTTGTGTCCGCATATACTTAATTTCGAATGGACAAATGGTCGCACATGGACGACCATGCACGAGATATATCCGCAGAAGTGTTGGTGAGTACAGATGTGTTTGTGTCTCTGAAAGTATTGGTGTCCACATATACTTGATTTGAAAGGATACGTGGTCGCACATGTGATGGGTCTGTGGATATTTAGTTTTAGAAGGATGGGTGACCGTGCATAAGGTGTATATGTGGAAGTGTTGGTAACCGCAGATGTATTTGTGTCAACAAAAGTGTTGGTGTACGTAGATACTTGATTTCAGAAGAACATGTGCGCATGACTTGTGTTCATAGAATGTTAAGTGTATGGCAGATATCCGCAGCGGAAGTGCAGGTTTTTGCAGCGAATGTACGGACATCCAAGGTTTAAGTCTTTGTCAAGAGCAGACATTTGAACTTTTTTTTTTTGTGTCCACTATAAATGTCAGACATCTGTTTCTATGTAAATGCAAAGATACGAATATCTGTCATATAAATTTGCTCATTTGCTTTAATGTAAAGGGATATAATCGAACATGAGGGTAAAATAAGAATTGTGTTTTTTTTTTTTTTTTTTGTTAATTACCCTATTATATAAAAGGTGAGAGAGAGTGCGTGTTAGAAAAGAAATGAGTGGAAAGCAATCGGCTCAAATGAGATGACAATGCTCAAACCCAGACTGCTGGGTTCAGTTGGACTAGTAGCATATGTTTTTGTCCCAAATGCAGCTAGGCACCAACAATCAAACTCTTCATTCTAATCTAAAAGGCTTTAACATTTTATTTCAAGAAAATTGAAATGTTAACTAAATTAATCAAGCCCGACGGAGATTCATTCAACTCGGCCAATAAGTTCTGAAGCAAGAAACAATATAAACAAAGAATATCAAAATGATGAAGAACAAGAACAAGAGATCTTTTAAGAGCAGTATCTCGCATCACTTGTCAGTTCTAGATTACATACCGTCATCAGCCAATACACTACTGCACTACCACCACCACTTCGTGAAATGTTAAAAATAGTAGTTGCTCTCCTTAAAAGGTCTTCCTGCCCAACATGTCACCATAAAAATTACAGATGTAAAAATGAATGAATCCGGCGTCTAGCTAGACATCATCACATGGTCAATAGCCTGGAGCGCTTGGTTGGCAAAAAAACGGACGTCAACGTCTGGATCCTCGCTGAGTTCAACCAAGCAGGGTCGGATTGTCTTCTCGACCACCTTCATTGGATAATTACAATGTTTAAAAAGGAAAAACATCACAACATGGAAGTCAACATACAAGAATAAAATATATATATTAACAAAAAAACAAAGATAACTCATTTTGACGTCACTAATTTATTCATTTAATGGACAAAATAGTAAATCAAAATGACATAACAATGTCACTCAAAACTTGGTTCATAACTTGGCCTCTCCAGCATTACTCTTATTGAGATACTTACAGGCTGGTCGACTATGGGAATTAATGACTGGAGCACCTTAGCTACATTGAACTTAATGTTGGGAACTCTGCATATATGGAAAATTCAGAATCGCATTACAAACCAAGAATGAGCTTGATAAGTGTATCTTTTTCTCTGTCCGGTGGCGAAACCAAAAACAAACAATCAAGTACCTGTCCTTTGAAGAATTGACAACGACAGGGAGTAGCTTTGAGCAGGTGATTTCTGATCCCATTACTGGGGCTAGAAGAGAGATTGCACGGAGAATGGTCATTCGATACAGATAATGTGGATTGTTAGTCATCTCCAGAACCTGCCAAAATGGCATGTCATCATTGCGTTAGGCAAACTAAATGGTGGGTATAGAAGAAACAAAAGAAGAAGAAGAATTGGGGACTGCTATAATACTCAATAACAGAAGAAAACATCAATTGAGCAAACAACACAAGGCCCTTTTACACCCATCTAATTTGACCAGCGCTAAAGAATGAGGCAACAGATTTCTACATCGTATAGAAATATCAGAATAATATGATGTCGTTGATATTAATTAAAACTGCACGAAATAACATGCAGATTTCTCTTTTCAATTGATGCCTGTTCTATAACAATACTACAGCTGCGATGTTGTAATAAACGAGGAATAATTTATCAGAATTAATGCTATGTAATGATTCAAGACCAATAATAATTATCCCTCCAATCGTGGGCACTACTACAGGTTCAATGTACAAAAGGCCTACACTATTGTGCTCCCAAAAGATTCTTCCTTGCAGACAACAAGTACGAAAAATTATCAAAACAAACCTGTGGGACAATGTGCTGCATTGCCCAATCAGGACCAAATTCTTCTGCTAGTCGCTTTAAGTTGTTTGCAGCTGCATCTCGAATTGAGTAAACCTGCCCAAATCCATTAATAAAAAAAACTGCTAGCAAAACACAACTCTGATATACAGCATAAATGGTGGAATAAAATATAAATCCTCACAAGATGCAAAAAAGTAAAATAGAAAATGTGATGATGAGCCATGTGACGAAGTATTAACCTTAGTCAAAGCCTATTCTTGAGGGAGGAAACCCAGACAAACCATCTGACCGTAAATTTAGCCTTTTGCATCTGTTCACAAGGCTTTTCATTGCAAGTCGTCAAGAAAGAGCAATTTTGTTTTTAGTCTGACATTTTACTGCTTTGCATATACATCACTTTGGGTCTTTTAGTGAAAGAAATATATTGTATCAAGAAGCGATCACCCCAATTTCGGAACCAAACTGTTCCTTTGAAAAAACCTCAAGTCATAACAATTTAATTTGAAATTAACTAACTTCCTACATCGACTACTCTTAGATGTCTTCTGCAGTCAATAATTACAGAAACCACTCAGGGTATAACACAAGATGCAACTAGGAAACTCTAAATATTTTGATGTGACATGTGCATACGTATTAGAAAACTACATCAATCAGTTTATATTCAAAATGGAAAACACAAACCTTATCCTGTAACCATTGCATGCAAAGGGCACCAAGCTTATCATCAAAAAATCCAACACCCAACTGGCTAGCCAGCAGAGGAATATATTCTATTATTGCAAGCCGGACTCTCCAATGTCTATCCTCTGCAAGCTCAACAATGGCGGGTAACAACGATTGTGATAGGAGATCAATTCCAATAACCTGCAAAAAATTACTTGAAATGGCTTGGAAAATAAAGGTAGACCAGTGTGTGACAAATCAAACTTATTCTGGAATTCCAGAATAAATGGATCAATACTAGAGACACGAATTGGGATTGGAATTTTGACAAACCTGATTTACTTGATCAAGCTTGCTAATGATATTCAGCCGTACATCAGGAAATTCATCCTTCAAAAGAGAGAGAAAAATTGGAAGGAGCTGTTCAATTGTCGCATCCTGCACAAAACATCAGAATGAAATCTTGAAGTTCAATCATCTAATGCTACATATAAGATCAGAAGATCATTGAGAATTTATGAACTTATATCAATGAGTCAGACATAACAAAAAACCACAACATCTCAAACACTTATCAGATGAAATGTAAAAAACGAATACTATAATCCTAATCTTTACTAGGACACGGCACAAACCAATAACAACGTACCTTTCCTAATACAGGAGCCATTCCCATTATAACTGAAGCTAAAGCAGACCGGACATGCTGTGAAGAATCTGATGAAAGTTCCTGCAAAGATTTAATACATATTCATTAGTCTTAGCATGGAAGCATCAACTGATCTTATTCAAACCCCTTAAATAAAAATGAACCAAATGAATAAGCCATTCTCCATATGCATTTTCACCTTCACACAAGGAAGAATGTGTTGAATTGCCAATTCTGGATTTACTATCCTGCAAAATTTAGTTACTTTACCCGCAGCTGCTATACGAACTTCAGCCTCATTGTCTCGAAGCAAGCGCACATATGACGGCACCAACTCAGTCCTTCAAATCCATTAACCATATTTCAAAATATTGCAAAAAGTATTATTGCATAGAAAATTCAATTCACTCACACAATTTTAGACAAAACAATATTTCAACAAATGAATACATAATGATAAATATATTATCATGGAAAGAAAAAACAATTCCAAAACTAATGTCCAAACAATACTTGTTGCAGCATGTAATCACAGACAAGGCTTGATCATTTGGAAGACATCTCAACCAAAGTATGACAATAGTTTGAAGATACAAGAGTTCAATAAGTTACCTGGTGGGTTCAGGTCCCACAGCTTCACACAGTTCATACAATTGATTAGCAACCATGTAACGAACACGCCAAGACTTATCCTGTCCAGAAAAAAGGCAAGCAAAAGATATTTAACTATCAGACCACAAACAAAAAGACCTGAACAAGTACAATATTATTCACGTTGTGAAGCTTATAATCACTTATGTATCATTATGTGTCATAACATGAACGTACAATAATGTCAGTTTCACTTCAAACATTGCCAAACACAGAGTAGAAACATGAATTTTATCGCCAGCATAAGATTCTTTCATGAGACATGTATCAGAAGAACACTAATAGTGTCCCCAGGTCCAACCTAGTTTTTAAAAATATGAAATAAATTAATGCGGCAGAACCAAAGTTTGGCTGCATCGTTATAAATGCTTTCAGCATCCAATAACAACAGATAACTATTTTTCCAGGACCACACATTGACTGAGGAAACACATATCATCTTAAAAAACTTTTCAGTTTTCACAAAACTGACAAGAAAACTTTCAACAACTCTATGCGAGTAACTTTATCTGGGATACATCAAGACAGACTCAAAAAAATCCAAAAATATTCTAAATGGCATGTTATATGATTCCAAATAATCTACAAAAGCAGATGACTCATTGAAACCGGTTCCATTTTATAAACAAAACATTAGTTATCGCACCTGAGAGAAGTTAACTATAACAGGAAGTATATGAGCTACACAATCTTGGGGCTCCAACAATTTTCCCAGTGTGGCACAGCCTTCAACAGCCAACAATCGTACAGAATCTTGGTCTGAAAAGGGGGGAAAATCACAACTATAGAAGTTGAATAAAAAAGAAATCAAAAGACTATATAACTATATTGACATCAAATAACAGGATACAATCTATAAACCTTAAATGTCATTAGTTATGCGATAATATCATATAACATAGGTAACCACACAAGCTTGATTAAAAATTACAAAATTAATTGGTTGTAATACATATAATTAACTAAATTAAATAAATCAAAAACTTGCAACTCACAGCGTACAATTACTCTTGAATTTTGTAGCTAGAAATATTCAGTTAGGCATAAATTATCCCATCAAGGAAAGCCTGCTATAATAAAATATTCTGAATCTAAAAAATTTTAAAAGCTCGACATGTAAACAAGATAGTGTATTAATTTCTGCCAAAGAGATGGAAGTTCATCTCATTTCTTTCCATCTAGTTGGCGACAGCATGCATGATTAAAAGAAGAGGTGGTTGAACTTCCAATAACACCAGCATACACACTAGGTATGATTCCTAGTATCTAATCACTTCAAATGTATGAGAGTGAGAAAAATCTAAACTTCCTGAAACAGTAACATACTTTGTTCGTCAGTGAAACCTACATTCCTTCAATAACCATTTTTCATGCCACGAATTACCATTTCACAAGACAAAAAAAAAACCTTCAAGAATGCTCACTATTTTTAAGTACATAAGTTGCACTAATTATGTGTTCCAAATTTTGGTGCAATAAGTTCCTAAAATAAGTAATTCGACAACAGACAAAGAAAATTCCATGTAAATTATACTGCATGCCAATTGCTTATATATAAACTAGAGATTACCATCCTGAGTAAGATCATCAAAGATTGACATGATGTCAATCTTTAGATGGGCAGGTTCAACAGTGGCAGCAAATTTCCCCAGGTTTGTTGCAGCAGATCTCCTCACCATTGGCATGTCATCTTGACACAATTGATTATATATTGATCGTAACTCTGTTTTTAACATCTCTGGAGCACTAGCATATGCAATATGAAACAGACCACAAGCAGAGACTCTAGCTGTAAACCATTCGCCAGCTGCCAACCTCTGAAGACCAAAAACAACATGATATATAAGATTTTTAATTTTCCCTACGGTTGAGAAGGAGAATGGTATAGAATAAATGGGTAGAAAAATAGAACATATCTTTCAAAATGTTAAAACAAGCACAGATACACAGATGCAGAGGTATGCAGAAGTATTAAGAATGTTTATCGTTTACCAGAATATTTAGAATGGAAAAACTCCAAAGGATTTTGATGATACAAAGATAACAAAAAATCATCGATGTATCAAACTGAACAAAAGAAAATAAAAAAGGGAAGTGACAACTAATATACAACAAAAGTAAAAATAAAAAGAAGCTAACCTTAACCAGAGGAATGAACCAGTCAACCAAATCACTCTCCCTCATCTGCGATCCAATTCTGCACAGAGACTCCACCGCTTTATCTCTAACACACGTTTCCTCAACAGTGCAAAGGGTTTCCAAAGGAGGGAGCAAGATATGGGCAAACTCCACTCCTCCAACATATGGAATGAACACTCCCAACTCCTCAGCCATTGCAAGAAGCACCTCATCATCATCATCATTGTTTTCACTTAAAAATGGGATCAATTCCTTGCGAGTTCGTTCCTCCCCTAAAGCACGCGCAATTGTAGAAAGTTTACGAATCGAGTTCAGCCTCAGCTGGATGTCATCATTTTTAAGCTCGTCTATGAGGACGGCTATTGGATACAGTGGCTCATCTACCATAGCCATCGTATTATAGAACTTTCTGTCTAACATCAAACAACCAACAAGACTATCATCAGCGAAGTGCAGAAATACATTTCATCCTCAGTCACAAAAAATAAAATTTCAGCAATTAAATCAAAATAATATGAAAAAATTCCAAAATAATCCGAAGAAATAGATTGAGTCTTTGAAAAATAGAAATCAAGAGATGGAGCATAAATACGGGACACATAAAATCAGCGATGCAAAAATAGGTGATCTAAGAAGAAAAGGAAAAAAATCTGGAAATGGTTCTTAGGAACGGTAAAAAGACCTAAAAACCGAAACTCCAAAGCCAATAACCCTAAATTTTTTTGTTGGCTCTTGTAAAAATATGAGAAAACGATTATCTACACAAAGAACGTTCCGTCTACCCACTTCCTCATTTCTAAAAACAAGGCATGAAGTCCAAGATTCAAATCTAATTTCGCTCTCGCCTCAATTTTCTCAGGAAACAAACAGAAACGAACCCCCACTTTCCACATTAATTGACGCTAACAGAGTCAACTGAGGAAGAGAAAACGATGAAAACAGAAAATGAATTTCTCATTACCGATCTCAATGCCTTCCGGCCGGCTGGATCCGATTCAAGAAGCAGTAGTAGAGAGAGAGAGAGAGAGAGAGAGAGAGGGAGGGAGACAGCCGGGGGGAGGAAGGGAAGAAGAGACAATACAAAATACCGTGAATTTACTTTAGTTCAAGCTTTTATGGGCCGGATTTTAAGCCCATGAAAAGGGATGGGCTCGCTTCAAACCTTCAAGTTTCTTTAATATGCATACCCGTTATTTATTTCAAAAGGAAATTAGCATTACATACCATATAATTTAGAATCAACAATAATTTAAATTTTTAAAAAAATTTGCAAATAATAAAAACTCTATACAATGAAAAAAGAGCACCAACGACCTCGCAGTCTCCTTTCCCATCAAAATCCGTCTCCAATGCTAACCAACAGGGCGAGAAAGAACGTCAATTATCATGGGACGTCCCTCCTGCCCGTTGAAATGAGGGATGAACGTCCCCCGATTGCAATGGACGACGAGTTATCTATGTTGTTGTTGGTGGTATTATGGTGAGGGACGTCCGTTTTATGGCGAAGGACGTTTTATGATGAGGGACGTCTGTAAAATGGTTTCATTACATAATAGATTTTCGTCCAATACAATACATCCACCAATTGCATTACCAATACAATACATCTATATAGAACTATCCAAAACATAATTTACAAGTTTAATTTACAAACTTAATTTACATATATAATTTACAAACTTAATTTACAAATACACATAAACTGGAGTATGCAGTCTAAGAGTGGATGAAGGAAGTGAGGTTTGATTGTTCAAGCAACTGTTTGAGCTTATTGTTACCCCTAAAGACTTACAGATATAATTCATTGAGCTTGGTTTGTCTCTTCCCTTCTTCTTGCATTGCCTGCAGCTTGTTTGGCCAAACAAGCCTTGTTTGGCCAAACAAGCCTTGTTTCCCAAACAAGCCTTGTTTCCCAAACAAGCTGCAGGCAATGCAAAAAGAAAGTAAATCTCAAACCAAGTTCAATGAAACAATCAAACCTCAAATCTCACTTCCTTCAATTGCTCTCAGAAAACTCTCCTTCAAGGTAATGTCATGCTCTTAATGCATATTCCAATTGAGGAGTCCTATTATTATTGCTTATATAGTTGAGAATACTTACTCTTACTCTCCTTTAGCGTTCATGGACCTCTCTCAACATTCGCGGACATCCATTTTCTAGTATTGAAGGATGTCCCTCAACATTCATGGACGTTCGTCTTTAGTACTGAGGAACTCCCTCAGCATTAATAGACATGCCTTGGAATTCATGGTCATTCGTCTTCTAGTATTCATTTTTTGTGTTGAGGGATATCCTTCGCGATTATATAGGCATATTTAGCGTTTAGAGAAGTCCCTCAAACATAAAATGGACGTCCCTTGACCAAAGATGGAGGTTCATTTATGCCTAAATGACATAGTCTTTAGTCAAAGGACGTCCTTTGTGAGACTAGGAATGTCCTTTAAGGGCAGAACGACGTAGTCTCAAGTCTAGGGACGTCCTTTTCTGGACGAGAGACGTCCGATATTTGACGAGGGACGTCCGTCTTAATTGAGGGAGTCTGTGTCTTTTAAAAACACGGGTGCCTTGCACGCGACCTTTCAACGTTAAATCCTTTGCAGTTCATCATGCCCATCAATTCCGATCAAGGGACGTCTGTTTCTCGATCCAACGGCCAATAACGATCGTCTGCGGCGCAGATTGGGGGATTGCCTAAATTCATCCTTCCTGTCAATTCCGATCGAGGGACGTTCATCCTCGATCCAACGGCGATGAACCATCGTCCACCATCGCCTTTGGAAATGGCAAACTCCAGCATCACCATCTATTGCGATTGAGGGACGTCTGTCCCTCATTCCAACGGGCAGGAGGGACATCCCCCAATAATTGACGTCCTTCCTCACCCTGCTGGTTAGCGTTGGACGTCCCTCATTGTTGCAGGAGTGCCTTGTTGTTGCCTTTGACGTTTCCGTTCGATAGTCTTTGGCGTTAATGAAACTGCGACATTAACGTTGACAAATTTTGACGAGAAATGTGATTGCGAGGTCACTGTGTTTGTCTTTTTGTTAGGCTTAATTTTATTTTGATGATGACTACATGGTTTATTTTGTTGAAAATAATAAGTTGGTTGTTATACTTTTTATGAATATTATTATTAACGTTTTTATCATTATATTTATATCCGTATTTATTGGAAATACCCTCAAAACGGGTATTAAGTTATGCTAACGTGTTTATCTAAGTTCATGCAGTGAATTTATATCATTTTGGGACTTAGAAAATATATTGAAGGTTTTTTTGGAGAGTTTCGATCGCGGTTGGTGCAGTTCTGGTCGACCAAAAACGCTCCTAGCGTTTTCGGTCGCACTGCAGTTGAGCATGTGGTCGAGGGACACATCCATAAAGCTTTATAGATTGCTCCCGGTGTTTTTGAATGGACCGCAGTCGAAGGTACGATCGAGTTTGGCGTCCAAAAAGATAAACAATTTCATTCGGCAGGTTTCGGACGCACGGCAATCGAGTTTCTAGTAGAGTAAGTCAACCAAAATAATCCCAGTTTTGAATCTGCCATTTTTAGCATTTTTGCGGTCGAGCATGTGGTCGCGGTTGAAGATTCGGTAGGCTGAAAAACAGATCTGGAACTGAAAAACGAAATTTCAAAGGGAGCGGTCGACCTAATGTATGGACCAATCGACCGCTCGGAGAAAAAATTGCATTAAAGGTTGTCAACAAACAGCGGTCGCCTGCTGTACGGATGCAGGTCGACCGCTGCCGAAGGAAAATGCCCAGTGAATTCAACGATCGGATTTCCAACAGTCATATTTTCCAAGGTTAGCTCCGGTCGAACGAAAACGTTTAGGTAAACCAAAAATGGATAGTTATATAAATATATAGACTTACATAGTTCATTCTCCACAACTAGGAATTGAGGCGAAACTTTGCCAAAATTTATACTCGATTCCAAATACATGATTGAGCTTGTAAAATCTTACTCTCTCTTTAATCCTGAACTTAAGAATTCAATTTATGAGAGTTTCGAATTAGTTTTACGCTTTATTTTTCCAAACACATTTGTACTAAATTATAAATGGTGACTCCTTACGAATTCTTTAATTTAGGGTGACGCCCTGAAACAGTCAACAATTTGATTGAACACTCGTAAGTTCAATCAAATGATAACTCCCCGGAATAGTCAAATTTAGGGTGACACCCCGAAATAGTCAAAGGTTGACGACTCGAAATAGTCAAAGGGTGTCGCCCCGCTAATAGTAATTATTGTAACGGTTTAATTGGCACCCGTAAGTCAGTTGGTTAGTAGATCTCCAAGTGGAATCTTGGTGCACGGACGTAGACAAGATTTGTTGAATTGCGTAAACAAACTTTGTGCACACTCTCTAACCCTCTCTTTACATTTATGTATTTATTGTGATTGTTTATTTAATTATATGTGATAAATTATATAGGGTGGTAGAGAATTTAATTATCGCACGAAAATACAAAAACGCTATATTTACCCCTCCTCCCCCTCCATAACCGTGCATATGATCAGCGTTCTTTTTTTTTATAGTATAAGGTATTAATTGTTTGTAAATTTTCTTCAAAATTTGACTTGTCGTTAATTTTAAATTAGAGTTTGGTTTGTTAATTTCAATATTTCATACTTGAATGGACTAAAATAAATGTAAAATTAATAAAAGAGTATAATAGAAATGATTTATTATCCAATTACTTATAGTTTATTATTAGAACGAAATACAATGATTGCAAGACAATAAAACTAAAAGATACCGCCTCGTGACACTAGAAAAAATATTCAACAAGGAAATTAGTTCCCTCGAAATAAACTTAGTTCTTCAATCCAATGGATCTCAACATTCTTCTCAAACACCCCACCCCTTCTTTTCCGTCTGAAAACTCCGACGATGCCTTGAAATTCGCCTTCTCACTCAGCTCTTCAAACGCGTTCACCACATTCTGCAGCCTCGCCACGAACTCGATCAAAAGCGAAGAAAACGTCGCCAGCGACAGCGAGCTCGCACTTTCATATATAACCGACTCTTGCTCATTGAGCACGGCTTCCGAATTGAACGACGCATGTGGCCACAATAATGGCTTCACCAACTCGTTACTCGAGGATGTGAATTCTGGCTTCAAACTGACAGCCTCGATCACAAGCAGCTTGGTTTCTTCGTCTCTTATCTGAGAAGAGCTTTCGATCTGAGGATCTTCGGGATTTGTCGGTCTTCTTCTCGAATCCCAATTCTCGGAATTGATTAGAATGAAAGAGTTTTTGTTAATCTTCATTTGTAAAGCTTCGGCTGCTTCATGAACTTCAAAAAGCAGGTTTTTGAGGCTTAATCTTTCCATCTTTTCTACTTTGCTTCCGAGTTCTCGAAGAACTCTTGCCCCTTCCGCGCCAACCCTCTGAAGCTCCCCTGCAAAAACCTCTCTCTTATCTGCCGGTGCCTGAATTTACAATTCAGCAAAGACAGTAAATCTATATTTCACTCAAATGAATTCAACTATAATTTGATAATTTTAACTGAAATGAACTGCAAACACCAAATGACTTCTAACCAGTGAGTTTTATTTGTTATATGATCCTACTACTTGACAGTAAAAGTCGTCCTCATGACGTCAGGGTTGTATCATAGTGTAGGCAGGGGGGAGGAGAAATGATAAGTTTCACATTTTATTTTAAAGCGTTGACTAATAACGAAAAAGTCAAAATAGAATCTTAATTCTTACTTCATCCGAAAACAATGGGGACCACAAATAATTAAAATATCATAATATACATTAAAATAACATATAACTTTGCATTTCTTTTTTTTTTTCTTTTCAAAATTCTATGTGAAAATATATAAAAATTAATGAAATAATATTTTTTTTAAATGACAATTCGTAAAAAAACAAAAAAAAATAAAAAAACTCCATGCAGCCTAATCAAATGCTCATTCTATATGTTTATGAACATGAACCGTAACATAAAACACAGTTAATTTGTTTGTGTCCAAGAACAGCACGCATAAATTTTATTTGTGATACAAAATTATCCCCCTCCGCTTAGGCCTCTGCACAAGAACATCACAGTATAATAAGCATGTATATAGAGATCAACCAATGATTAGTTTGAGTTTCGACACTGAAATACAAATTCATTAAGAGTAATTCACAATCTGGTGAGTTAGTTGCACAAACAGCTAAACATTAATCGATTGGAGTAAAAAAAAACCAATAAGAATATCAACAGGGTATTATTGATTTGATCTTACTGTTGATGAAACTTTATAAATCAGAACATTGCACATCAAATGGCAAGTCCAAATTACCTGAATTTCAGAAAGTATGCAGCTGTGCATTGCCATGACCATGAAGGCACAATGCCTCAAGGCACCACTAAGTTTAACGTAGTTTTTCCATGGATAATTGAATTTGTTGTAAGGGCCATGAGGAGGTTCCCATATTGCAAATTCCAACTGCACATATTGAAAATCAAACAACCCTTTTTCTTTCTCCACCAAAAAATAAAACTAAAACTACAGGCATTACACGGATAACTGAATGCACAAACCATACCAGAGATTCCTCTTGGCTTGAAGACTGCACAGCCGATCGATAGCCTTTGTATAAGGGATCATCAGAAGCTTGGTAAATCAGAATTTTTGAGGGAATTCTCTCGTATTCTACACATTGAAGATATCCGCTTACGCAACCTAAACATCATGGTTTAAGAAACTAAATATGAGTATATTTGAACTTTTGATATAATGGTCATAAAGATCAATATATTCAACTTTATCTGAATCATTAACTCGAGAGATGATAAGTTGGTTGACATTCTCTGTCAACACGCAAGATTTGCTCTAGTATTTAGATATTCTAAATCAATATATTATTTTCTATTTTCAAACAAAGAATGTTTGACAAATGATGGTATCATTTGAACTTTGTTAAATTGCTAATTTAACTTAAAATTATTTATAATACTTTCTTGGAACCATTTGTTCACATCTCGAATCTATTGTTAAATAAACATTATCAACAACAGGGGGCAACATGCCTACCACTCTTCTCAAAATGAAAGCATAATATTCTAAGCCTGATAGAATATATAACTAAAACTAATTTAATTACACAAAGGTAATGTAAAGATCCAAGGCAGATCTATCATTGAAGTTACCTTCCAAAGAAGAAGCAACGTCTGCGAAATTTTTGACAACCAGCTTATGCAGATCTTCCCCTGCCCAAATGGGGAATACCAATACATTTACAGCCAAACATATACCAGCTCCAATGGCGATGAGCAGCAACCGATATAAAGCAGTTTGGTAGAAGGAAGAATTTCCAGATACCATTACAATGCAGTACGTCAACAAGAAGACCCTAAACCCATATTCATATGACTTCATCGTTGGATATAGTTTAACGTAGCTGGCACAGAATCCTACAATCAGTAAAATCAAATAATGATCATACTCCCAATCCGCACATATAGTAGAATTCTAAATTTTTGTAATTAAGTAGAAAACGAACCTGCAATGAAAATACTTATCACAATGATAACTTCTTCGATATTTCCTGCTAATACAGACAGTTCGGCGATGCCAAGAGCAAGACCTCCGGCTGATAACGTCCCTAGGGCACGGTTAAACCCTTTGTTCAGTGTTGCACCTGCGATAAATCATATGATGGACAAAACAGAGAATATTCAGGGTAAAAATCAAGTTAAATTAGAACGAATCTGTCGAAATCCATTCAATAAACGTAATTAATACCTACGCTGAATTCAAAAACGACAACAACGGTAAGAATCGCCCAAACTGCGTACTGGCTCATGTCCTTGAGAGGTTCTTTGAAGAAAATAACAAGCGAAACGAGCGCGAGTGACAAGCCTACCTTGGCGGCGAATAAAATCTTACGAGGATCAGATCGCCCCATTTCGTAGAGCTTGACGGAAACTTCTCGACTATCATGCCAGAATTTAGCGATCGCGTCGGAGAGGGACTGAAGCCATCGCCTTTTGACGGTATGGCCGCTGCCATTAGAGGTGTTAGGGTCGAAAAACGAGCAATCCTTTCTGAAAATCAGCTGCTCCTTGCTCTTATTGAGAAAGCTTTGCCTGAGAGACCCCATTTTGGAAGCCATTGCTTCATCAGATTTCCGAGGGAAAACTGATCAAATTCTGGAAGAAGTAAGAGATTGAAAAGCACACTAAACATTGGAATCTGAAAGAAGGAATATAGGAAGGTGCAAATTAAATTCGAGAATTGAAAAGTAGTTGGGGGGATCATCAAGAGTGTTCCTGAGAGAGGTGAGATCGTCTCCGACTGGTTGGTGAGTTGCAGATGGCAGATCTTGAGCGCATTACGTAACGAACTAGAATAGAATATTAATGCAAACAATTAATATATATGAGTTTATGTAATTTTATAGTTCAAAAAATCAAAAACATTAACCCATTTTTGCCCTTCTAATTCATTTTTCTAACTCAATCCATCAATGGTCAAAAAAGTAATTTCGCAAAAATGAACAAAATGAGTATTCTCGCTTACGTGGTAATTAAAGTCTTGATTGCCGTGGATGTCGGTGATAAAGTATCCAGTCCGCAATTTTAGACCTAACATTTTCTCACGTGAACTTTATTATCAAAAGTTGCATCGATGTATGTAATTAAGGTTATTATTCATATTTTCACTAAGTTTCATTCTTCAAATAACAAAGATCTTAGCCTATCACATTTGGTGATTTAAAACCAAGTAAATTAACGAGTTTAAAACTTGATTTAAACAAGAATAAAATGCAATTTTAACCCCATAGTATAAAATAATATATCCACAACACTTTAACATATATATTTTTGTCCATGCTAATTTTCATGTGCATCATAAATGTGCAACACACTTGCACTATTGTTTTTTCCAAAATTGCCCCATTGCTCCCTCTTTTCTTTGCAGGCTTGATTTTCATCTTCTTCCTCTATTCAGATTCATGGGTTCTCCACAAATAGTGATTATTGTGTCCAAGGGAAAAAAGTGATAGAGTTTGTTAGTTTATTTCGTATTCAAATAAGATAGAATTTGTATACTATTCAAATAAGATAAAATCATTACTTATTTGTTAAGTTTTTTGTGATTCAAATAGTTTCTCAATCAAGTTTGCTAGGCTATATATGTTCAACTTTGTAATTGAATTTAATGAGAAAATGTTTATTATACTTTATTCATATTTCTTAGATAAACATGCTTTTAACATTTGGTATATGAGCCATAAGAAGTAGCAATCTTCTAAATTTTTTATGACAAAATATGTCTACTGAGAATGGATTTGTGCAACCAGCCATCCCAAAATTCGATGGGCATTATGGTCATTGGTATATACTCATGGAAAATTTCATGAGCTCAAAAGAATATTGGTGTAATACCTGGGATTAAGCTGGGATTAGGAATAATATTAATTGTGAATTATTGACAATTATAGAATGATTTTTATGGATTTTATTGCCCCATAAATAAATTGGTAATGAAAGTTGCAATGAAATTTAATGGTATTATTATAATTAAATATATGATGAAGGAATTATCAATAATTAGAGAAATAAGGATTCATTGCATGGCGGTCAATTATGTGGACTGATGATGGATGCCCCTTAGAGTTGACGGACGTTTCAAATTGAGGGAAATCTGACGTTGAAATTTAGTAGAGCGGCATCGTTTGAATTATGATGGACGTCCCTCAAGGGAAAATGGACGTCCGTTATAGAAGATGGAAAGCATGCGACGTAGTTTGTTAAGAGTAAGTAGAAAGCGGCATCGTTTTGATGCGAGGGACGTCCCTAATGGATAAAGAACGTCCAAAATAGATGTAACGAAAACGACGTTAAGATTTAAGTGGGACGCGTCGTTCAGAACAAAGGGAGGAAAGACTTATGAAAATAACTGACGTCCCTTATGGAACAGACGTCCCTCATAACAAAGAATTAATGGATGTCTCATAGGAGAAATATTGGACGAACTATGGACCGTTAGATTAGCAAGGGAGACATCCATCGTTCATAAGAGAAGTCTTTCGTTGAATTAAAGACGAGGCCACGTGCAAGGCACATGTGAATCAAAAAGGAAAATGGCCGCGTTTTATGACCGTCAGATGAGGGAGCGAATGAAGGATTGGCGATGAGGGACGTCCCTTATAGAAAACAAACGGCCTTCATAACGATTTTTTAGGTTTAAATTGTTAGTGAATAATCATGGCGGTCATGCAATCCTTCGAAACGGAAATTGCTCCCTTCCAGCGAGCGTTTTGGCATTTTGATTTCACAATCCTCCTTAAACGATATGCTCATACATGTGGCAATTGAATGTGGTGCCACCTAGGAGTTGTTGGCGAATGTCAAGGCAATTTACAAGATTCATGAAACTTCTTTGCTTAAAAAATTGAAGGCAGAAGCAAAGGGATGGAATTCTGAGTTTCCCTACTGAGAAAAGAGAGAGAGAGTGAGTGAGAGAGAAAGGTATAGAGAGCATGACGAAGGAAAAAGGTCACTGTTTTGGGTTGTTTGGAGATCGCTGCTTCTAGTGTGAAGAAAAACGTGCGGTTGTAAGGAATCTTCAAGTGAGGTAAGGGATAATAGCGTGTCGTGGCTAGTGGACGCCTACACTACAAGTATAGGATGTGTTCTGTTTGTTGCTTAGAATATTAAACTATTGATTCTGCTTTAGCGATGAATATTCGACCTTTTAATTGATTCTGATTAATGCATTATTTAGTCTCTGTTAGTTTATTATGAGGTTCGCCATGTTGTTCCCTGTTATTTTGAATGCATTGAGAAGTTATTCGATCTTCTAATTGTGATATTCACCATGTTACTCCCTGTTCATTTTGTATGCAATGAGAAGTCGTGATTGTTATATGGAAAGAAGTTTAAAGACGATACGGTACATGGTTGAAAAGAAATATATATTGCGATGCATCTATATGTTCCTCCCCTATTATTTCCATGCTATCACTTAGGTTTGATTCTGTGGATTTAAATGCATTTCCTTTATCGATTCCTATTATAGTGTTTATATATTGTTGAGTTTTGTTCATAATTTGTATTGACATGCATCGTGTTTAGAAATAGTTAGGAATCATGTATTACATGGGAGAGACGGGATTAAATGAATGTAATGAAAATGAAAATTGGGGAGTCTAGTGACGATGATGTCTGGGAATGTAGTATGATGTATCCCTTCCCACGTAGGGATTGAGTGACCTATTCTGCTCAGGTTAAACCACAAGGATGTATCTATTCTCTCCATTGTCCTAGCTTAAATAAATGAAAATTGGAATTGAGAAGTCTAGTGACGGTGATGCCTGGGAGCTTAATATGATGTATCCCTTCCCACATAGAGATTGAGAGATCTATTCTGCTCAGCTAGACCACAAGGATGTATCTATTCTCTCCAATGTCCAATTTCTTAATGATATGAAACTGTGAGTAAAGTACAGATTGAGTGGATTCCTTTCTGACATAATCAGACATATGCATGCATCATACTGCATCTTTCATACTGCATCTTATCTCTTATTGGGCGTTAAACTCATAGTTTATTTGTGATGTAGGTCATGAACAGAGTACAGACTACATACTAGAGGAAAGAATATTTCAGGATGAGCACTTGAGTTACCCAGTGGATTTGACTTGAGGGTTATGGCTCACGGAAAATAAATTGGGATTTTAAAACAGTTGATGTTTTCTTTTTAGAAACAAGATGAATATTTTGTTAAAAACATGGATTTATGTTTAAATTAAAAGTATATTTTAAATTGTTATCTGTTTCCGCTTTGTTAACTATGATTTTTTTTCTTTTGTGCGTTTTAAATAAATAAAAAGAAATTTTTTTGTTTGACTAAGAAAAAGATAAGTTTTGAGAATGTAGGTCATTACAATTGGAGTATAATAGAAGATGGGATGCCTGCTACAGCAGAAGGAGTTCAACTTACTAAAGCACAAAAAAATGTGATTGATGAAGCAAAGCTAAAGGATATGATGGCGAAAAATAACCTCTTTCAAGCCATAGATAGAACAATTCTAAAAACTATCTTAAACAAAGATACATCCAAAAGCATTTGGGATTCTTTGAAGCAGAAATATCAAGGAACATCACGAATGCAACCAACACAATGACAAGCTCTTCAAAAAGATTTTGAGAGGCTAAATATGAAAGTAGGAGAGTCAGTGAATGAATACTTTGCTTGTACACTTGCTATTTTCAACAAGCTCAGGGTCAATGAGAGAAAGATGGATGATGTAGTAGTCATCGAGAAGATTCTAAGATTCATGACACCTAAGTTTGATTATGTGGTGTGTTCTATTGAAGAGTCAAATGATTTAGATGTCATTACAATTGATGAATTACAAAGTAGTCTTCTAGTACGTGAACAACGTATGAAAACACATGTTATAGCAGAACAAGCATTGAAAGTTACCTTTGGAGAGTTTTCGAGAGAAAGAGGACAAGGTTGTGGTGGATCTTAAGGGCGTAGAAGAGGAGGTGGTAGACGTAATTTTGACAAATCTACTATTGAATGTTATTTTTGTAATAAGTTTGGACATTTTCAATATGAATGTCCAAATAAAGAGTTTGATGCTAAAATAAACTATGGGGAAAGTAGTGAAGAAATGTTGTTGTTGGCTTATGCAAATGATGAGAAAACCAACAAAGAAGAACCATGGTTTCTAGACTCTGGATGCAACAATCACATGTGTGGAAAGTGAGAACTTTTTTCTAATTATGAAGAAGATTTCAAGGGGACTATAGTAGATGATTCAAACATGGATGTGATGCGAAGAGGTAATATACAAATTCTAGTAAATGGTTTTACGCAAACTATTACTAGTGTATTTTACATTCTAGGATTAAAGAATAACTTGTTAAGCATTGGACTACTAGCTGAGAAAGGGCTAGAAATTCTCATACAACGAGGAATATGTAAAATTTATCATCCTGAAAAAGGGCTACTCATAAAGATTACAATGTCTTCCAATCAATTGTTCAAATTATTTGCTTTAACACAGATAAAAGAGAAAGCTTGTTTCAATTCTTTCATAGAAGATCCAACTCGACTTCGGCATCGTAGATATGGTCATCTAAGCTTCAATGGTTTAAAAGTTCTTTTGCAAAAGGGAATGGTAAAAAGTTTGCCTCCTCTTGAAATCTCATCAATAATTTGTGAAGATTGCTTGATAGGAAAACAACAAAGAGATCATTTTCCTAGAAAAAACATATGGAGGGCTTCTAAAATTATTGAGCTAGTGCATGATGATATTGTAGGATCGATATACGCCTATAGAGGGGGGGGGGGGGGTGTGAATATAGCGTTTCTAATAATTTCATGCGATATTTAAATTCTCTAAATCCCTAAGTGACTTATCGAATACGATTAAATATGCAATCACATTAAATGCGTAAATTAAAGAGTAAGGGTTAGAGAAATGCACACAATATTTGTTTACGCGGTTCGGCAAACTCGCCTACGTCCGCGCTCCAAGTTTCACTTGGAGATATACTAAATAATTGGCTTACGGGTGCCAATACAACAGTTTACAAATTTACTATTAAACGGGGCGTCACCCTTGACTAATTCTAAGATCGTCAACCTTTGACTTTTATAGGACGTCACCCTAAACTTGACTATTGCGGGGCCTCACCCAATATTTGACTATTGCGGGGTGTCACCCAAGTGTGATGAATTCTAAGGGAATCACCCTTTACAATCAAGCACAATATATGATTCAGAAATTTAACCCGCAATCTAGCAAATCCGAATTCTCCCAAATATAACTCGCAAATTTGGAATAGGGAGAATTGGATATACAATTAAATAGCTCACAGTGAGTAGTATTCGAGTATTGATTTTGGCAGAGCTTCGCCTCGAATATTTGATCGTTTGTTGTTGAGAGCTTTGAATGAACCCACATTTATAGACACTGCCACTGCCGCTTCCGGACGTCCTCAGGATCCGCATCTATCGTCCGCATGACCGTTGGAATTTTTCCATTGAAAATATAGCCGTTGTGCAGAAATCTGGGCATTTGCGGACGCCATTCTCATCGTCTGCAGCGTCCGCATACATCGTCCGCTTCACATCCAGAAAATGGTAGAGTCATATCGGACGCCTCTGCTTTGCGTCCGTAGCGTCCGCATCGTCTGCATCTTCACAGAAATGTTGGAGACGCCAAAGCAACGTCATCTTCTCCTTTTCCAGTCCGCACATCTGAAGAGCTGCGGACGCCATTTCACGTCCGCGACCATCGTCTGTTTTTCTCACTGAATTGGACAAAGGCAAATCGGATGCAAAATCCAGCGTCCGCATCGTCCGCTGCGTCCGCGTCCTCACTGATCAGCAGAGCAAGTTCAACCCTGAACTATATTGAGTCCCAAAATGACATGATACACTACATGGACTCAAATAAACATGTTAGCACACCCTCAATATGGGTATTATTGATAGATTTGAGTATAAATATTTTGAATAAAACATTGAAAACATTATCAATAAAAACACAATTAACCAACTTATTATTTTCATTAAATTAAACCATTTGGTCATCATCAAAATATAACTAAGCCTAACAATCTCCCCCTTTTTGATGATGACAAAATCCTATAAGTTGGTTATACTAAAATCTAAGTATGTGCATCAAATATTGCATATTAGATTTATCCAATTAAGCTATGCAATTTATCAACCAATTAATTCATGCAACATGCTACTACATGCTATTCAACTCCCCCTAAAATATATTACAACTTATACCTTTCTCCCCCTTTTTGTCATAATCAAAAAGAAATGCTAGGGGATGGAAATCGAAGGGCAACCAAAAATTTTATCAACATATATTCATAAAAAAACATTTGTCTAAGAAGGATCTCCCCCTTTAGAATTATCAACATGAGTATAAGGAGGGAATAAGCATCAGAGAAGTCAAAGACAAACTCAACAATTAATTCTATTGAAAACAAATTTCTCCCCCTTAATCAAGAAGTTAATCCACAAATCAAACAAAGGAGGAAAATAAGCATTAACATTCAATATATAATTTAATTACTCCTAGAGCAATTATCAACAAGTTAAAATTATCTCTCCTCTTAGTCAAGGAATCTAACCAAGAAGCAAACCATGGAAAGAAATATAGATTCAATTTCAATTTGTGTTTAAAAGAAAAATACCAATTGTAAATAACCACAATCACAAAGATTTCTAACAAAAAACATTCTCCCTCTTTTCTATTAAGCAAAGAAATTCATTTGAGGGAATATAGACATTAAAGTTCAATGAGTGGTAAAAGATAAGATATCAATCTAAGCAACCACAATCACAATGCTATTTTAACAAAGTAGTCTCCCTCGTTTTTCCATTAAGCATGCACTATTTATTGGAGAGATTTAACATTCCAATTCAATTTGTGGTGTATAGAATGATACCAATTGAAAAATCACCACAAGAAATATTCAATAAAAAATATTTTCCCTCTTTTTGCTCATTAAGCCTAAACATATATGAGGGTATTTTGCATTTAAGTTCAACCCATAAGCACAAAAAAAATGAGATTCAAGAAATGAATACCAAATGTAAGAACTAGAATACAATTTAATATTAAGAATTGTAAACATTTTCAATTTCTACAAAGAATACCAATTTAAGAGTTAAAAAATTAACAATGGATACCGATTGATAATTCACAATTTTAAGCCAAACAAATTTTTCAACGATTTATATCAATTTTTAAATCCAAAGTTAAAATCAAATCATTTGTGCTAAGTATTGATACCAATTCTAATTTCAAAGAGATTTCTAAGAGCGATACCAATGTGTTAAATCAAAATCAATTCAAATATCTCTCCCCCTATGTTAATCACAACAACCACTTAAAAGAGGATAT